>CAWUFW010002129.1:1800000-2391302 GCA_963921515.1 Calotriton arnoldi | reverse complement strand
ATACACAGTATTCCTTCCTTTCCAAGAAGAACTGCCGCACTCTCGAGAAAACCTGGCGACTCGACCAGACCACAGACAACAGGACCGCCCTCAAGCACGCCACCCGCAAACACCACCAGCTGATCCGTGCCACCAAGAAGTCGGCACTCAAAGAACGACTGGACAACAACGCCCATGACAGCAAGGAACTTTTCAGCATCGTCAAAGAGTTCTCCAACCCCAGCGCCGGAAACAACGACATCACCCCTCGCAAGACCTCTGCAACTCACTCTCCGCGTTCTTCCACCGCAAGATCACCGACATACACAACAGCTTCAACGCACAAACAACGCACCCTACCGCCCGAACCAATGCCCGCCACCACCACCCTCTGCAACTGGACCCCGATCAACACCGAAGACACCACCCGCACGATGAACTCCATCCACTCCGGATCACCAACCGACCCCTGCCCACACCACGTCTTCAACAAAGCCGACGCCACCATCGCACCCCATCTCCGGGACATCATCAACTCCTCCTTCCGCACCGCCACCTTCCCGGAGAGCTGGAAGCACGCCGAGCTTACCGCCCTCCTGAAGAAACCAACGGCGGACCCCACCGACCTCAAGAACTACCGCCCCATCTCGCTCCTTCCGTTTCCGGCCAAAGTCATCGAGAAGACCGTCAACAGACAGCTTGCCGCCTTCCTCGAGACGAATGGATCCCTCGACCCCTCGCAGTCCGGGTTTCGGGCCAACCACAGCACCGAGACCGCCCTTATCGCAGCCACCGACGACATCAGAACCCTAACCGACAACGGGGAAACAGCTGCCCTCATCCTCCTGGACCTCTCCGCGGCGTTCGACACCGTCTGCCACCGCACCCTAGTGAAGCGCCTCAGCAACATCGGAATCCGAGAGAAAGCACTGGAATGGATCATCTCGTTCCTCGCCGGAAGAACCCAGAGAGTCCGCCTCTCCCGTTCAGATCCGAAGCCACCGAAGTCATCTGCGGCGTTCCACAAGGATCCTCACTCAGCCCGACCCTCTTCAACGTCTACATGAGCCCCCTCGCAGCCATCGCACGCCGACACAACCTCAACATCATCTCCTACGCCGACGACACCCAGCTGATCCTCTCCCTCACCAACGACCCCACTACCGCCAGAGCCAACCTGCACGACGGGATGAGAGACGTCGCCGACTGGATGAGGAACAGCCGCCTTAAACTGAACTCAGACAAGACGGAAGTCCTCATCCTGGGCTCATCACCCTCCGCCTGGGACGACTCCTGGTGGCCCCCGGCCCTGGGCACCGCACCCAAGCCAACGGACCACGCACGCAACCTGGGCTTCATCCTGGACTCCTCCCTATCAATGACCAAACAAGTCAACGCCGTCTCATCTTCATGCTTCAACACCCTGCGCATGCTCCGCAAGATCTTCAGATGGATCCCCACTGAAACCAGGAAGACCGTCACCCAGGCACTCGTCACCAGCCGACTGGACTATGGGAACACCCTCTACGCCGGAACCACAGCCAAACTTCAAAAGAGACTCCAGCGCATCCAGAACGCCTCCGCACGACTCATCCTGGACATCCCCCGACACAGCCACATCACCGTACACCTGAAAGACCTGCACTGGCTCCCCGTCAGCAAGAGAATCACGTTCAGACTCCTCACCCACGCACACAAGGCCCTCCACGACCTGGGCCCAAAGTACCTCAACGACCGCATGTCCTTCTACACGCCCACACGCCAGCTACGATCAACCAGCCACGCCCTCGCCACCGTACCACGCATCCGCAGAACCACCGCCGGAGGAAGATCCTTCTCCTACCTGGCGGCCAAGACCTGGAACTCCCTCCCCACTCACCTTCGGCGAACCCAGGACCATCTCGCCTTCAGGAAGCAGCTCAAGACCTGGCTGTTCGAGCAGTAACTTACCCCCTCCCCCAGCGCCTTGAGACCCTCCCGGGTGAGTAGCGCGCTCTATAAATGCCGTGATTGATTGATTGATTGATTTCAGTGAGCTTCCCTGTGAGGTGGTGTTGTGGTGGTGGCTACATGTCTGACTGTGTTTGTTGGTTATATTTGTGCCACTGCCTAGCTGTATTTGTTGTTAGGTTTGTACATGTCATGACACAGTTACATTTCACTATGAGCTGGCATGTATTGTGTTTATCTGGCTGACATACACATTTTGGGATGATCTGTTTTGGTTGGTGTGTATTTGCTAAGGGTGCATGGTTTGACTCTCCCTTGACAGTGATGTGTGTGTATTGTGGCACAATATTGTGTACATTAGTTGTGTACTCACCAGGCTCTGGGATGTTTTCTAGTCCATAGACGCTCACTGGTGGTAGGATGGCCCGCACCTTCTCCTCCCAGGGCCTGAGGTATACTGGTTTGGCAGGAGGGCCACTGCCGGTGTGTTGGCTCAAGATGTAGTCCTTCTTCAACAGCTCCTTGACCCTCCTGCGCACGTCATACCACCTGTTCTGGATGTCTACCTTTGTGCGCAAACATGGTGATTGTGCGTTGACCCTGTCGACGATCCTCTCCCACATCTTGGTTTTCTGCGCCATGGGTGTCTGTTGGACCAATGTGCCAAACAGCTGTGGCTCTACCCTGAGGATCTCATCTACCAGGACTTCCAATTCACTATCTAGGAACTTGTGATTCTTCTTTGGGGGCATGGTGTTGGGTGGTGCTGGTGAGTGATGTGTGTGTTGGTGTGCAAGTGAGGGTGTGTGAGTGTGTGTTTTGCTGGGTGTATGTGAGGGTGCTATTTGTTGTGGTGCTGCTGGTGTGTGGCTTGTGTGATGGATGAGCTGTGAGTGTGTGTGTGGTTGCTGTCTGTTGGTGTTGAGTGCTGGCAGGTAATTAGAATTTGCAAAGGATCATGGTAGGGATTTGTGTCCTTTATATAGGTGGAGTTGTGGGTGTGTCTTTGTTCCCTGTTTCCCCCCCAGTATTTATTTGCTTTGTGATAGCTTATTTGGCCTTTTTTTGTGTCTTTTTTTTCCTTGGTTATGTTTAGGTCTCGCCTACGCAGCGCGCATGCGCTGCATAGGAAAGACCTCTTGGAATCAATTCAGTTTTTGCCCTAAAAACGTGCACGCGTTGCATTGCTTTCAATGGCAACGCGTGCACGTTTGGCGTTTCCCTTGCGGGAGCGAGCGGCGCCATCTGGTACCAATTATCGCGCTCGCTCCCGCAAGGGAAACGCTGCGCCTCCCTGCTCTCGGCCGCACTCCCCCACCCCTCCCCTCCCACTTGTGAGCACGAGCGCTTGTTATCCTTCTCTTATTTACTCTGATCTGCATTCTGAGCTGTTTATTGGCCACTTTTGATCAAATCATCAGCCAAACGTAACAAGTCTCAAACCTAACCCAACGTTCTGTTTTCTTTCAGGATTTGGGCACTCCTATAGGGTAACCCCAAGTTTTTGTTTTAAAGAGAGCAGTGGTATAGGAGAGCCCTTAATTCCCTCCGAGAGCAGTGGAAGTTGCAGTTGTAATAAGTGCCTACACATCAGAAGATGGGTTAACAGGGAGCTCTGTGAGGAGGGGGTTTGCGCTCTGCCAGCTCATCTGACAGCAGCGGAGGGGAAGAAAAGCTGCACTTTGTCTTCTAACTTTAGCAACACTATAAAGCACATACATCTCTAGCGATAAAATGTTATGCTGCCAAGAACTGGGGCTGTTCAGTGCCAGCATGGGCACGATGTCCTCCCACGAGAAGCTGACATCATTCTACACTTAAGAAAATTAATGCCAGAAAAAATTAGAGCTTTGTACTCAGAAGTGTCTGAATAGCTATTGATGGTCATTTGAAGGCCACTTCGTCTGCAGGTTTTAACGTCATACAAGTAGATACGCATTTGTTATATTAATCTGTAACTGTGGTTAGCCTAATGGAAAGTGCTCCTACCTTTTCAGAATGGGATATTAATGCTCGGAGAGCTAAAGTGATTTGACCAGAATTTAGCATCTTGTTAAAGTGGTTAAATAAGCATCAGAAGGTGGTCTCCTGGCTTCTCTGTCAACAACTCACCCACCACATCTCATCTCCTCCTCTGAGAGCTGTTGTATGATTAACACATGCAGTTTGAGTCTACCAGCATGGATAGTTTTGTGGCATTCAACTGATTTGTGCAAAAAAAATTGATCATTGTGATCTACCTTTGTGGCACAGCCAGTACCTTTTTAAACTTGTGCAGTTTTACTTGGAGTACACACTCATCAGTGAACAGACTCAATCTATCCTGAGATCTTCACAGTGTTTCTGATGGTTTTTCCGATAGGAAATTGCTTTTTTCCAACCTGCCTGATGTGTTTGTGAATCGTTGCAAATAGCAACTGCTCACACTTCAATATATAACTTTGTGGCTGGAGGTGAAACACCTAATCTAGGGGCACAAGTCGGGGTACACGCGGGTGGACGGCGTCCACCCACTATTTGCACAGGGTGAATGCCGTCCACCCTGCCAAGATATTGAACCCCACTGAATAATGTGCTGAACTCGTCCCGGTGTAATTTTCAAACACCGGGACACATTTAGCAGCTCCCTGAACGTTGTCTGCTTTCAAGAAGCAACAACGTGCAGGTGGGGACGGGATGGGGCTTTCTTGTTTCAGACTCCTGCTGGGCCCATAACAAAGACCGAATTTGAGGGGTCATCGGGCCTCCTTTTGTTGAGTTTTCTGGCTGGGAGCAGTCAGGGGCCTTACACCTAGAAGCAAATGCAGCAGAGGGGGGAAAAAGGCTCACACCTTGTTAGCACTTCACACATACTTAAGAGGCAGCTTTTCACTTTGTTCAGGCTCTGTTTATGAGCTATGCTTGCACTGTAAGAATGTCAGATGTGTTGATCTTTCCCACTATTACACAAAATAAATTTAATTTATATAGCGCTTACTACCCCTGAGGGGGCGTTGATATAATTTATGTGCCACTATTTTTCTTGTATAGCGCTACTCATCCCAATGCAGGGTGTCAGAGCGCTTTACATCACATGTACATATTACATATACAATAAATCATATGCATTTGTAAATCATTGTACAGGATGTGTTACACAAAACAGTGGGGTATTACAAGGTGTAGAAGTCACATATCATCTTCCATAGCTCACTGTGCTGTATTAGAAGGTTTACAATGCAACTGCAAGTAACATCAGGATCTCTGTGTTCAAAGAAGTAACCCACTTACCTATCTACATAAAATAAAATCTGTAATTTGCATGTTACTTGATGTGCTTTGCTTTAACCCTCTATGCTTCTTTGAGTCAAAACTGAGGCTAGACAAAACACAGATCTTTCCAGCAAGTGCATTAACCTCCAGAGTTATCTTACAAACATTATTCACTCGGATTTACTGTGAACACACAGATCTAAGCAGCAGGTGCCTTAACCCCATAATATATTTTAAAATACAGTCTTTGCAACCAATTAATCAGAACAGTTTTACTGTCCATTTTCTTCTTGTTGCCACTTTCTTTGTGGCAGAGCTAAAATAACAAGCATTTGCAATGCAATAGGTCTCGCATTTGCAAGAGTTTATGCTATTAGCTTTGTGAGTGATAATGTCTTTTACCTATGTGTTTTGGTTTGGAGTGTAGTGGATGTATGTGGTGTGGAGTGGAATTATGTGGGTTCTATTGGAATTGTTAGTTGTGGTATGATGTGTAAATCTGTGGTGTGTATTGGAAATGTGTAGAGATGAATTGTGTGGTGTTGAGCGAAATTATGCTTATTGGAATTTTGTGTTATGGTTTGGAGTGCGTTCATGTGGATTGCAGGTATGTGGTATAGAGTGCATTTATGTGAGGTGTATTTATGTTGTATTGAGTAGAGTGTAATTATGTGTAGTGTGATTATGTGGCGCTGAGTGGTATGTGGAGTGTAATTATGTTGTGTGCTGCAGAATTGTGTGGTGTGTGGAATCATGTGGCATAGTTTGTAGTGGTATTATGCGGCATGGTGTGGAGTAGTATTATTTGGTGAGGAATTATGTGGCATGTTGTGAAGTTGAATTTTTTGTGGAGTGTAATTATGTGTTTTGGAACTGAGTGGATATATGTGTAGTGTAAATATATCAGATAGGTGCTGAAAAAAAGGCAAGTGAATCTCCACAAGAGCCCTAACCCAACATTTCCTAAGTGAAGGATGCAGTAGCTTCAGGAGTACTAGTTAGCTCCCGCTTTGTTTACGGCCAGCGTCATTTGCAGTCATGCCATATACCAGGTCCAAAAACTGCAGAAGGCTCAAAATGCAGACAACCATCTCACTCAACTTTTGGCTAAAAAAACATCAATTTGTGACATCTCAAATGAAGGCATACTCTGGCCCCAATAAAAAAAAAAAGAACAGAGTTCAATGGAATTTGCTTTATCTACAAATACCTGGAAGGATCTGCCGTCATACACCTTAAAATAATGAACACCAACCACCTTGCCCTTCTACTCTGCAGAAAACAAAACAGAAAAAAAAAAAATTGCCTCGGCCACTGGCCCACTGCCCGAATGCCTGGTTTACCAATCCGACTCTGCACAGGAGGGAAAATAGAGTGAAGTGCTGGAGCTGGCAGAGAAGCACACCTGGAAGACAAGTGGAAAAAAATATGCACACCCATAAAGTAGTTTAAGAGAAAGCAGAAAAAAACCAAAGAATTTCCCAAAAATTATCACTCATTGCAAAACAGAAGGTGTGAATTAGAAAGGTAATGCACAGGCTATGCTCGATCGGGGGGAGGGAGGTAAGAAGACAAGATGGACGGGTTAAAGCAAATAAGGTGGGTGAAGAGAAAGCAAACACATGTGAATGACTTAACATAACGCCAATAGTAAGATAGGCTTTAATCTTATAACCACAACTGTCAGGCCAGAATTATCCAGAAACCACACTTAAAAGCACCATCCCTGTGCATGCGATCTCCATGTTAATAGAAACACAACGAAAGGAGTCAAACAAAAGGAAAGGACTAGTTTATCACAATGTATATCTAAAAGCAAAAACCAAGCTAATTAGAGAACACTGTGATTTACATTACCAAGGCAAGTTCTGAAAACGCAATCAAATAGTAAACATGTTAGAACAAAAAGCAGGCCCTTCAGGGCTGCTACTTATAAGCACTATCATAGTCCATCAATTGTCCATGTTGTTACAAGCAGACTGCACGAGTGTAGCCGCACATGCAGAAAGTGCTTAAATACAATACCAAGTAGTAGTGAATGCGTGTAACATAGAGAGCGCTGCACAAGACGTCACTGAAACATATTGTGGCACATTTGACGGCCATAAGCGGGTCCTTCACAGCCGGCCTTGGTAGCTACAGTGACTCATGCCCGAAGTCTAATTGGAGTTAAAACAATACTAACAAGAATATTGTGCTGCATAACTAAATACTTAGAAGGTCCCAAAAGCGAGACCTATTGGCTATGCCAATGCTTGTTGTGCATGTAGGAGACATTCTTGTGACCGAGTCGGACCCTCCAGTTGTCTCGTGCGAGCCTCTCCTATTCGTTCACGCTGTGTTTGTGCTGTTTTCTGTGCTGCGTACGTGTCGGTCGCGGGGTTTTGGTTTGCTTCGGCTCGCAGTTTTGAATGCGTGTCGGTCGTGCGGCTTGAGCTCCGTGCGACTCGGTCGTGTTTTCCACGCGTTGCATCGTACTTGGCGGGTCGACGTTCGCGGGTACGTTTCGTTCGGGATTCTTCCTGGTGCGTGTCGGTCGGTTCGTTTCGCATGCTTTTCCGGCCGGATGGCTGTTTTCCGCGCGGCTCGGTCGGTCGGCTTGTGTTCCGTACGAGTCGGTCGGATTTAGCACGCTTTTCATCGTACTTTGCGGATCGGGCTGCACCGGTACGTGTCGGTCGGTATTTATTCCGGCTCCGAGTCGGTCGGTACGTTTTCCGGCCCGAATCGGAATCGGCCCCTTTGTCTGTTGTGTATTGTCGCTTGATTAGGAGTGAGATGGTCTAGTGTCTTGGTTATCTAGAAATTAAACTCCTTGGCTGCTTTATAGGTATTCAAACCTATAACTGGGATTCCAAGCTAGGACTGAAAGTCCTTCTTTTGGATTTTTGCCCAGATATAGGTATGTAAGGTGGGGTCAGAGAACACTCAGGATAATACTGACGCCTCTCCCCCACCTCCTCATAATATTCCTGCTCTTGGGAAGAAACAGACTGAAGAAAAAAGACTCTGGGGCTGATTTAGATCTTGAGGGACGGGTTACTACGTAACAACGGCGACGAATATCCCATCCACCGAAATTTACATCCCATATGATATCATTGGATTTATATTTCGGCATGCGGGATATCCGTCACCGTTGTGATGGCATAACCCGTCCGCCAATGACTAAATCAGGCCCTCAGTCTGAAAGCTGAACGAAAGAAGACCTAAGTCCTCCTGACTCTTGTTGGTACCCAGGAACTAGGACTGCCCTCAAAGATCAAGTGGTTGTCCTCATGTTGATGCTAAAGGGACACAAAAGGCAGAAGGACTCCCAATTTCAAAACGGCCCAGCTCACCACTGTGGACTGGGCCCTGCAGGAGCCCTGGGGAAGATACATAACAACTAAGAGCCTCCCCAGAAGACCTGGGGGCTGTAGGCATGCCAGGAGTGTGTTTCACAAGCTCCGAGAAATAAAGAACAGTTAACTTTGGCAGCATTACTTATCCAACCTCCACTCCAATTGAAGATGGCTTTAAATTGTGCCTCAGTCCATATCAATCACAAATTATCATTTTTAATTGGCACTTGTGTCTTTCTTGGAACCTTTTGCCTCACAACTTAAAAAAGGTTTTTAGCTAGTTTCCCTTATCCAATTTTCATCATTTTAGTGTTTTTTGGCTTATAGCATTTCTGTTTTTTCTAAAGTGGTTTAGAGATTGTAGTGTTTTACATTCCTGACTTTTAAATTATTTAATATTGTGTGTTCTTAACACACATTTCTGTTGGGTGGTACCTGTTGCTCTTGGAACTGCCCTTGGGACTCTGTTGTCAGATGTAGTTTATTACATTTTTAAGGGTCTCTCCTTCAAAAATGATCAACTCAATTTTTGACAGCCTGGAATATTATTTCTACTTCATAAAGAAAATTAAAAAGAAAATTAGGAAGGCAGATTTTATGAGATTGTAACTTAGGGGCTGATTAGGATGGCGGTCAGACTTGCGTCCGACTGCCATCAATTCAGAAACGGGACCGCTCGACTACAGTCAGTGGTCCCGCCAGCCGAATTAGGAAGCGACCCCCACCACGGCAGTCCCAATGTCTATATTTTGTATTGTGGCGGGTGCTGAGGTCTGCAGCACACGCCGCAGTACAAAAAATGGACATTACACATATCCCTTTACTACGTGGCAGGCACCATGCAGTGCCTGCCACATGGCGCAGGGATATGTAAACCCAAAACTGAGGGCCAGGAGGCAAGAGGGGCCTGCCACAGGCCCCCAATGTCCCTTTCTGCCAGCCTTTCCATGGCGGGTAAACTGCCATGAAATGGCCGGCGGTGAGGGACATCATAATCCCTACGGCGGTGCCTGGCAGGCACTGCCACCATTGTAGGGATTGAAGTTCCCTTTGACGGTCAGACGGGCTCCTTGAGCCCTTCGTTTCCAGACAGACCGCCACCCATCCGCCCGCCATCTTAATGTGGTGGGCGGGAATCGTCACTACGATGGCGGTGGGACCGCCACCGACGAGCTGTCGTGGCAGTCCCACCGCCATCGTAATCAGGCCCTTAGGGTTGAGTTAGAAACATGTGTGACCTAATGTAAGAAAGAAAAACAGCCATTTGGACGGTGGCAAACATCCAAAAAATTAAATTTTGCAGGTTTTTGGAAACATCCACTGTTTTTTTTTCCACATAAAATTTGAGCACTTATCATTAGTGCCAAAGAGGGCCAGGCTATGTGTACACATTTGGTGCGAAGAAGCCCCCTACATCTTCATAATTTTAGTGGGCATAGTAGAAGGGATTCTTCCAAATGGAAACACATTTTCCATATACAGAAAAAAGAAAATATATCCCCTAAGAACATTCCCATTTGCATACTCCACCGGACTGTCCAAACAGCAGATAATCCTTAGAAATAAGTGCAGTGCAGTAGAGGTTTCTATGATTTGTGAAGCTGTCCATGAAAATCCCTGGGCTTTTTGGTGAATCCGCCAAAAATGTATAAATCTATGCATACAGTAGTTCTATGTCTAAGATGTAAAGATTAAATTATTTTTGTGGACCTGGCCTGTATTCTATTTTGAGGTTCAGAGCTAACATATGTGCTTGTCCATACTCTATGAATAATAAGTCCTTCAGATTCTGGTCTGCTGATTGTGCTTTGATTTTTGCTCTTCTCGTTTTGTGCATTCACTTTACATTACATTTACCTAAACTATATACTGTACACATGATTTCAAAAAGGAAGGTCATAAAATAGTGTTTGGAGGACAAGGTATTTTTCCTCAAATTGGGCACAATATCCTGTCTGCCAAACCTATGGTCCTCACACTCTCTAATGAGTTGGGCAAACTGTGATGTTTCTGATGGCGGTGCCTCAGCTGACTCTGCCATCAGAAACTCTACACCCACAGCCCGATGGAATCAGAGCCATCACTGCATCAGATTTTAGAGCAGACAGTCTAATGCATTTGTTTTTTTTTATTTGTTTTTTTTATTTGGGACCGCGGTCACGGTCCCGAACTGAAACAAATGATAAATTAACCCCCTACACTAGAATAAAACTCCCAGAGTGTTAGAGTGATTTCATTTTTGTTTATCAAAAACAAACTCCTACTTTGGGAGTTTGTTTGTGGAAAACAAAAAAAATGATTAGTGACTGCCTGTAGCATGGTAGATGCTCATCAACCTTTCAGTGCCTTCAGAGGAATCACTGTGATGGCAGCTTACCTGAAGCACAGATCTCTGTGGGCAGACCGAAATCTCAAAATATGGCAGGCGGTAGTTCAGCCAGGCTGTCAAAGGAAATTATCTCTGAAACATTGACGAATGGCAGGCTGCCCACCATAGTCTAAATCAGGCCCTGATTTCGGTTATGAGCATGCATATTATCTATCTCTGCCAGAACTGAAGGACTGAGTACAGCTTACTTTTGAAACTCTGAACAACATCGCATTGTCCTTCGAAAAAGACAGCCCTGTGATTTTTATCTCATAGATATTCCAATTCACCCTTTCATTCTTACTATTAATGATGTTCTCTACTGAGTTGTGAAGGAAAAGCTGACAGCATTTGAAAGAGTAAAAGGTTAATTCATAAAAATACAATGGTATTTTTAGATTTACATAACATGTCAAATAAACGTCACCAACCACATGTTAGATCTAGGAAAACATAGGCAATATACCCACAAAAACGTTTTCCAAAATACCTTACAATCCTCTACAGAGTAAACACACTTCTATTGAGAGGTAGACCAAGAGTACATTGAAGAACCACCTAAATTCTATAAGATAAAAGATGTGCTGTAAAAAGTGTGCACATGTGTCTAGTCTGAAGCATCAACTGGATATCTGGCTAATACAGTTTCAATGCCGCCTACTTCAGTGTTCCTACCGTACGGGTGATCACTGGCTTTGACAGTGATGTCTGTACTTTTCTTCCCTGGATCAATACTAGCTCCACTGGTTGGGGTAGAGCCCGTTTTTCCATCTCCAGAAACAGCCGAGACCAACGTCACACGAAAGTGTTCAGTAAGCTCAGGAATGTCGTCATCAAGAACATGAAGATTTAGAACCTAAGGTAGGGGCAAACCAAGGACAAAATGTCACGAGTTACAATCTGCAGTTGAAGAGTTTAATAACACCATATTTTTAAGACCCAATTCCTGTCAGAGTCTGACAGGCTTGCAGGGTTCTAACTGGATATTAGTATCACCCATAGTCTATTATCATCACCCATGGTCTACTCTCATTGCATTTCCATTTAAACACTGCTTTAATTGCTAATATTTGTTGTGTACAGCACCCAGAAGCACCAAAATCTAATTTCGCAAGCGCTATGTGGAAACACATTTTTAATGTTATCATTCTAAGCAGAAGAAGAAGAATGATAATAATGACAGCAACAGCAAGACAAGCTAGATAGCAATAATTAGCCATGAAGCTCTAAGGAAAAATATCTCATTAACAAAACCTGTGTTAGCAAATATATTTAGGGGGAATAAAAGTTCCTGATATTAATCGAATTGCCCATGGATCTCATATGCCTTCTCACACCCCAAGGACAGGATTCAAACATTTATGCACACACTATCAAAACCTAAGGCAGCCAAACCATGCTGCATGAAACTGAAACACCGCACTGTCAGGCAACTGCGACAAGAAAAACAGCTGAGCTCAAATTTAAAGATCTAGAACACACCAGTGGATTCAGTAGGTCTACACTAATATCCTAGGAAAAAACGGTTTCAGTCTTCGGAGCATTTATGAATAGAATTCCAACATCATTCTGCAAAAAGGTACTGTGGTTGAATGTAAAAGGCATGCACAGAAACACCCTACAATCCATAGAAAGATCCACTACAGAGGCACGCTTGTGATAAAAGCACTATTATAAATTGAAGAAATGGGAGTAACAGGATGTGTGAAAGCTAATGTGGTCACCCCTGGGCAGATATTCTAAAAACACAGAAAAATATTGTAAGATAAGGATTTACTCAAAGAAATAGAAACAGATCACAGAGGATGGGAATGACAGCATAATAAAATAGAAGTAACAGCAAATCGGCTAGCATGAAGGCAGAGACATCAGAACAGAACCTGTAGCCCCCTAAACACTCCCCCATGGCAATACAGTGTTCCCACCGACATCCAGGATAGCGGTCCGACCTCCCCATTACGATGCGATTAGTCAGACCTCAGCGGTCGGAGGGACAGACTGATGCCTCGGACAGGCTCAAGCAGCCCGTCGGGGCATTGGTCAGACTGTAATCCCTACAAAGTAGGCGGTACCTTTACAGGCACCGCCATAGGGATTACAATGTCCATGTCCCACAGCCTTTCCATGGCAGTGCCACCGCCATGGAAAGGCTGTCAGAAAGGAACTTTGGGGGGCCCCTAGCAGGGCCCCATCTCCCGTGGGACTCCACTATGTGGCCAGGGAGACACATGTGGTGCCCCCCCCAAGCATCCATGCACTGTGTGCCAGGCACCACATGGTGCCTGGCACACAGTGCATGGATATTTAAAAACATCCCTTTTTCTATTGCGGCTTGTGCTGCGCCCCTTTTCCGGTCCGCAGCACAAGCCACAATAGAAAAAGGGATGTTTCCGACCGCCATCGTGATAAGGCCCTAATTTCTTCGAGTTAGATCACAATTGGGCTATATCCAGAAACTATAACATCAAAAGCAATGACATTCTGATGCTCCCTACAGTGTCACCAAGCTCTGAGAAGGGATAGTCTGTGAAGGATACTGATTGCTGACTTGATGCTGTAAGCCCTGTAAGGTTCCACAAATCTACATGGGTGGAGGAATATTTGTGGCATGCAAAAAATAGCTCTGTTGAGGCGATGCAAGGATATTTGTCAGGACATCCCAGTGTCAGCTTCCATATGCAGAAACACACTACTGCTTCATAGCATAGTATGAATTCCAACTGCATAAGCTCTGGCAGATTTTTCATTAAGTTAGTTATTCATGGATGTGATTGTTTATATAGATCACACAGATAGGCTTTGAAACAGAACTCTCATGGCAATGACTGCTCATAGCCATAAAGGCTAAACACCTCATAGATGAATAAGCACAATTCTCTTCATATGGGATGAATCACAAGACAGGTACACAATCCACCATAAAAGATTGACAAATAATACAATGACAACCCAGACTGGCAAATTATAAATTAAATTAATAAAATAAGACCGATGTATTGCTGGATGAGCAATAAGAAAGGTACCCAAACTGTGCTTGCTATATAAACAATAAAACAGAATAATGCATTAGCGTAAATAATGCTATTGATTCACAACATATGAGCGTACACTTGTAACAGGATTTACATACATACTTAAAATCTTGCTAGTATCAGGGTGTTCCAGACAAGGACACTTACAAAAGTAGCTGATCACTCACTAATTTATTAATATGTGGTTATACATGAACCTTTGGTGGGTACATTTTCACCCTTAATGCTGCCATTTACACCTGTTAAAGGCATGGAGCAATCATAAGCAGGGCGATAATGGGAAGGCAGTAGGGCCCGGAGTTTCTCCACAGGGAAACACATATTCCTTGTTGAAAAATAAACAAAGAAAAAAACAATCCAAGTGCCTTATTCACAAAGGAATTAACCACAGTCACAGATCAACAGACATATAGATGTTCTATAGAGATCTCTGCCTTGCTGGTTTTCACCACATCCAAGGAGACACTCCACCTAGTATTAGGATTTATGAGTCCCAATTCCCTTATACAAACAAGTGCACACTCTTACAACAGAAATTCCAAACAAATGTCATATCTATGTCTATAGGTGAAGTTCTGTTTAGTGGAGGTGATTCCCTACTCTAATACAGAATACTCTGATAGAAAAGAATAAAGAAACATTCTCCTGAACTTAGTCACAAACACTTAGATCCCTTTAATCCAGCAAGCACAGTTAACACACTAGGCTCTACCCTCTTCCCCTTGGAATGCATGAGTTTCAGGATACTACATATTAGAGCCTCAGACTCTAGAATGCAGTCAGCCCCACTCAAGAGGCAAATGAACTGCTGAAGAGGATGCAGACCATAATGTTACTTTTGTTAATTTTCATTACAGGTAACTACAAGTTCTGTTCCGCACACCTGTTGTGGAGTGGAGAAGGCAGTCGCATGGCAGGAGTAAGTAGATTCCGTCAATGCATTGGGTGTGGAAGCACACACAGTGGGGGATTTAAAGAAAAAGTGGCAGGACAAGAGGAGGCAAGTATAGGACAGGTTTTCCAGGATGTAGATGGCAAATACTGTTCCTGGAGGTTGACCCAGTTATCATTGCAATCGCCTTGATGAACACATCCACTTTACCTTGCATGCTTGCCTGATATATGGCCTGCCTGTTCTGGAGAATCCAGTCAGTATATGTTTTGAATAAGTTAACTACATGATTTAACTTGCAAATGTTATTGCGTGTTAATTATGTCTATTTTAATAATGTAATCTATGAATAAATTAGTAAGTGACTGAGAGAGTGATGTGTCAATGGATGCACATTATATTGAGGCTTGGTAGTTTGAATGTAACATTATGGTAGTGCTAGAGGGGTGTCTAAGGATGGTATACATGTAATAGTCCACCATTCTTCACTGACTCAATACTGCTCAACACTGTGATGTAGTAAGCAAACTGCTATCAACTATGGGGTAACCCTGTGCCCCTAAGAGCCTGGACAGCATATGATATTACACAAGAAATGGTTCTGTTGGATTAACTTTATATATGTCTAAAAAGCAATTGATTGCTTCCTACACACAAACACAGAAGTGGTAAAAATGAAAATGATAGCAACTTATGACTAGATCAAACATATTCAGTTGTACACAACAATGTAGAACTTATAAAGAAGGGTGCTCTGTGGTTAGTGCAAAAGTGCTTGTGCAGTGCATCAACTGGTGTATGATACAAAAAGAAGAACAAAATGTTTTTTATATACAAATGCACAAACAATATTTTAGCAAGATCTCCTGGTCAAGAACAAGGTGGCTTGCTGCGCTGCGTGTCTTAATGATAAATATGCTCCTAATGTTTACTAGTTTCATAATGACGAACTGGTGAGTCATTTTTACATATACCTTCGGTATTGTATTCTTCTTGCACACAGGAGATGTTGAATCATGTTTTTCTGATTTACAGGGTGTTCCCATTATCTGTCCAGATGAAGAACCCTTTTTGATGCACTACTGACACTTTCTACTGGTGGGACGAAACGTCGATGGAATCCTTGTGTGTGCCTGGATCCCAAAAGACATTCTGGTGGGACAACACATTTTGTGAATGCAGTACAAAGTCCCAATTGCAAAGTCTTAATGAACTTTGGTCTTGGCCAGGCAATCTTGCAAAAATATTGTTTCTTCATTTGTATAAAAATAAAAACACCAGTTGTTGCACTGCACAAGCACTTTTGAACTAAACACAGAGCACACTTCTCTATAAGTTCAACATTGTTGTGTACAACTGAATGAGCTTGACCTAGTCATATATTGCTATTTTTTTTATTTTTGCCTTTCCTGTGTTTGTGTGTAGGAAATAATCAATTGCTTTTTAGACGCAATAACCAAGCTAGCAGCTCAAGTAGAAACCGTGCCTAACAAAAAATGAATCTGCCATTCTGTAACGCAATTGGTGCTCATGCAGCCGCGGTCTGTGCAGGTAACAGCGGTGGGCGGGGGGGCCGGGTAAGGGGGGATTTAGACTGACGAGCAGAGGGAAAATTAAATAAAGAATTAATTTTCCCTCGGCATCGTTCCTCAAAATCCCCCCTTACACGGCCCCACTGGTGTTATTTGCACGGACCGCGGCTGTGCTCATGTAAAGCGCTCTGATACCTTCGGGTCAAGTTCACGCTATATAAAACTCTAGAAAAAAAAAGTCACTATTTGTTTACCTTGCACCTGCAAAACTTAACCTATGATCTGTGTCTGACATCTGAAGCTCGATTTAAGGTCACTACAATGTTGCCCAATGACTGCTCACAGACATATATGTGGCTATTATATCTCTTTTGGGGCATTGTGGCTGGATATAAGAAGGAGATAAAGTGGTGGAAAAAGAGGGCATGTCTTCCTATAAGATGGTACCCTACAGATCAGCACATGCATACATTAAGTATTATTAGTAAGGGTAACTATTGTGACGTAGCGCAATTATGAATTATTATGTTTGAGATGTCATTCCATAAGTATACATGCAATGCCAGTGTGAGTTTGCAAAACTTATATAATAGACATGTGTCACCAAAATCCCCAGCATTCAACTGGAAGAGGTGACTGTCGATAGTGTAACTGTCATGTGTGAACCCAGCAAAGGCTCATACACATTTATGAAGCAGCACCTGGTATCGCAGACAAGTTTGCACAGTGCCAGCGGTGTCTGTAGATGGTATTCCATGTGGCAATGTAGCTGGCGTGCCACTTGAGTGCAATCAATAGCACCTAATACATAGGGACGTGACCACAGCTAAATTTCCTTGCCACCCGTTACTTTTCCACAAGTGACTGCGGCATGGTGGTAATAGAGTAAACTCAGCTGGTGATGTATATCAGTACTGGTTGCACACAGCCTTATTTGCTTGACTGCAGGATGCCCGTGTTGTCCCCACTGACACTCTGGAAGGATACAGTGTCTAAGAAATGGAGTGCAATCGGTATTTTGATATGTGCAGTGATGGCTTGGGAGGAGGCTGTAGGTGAATTAAGCTCCTGGTCCCAATCTGCAAACATGTCACGGATCACATTAGGTGAAAATCTGAATGAAGAAATGACTGCTTCTCTGGACATCAAAAGATATTGATGCAGTAAATTCTTTCTCTCCTCAAATAATTGTTGCTTGAAATGAGGGGCAAGCAGCACACCTATTCACTGCTATTCACTGACATGGTGAAAAATGTTAAGGTCTCTGGCTTGCTTTCTTAGGTGTGTAGGCTGTGTGTGATTGCCTGGTGTACTAAAGACTTTCACTTGTAGATGAGTCCGCTGTACAATTTGGTCACTCTTCTCTCCTTGCAATAGCAGGGGGATGTTGAATGTGAATAAAGCATTGTTGCAATATATGTTCTCTTTTACTTCTAGTTGTTTTATGTTGTGTTTAAATGTTTTTTATTTAAAATGCACAGAAATACGTAGATATGTAGTAGATGGAGGCGTAACTTTGGTGAACAGCAATTGGCTTACCATTTTGAAGGAGAGTTTTTGTATTTGCATATTCTTCCCTAACCCTCTCCCTTTTCCCTTAACTTCCTTGACATTTCGACTGAATCTAGGCTGCCAGAATGCACTTGGCCTAAGGTGAATTGAAGGGATGACAATTACTGTAGGTGGGGCAGAGGTTAAAGTGCCCCTTGAAGCATATTCGTAGCAAAAATATAAGGTAGGCAGCAAGACGTTGATAATATTGCAATCTTTGGATACCATGTACCTACTTAGCATGTCCCTACATGTTACACAGCCTTATTTGAAAGCTATCATGCTGTGAGAAGAACTTAACTATTTTTTGAGGCAGAGAAACAATTTTACAGAGGAATCATAGGGAAGCTATTTATTAATGTATACTATGGTTTAAAGAAACCTCAAAAGATAGTATTCCCAAACGAAGTCTGTAAGCTGTGTAAAAAAAGAGGTAGGTTAAATGTACATTCTGCATGTAAAGCTTAAAAAGTTTTGTAAACTTCACAAACCTTTGATGGTGGAAGAGGCGTCTCACAAATGTTTTGTGACAGGACAGAATTCTTCCAGAACAAGTGAGTGTTTGCTGAGATATTTTGATGCAGAATCACTTCTACAAAAACAATTTCTAACAATTTCAAATGCTCGTTTTTCGCAAGGGTTTGGAGGTTTATTTTTAAGCAAAATGTCAAGTTAGTATAGGAAATATGTTCCAACTTCTCACTCCCTTACGTGAGGCTATAGAAACAGAGGTTTCCTCACAAAGTGCACACTACAAAATAAACAGTTTTATCCTAAGATGTGCCATCTACAGAAAACTTTCAAGATCGTCCAGAGATATGCCTTGTACCATGCTGCGCAGGGTTAGAAGAATACATTGTCAACCAAGAGATACACTTGTACTTTTGTTGCTGGGAACAATCATAATACAGATGAAAATTCAACAAGATCTGCCAGTTCTCTAAGCTGACCCAGATGTTGTGTGATAAGCAATGTTAGGAAGAACATATTAACCTTTCCAATAAGTTTCCACCTTTACCTAATTCACCCTGCACATGGTTCCTGTTACATAACAATTTAAAACCATGGTGCTTTGCATTTTTATTTGTATAGGAATAGTATTTTTAGACAACTACCTTAATCGCAAGAGCAGCAAAGTATTTTACAATAAACCAAGAAGAAAGAAATAACACTAACGATCAACCCAATATATAGTGAGTTTTCTGCAATTCCGTACGAAGAGGGTATTGAGTCATCAAGTCAGAACGTGTGTCCATAAAAGATATATTGTAACAGCCTTACTGATGGCTGGTAGGTTGAGTGTCAGGCAGATTGTAGGGAAAATATTTCACTCTAAGAAAGTGTGTGCTTGTAAGTGTTTTACAAAGACATATTTTTAACGGTAACCAATATAACTAACTCATATTAAAAAATGTATATTGACATATTTTTCTAAAAAATATATTATACCCAAATTATAAAATAAATGATGTTTTTTATTATTCAGACATAAAACAATTATTAAAAATAGAAACCACTAATTAGAAACAATTTCTCAGCCTTACATAAAAGCCATATTTTACCTCTGATGTCTGCAATGGTATAAATGCAATTGAGCCACTGTTGTTAGCAAAATCTGTGACAGTCATATTAATATTTGCAGGGGGAATCGGAGTGATGTTGTAAAACACAATTACTGAGTCTAGGGCTCCTCTTGTTCGCTCCACTACACAGGAGATTGTAGATCCTTCCTCAGAAACCTGCAAGCAATAGCAACAAACAATAAAAATGACTGCATAAATTTGCATACAAGACCGCTCTAATTAATAAGGTAATCCCTATCACAAATTTCCACTGATGTTGATATTATATTTCATAGTCAATTTGAGGTAAACTTCTTCTCAGTTCACTTTTAGAAACAGGTAAATCTCTGAGGGAAATATAGGGTTCTCTACAAGGACTCTCTAGCTGATATACATCTCAGAAACTCCCTCAGTGATTCGGCCAGATTAATAAAAACTTTATCACAACACCAAAAATGTCTAGGGAACCATGCTGAGACCCTTTCCTTGACTGAAACATGTTGAGAGGAATAGGATGTAAGGGTAATTGAGTCACCTAAAAATCCACACAGTTTATTTTTCTTTAATCTTGCCCCTAGGAACCCAAAATAGAAAGGATGGGGTTATTCCTATAGATAATTTTAATCCTTGCTATCTGCTAAAATCCCTACATTTAACATGAAGAACTCTCTTTTAGAGGTTGAGCCCATCCCTGGAAAGATATTACCAGGATGAAATAAGTTCTGATGATGAAGCATGCCACAAAATCGGGGTGAGGGTCATTTTATCTAAAGAAGGGGACTCTTTCTTGGCCTGAGATCTAAAGAAAGGGTCTCAGTAGAGTCTGCTAGATTTTTGGTGTTGTGATACAGATAGGGAGGATGTTATAGCAGGCTTGTTTTCCCCTCCTTTTCCTTCATTGTGTGTACATCATAAAAACTTTAGGCAACCTAATTCTCTAGACTAGATTCAGAAGAGATCAGGGATTCATAATTGACAGATTTCTTTCATTGACTAGGTCAGCACTGGCCACCAAACCAATATCTTTATTGCACATTGAGATGGGAGGAAATGATTCAAGAAAAGGGGATTTGAGAGGACATGAGAATGGTGGAGTATAAAGGAGCTGAGAGGTGAGAAGGGTGAAAAGGGATAGATCCACCACTAGCTGCAGTTTACCATGTCCCCTGTGGACCTTACTGACACAGATGTCAATGCACAAATTTGCCTGTTGAGTCTAAAGATCCCTTGCTGCAATCCTCGTCGCTGGGTGTAGAGTAGAAGGTTCTATAGGTATAAAACCTAGTCTTTTACTATATATGCATCTGAAGACAGTCACATGAATGTTTCTCCCCTCAAAATGGTCTATTGCCACTTTATATGCAATAACAGCTATCAGACCCACTTGAGCAGGTATGGGAATTCCCATTGGTGGCCATCACCATTTGTAGTGATATGGCAGAAGGCTCAAGGCTTAGGGCAAAAGGTCCACCGACATCTCCACTTTACATTCTTTATGCTTCCATGTGATATTGTTCTAAAAATCCTTCATGCTACGTGGCTACCAATAAATGTTTTTGTATATTTGTGTTCTAAGGCACGGTACGAAGAAAGTTATTTGAGACTGTAAATTCCAAATCCCTATTTCCAGATGAGTTGTTCAAAACAAAGTGATGGAGAAAAGAAAAAGGGTGGAGAATGAGAAATGAGTTTAAGATGAAAGGACAAGTCAAGTCCAGAGAATTGCAAAGGAATAAGAAAAATGGGAGCCTAGCGTGGGAAGCTGGTCCCAGGCTTTCTGTGGCACAACTTAGGCTTGAAATCTGTGAATATGGCAATATGCCTCTCTTGTTCATCCCACGCAAAGGCATTATGTTTGCTAGATGTTTTGTACTTTGTATCAGAAGCATTTAAGATGTCTTGCAGCATAATTCTGTATATATTATACAATACATCTGCATCAATGTCAAGGAAATATTCCTTCATACAAATGACAAACTATAAAGGATACAAAATCAAGCAGCAAGAATCTGCTTTTTGCTTGGGAAATCTGAACCCACCTCACCTTCCCTGATGAATCTCCTTTGGTGCAAGATACGACACAGGATATAATTTAAGATAATTGTGATTCACACACAAAGATTTGTACAAATCTGTTGCCAACTACCTTCAACCTGTGGCCTCACCATACCTTGCAATAAGGAATCGGAGATCTGCCAAAGTCTCTCAACTCATTCACCACATGCCCAAAATACAGAAATTTGGAGGTCAATAATTAAATTTCATGTATCCACGTATTTGGAATGGTCAGCCAGTCACTATGAGAAACAAAAAGCACTACTGGCAATTCAGGAAAGACCTTAAAACGTTCCTGTTCACTGATTTGTTCAAGCTACACTACAGCTACAAAGCCATTTATTACAATCAATTACTCTTCTTACGTCTTGATTCTCATTGTTCAACCAGCGTAATGAAGTCAAACTTTTTTCTTATACCAATTTCTTTATACTTTCCAGGATCATTCCTTTCTTGCTTTCTTATTCCCTGTACGTTGTTATTCCTTTATGTTTTTCTTCCCTCATAGTGGTATGAAGTTGCCATTAGGTGACATGTAAGCACTTAAAAAAGTGCTCACATGTCAAATAAATGAGTGAGGGTAGTGCAGCTGACAATCTAATTGAGGAAGTTTATTCTTCTTTATAAGATAGAAGTCGTGTCATACATGCCGGTATCTTATTCTTAATGATTTCCACTGCTGAAACTGCATCAGTAAGATGAAACACGTGTTTTGCTACAGCTCTCTAAATAGACTGATTCTGTATTGCATGCAGTGGTCCAGAGTGTACGAATCTTGTCAAATATGAGCTTGAGCTGGCTGTGGTACAGTATACAAGTCAAGCATCTAATCATTGACATTCATGTAGTAGTGTCCAGATAGATTTATCTTACCAATGTAATGATGGGATATTGCATGCAGAAATATCATCTGACATAAATAGTGTCTCGTAAATATCAATTTAAAAATATGGTTTCATTCGGTGTAGATTTTCTATTATTAATTCCAATAGGGTGATTTATTTGTAGATGATAATTAGGACACAACATTTATGTCAGACAATATCCTGACAATGATATTCTGATACAACATCTAGGGGGTTGAGTGCTCATAATCAATATGCTTACAGTGGCTTTTAGCCCCACCGTGCTACAAACAAAGCAAGCAGCCCCTCAAAATGCATTTGAGCTATATCTGCCATGTAGCGCCACAACACCCACACGTTCCACCACCCCAAAATACTCGGGCAACAAATATATGTGTTTTCTCACCCAAGTCAGGGGAGCCTAAATGGAAAATACTGCTTTCATTTAGCTTAACTCTATAAAAGTCACTGTCTTTCTTGTGTTACCTCACACAAGCCTGGCATGACTCCTGGGAAAATTGTCTACTTAATTTTGAAATAATTTAATGTTGCAAATGTTGTCTTTGCTACCACTCACCCATGACCTGCCTCGATTTGTATCGGTTCACAATCATGTAAAATTAATTGAAATAGTTGCTCTTGAGAGATGATTCTCACAATTCTAGCCTACATATAAGATCATTTTTTCTTTCATTTTAATTTTAATGAAAGGGGTTTTAAATGTCTTTCTCAATGTGTGCTCCATTAGATGACTCCTGGCACTTAGATCTGCGTATTAAAGCTTTCTATGATTATTTCTAATCTCAGTGCCAAAAATAAGTATTATCTTTATAGTAAAATACAGGCTCTATCTATATCAACCTGCCCGGTCGCCACTTCCTTTTTAAAGAAACACAATTTCCAGCTTTGTTATCAACTCCTTGCATCGCTTAATCTGATTCTAAGCAAATGGTGATATTCCTTTAAAACCCAGGCTTCTTAACCTCTGAGCGGAAAGGGAAGTATACAATAGCCATATTTTTATGACCAGATCCACATTCATCAAAATTCAAACTGGCTCTGCTAATAATAAGCCACAAAACGCCTTCCATGTGTTTAAACAGACAATCAACCTAACATTCTCAAGCAAGAATTTAAAACAGTTGTTCAATCATTAGTATTGTTCAGATTGCATTATGAGATGCACTTCTCAAAGAAATCCAGAAAACTCACCTAGCCCATTTGAAAGCAAGACTTTAATATTCCAATGATGACCCTGTATTTTAATGAGCTCTGAGATATTTCTGTTAGAAACTCAGGGGCATATTAGCAAGGAGCCTATCGCCGCTTTAGCGGGACTTTTTCCCGCTAAAGCGGCGATTTTTTTATCGCCCTATTAGCAAGCTGTCGCTAACAGGTGTTAGCGACAGCTTCCAAGCGATAGCGAGCGGTTTGGGTGCCGCTTTGCATGTCAGCGATATTTATCGCTAATGACATGCAAAGTAGGCGTTCCCAACCTAAAAGCGACTGAAAGCAGTCGCTAAAATCGATTATCGCCTATTAGCAAGAACGGCGAGGCGATAAAAAAGCGCGCTAACCGCGATTAGCCCGCGTTTTTACACCTGGTAGAAACCTGACTTAGCAATAATAGTCTATGGGAGGTGGATTCTACAGCTAAGTCCCCACCTGCCTATTAGCGAGATTTCCCTTAGCGATAGGATTTTTATCGCTGGGAATCTCACGTTAAAGATGGGAATCGCCGCTATCGCTGGATTTTTCATCGCCGTGGAGATAATGGTTGCTAATACTGCGTTATCTCCGCGATGAAATCCAGCGATAGGAGGCGATAAAAAATTTTGCGCTAGGCGCGTTTTGCGATAAATATCGCAACTCCTTGCTAATATGCCCCTCAGTTTTAAAAACAAACAATCTATCTATGGGTTTTCATGGAGCTCTCTGTCGCCAACTTCAGGTCTAAGAACTCATTATTAACTTTCAAGAGAGAACTTAAACCATGATCCCAAGTCACAGTATCAAGGTCACAAACATCGACTTTCTCATAAATCGACTATGAGGATATCAACAAGGCAAGAATATATAGGGAAGTATAGATGTACTGTTCTTAATTCCAGATTACTTATCTTGACCATAGACTGGTAGTCAATATTGTAGAATTGATATAACTGCAGGCTGATATTAAAATTTTAATATTTTGAAAGCACCACTTCCAAAGTAAATGTTTCTGACATCCTAATGTATTTCTACTTTCATTAGGCCCACTCGTTAACACTCTGAATTTGCAACCTTTTATCTCCCCCGTGCCTTGTGTATATGTATGTATCCATATGCAATTAGGTTATATGCTTCTTAATTGTAACCTATTCAGATGGTGCATTATCTTAAATTACGTATTTAATGAAATTGTAAATTATGTATAAAGTCCACGTCCCATTTTATTGCACTGTACCTTGTTAATCACAAATTGTTATATTATGTCACCGAAGCATGAAACACTTTAATCCTATTTAAATGTAATGTGCCAACTCTGTATGTACATTGGGCCCGATTCACAAAAGTAATCTGAGACAAAATCTTAACTTTACAACGTTCTGTATTCACAAAAGGCATTTAGGAGTAGTAAAGTTAGGATTCTTAACTTACTACTCCTAAACTGAGACAAAATCCTAACTTTACGACTTTCGGTATTCACAAAAGGCATTTAGGAGTAGTAAAGTTAGGAATCCTACCTTTACTACTCCTAAATGCCTTTTGTGAATATCGAAAGTCGTAAAGTTAGGATTTTGTCTCAGTTTAGTAGTAGTAAAGTTAGGAATCATAACTTTACTATTCCTAAATGCATTTTGTGAATACCGAAAGTCGTAAATTTAGGATTTTGTCTCAGATTACTTTTGTGAATCGGGCCCATTGTATTCATTTTTCTCAGTTTGTCAACATCAACTTTTTTCTCTGGGATGCCGTCCTGGTGTAGTTTTCAACAAAAGTGGCTGTATATGAGTAATTCTGGGAACCTGCGACATTTACTCGGTCCAAGAAGTACTCCTGGTATTTTTCGACAGTTGAAAATGTATGCAAATAGGTGGTGTAAGTCTACAAGTATATATTTCTTACTTTCCAGCACTGTCCTTTGTGAATCAAGCCCCTAGGAGTTGTTGCTGTTTAATTTAAAGGGACAAATTGCTATGTTGTAACTTACTGTATCATTAATTAGTGTATTTTGTGAAAGAGAACACCTATGGTTGGGTGACACTTTGTGTTTCTGGTGACTTTGAAGAGTGTTGCGTTTCTATAAAAGAGATATCTCACCTCAGGGATACACAACCCTGTAAAGCCAAACAGCCCATTGGCGTTGTCACTTTTTTGTATCAGTAATGTTGCGGTTGTGTTCTTTTCTGGAATCCGAGCTCCACCATACACAGATACCAATTTGAGGAGAAATAGCTCGTCGCCTTCTGCTTCCTGGTCGTCTTTCGCAGAAACTATAAATGACTTCGTAGTTTCTCCCTGGCGGTATTCCAAGTACCCAGAGACCGGATGCAGGTCACTTTTTGGTGGAGCGACATGAAGTTCTCTGATCTCAACTACAGTTAATTTGCGCTGATAAAGTCTCACGTCTTGCATCAGTCCAGTATACCTGCTACCACCATTAACACCTGCACCAACTCTCAATGTCCCAGGACCTGAAATGAAAGGCAGAATGGACATCCAACATTTTACTTAGACATCTATAAATGTTACAACTATGCATTGTTTATATAGCATATATGACAAGCGGCAGCCGGCACAGGTAAACGTGGTGAGGCGGTTGAACGGGGCAGGGGCGGGGTTCGGAAGTCGACAGGCGACGGAATAGGTATAATCAAATAAATAAATAATACCTATTTTGACGTTTGTCAACTTCCCCCCGCGCTGCGCCCTGCCCCACCCCACCGCCCGACCGCGCTTACCTAAGCCGGCCGCCACAGTATATGAAGAATGTATTGGTCTTGCAATGAAAAAGGCAACCAGTACACTCTAAGGCACTTATTTTGAGTGGCCCGTTAATTCGGATTGGGCCAGTAACTCAGAATTATGAGTTCAGTGGGAACACTGCTGCTCAAAGGTATTCCACCCAGAGATTTCATCTGCTTCAAGCAATCGTAGTCTACGTTTGAAATATTGGTGGAAAAACATGTGAAAATTAGCACTGTAAGGCTGATTTTTGCATGCCAATACCCCAAAACTCATAATACCTGATAGTTCCCCCTGTTTCGAAATTACTGAGCCTTGCAGTATTAGTAAATCCATAGGAGGCAAAAACGGGGATTTTTACTGGCCAATTGTAATGAGGGCCTATATGTCACCAAAATCCCGTAGCTCACATAAAATAGATTAGAAAATGTTTCATTTGATTTTTCCTGCTCAAAGGACATCTAGAGTTATTGCATAACTATACTTTTCTTCAGCTGAGTTGTGCACTGTACATGGTTAACCGCTATGAAACAGAGCCAGGGTTTGAAATTATACTCGCGTAATCTGTGTAATTTTAAGAACTTTGCATTACGGTTGCTATGCGAAATTCCCGAAATTATGCCATGAACCCACCTCACATAATTATGCACAATATGCAGTAAAACGTTTTACCGGGAATGGTGCAATTTCCGGGGAAAAAATTACCATGAACGTATGGGTACAACAGAAAGTGACCGGCTGTTGTTCGTGGTGTTCTTGTTTAAATGCATCTTCGAGCCAAAAACAGACACGAGGATGCATTTTGCGTTAAAATATAGTATGAAATGATGGATTTTCATTTCAATTAACTACTCATAATTTTGCCGTAGTTTCATGTAATTACACTAAAGCAAATTATGCACATTTTGCACACACTTAAACAGAAAATGTTTTTATTTATGTACACGCAAGGAGTTACTTCTAGGCCTTATTAGTAGGGGAGACTTGAGAGGTGTGTCCTGAGTTCCCACATCTAAGAAGATGTTGAAAAGCGTCAGCTAAATTATAAATCTCATTAAACCATTTAGTTGAGTTAGGCACACAAGTGGCAATCTATGAAAGGTAATACAAACAAATTAGGTAGCTCTATATATAGATTTGAGCTTGTCATACTGTACGCAGGATCAGTTTTTGCACTCTGTGCTTCATAAACAAACTCAAGAACCAAGTTAATAGTGATGTAACATTTCTTTTTTTTTTTTAAATGACTTGAGACTGCATCCACAAGCTGTCTGAAATGGCAGAATTTGTATATATGGTGTATCTACGGTGCATGGTACACCTCAGCTTTCATAACTGGCACGGAGTTGCACCTTTGCAACAAACTTGCGCACTAATACTGCTGTATTACAGTGAGTGAGTGTGTAATAATTTCATATCTCCCAGCTATAGCTTAACGACCTCTAACTTAGGTCAGGCCCACTGTAGTGATGGACTGCACTGAAAAGGCAACTCCCTCATGGATGACGACCTTTGAGTTATAGAAGATAACAAGCATTGCAATGCCAATAGGTCTCGCCTTTGGGACCTTATAAGTGTTTAGCCAGAGCTATTGGCTTTGCCAATGTCTTCAAGCTGTGCTGTAGAGAAGTGTGGCTGCTGTGCGGCATATTAAAAAGTTATAATAAAAAAGTGTTTAAAGTATTTTTATCTTATATAGGACCACGAAGACATTATGTACAACCGACAGCCCTATTAAACCAGGCTTGTGGCCGCTCTTCCCAGGAGTCTTTTGAGCCACTAAAACAAACATGCGCTGTTTGTAGCTGTAAAGATGTTCTGGGTGGGCACAAAATGTGCTTTCTACCCCCTGATAAACCAGTTTTGTAGACCACTCGCAGCTCTATCAAAGCAAACCGAACCTGTATCTGAAGCATCCCCTGCAATGTCACTGTTGTGACCCGACCACCTGCCTGTGCACCTTCAACCAGTCCGGCAGCGGCTTCTGCCCTTCAAGTCCTGGGCACTTAATTTACTGCTGTGATTTTATATAGCGGTCACATGGCCTAGGGGCATCACAAGATACAGCACAGAAAAACTGATATTGCAGAGTCTGAGAGATAATAGATTTAGCCCAGATGTCTTTCAAAGAGAAGAGCCCCTCACAGAGCTCCACCAATGCACCTCATATCATGTGAGGCCTCGGGCACAGTCCCACTGCCTCAGTCTAGTCTCCCTCTGTCACCCTATCTCTGGGGCACAGACACAGCTCCGTTGAGGCACCTTAGTTCTTACACTTTCCCTTCTGTCTCTGAACTGGGAACCACACGGTTCAGGTAATGCACCTCAACCCTGACATTTAGCGCACACTTATATTTCAATACGGAGGAGTGTCAAACAAGAGGGGTAGACATTTGGCTGTGTTCCCCTTTCAACTAATTAGACCTCCTTTGATTTAGAGACAATGAGTGAAACCACTCTCCTGCGAGTGTTACCACCTTTGAGTGAGTGAGACCATGTCCAACAAAATCATATCCAGTCGGGTCGATATCTTATACTGAATGAGATCTCCTTCCAGCGAGTGAAACCACATCGAGGGAGTGAGACTGCCTTCCAAGGTGTTGGACAAATGTGCTGGGTAACCCCACCATCCAGTGAGTGCAACCACTCTCCAGTGAGTGAGACCACATCCAGGGGATGAGACTACCTTCCAGTGAGTGAGACCACCTTCCAGTGAGTGAGTCCACCTTCCAGTGAGTGAGACCACCTTCCAGTGATTTAGACCACCTTCCAGTGAGTAAGATATTTTAGTAAGTGACACTGTTTCTAGCGGGTGAGATTACTTTGCAATGAATTACAACACTTCCAGTGGTGAGGCCACATTTCAATGAGTGAACTCACATTCCAATCAGTGAGACCACCTCTGATGAGTGAAACAACCAAGCTGCTACCGACCTCTCCCAAGCCCAACTTCCGTGATAGACTCAAGGTGTCACCAGTTATATACTGCCCCTCTCCAGCCCCTCACTATAGATAGATAGATCGATAGATTGATTGAGTAGCTAGATTGCCCATGCTCCTCCACCCCCCAGGACAGAAATAGCTCTTCTTTTAAGTAATACAGACGGTTTTTGCTAATAAATGCCATTCTTGGCAGCCCGGTGCATGCTGAGATTCTCCCATCCAAATTAATTAAGACCCCCCTCACCCTCCCTTGCCCAGTACAGGGAAATGAGCTCATCCGTTAGTGAAAACAGCTCTCTGTGGGGGTACTTGTAATTTGGGGTCCTGGGTGAGGGAGGCTTGGGGGGGCAGGCACAGTGTGTTGTGGGGGAGTTAGGATTCAGGAGGAGATGACAGGGTATGTACAGTGGTGAGAGGGAGGGAGACAAATTAAATATGATAGGCACAGAGCAAATGGTGGGGGAGCTCAAAAGATGGGGGCAGTGTGACTGATATTAGTGCGGGGAGGGGGCATGTAGGATCTGAGACGCGCCAGTGCTCCCACTACGAGCAGCGAAGGGGTCAGTACCCCCTGTGACCAAGCCTGTGGGCCGAAAGAGAGACACTTTAATTATTTATTTATTCATTCACTTCTATATAGCGCTGATATTTTCCAAAGGCGCTAACGCACTTTACAACAAAGAGGATCACTACATAAGGTGAAAACGTACATTATCCGAGGCGGTCCTTTGGATATTAGTCATAGCAGTTATACAAGCATCTACTGAAAGACGAGGTAGTGAGAACATCAGAACTTTTCTCATGGTGGTTTAAGTGCGGGGGTGGCGGTGATCTTGTTGGTGTTATGCTGAACAAGTAACAGTTTACACTTTTGCAGTCAGGGGAAGTGTTGAAGCAACATGAGGGCGGGGAGAGAAACATGGACGAAACAGAGGAGTAGGGAAACTAGAGGGGTGAGAGGGGGCAGAGAACCACAGGCACAAGAGAGGGCAATACAGATGTCGGTTGCACAGAAATACAGCCACATGGAGCGCGTGGGGTACAGAGAAGCCCACGAAGCAAGAGAAGAACGGAGGGGCACATGCAGAGAAGCGCATCCGGGTAATATTACTTATCTTAGGTGGCTCAAACTGGACCGCCCCGGTGAAAGTAGACAAAGTGCATTTGAGTTGCAACAAAGCTAACCCTAATGAAAAAGGAGTGCGCTGAGACAAAACAAATGGCCAAAAGTAAAAGGATCCATGCAGCAAGGGCAGTCTCCAGGGCAGGAACAAAACAGCTAAAGGCGGCACAAATGTAAAGCATTTACCAAACAAACCACTTCAATTTAGAAAGGCAGGCCAAGGAACGAATGAAAGTGATGGGTGGGTGATGGGTGTGGTGAAACTCTACAGACGTAGATACAGCATGTCGAGAGACAGCGCATGCGCTGCCTAGGCTCGACCTAAAAACTGCACTCTTGCATAAAATTTGCATATATTGAAACGGTCTCTTTAACCTTCCATTGCTGAGGATGTGATGTATTTACTAAGTATTTGTGCACATTAAAGATAGGGCTGTGGTTAAAAAAACATTTAGAGCAAATTTTACGAGTGGCCCAAGAAATGGGTGGGCACTTACCCACCCCAGAGTTACCGAGCTGGGAAAATCTAGCTCATAATGTGTAGGACCCTGAGGGTTCAATAAAAATGAGGAATTACAGAGGGAACTGGCAATTTCAGGTCCAATTCACCCAATAAGTTCTAATTTTGTCAAAGACTTTCACCTAGAAATGTCAGCTCTTTTCGGGAGCTGAAATCTAGGGGTGAAATTAACAGATCTGTACTGTTCCCCTGTCTCATAATTTCAGTGGGGCTGGTAACTGTTGTAACCGGCCAGATCAGAATTAAGTGGCCACTGAGTGCATTAGTGAATAAGTTGCTGTCTCTTGTTGTTAGACTTGGCATCTTTTGGCGTGTTCCCCCTGACTTTTTGCTTTCTAACCTCCTGTTTTTGACTCTGTTTTTGCTGGTGTAATGATTCTGCGCACTTTCCTCACTGCTGTCCAGTGGGAAAGTGCAAGTGCTCCTGTATAAAATGTGTATGGATTGGTATTTCCATGATTGGCCTATTTGATCTATGTGTCAGTCCCTAGTAAAGTGCACTGCGAGTGCCAGGGCCTATAGATCAAATGCTGTTGGTGGGCTGCAGCACTGGATTGTGCCACCCACGCTAACAGCCCGTAAAGTGTAACTCTGGCCTGCCATTGCAGAGCCTGTGCGCAGCCTGGGGCTGCCATGTCGACTTGGCAAGTGCACACACTTGCAAGTCCCTAAACCTTCCCTTTTCTACATGTTAGTCACCCCTTAGGTAGGCCCAAGGTACCCCTGTGGGCAAGGTGCATTGTATGTGAAAGGTAGGACATGCCCTGGTGTGTATGGTATGTCCTGATAGTGAAATACAGCCTACTTCGTTTTCACTATTGCAAGGCTACCTGTTCCCCATAGGCCAGAATGGGCAGTTTTGATTATTACATCCTATGATCCTAACTGACCCAGGGAACAGGGTAGAAATTCGAGTTTAGTATGCCTGAACTCCGAATGATAAAATGCATCTTTTAGTGAAGTTGGTTTTAACATTCTGTGTTTGAAAATACCACTTTTAGAAAGTAGGTATTTTCTTGTCTAACCATCCAAGCCTGCCTCTGCTAGGTTGTGTATTCCTTGTCTGGAGTGTGAGTGACAGGGGCTGGGGGATCCCAGGAGACAGGGTGCATCAGACAGGGCTGAATAGCAAGATCTACATGTAGATGGGTGGGAGGAGTTGCACCTGGGACCTGAATAGGGCTGTGCCTTCCCTCCACAATGCTGGCTCCACCTCCTGTGGTGTGTCTGATGTCCCTGGCCTACACTGCAAAAGGAAAGAAGGAGACTTGTCAACAAAATGCTCCAGGACTGACCAGAACTGGTTTGGACTAGGCAAAGGCCTCTCTGCCTTCAGAGAACAAAGAGAAATTGAGGATAAAAAGGGGGACCCAAACCCCAGAATTTTAGATCTCGCTGGAATCAAGGAACCTGCCAAGACGAAGAGCTGGAAGAGCTGCCAGGAGGAGTACTGCCCCTTTGCTGTGTTGTTGCTTTGTTGGGTTGGCCTGCAGCTGCTGCTTCTGCCTTGGGCAGTGAAAGGACTGGACTGAACTTTCTCTACTTGTGCTGAGTATCTCCAAGGGCCTGAACCGAGCTGGCCTCCTGTTAAGAAGTCTCAGGGACTGCAAAGACTTCACCAACCTCTGGGTACCGCTCCTGGAACTGCTGTTTCAGTTGCCACAGAGAAGAGGGAACCGCGACCGACTCTGTCAACCGACTCCGTCGCTGGCCTTGTGTCCCGAAGGCACCGCAAGCCGCACCGACTCGCCCTGCACCGTAAGCCTTAGTCTCACCGACTCCGTCACCGGGCCGCTGCCTGCACCGCATCGAGAGACACCGCGACCTGCATCGCCTCGCTTCACCTCGCTGGCCTGGGCTCACCGACACGGTCGCTGCTGGCTCGACCCCCGTGACCGACTCGTCACGCACAGCTGTCCGGCTCGGCCAGCGCCAATTCCCGCCAACCGGCTCTGTCGCTCGCATCGCAACTTGCCAGCACCGCATCGAGCACCGACTCGCCCTGCACTGCAAGCCTTGGTCTCACGACGCCGTCTGCACGATCGTCACCGAGCCGCTGCTCGCACCGCATCGAGGGACACCGCACCTTGCACCGCTTCCACCTTGCACCATGACCACGACGAACGCCACAACCGGCTCTGTCACCCGCACCGCAACCTGCCAGCACCGCATCGAGCACCGACTCGCCCTGCACCGCCAGCCTTGGTCTCACCGATGCCGTCTGCACGATCGTCACCGAGCCGCTGCTCGCACCGCATCGAGGGACACCGCACCTTGCACCGCTTCCATTTTTCATCGCGACCACGACAGATGCCAAGACTGACTCGCACGCCTGTGTGAGCCGCACTAAGAAAGGTACTGTGAACGAATCTGTCCCGCTGTTGCTGGCCCGTACCGACGCGGTCAGCGGGAACTGCGAGACTCTGTTGTTTTCAGCATCGCGGTAGGCTCGGACCGAACTACCGACTCGTACGAACTGTGTTTTTCAACGTATTTTGCAACTTAAAGACATTTTGAGAAGTAACTATTTTTGAAGTACTGTATAGTGGATTTTTATCGTATTTGGTCTTGTTTTAGGTATATAAAAATATTGGATATTTTTCTAAACTGGTGTGGTGTCCGTTTGTAGTGCTTACATTGTATTGCTGTTGGTTTTGTGCAAATGCTTTACACACTGCCTCTAGAATAAGCCTGACTGCTCGTGCCAAGCTACCAAGGGGTTGAGCAGGGGTTATTTTCAGGAGTGTAACTCCCTTATCCTGACTAGGAAGAAGGGTCCCTACTTGGACAAAGGTGCAAGCCCTTGCCAACTAGAGACCCCCATTTCTAACACTTGTGAATTGCATTTGTTGATACATATCCAGAGATGCATAGCAACCAAATATGTACCCCAACAACACTGACTGCAATTGGGTTTATAACCTCGAGTTGATGCAAATTCCCTACTTAATAAGGGATCTGCGGGGGCGTGGCTTGGCAAGCCAGCATGGCGGACGTGTGCTGAGTGAGCTCCGTCCAGCCCGTCATATATCCTGCATTTATCCTGACTCCCCGATGCTCGAGTGATCATTACGACGACGCAGCAGTCGTGGGATATCCGCAGTGTCGCCGTATGTAGGTTTGGAGCGCCTACGGAGACTGGTGGAGGAGTCCTCGAGCCTCGGCCGGTATGGGACCTGGCGGGGGCGCGGCCTAGCTGACGGCGGCGGAGCCGGGACATCTCGCCCAACACTATCGGAGGCGGCCGGAGCGAGAGGGCGGCCTTGGCGCCTTTCCCTGTGCAAGGGCGGATTTCTCTGGAGGGCAGAGACAGCTGGCAGAGGGTCGATCATCGCACCGTGACGAGGCCTGAGACAGAGCCCGACGGCGAGACTCGGCGGCTGGATCAAGCCGCGAAGGTGAGGTGTGGCGCTGGGGAGCGGGAGGTGCGGTCCGCAGGCAGGCCGCCTGGCCGCAGCGGTGCGCCCGCTCTATGCAGCTCCGGCAGTGATTGCTGCGGAAACGGTGGTGGCAGGCAGCGTTGGCAGTGGGTGACTTGGGAGCGGCCGGACCTGTATTGAGGTGCCCCTCCCCCACGGTCTACACTGTAGCGGGAGATCGGCGGCAATATCGGGCCGCGGGAGGGGTGACCGAACGAGCTGCAAGGAGCCGGAGGGATTGCTAAGAGGCCTCGGGGCCCCGGTGGATGTAAACCTTCTCTCTCCCCCCCCTTAAATCCTTCCAGGGCCTAGGAGGGTGCTCAACTCGGCGGCCGGTCGGACCGCGTGGGCGCCTCAGAGGTCCCTGAGACTGGTGGCTTCAAGTGCGTGCCAAGAGGGGTGTGCAGCGTGGGGGTCTTGGACCCGGGGGATCGCAGGCGAGTGGGAGCCCTCGCACTGACCCGGAGCACTGCCGCTTCGGCCGGACCGCTGCGGGCGCTACTGGAGGAGCCCTGCCGGGCGTTTGGCGTGGGGTAGCCCCTGGGGCGGCTTGTTGGGCCCTGGTGCGGGGACAGCTCATACCGGGCTCCTGTTCGGCGGTCGGGTCGGACCGCGGGAGCCTTTTGTTGGGGGGGCTCTGCTCACACACCCTCCCCGATACAGTCCAGGCCTCCTGGGGAGTCCAGAGGGCAGCCATGACGAGGGACAAAGGTGGCAGTGGTCCGGCCAAACAAGGCCCCATAGATAAATTCACTGGTCCAGGAGCGGCGGCTGGGCGTCTGGAGTTCCGTCCGGGGGCAATGCCGGATAATGCAGCACTCATGGCTGCTATCACCCAATCCAGAGACACGTTGGACGCCAAAATAGGGGCAGTTGGGTCAGGCGTTATGCTGTTGCGACAAGACTTGCGCAATGCGGTGTCACGCATCACCGAAGCTGAGACCCGAATCTCTGGTGTGGAGGACGATGTTATCTCACTTAAGCAGAAGGTGGCGGCTATGGAGTCTGTGCAAAAGGGCTTGCACTACGGGCGGAGGATGCGGAGGGACGGGCCCGACCGCAATAACCTTCGTTTTGTTGGGCTTCCAGAGGGATGTGAGGAGGGCAACATGGAACGCTTTCTTACGCAGTGGCTGGAGAGCTGGCTTCCTCCGGAGGCCTTGTCCCGTTGCTTTGTTGTGGAGCGGGCCCATAGGGCGCTCATGCAGAAACCCCCACCGGGGGCTCGCCCGCGGCCAGTCATAGTGAAACTCCTGAATTATCTTGATCGGGACACAATCCTGAAGCAGGCCCGGGCCAAAGAACCCTTGCTCTATGAAAATATGCGCATTCTTATTTTTCCTGATTACACGCGGTGGTGCAGCAACAGCGACAATCGTTCATGGCAGCGAAGGCCCGTCTCAGAGACCTTAAGCTCCCCTATGCCCTCCTGTTTCCTGCCCGGCTGCGGGTGGTGTATCGCTCCCGCACTCACTTTTTCGACACTCCGGAAGACGTCTTTAAATGGACAGATGAAGCGGTGCGGGTGAGGGCACACACGCCGCCTGGGAGAGAGTCGGACTCCTCATCGGGCGAGGTGTCCCGGAGGGGCCCCAGGGGCAGCAGCAGAAGGGTAACAGACGGTCACGGTCACGGCGGCGCTCCCAGTCCTGTGGTGCCTCCTCTCGGGGGGGCCCCGCCTCTGGGCGACAGACTTTGAAACATTAATCTATGGGCCTGCGAAGTACTGCAGAGGCCAAGACTGCTGAATGAGCATCGGAAGAGTCCTGGTGTGGGCTGGTTTCTCTGTCCGGCCCGGGCTGGTGGGGAACACGCCCAGAGGACATGGGCTGTAAGTTGGGGATCCATTGGTCGGGGCAGCCCCCATCCCCCTGTTGGGGATTGAGGACCAGCCCCGCCGCGACAGATGCTTCAGTGTTTTTGAGGTATGGGGTGGGGGGTTTGTTGGGTGGGGGTTGTTTATGGTCACAGGTTGCACTTCTGCTGAGGGTCCGCTATTTTTCACACATACACCGACACATCCTAAGGCCAGTTATGGTAATGGTAATACCCCCCAATGGCTAGTGTGCCCAGTGGGAGACAGGTGACCCCTGGTACGCTCCGTATTCTTAGTTGGAATGTGCGCGGTGCCCTGGACAAAATCAAACGTGGGGCCATACTCCATCAGGCCAAGCGAGCTGGGGCCGATATTCTTATGTTACAAGAAACACACCTCATGGGCACGAAGGCCATTTGCCTACAGCGGTATGGGTTTCAGCAGGTATTTCATTGCGGCTTTACGAGGATTCACGGGGGTAGCGATCCTGGTGCACCGCAGGGTCCCTATACTCACATACAACAGTGGACTGACACGCAAGAGCGCTATTTGTTTATCCGGGGTAAGATTGGGGAAGATCCCTGGTGTTGGGTAGTGTCTATGCTCCTCCCCTACAATGGAATCTGGTGGAGAAACTACTCGCTCTATGGGCTGATATGCCAGATGTGCCGTCTGTGGTGGGTGGGGACTGGAACGATGTTATGGATCTGGCCAGAGATAGATGGAGGGCTGGGGGTAGCTCCATGGGTAGCCGTTCCACGAAACTGCATTCCTTAGTGACGGGACTTGACTGGGTTGATGTATGGCGGCGCCTCCACGGTAATCGCCGAGAATTCACCTACCTTTCGGCGGTCCATGAGTCATTTTCCAGAATTGACTACCTCTTTGTCCCCCGAGCTGCGGTGGGTAGGGTGGTGTCGGCGGAGATTCTGCCTCGAGGCCTCTCGGACCATTCCCCAGTGTCACTTGAGATCCACATGGGTAGGCGGAGGCAACCGTTCCGGTGGCGCCTCTCAGTGTGGCATTTACAGAATGATGAATACGGGGCACATATAAGTGACGCCATCGACCACTACTTGACGTTTAATGTGGGGTCCGTTACTAGCGCCGAGACCTTGTGGGAGGCACTGAAACCCACACTGAGAGGTGTAGATATCTCCTGGTGCGCGGCAGCGCGTAGGAACGCAGAAAGGAACTGACTCGAGCTGAGGCGGATGTTGAAGCCCTCGAACGTCGGTGTCGGGGAGGCCGGAGAGGGCCAGCTCAGAAGGCAACTGCTGTTGACTCAGCAGAACTACGCTGCCCTTCTGATGGATGAGGCTCGCCAGGCCTGGCTGGCGACGCGTAGCAGGGTCTACCAGTGGGGGACAAGTCCGGCAAGATGCTGCACCGACTCTGTCAAGGCACCTTCCATTCCCAGGCCCTGCCGAGCGGTCTTGGGCCCGGCAGGTGAGCCGATTACGGATCCCCCGGCCATAGCGGAGAGCTTCGCCGCTTACTATGCGGATCTATACGCTCCGAAGGAATGCTTGTCAGTGGCCACCATAGATAAATTCATAGCTGATTTACCACCTGAGACAGTATCGGATGCGGTGAGGGATCAGTTGGAGCTGCCCTTGACAGATGAGGAATTGGAGTACGGCCCTAGGGAGCTTAATCCCGGAAGCGCCGGGACCCAATGGGTTCCCAAGCGAATTCTTCCGGCGCTACTCCGTGCAGCTGGCCCCTCATTATCGGGCGGTAGTGGAGGAGGCATGGGAGAGGGGCTCTCTCCCTCCTGACTGGAGGCATGCGGAGGTGGTGGTGTTCCAAAAGCCCGGCCGGCCCCCGGAGCAACACGCCTCGTATCGCCCCATTTCCCTCTTAAATGTGGAGGCGAAAATATTGGCCAAAGCACTAGCCAATCGCCTCTTGCCCCACATCTCCGCCCTAGTGCACCCTGATCAGGCCGGGTTCATGCCCCAAAGGGCGACCAGACACAACATTAGGCGAGCACACGTGGCAGTGGCGGCTGTCCGGCAGTTGGGGGAACCAGCGGCGCTCCTCTTGGCTGACATAGATAGGGCGTTTGACTCCCTGAGCTGGGTGTACTTATTTGCATTGCTGCAAAGACTCAACCTGGGCCTGCGCTTCCTCTCCTATCTAACACTCTTATATACAGATCTGACGGCATCGGTTCGGGTAGCTGGTGCGACCTCATCCACCTTCTCTATTGGGCGGGGTACGCGGCAAGGCTGTCCCCTGTCTCCATATCTGTTCGCCCTAGCCATGGAACCGTTGGCTGCGTGGGTGCGCATTGATGCGCAGGTCCGGGGATTTGAGTGGGCTCCGGGCCTGTCCGACAGGATCGCATTATATGCGGATGATGTTCTCTTTTTCCTCACAGCGGTTGACAGGACGGGGCCACGGCTCCTGCGCATCATGCAGATCTTTGGGGAGACATCGGGCCTCTATATGAACCCCCGTAAATCCACATTATGGGCTCTGGGGGATCGGATGAAGATGGGCACATGGGTTTCATCGGTTCAGTTGGCAGTGGGGGGACTGAAATACTTGGGGGTGTTTCTTTCCGATGTACCTGCAGTCTCCTGGGAACGTAACGTGGCCCCAGTATGGGAGCGGATCCGTGCGGACCTCAAGTCCTGGTCCCGTATGCCCCTGACACTATATGGTAGATCGGCAATATTCAAGATGGTGGCGCTTCCCCGGCTCCTCTATCAGCTACAGAATCACCCATACCCGATCCCGCCCCGATGGTTTCGGCTGGCGAATGCTGCGCTTGGGCAGTTTTTGTGGGAAGGGGGCAAAGTGCGTGTAGCATTGCGCACATGCTACATGGGGGATCTGAAGGACAGGAAAATTTCCCGGATCTATCAGACCCTGGTTACCCATTGCTCCACCACACTTCAGAAGCTCCGGGGGGACTGGGAAGGAGATGTGGGCACGATGGAGGAGGAGGACTGGACCGAGGCCTTGGCGGCTCCGCGGGGGGCAGCCATAGCGATGCGACTCCGCCTAGTCCAGTTCAAATATCTCCATAGGGTCTATTTTACTCGGGCACGCCTCTGGCGAGGCGGGGCTGATCGCTTCCCCGGAATGTCTTCGCTGCGGTCGAGAAGAGGGCACGTTCATCCATACCGTCTGGCAATGCCCCTCCCTGGACCGTTTTTGGAGGGGGGTCTTTGCTTGTCTCTCGGAGGTCCTGGGGTGGGAGCTCCCCCACACGCCGCAGCTGGCTCTGCTTCACATTATGGAGGGGATAGGGGGAAATATCTACAAACGGCATCTCATGCAACTGGGTTTCACACTGGCGAAAAGGGACATCGCCCAGGCGTGGAAGGCGCCGCGGGCCCCATCGGTGGCCGCATGGAAGAATGGCCTAGACTTCTGCATGGGGCTGGAACAACCTATTTTTATGGCCAGGGGGTGCCCGCGCAAACACTACAAAATCTGGAAACGATGGGCGGATTATCGGGGCCTTTGGCTGGACCCTCCAGCTGCAGCAGAGGCTCAATCACTGGGGTAATTTGCAGGTACATAGTAGGCTTCCGGAGATGCTATGCGGGGGCCGGGGGGGGCATTCTTGTGGTTATGTATACAGGTTGTGGACAGGACTATGCGGATATTGTGCGACCAAGGGGGGAGGGGTGGGGGAGGGCGGGAGTTGTGGGTTTTCTATATCATCTTTTATTGTTTGTATGCGCTTCTGTTGATTACACTTGGAAAAGTCGACTGCAATTATATTTGTATGGTTTGATTATGCAGATGTCTCTGGTGTGCAGAGCCCTGCGATATATGCGTAACTTGACAAATAAAATCTGTTTTAAAAAAAAAAAAATAAGGGATCTGCATATATCCGTGAAAGTGAACTGTGCAGCAAAATTGTAGTGGGACCTGACCCCCGTGTTGTATGTTATCGAATGTGGCGCTACATTCATATCTGACATGACTGAATCACACTACAATTATTTTTGTTACCGGTTCAATAGGTCTAAGTACAAATGTCTTATCTTGATATGGTCCATTCTGAGGATATTGCCATCTGTAGTGCATCCAAATATGTAATCTATTTCCAATTTGCCACTTTGGGGATCTATTAACACAATTAATTTTGAAGTACATAAAGTAGTGCTACTCACAAAGTACAGAATGCTCTTCCACCAACTCCTCCTCTCCTATATTTTGTATGCAGAGATCTCCACACACGTAAGATTTACATGTAAATGTGAGAGAGATAAGAGGGAGTGGCTAAAAAAATGAAATACTTGCAACCAAAAGGGAGCGGTTTAGAGAGGAATAAAAAGGAACTTAGTGAGTGGTAAGGAGGCTTTTGGGGAGGGACATGTTAATAGAAACACCCACCACAGCCAGAATAAGACCATTGCTATTCACAAACTACACTTGTAAAGTTAGTACAGACCAAAACAAAACAGTAGTAAAAGTGCTCCATCCCAGCTTTGGAGTAAATCTAGCTCCATGCATGGCTACTCACTACCACAGAAAATAATATAACACCCAATAGGAATAATAATAAATAAATGAAATCATTTGGCTTTTAAATTAAATATACATATAATTATTACTGTTAAAAAGTTAAAAAATTAGAAAGTAAATGTTTTATTTTAAAAGCAAATAATTAGCTTATTTTTTTTAAAATAATTAAATTGAACTTTTAACAGAAAAATGAATTTAAAGAGTTTTTTTACCATTATTTTCATTGGCAATGAATGAGAGGGACAATATATCTATTGAGAATAGCATAAATTGCAAATTATGCCACAGACCAATCAGGTGGAGTTATTGACGAGTACGAACAATCAATAATGCTGGCTAATTAATGATAGAGCCTAGTCCTAAGATCTTGTATGGGGAAATCTGCGAGTTACAGTCCTCAAGAACTTGCACCAGTGGCGGCTGGTATTAAGGGGCATAGGGGGCGTTGCCCTACCTACCAGCATCGGGGAAAACTAAAGGGAGAGAATGAACACCATGGAGCAGTTTTAAAAGAAGTGCTTGGTGCTCCCCCGTGAAAGTTAACTATGTAAAATCTTTTTTTTTTTTTGCACTTGTCTCGAAGAGTCTTCCTGCGCAATGTGCGCATGTGCAAAGCTGGGCGAGGACTATTCCTCGCCCTCGAAGCATAAGCGAGGAGGGGGTGACATTAGCCTTGTGGGAGTGGCTGGCAAAGCGGCAGTGCATGGATTTCAAATGGGGCGCCTTGGAATTTGGCCCAGGGCGCGGTCAGTGGAGCGCCATTCAGGATAATGGGAAGGGGCAGGGCTGGCGCACAGTGCAGGGGGTGGTAACAATTGCAGCACTCCTTTCGCCTCTGTGAATTAGGCTTCCTAATTGGGTAAGGCCGAGGCGACCTTAGGGGAGTGGCTATGCATTAGTTTCAGTTTGGCAGCTCCTATTTCCGGGACACAGTTGCTGGAAAAAGAAAGGCGCCTGCAGCCGTGGTTTCAAACGACACGCGTGCAGGTAAGCCTTTTCCCTTTTTTGAAACCCATGACTTGTCAAGCAGAGATATCGGCCTAGAGATGATGCCTGAGAGCTTTGAGAATCAATCGGAAAAACACTTATTTTACGTTTTTATCCTTATTTAAAAACAGATAAAGGGCGGGACATCGTTTTCTGTTTGAATCTACCGGGAAAATCTGTAAAATCAGAAAACTGGGAGACTTAATAACATTGTTCGACATTTTACTAATTACTTTCATTATTGAGCATAGTGAAGGGTTGCCTAAATTCAGAGCGTTATTAAATCTCGCTGCGTGACCGTGTGCTCATTAAACTCCATTCCCGCTACTGTACATTTAATCCAGATGCGTAAGGGGAATTAATTTCTCAACTATACAATGAGCGCAAGAGAAAGTAAATCGATTGAGAACACTTAACAGAAATGCAAGTTACCGTGATCGTGTGATTCACCTCCATCGGAGTTACTTAAACAAGCGAGGCACACACAACCATTGCACACTATGTGTTCTGTCTAAAGCAAGAAGCAGGCTTCTACATGTGCTTGAAAACGCCACCCAGCCTAAGTCTGACTGTCCGTGAGAGTCAAATTAGAACACTGGGTAATTTCAATATCACCGGGGTGGGTCAGACAGCTTTTCAGTGTGATATGAACTATACCTTTCTTAAAGGAAAATCAAATGTCTTGCAGTGAGGGGTTGCAATGGATCGATGGGCTTGGGAACTGGAAGTTCTTCACTAAATCAAAATCTTAATTGTTGTCAAAATGTGACCTGGATCTCTGACACAGTATTTTTCAAAGTCAGGCCGGGAGAAGGGGGCACTCATTTATCAATGTTCGTGCGTTATTCACCTGTGCAGCAGCACTTGTGAAGGTCTGTTTTTATTTAATTCTCGAGATTTTGTTGTTAATGGAAAAGCTGTTTCATAAATTAAGGAAGTGCTCGGTTACGAGGCTGACAGAGATTGATTTTCCTCCCGGTGGCTGGTCGCTACTGGCAAGTGAGGGCCAACCAACAGAAGGCTCAGCAACCGCAAATGGCACACTTTCTTAAAGGTGAGCACAGAGCTTACGCTGCTGCTGCTTATACGGCGGCATTGAACACTGCGCTGCTCAGCACTGTATCATTTTGATTTGTGGGCACCCCTAGCACTTGCTTGGTGCGTGTGACCCCAGTTAAGGGTCTCTTCATTGAGCAGGCGTCAGTACTACCGCAGTAAAGTTATGCTGTTTTTATACACAAGTGTGTTTACACTGGGTGCGGGGTGTGGAGGGGCCGGGCCGGGGACTGGACGGGGTCATCAGACCTCACAAATTTGAGAAAGCAGGAAGGTGTCAACCACTCTGAGCCTCAGAGTGGTTGACACCTTCCTGCTTTCTCAAATTTGCCTGAAAATGCACCATTTGCCCACTCTTTTTTCAAAATTTTCCTGGGGGGACAACCCCTTGAACCCTCCGTAGATGGTTCAGGCTCGCTCGCTCGCCACAGTGAAGTACGACAATTGTTTTATGCCCCGCCACTTTCAAATGTCACCATCCGCCACTGACTTGCAGCCCATAATCTATTTGGAATGAATTTCTAAATATGTTTGATAAGTGATGGGCAGAGTTGTTTTTCTCTCTTGTTAGTGCAAATGGGAAAATACATATAGTACTCAATTAGTAGAAAAGTGTCACCCCACTGCTCATTTAGCCAAGAAGGTAGAAAATCTTGTCACAAACTATTTTAGATTTAGAGCATGGTACTCAAAAGCACACAATATGATGGTCCTTAGGATCTAAGGCATGACAGCAGCGAAGAAGAAAACAGTCCCTTTGTATTTTCTGCTTGTAGACTTCATGACAACTGCAGACATTGTGGATCATTCCTTCTCGTGGAAAAAGCTGTGGGCACTTGGAATCCCTCCACGTGTGCTAACTCATCTTTAGGCATTCTATTTTGGCACCTAGGACCAGGTAAAACCGAGCAAGAAGGCTGCTTACTGAGGCAAATCGGACAACATCAGAACAATTAGAGCAGTCAGGCAAGATTGCATGTTATCCCCGTTATTGTTTCATTTATTTATAGCCAACTTGCCATATTTAATGGTGTGCTCCCCCAAAATTTTGGGAATTTCTCTTGCATGGTTCTTGCATATGTTGGTGATATTATTATTGTGGATTGTATTGTATATTTGTTTTATAATTGCAAAGCATGATCCTAGATAAGGAGCACCAGACAGCTGAACAAGGGTGGGAGCCCTCAGTTATGCTTCAGGAATTTTACAATGAAGCAGGATTTTTGTGATTGGTGAATCCTACCATACTGAGATATAGTGTTTTCTGAAGGGGTGGGTGTTCAGATCCTTTCTGAACTGCAGAGGGATTGGTGACACAGATCTGATGCTGAAGAGGGAGTAAAGATGGAGAAGTCTTGTCTTCTGACTTTCTCTTGTTTACTGTTTATTGTTTTGTTTCCAGTCCAGTCTAAGGTATGTACAGCAAGATCTAAATTCTTTATAGTTTTGCAGCTATGATTTGCTTTACTATTATGAAATGAACCTTATTTCCCTTCCTGCCATCCTTTTCTGCCTCTTCTCACACTAATTACATTTGTTGTTGTCAAGTGCTACTTTTTTCTAGGCCTCTAGGTACTTGTGGAGTAGAAAAAATACCTCTATTCCAAACTAGAATTCAGTAGTGTGTCAAAGCCTTTTATTCATAAGCTTAATTGAAAAGAAATATTACGTTCTTATCTAAAGGCGATTGGTGTAATAATATTTACAGTGCCACAGGAAGCCATTCCATTGGGCTAGAACTCTTATGTAAAGATATTCACGGCCCAAGGTCATGTAAGTGAAATATGTGCTGATGATGTTCATAGAGAGGGTGTGAGGGTAGCAAAGTGGGTGTGTATGTGTTACCAGAAAAAACAATAAACATGCAAAGGTAACATTTCACAGGGAATAGCCTTGAAAGAGAAAGTGCAGAAATAGATATTTATGTACCCCTTTATGTACAGAACGCCCTTCCATTAACAGTTCTTGTTTAACGTGTTCTGGATGGTGGTAAAGCTTCTTTGCCTTGTTTTCTATTCCTCTTCTCAGGCTCACCACAGAACCATGTACCATGGCCACGACTTGATCAGTGGAAACAAGTGATGTGTGGACATGCTTGAATTCATCTAAACCAGTAGCACTCATTCTGGGTGGCTTTGTTTTTGACTGCTGTTATTGCTCCAAAGGGTGACGGACCAAGCAAAAAATAAAAAAGGAAAAAAACTGTCCAAAGTTATACGCACAGGTATTTTCATCGATCACTTTGTTTTCCTCAGTAAGTTGCTCTAAGTGGCATCAGAATGCATATACCCAAAGGCTGGATCAGTATTTCTTTTGCCTCAGGGACTCAAGCTGCACCTCAATATCATGGCTGTAACATGTTTGGTCTTGCTTATTTTCTCATGCTGACGATAGATATCATAGTAGTTGAGGATTACATATCTCTTTTGAGGCAGTGCCAAGACTGGTATGGAATTTGTACTAGCTTTCCTAGAAGAGCATCATAGAGGGAAGTAGAGTGATTGATCTTAGCTGATATAAGAATTGTTATCATTGTGCACAGATGGACCTCCATTCGAAAACAGATTAACGATTTTAAACTTTCTGTAATGAAACTCCCTAAGAAAAGAAAATTAGCATAGAATCCAAGACCTTTGTGGTTAACAGTAGGCTTTAGTCTGAGCACTCAGAGGGAGCAGTCATTCATTTGTTCCTTACTCTAGTTTCAAACTTACTTACAAAGTCATGAATACTCACCTGTGCAAGGCAGTAAACCTGTTGGTGCAAATCAGGCTCTCACTTAATGCCTTAAAAACAGAAATAATCAAACACGTTTGTGGGTGTTTGTCAGGGGACCTGCACACAGCACACTCATACACAAATCCATAAATAAGTCAGAAGGTAAAAGAAGTTGCTGCTGGGTTATGTGTGTAATCAGCCAGTCACATGTTCAAATTTCAGCAAGACCAACTCAGCTATTCGTCCTCCAGGGATGGTAAAATAGGTAACAAATGAGACTGGGTAATAATAATTGTTTATGAAAGTGTTTTACAATGAGGATAAATAGGTATATAAATAACCTAATATTAATATTAAACACAAAACAGTGTAGACACCCATATTTTGACTTACACGCAGCAGAATGATGATGTGTACAACTACTCTCCATGTGTGTCTTGGTTACTGGAGAGTACCAAGGCTGGGAGGACGCTAGAAATGGAGACAAGATAGGGTATACGAAGCCTGTACACTGAAAAAGCTCGGTAACATAGGACTCGTTCGTGCTCATTGGATCTATTGTTTTGAGTCGGTCATTGAGAACCCATCAACATTCTTGTATCTGAACATCGCTTTAACCCTGTGAAGAATCATATGTCTATCATCCAAAGCAGAGACTCATTAAACCAGCTTTCAGCTGATACAGTGAGTAAGTTATATTAGGAGTTTATTGCCAATTTGCTGGTTTCTCCTTTAAAACCAGTTTCATACATGGGTTTATTAAATATTCCACGTATAGTAAATACCCAGTGGAATATACACAGCATTAGTCCTGCTTAAGGACACACTTTTCATGATCAAGGGAAGTTCAGAACTCCAGCATAATACATTTCCGGTAGTTCCATAGATTCTAACTGAGACGGATCCCTGAAGAAGGCAAAGCCGAAACGCGCGTAGTGTTTATATAATTGACCGCCAGTCCATATCAATGTTTATATAAATTACCACGTCCAGATTATTTCATGTTTATATAATTGATTGCCAGTTCATATCAATGTTTACATAAATTATCACGTCCAGATTATCTCAGTTTAAATATTGCTTTACAGTTAATAGGTACAACAACAAAGACTGCACTACCTGATTAGCAATGCTATATAAAAAGTTTTATTGATGATCATCGATTCATGTTAAGAAATGTATTTTAAATATATGCAGAAAAATGTTTATATAAAATATTTATGATTATTTTTCTATAAATTAAAGTATTGAATATCTCATCTTTGTATGTTTATGTATGTTCTTTCTAATTATATGTTGAAAGTATTTTGTTTGGTCTTGGTTTCTTTGTCCATATTAGCTTTGAGCATCGTTATGTCTTAGGCCACCTTCCTTCACTGAAAAAGCTCTTCCAGAGAGTTTGCCGTGGTCCAGAAAACTGCTCGTGTGTGCCACGTGTGCCATAGTCGAAGTGCAGAATCGACGCTGGCAGTTGTGGAGTCTCACCACAATGCCAGCCTGTTAAAACGCTTGAAGATAAAAAAAGCAACATTGAAAGTCTACATGACAGTGGACAGAAACTGAATGAGCTTGCAGAAAAATCCAGGTACATTACTGCCTTTTCTATGCATATTGGTCTTTTTTGCTGCAAGCGACTGAGTTTTGGTGTATCCTCTGGTGCAGAACTTTTCCAAGATGACATTCGACGTATCATACAGCCTGTAGTAAATGCATTATGCTATAGAGATGACATATTAGTTTTCGGAGCCACACAGAAACAGCATGACAGCGCTCTTATACAAGTATGTTGTTTGCTGAACAATGCAGGTTTAACTCTAAATTCTTTGTTCATGTATTTTCAGATGGGGGTATGAAACCTGATCCAGATAAAGTGCAAGCGATGTCTTCTGCCAGTCCCCCACAGGACATTTCTATTTAACGATCATTTCTTGGAATGGCCAATTACTTTTCTGGATACATATGAGAATTTGCTATGGTAAGTGCACCCTTATGAGAAATAACAAAAAGAGAATGTGTCTTTCCAATGGTCACGTGAATGTGAGAAGAGCTTCCAAAAATCAAACAATCTATTGAGAAGGCCACTGAAATGGCTTACCTTTATCCCAAACTTCATACAGAGGTTGGAGTTGACGCTAGCCCTGTCGTGTTAGGTGCAATACTGGCACAGCACAGCTGACAGCCGAATGCTCGGAGTGGCACACCCCAGCAAAACTCACAACTTGAGAAAGAAAGTTTGGCAGTGGTCTGGGCTTGTGAATATTCCCATGTGTTCATTTATAAAGCCTGTCACAGTAGTAACTGATCATCAAGCACTGTTGACGATATTTGGCAATCCCAAAGCTAAAATGCCTCCTTGAATTGAACGTTGGGGTTTGAGGTTGCAAGAATACAACTATACAATTCTCCATTGCCTAGGGAAAGATCAGAAAGCTGCTGATTATTTTTCAAGAGTGTTACTGCAGTATCCTGGTACCTCATCTAAGACAACGGAGGCCTAAATCAATTTTATTGTGAAATTGAGCACACCAGATGCCATGTCTTTAGAACAAATTGTCACTGTAATGAGCCAAGAAAGTGACATGTGAAAGTTAAAAGACATTATTGCTCATGACTCTTTGGACCAGCACTCTAGACCTCTCACTAATGACAGTGAGTACTTGAAGTTCAAAAATGTAAGAGATGAACTTTCAGTGACTCAAGAAGGCCACATTCTGCAAGGTACACAAATTGTTATTCTGCATGTCTGCGACAAGTGATGACCATCGCCAATGAAGGACATCGAGGAATAGTTGCCATGGAGAGCTCGCCATGACCAAATTTGGTTTCCACATCTCGACGAAAGAGTCGAAAAAGAACTAAAGACTTGCCATATATGCAACTGTCTTTCATCTCAAGTCATTCAGGACCCTTTGAATATGTCAGAATTGCCACATCATGTGTGAAAGAGAATTGCTGTTGATTTCTTTGGTCCTCTTGAGAATGGACATCATCGTCTAGTCATTGCTGATGAATACTCCAGTTTTCCACTGGTAGAAGACCCTTCATCCACTACACAGGAAAAGGTTATTCAAAACTTAGATGGCATCTTTGCTTCATGGGGTGTACCTGCAATCTTGAAGTCTGACGATGGTCCACCTTTTAATAGTCAAGAATTCAAAGACTTTCTAAATCACCTCAATATAAAGCATTAAAAAAGCACTCCTCTTGAGCCCCAGGCCAATGGTGTAGTGGAATGGTTCATGAGCACTCTAAAGAAAGCTGTTCAGCGTGCTGCATTGGAGAAGCCCGACCACAAAGGTGTTTTGAAAACTGCTCTTCGAGCTTACCGTTCGACCCCTTTACTCAACGACGGGGGAAAGCCCTGCAACTCTCATGTTTGGAAGAGCCATGACAACCAAGTTGCCACAATGGACCAACTTCAGAACCAAGAATGAGGGAGACATTCATGCTATGCACTTTGGTCTCAAACATAAGATGAAAATATATGCTGACAGACGATGTCATGTAAAAGACATCATCTTTACAAGAGGAGATTGAGTGCTTGTCAAACACAGACAAAGAAAGCCTGGTGCTCCTTTTGTGGCTGAACCATTTAGCATCACTAATACCAAAGAACACAGGGTGACTGCCCAGCATCCTGGAAAGTCACTTACGAGAGATGGGCTATTTTCAACATTTGGGCCATCACTCCCCAAACATCGATGTCAATATAGAGACTGGGTCCATACAGACTGTTGATGACTCTGTGTCTGTTGATGACTTTATTTCACCTGTGCAGATCACTGACACTTTGACTGTCAGTTCCCAGTTCCCAGTGACCCGATCAGGATGCGTGATTCAGGCACCACGATGATTAATTGAAGCATTATAATTGCCTGTATTTCTATAATCATCTGTGTATTTATTTGTGTATTTATTCATCTATTTAGTTATTTATCTATTTTGAAAAGTTAAAACTTTTTATTTAACAAAGCGAAAGATGTAGTGTCTTGTAAATAAAGAAACAGCGGAACTCTTTTGGTTCCCACTGTACACCATAGGCCTGTGATGTAGGCATTGTAGGGATGAGTTGAAGATAGGCTTAGAATGTTGAGTTCCGGCTCACACGCAGCATAATGAAGACATGTACAACTACTCTCCACGTGTGGCTTAGTTACTGACGAGTACTGGGCTGGCAGGACGCTACAGTATTTAAGCACATTTGTTTCACTGCTGTATAATGTGATTAGTCTAATATGTTAGGAGTATGTTCTTACTTAATTTTTATATTTTATAGTATTCCTGTATCAATAATATTACATTATCACTTGATACTGAACTGGTTGTGTCCTGCATCCCCACATACGTCCTGCAAAGTTAATCTTTCACTTGACTTGGACTGAAAAAGAGAATACTTAATGAAGGTTTTCAGTGTTTTCTTCCAGTTTCTCTCTTGTGAATGTGTAACTAACCTATCAGGCAAATTGACAAAGGCAAAATTGGTTGTAAATGTATGACTGAATTTATCTTTTTTTTGTGCCTGCCAGGAATTCACAAATAGATTTTGGGCAAGTGTTTATGCATTTACTACAGTGACTTTCTATTAAGTCTCAAGTGTGTCATCCAAGGCATAGTTTGCCTTGAACGTTTGAGAACACCCACAAAGATGAATATTTGCAGTCATTCCAAAACACCACTCAATGTCCTTTCTACCCTGGAAATGGTCAGAGATTTACCCCAGCCAAGACTGAAGTAATACCCCTTCCAGGATAGAAAGGGGAACGGATCACATCCAGGTTTGGACGGGTGTAGAAGATGCCTTTCTCCATGGGGAATAATATTTTCTGCACAGGGCAAAAGAGAAAAAACATTTATTAATACAAGATGCTATATTTCTCCTGTGAGGATTTCTTCACAAATGAGAACTTCATGAGAACAGAAGCCTTCATAAAAGGCCACATGGCATTCCCAGAGGTAGGCCTGGAAACCTCTGCATGGTGCAACTTTCCAGGTGTACTTCAGGAAATGTTTGTGAACAGCAAATAAAAAAAAGGACGGCCTGGTGGAGGCATACATCTCTTCCAGTAATTTTAAATTTTTTAGTGAGCAGGCCCTATAGTGAGTACCTTCTGGACAATCATCTAAATACCAGAATGGTTCTTAAGGGCATTTGTGTCCAGTAAATGTTCTATGTTAAAACTTACTTTCCTTGCTGATTGGTATTTATTCATTTTGAATTTTAGTACAATTTCCCAAGCAATCATTTCATAATAACAACAAGCACGCAACACAGGGGAAACACACCTTGACATGAAAATTATTTGAGCTATGGTGAAAGAATACTGCTTCAGCTTTACCAATAAATGAAATAGAGTAAACAACAGTGAAGTCATAATGCATTGTTTTCACTCACCATCAATAATAGCTTCCCCTTTAAGGCTCTTCATTCCTCCAGCGATTGGACTTCCATCAAGGTAAAATTCAATTATGCCATTATCCAAAGTAATAATGAGATGAAACCAGGTGTTTTCTTCAAAATATTTTAACGTTGTTGTTTTTGCCACATGAGTGCTATTAAACTCCTGAGTTATATAGTACAGCATCAGGTCTACATGAGAGTCATTGGTATGGATTTTTACCCCATAGTACATTAGTGCATCTTCGTTACCCTTTGCAATTATAAACCCATCAGTATTAGGTTCTGGTTGGACCCATGCTGAAAATGTAAAGTTTACAAGTATATTCTTCATATTGTGATAGTATTGCTGGCTGATAATACCAAAAGCATCCGCCGCTCCACTAAAGTACAAAGCATCTGTTCCACTTTGATGGCGTCGCTTGTGAGGCTGGGACTCCACAGCATGAGAGAAAGATCCAAGTAGTATAAAGTCCATCATTGGAGGAAGGCCACTTGGGAATACACTGGACAATATTTCCCAGCCTACTCGGACATCCCCAAATGTACCTTGCTGTCTCAAAATGGAGAAGCTGGTAATGTATGACATATCCTCTTCAGAGACCACATCTTCAGCCATCTCTCTTACCAAGCTCTCTGGGCTGATAAAGAACACTCCAAAGGGGTCATCATTAAATGGGATCATCACAGTTACATTAAGGTTGGTTACGGCTAATTGGCCACCAGGCCCAGGTTGTCCGCCTAAATGAAGATGATGTTGAAAGGGTTATGATAAAATAGGATTAGTATGCATGGGTTACTATTTTGGTTAAAGACAAACATAAAGAAATTCATTTGTGTTTGTTCTGTTTATGCAACACATCTGTTCCTAATGCTTACTTTAAACATTACATTACAGACTTTGTGCCCGATTGATCACTGCACAGGTCATATAGACTAGTCGCAATTTGCTAAAAGGTCGGTTCACCAAATTCCGATATGGATTGAATCACAATCTGACCCACTTAATTAATATTTACGATGTGGGGTGCAAATTGTGACTTAGTCCGATTAGCCACAACCACTGGGGGCTTGCAAGGATCAGCAGACCACCATGTGTGTGATTGTGTTAAATAAGGTATTTTTAAAGCAGTCTATTCTTCTAAAAGGAAAAGGGCCTGCTTTTAAAAACATTGTTTTCAAAAAAGTTTCTCTAAGATTTAGCAGTGGTTCCCAGACCACTGCCTACTTCCCCAGACACATTTTTCAAAATTCCCAAATTGGATGGCGTCCGATGGGGTCCATTCCCTTTTGCAAATGTGTTATCACCCCAACTTGGGAGTCAGTAACTTTTAAAAGTTTTGTGAGTGGAAATCCTGTCACAAATCACTGATACATGCAGTACAAGTCACAATTTTTAAAGGACACCCAAAACAAGTGTCTTCCAAACTGCGAATTGGGAACCATTCACAATTCCATTTTAGGAGTTAGTAAAAGTGGTCGGACTTCTAAAATGAGATTCGTACGTGGGAAAAACTTATTTTGTGGTCACAAACTCTCCTATTCTGCTAATCGAAACGTCTGCAAAATAGGTGAGTACATCTAGCCCTACATTCATAGCAAATGTCTATGGGGCACATGCATCAACCAAAATACCGGTCGCAAGCGGGCCGATTCGCAGAATCGCCGCCTTTGCGACCGGTATTTTGGCATTTGGGATGCATCAACCCAAATGCAAATTCTCAAAATAGGTAATTGCAAAATTTGCGATTACCTAAATTGTGAATGCATTTAGGGAATCGCAAATTGCGATTCCCTATTTGGAATGCAACAAGCCTTTCCTAAATGCGACTTCGAATTTAGGAAACGCTAATTACCATCAACTGCAAGTTGATGGTAATTTGCAAAAACTTTGAAGAATGCACAAAAGTGCATTTTTCAAAGTGCCATGTGGCGCACACACATGCCCTTAGGGCATGTGCGTGCGCCACATGTGCACACATGCCATTTTCGGGGGTGCATCAGGGTGGCCTTATGGCCCCCTTGCACCCTTGAAATTGCATGCGCAATTTGCGAGTACCTATTTGTCACTCGCAAATTGCGCATGCAATTCCCATTCATTCCTATGGGCTTCTAGGCCCATAGGAATGAATGGGAAGCTATTCCTTAATTGCGAATCACAATTTGCTATTCACAATTAAGGAATATGTAGGAATTGCTAATATTTTAGCGAAACCTACATGCATAGGCAATTGCGATTCCATAATTGCGATTCCTTAATAATTGCAATTATGGAATCCCAATTACCTACCTTGATGCATGTGCCCCTATGTCTTCTTATAATACAAAAAGTAAAACATGGACATAAATTACAACAAAAATCAATATTATGGATTAAATGTGGCATGCAAATGAGAAAATATTAAAACAAATTCTAACTAGTTTATGTATATGCATAATTTGTACTAAGCACTAAGGTCGAAACTGTACCTGATGCATTCACAAGCTCTAGAGTATAAAATTCATTGAACTCTGGAATTGTATCAGAAATTGCATAGAGAGAAATTGGTTTGAACTCTTCGCCATCCATGAACAGCAATATCCCAGATGTTTCAAGAAACTCCACTCCTGGACTGAGGACTGATTGGTTCCACAAAAGCCTCCAGAACAATGATACATTTCCAAAATGTCCTCTTTGTCTCACAACCCTATATAGTAAAACAGCCAGCGTGAGCTGCGGGGTATGACATTTTCAGTACACGTGAACAATCATAGATTTGATGTAGTAAGCACCACATATGCAGTGAAAGAAAGAATAATCTTTACAATAATTTTTTGGGTCTCAATGTCAATTTTCGATATCAAACTCAAAACACAAAAAGTATTATTTAAGGTCTACTGTCTTTTTTAACAAACTTCTAAAAAGTGGTATGCTCACAATACTCTAAGTACAACTCTAACATAAACAGTAATATGGGCTGCATTTGGCATCTATTGCAGTGAAATGTTGACATAGTGTCACATACAAATGGCAAATTATCCCGTATTGATTGTCAACACAAATTAAAAGTTTGAATCAAGTAAAGGACCATGTCTCCAATGAAAACCCTTTATTACAGTAATGATTATTACACTATGGTACAATTATGTTTAGAAGGCATCAAATATAACACCACCATGAGCTGGTAGTATCTAAAAGAGCACATATTCAGTTTCAAATCTCATTATAATTTTTCAATTTAAAAAAAAGTATTGTTCTACAACTTTGTTTCTGAATCGTTTGCAATGCAAAGTGGCAGAGCTCTAATGACTGCCACAGCAAGGACCTCCTCTTAGGTATTAATGATTCATTAGGTTAATTGCCATGCTTAAAAGCATGACAAATGTAATCCAGGCTATAATTTCTCAATATTAGAATTCACACTTTTAGACCATTCCATAATGTGCCTTTTAATGGAGGTTCCATAACACACTATTTTACATTGGTCATGAAGATGTTATCATCTTATCAAGAGTTCAGAGTTATTTCTTAAAAATAAACCATTAATGGTCTGGAAGAAGATGCAAATCTATGCACATTCCTGTAACAGAAGGAATGATGTTCATGAGAAAATTACATTTGGGATGCATGGCCTTATACAGCCATCAAGTTGATTAAAAATGTGGCTTCACATGAAACAGTACGATAAAATTAAAACTGCTTTGTGTGGTCTGAATACTTTATTTCTGCCATTTCATTGAGCTGTAAAAGAGGGTTGTCCCTTTTATGCAAATTAATAGAAGACTGATTCCCCCTTTCTGGGATTCGAACCCAAGACCTCCAAAACACTGCATTTTTTAGCAATGAAGATGCAGTTTAGTACACATCTCCCAGCTAACAAATATTAAATTTCCACAGGCAATGATTTTGCAATCTTCCACACATAGTGAGAATTAACAAGTCAAACCGTGAAACTTGGCGCATAAACTATATATTTCATTCAACACCTTTTAATTCTTCAAAGAACTGAATCTCCTGTTAAAGGCATCGCAATTCAAATGATAGGGAGTATGAATTGTATAGTGGGCTCATACAGCTAATTATAAAAACCCTGCTCACGTGAAATTGTTGGTCTTCCCCTCCTCCACAGATTTGTCCAAGGGTTCAAGAAAGAAAATACCATTTGGATCATCATTAGCGTTGATGATAACCGTTGCTCTTCCATTTCCATAGACAACTGTGTCACCTGGTAAGAGTAATACATATTTAGATACACAGTATGTCAGGGGTAGTTATTCAGTGTCACAGAGTTATCAGATAAAGGATGATATGGTGACATTCACTTGTCTAGATTACCTCTGCTGGATATAAAATGATAAAAAATATTGCCATGGGTAACTGCCAAGAAAGAGGAATTTGGCATTCAAATTCACAGAAATTATTTTATGTTGAAAGTAAAAAATGTATTCCATCTGTCTCAATTTGAATGTAGTCAATGCAATGCAATTTGGAAAAAGCACTGCAAAAGCCAACAGATCTAACTTTTTACTAAGGGAAGTATTTGCCAATAGTTGGGTGACTTGTGGGTTGCCCACTGCTTTCCTGGAAAGAAAATCCCAAAATATGGTAACATCTTATGCTACAACAATATGGAAAATTGGGAGTAGGGCCATGTTGCAGAAGAGATTGTATTAACAGATTTAAGCTCTAGCCTACAAGCAGCGATATGTAAAGAAGCCAGAGCAAATTTTTGATATGTAAGTGGCTCACTTAAAAAGCATGAATGAAGTATTGCAATAGGGAATACCTTTGACAAAGGGTCAGCATTTTAGTTACAGCTGTAAGAAAGGCTAGGTGCATATTCACTTTGTGGACAAAAATAGCTGTATTCCTGCAAGTTATCATGGCAGCAAACTACAACCAATGCACGGAGGTGATTAATGAACATAACTCTCTTTTTATGACATGCTAAGGCATCCGAACAGCAAATGCTTCCTAAAGAAAAAAATTAAAAAACAGGAACTAAAATGTAATTGTGTCAGCAAAGTAACTACATCAAAGAAAACACACTGGTTCTAATCTAAAATACTATTTGATGTATCCATCAACAAAATCTAATGGGCCCACAAATGGGACAATGCAACCATCAATGAAATGCCATGGTCTTCATGGACAGCCAATCCAAGTAATGGCAAACCATGAAAAACACTTTGAAGCCAATGGGTGACGGGAGTTTACCCAAATGCTACTTTATATTTCTAATTGTACGTTTTGAAGAATTGATGACATGAGGTCTTCCAGACAGAGATAGTGCAGAACAAAAAGCAGCTTAGTGGAATGTGAGCAAATCTGAAGAACATATGGCAATGTGGTTTCTGCTGTCTTACCAGGATTATAATGTGGCAAAACAGTAGCCACTGACAAGCTCATAAGAGTCCAACCATCGATTTAGGGTGTTGTATTACCCCCGTTCACAAAGCTTATGACACTCAGAATCACTGGTTGAGCTCATTATTCATTTCAACGTTATATAAATATAATCAGTGATGTCAATCAGTGATGTCATTTAACATCAGAAGTTATGTAATATGTGCTATGTGAGGTCACAAGCAGTGCATGAAGGGGGTGAAAATTATAGTTAGTTAATTACCTATAACTGAGTTATTTCAGTGTTTTTTGGGGTACTTTAACGTTAGCTCATGCCATATTATAACACCTAACTATAACACCACTTTAACTGTTGTATTTTCATTGAATTTCTGTTTTTTAACTGAAGTTCTTAACACTTAATCTAACTATAACATCATTTTATTCTTTATTGTTTCAGTGACTATATATATATATATATATATGTATATTTATATATGTATTAACTGAAAAAACCATAGGTTTCAGGAACGTTATAGTTAGTTGGACATTTCACTCGTACAAAACCATAGAAATTCCGGCGTTATAGTTAGTTCAGCTAACTATAACTCGCGCCCCGCAATGCACTGCTGATGACGTCACATATTACATCATTCATGACATGGTCAGTGACATCACTGATAACATCACTGATGACATCTCAAATGACATCACTGATGACATCACTGATGACATCATCCAGTGACTGTGTGTTTCTGTAAAGTTTAATTTTGTTTTATATATATGCCAAGCTGTATTGAGGAATGAGTGGGTATATAAGTGTCTGTATGGAGGATTTAGTAGGTACGAGACTGACTGTATAAGTGAGTGATTAAATGTGTCTGTTGTTCTGTAAGCTGCTGCATGGGTTGGTGAGTAGCTGCATGAGTGTCTATATGGGTTATTGATTGCTTGCCTGAGTATTTGTATGGCTGCCTGAGTGTGTGTGTGGGTTGGTGGGAGGTGTGTGACTCTGTGCATAGATGTGTGAGTGGTTGATTCACTGGGTGTATGGGTTCAAGAGTGCATGTGGAAACAGCTGTATGGGTGGGTGAGTGTGTGTATGGGTGTGTTGGTGAGTGAATGGATGTCTCAGTGGTACATGTGCAAGTAACTACATATGTAAAAGGCAGTATATGTGAGTGATGGTGTGTATATAAATAACTATATGTGAGAGTCAGTAATTGTGAGAGTGGCTGCATGGATGAGTGTGTATTTGTATCAGTGATTCTATAAGAGAGTAATTATGTGTTAGTATCTGTATGAATAAGTGAGGTTGTGTCTGTATAACTGTGTAGGTGAGTAAATGGAAGTATGATTGATTCTTTGCATGACTGACTAAGTGTGTGAGTAACTCTGGATATGTGGCAGTGTGTGAGTGTCTGTATAGGTGTATGAGTGCATATGATAGTGTTGTATTGATGAGTGACTGCATGTATGAGTGACTGTGTGGGTGAATGAGTGGATGTGTGTGTAGACCTAGGAATCAGTCAGTGCGTATTTAGTAACTGGTATTGATGTGTCTATTTTTTCGAAAATGGTAGTCTGTATTTTAGAGTGGGTGTATCAAAGGTTATATTCAGGTGTGAGGAGGTGCATCAGATTTTCACGTGGATGATGTCATCAGTGATGTCATCAGTGATGTCATTTAAGATGTCATCAGTGATGTCACTGACCATGTCATGAATGATGTAATATGTGACGTCATCAGCAGTGCATTGCGGGGGCGCGAGTTATAGTTAGCTGAACTAACTATAACGCCAGAATTTCTATGGTTTTGTACGAGTGAAATGTCCAACTAACTATAACGTTCCTGAAACCTATGGTTTTTTCAGTTAATTTCTATGGTTTTTTAAATGCTAATTTCTAACTATAACGTGCCTGAAACCTATGGTTTTTTCAGTGAATTTCTATGGTTTTTTTAAATGCTAATTTCTAACTATAACGTGCCTGAAACCTATGGTTTTTCCAGTGAATTTCAAAGGTTTTTAAATGAAAATTTGTAAGTCTAATGTACCTCAATCCTATGGTTTTTTATTTTATATATATATATATATATATATATATATATATATATATATATATATATATACATATATATATATTAAAAAAAATTATGAATAATTTTTTGTTAGGAAAACTATATTCATTCTTTTTTTTTTTTAAATATTATACAGAAGTCGCGCACCCTACACGATGGCTGCGCGCATTCCGGTAGCCATTTTGAAAAGTCGCGCTGGGAGTCGCAACTTCGGCGTAATTTGTAAAGTATGAAATATCTTTAAATTAATTATAAATAAATGTTTTCCTTTAAGCGTTTGTCTAAATTTATTAATAAAAGTATTTTTAAAGTATTATTTTCAATATAATTTCGACTAAAAATTATTCGATTATTATTGGATTCGGAGGTTAGGAGGGATGGCCATTTTGCTCGATCTGTTTTGCAAGATTTTTGGTCTAGTCAGGTGGACACCCTCCTCCGGGTGAGTTACGGCTTGAGGATTCTATTCAAAGGTGAGGAATCAACAGGCAGAAGTATCCATCAGAAGAGCAAGTTACTTACCTTCGGTAACGCTTTTCTGGTGGATACAGTATCTGCCTGTGGATTCCTCACTGTCCCACCCGCCTCCCCGTTGTCCACCTGTTTCTACCAAAAAGATGCTTTTACTGTTTGGCATGAATGTTTTTAATATGTCTTAATCGTGCTTATGTTTTAATAGTGAGAAATGCTTGATCTGTTGCTATTTCTTTATGCCTTTATTGGTTATGCATTTGTATATATATATATATATTTAGTATACTATGTATACATGTGGCATCATACATGACGTCATACGGTGTCGCGAGTGGAGCCGTGCTATTATGACATCGTCGTCGACGTGGGAGAGCTAGGAAAGAATTTCCGCTGAATGCTGGTGCAGGGGATATTCACCTAAGTGTTCAGGCTAGTCCTTTGGGAGCAACTGTTTATGTTGCCACTCCAGAAACCGAAACCAGTGATCCGAGGGCAGAGGCCCTGCAGATGGCACACGAGGTGGGGAGCCCAGTCGTGTGCACCGGCGGGGCAGCGAAGTGACAAGCACCACTACCCACAGAAAAGGTAACGAGGACACTGAATAACACAGGATCTTCTCTTTGTATCTGGCAGGAACAACAAGGTTAAAATGCCCTAGTTCCAAAATGTAGAATTAGTGCTACAACGGTCTTCAAGAGGACCTGCGATGGATGCCGCTTCTGCCTTCCGTACACTGGAGGCGGCACATGGGTCACGCGGTACGGTCATACTGTGGTGGGACGCACACTCGTTGACCTCTCATGGCACTGCTCCACACTTCGGGGACAACGCTTTCCATTAGCTGTGTTTTCTGATGACGTGTCCCGGCGGCCCCGTCCAACAGCAGAACCCCTTTAGATCCAAACAGACTCTTCCACTCTCTCACCGGAAGTGAAACCAGGCCACGCGGACACTTTCACAATACAACAGCCGGGAATACACTTTTCAGTAAAAAAAACACATTCCTTCCTCCTAATTTATCAAATAAACGACTCACTGAAGAACAGGGGCCAGCTTCGATCGGTAAACAGCCGTTACAACGACTTTTTACTTCGTGATACCATTACAACGCATGCATTACCACGCATGCGTTGTACATCGCGAAGTCATTACTACGCATTTGTTTTCGTACGCATGGTCATTTACCACGCATGCCTTTACAACAAATTTTGTTGTAAAGGTATGTATGGTAAATGACCATGTGTTCTAAAAAAATGTAGACGATCCACGTCGTTGTAAGGAAACAGAGGCTGTTCTGTTTCCTCACAATGACGTGCACCGCCCCTCAGAGACGACATGAAGCAGGAACCATGAGGAGAGAGGAATCATGAGGAGTGAGAGGTAAGGGGATTGGGCATGGGGTGGTGGTTACTTTTCTAGGGTTTAGGGTAGTGCAGTGGTGTTTGGGTAGTGTAGGGGGTAGTGTTTTAGGGTTTAGGGTAGTGCAGTGGTGTTTGTGTAGTGTAGGGGATCGTGCTGGGGGTAGTGTTTTAGGGTTTAGGGTAGTGCAGTGGTATTTGTGTAGTGTAGGGGGTCATGCTGGTGTTAGTGTTTTAGGGTTTAGGGTAGTGCAGTGATGTTTGTGTAGTGTAGGGGTCATGCTTGGGGTAGATTTAGGGTTTAGGGTAGTGCAGTGGTGTTTGTGTAATGTAGGGGGTCGTGCTGGGGGTAGTGTTTTAGGGTTTGGGCAGTGCAGTGGTGTTTGTGTAGTGTAGGGGTTGTGCTGGGGGTAGTGTTTTAGGGTTTAGGGTAGTGCAGTGGTGTTTGGGTAGTGTAGGGGGTCGTGCTGGGGGTAGTGTTTAAGGGTTTAGGGTAGTGCAGTGGTGTTTGGGTAGTGTAGGGGGTCGTGCTGGGGTAGTGTTTTAGGGTTTAGGGTAGTGCAGTGGTGTTGGTGTAGTGTAGGGGGTCGTGCTGGGGGTAGTGTTTTAGGGTTTAGGGTAGTGCAGTGGTGTTGGTGTAGTGTAGGGGGTCGTGCTGAGGGTAGATTTAGGGTTTAGGGTAGTGCAGTGGTGTTTGGGTAGTGTAGGGGGTCGTGCTGGGGGTAGATTTATGGTTTAGGGTAGTGCAGTGGTGTTTGGGTAGTGTAGGGGGTCGTGCTGGGGGTAGATTTAGGGTTTAGGGTAGTGCAGTGGTGTTTGGGTAGTGTAAGGAGTCGTGCTGGGGGAGTGTTTTTAGGGTTTAGGGTAGTGCAGTGGTGTTTGGGTAGTGTAGGGGGACGTGCTGGGGGTAGTGTTTTAGTGTTTTAGGGTTTAGGGTAGTGCAGTGGTGTTTGGGTAGTGTAGGGGGTCATGCTGGGGGTAGTGGTTTAGGGTTTAGGGTCATGCAGTGGTGTTTGGGTAGTGTAGGGGTACTGCTGGGGGTAGTGTTTTAGGGTTTAGGGTAATGCAATGGTGTTTGGGTAGTGTAGGGGGTACTGCTGGGGGTAGTGTTTTAGGGTTTAGGGTAGTGCAGTGGTGTTTGGGTAGTGTAGGGGGTACTGCTGGGGGTAGTGTTTTAGGGTTTAGGGTAGTGCAGTGGTGTTTGGGTAGTGTAGGGGGTTGTGCTGGGGGTAGTGTTTTAGGGTTTAGGGTAGTGCAGTGGTGTTTGTGTAGTGTAGGGGGTAGTGTTTTAGGGTTAAGGGTAGTGCAGTGGTGTTTGTGTAGTGTAGGGGGTCGTGCTGGGGGTAGTGTTTTAGGGTTTAGGGTAGTGCAGCAGTGTTTGTGTAGTGCAGGGGGTGTGTTTTAGGGTTTAGGGTAGTGCAGTGGTCTTTGGGTAGTGTAGGGGGTCGTGTTTTAGGGTTTAGGGTAGTGCAGTGGTCTTTGGGTAGTGTAGGGGGTCGTGCGGGGGGTCGTGTTTTAGGGTTTAGGGCAGTGCATTGGTGTTTGGGTAGTGTAGGGGGTCGTGCGGTGGTAGTGTTTTAGGGTTTAGGATAGTGCATTGGTGTTTGGGTAGTGTAGGGGGTCATGCTGGGGGTGGTCTTTTAGGGTTTAGGGCAGTGCAGTGGTGTTCGGGCAGTGTAGGGGGTCATGCAGGGGGTGGTGTTTCAGGGTTTAGGGCAGTGCAGTGGTGTTCGGGCAGTGTAGGGGGTCGTGCTGGGGGTGGTGTTTCAGGGTTTAGGGCAGTGCAGTGGTGTCCGGGCAGTGTAGGGGGTCTTGCAGGGGGTGGTGTTTCAGGGTTTAGGGCAGTGGTGTTCGGGCAGTGTAGGGGTCGTGCTAGGGGTGGTGTTTCAGGGTTTAGGGCAGTGCAGTGGTGTCCGGGCAGTGTAGGGGGTCTTGCAGGGGGTGGTGTTTCAGGGTTTAGGGCAGTGGTGTTCGGGCAGTGTAGGGGTCGTGCTGGGGGTGGTGTTTCAGGGTTTAGGGCTGTGCAGTGGTGTTCGGGCAGTGTAGGGCGTCGTGCTGGGGGTGGTGTTTCAGGGTTTAGGGCAGTGCAGTGGTGGTCGGGCAGTGTAGGGGGTCGTGCTGGGGGTGGTGTTTCAGGGTTTAGGGCAGTGCAGTGGTGTTCGGGCAGTGTAGGGGGTCGTGCGGGGGTGGTGTTTCAGGGTTTAGGTCAGTGCAGTGGTGTTCGGGCAGTGTAGGGGGTCGTGCTGGGGCTGGTGTTTCAGGGTTTAGGGCAGTGCAGTGGTGTTCGGGCAGTGTAGGGGGTCGTGCTGGGGCTGGTGTTTCAGGGTTTAGGGCAGTGCAGTGGTGTTCGGGCAGTGTAGGGGGTCGTGCTGGGGCTGGTGTTTCAGGGTTTAGGGCAGAGCAGTTGTGTTCGGGCAGTGTAGGGGGTCGTGCTGGGGCTGGTGTTTCAGGGTTTAGGGCAGTGTAGTGGTGTTTGGGCAGTGTAGGGGGTTGTGCTGGGGCTGGTGTTTCAGGGTTTAGGGCAGTGTAGGGAGTCGTGCTGGGGGTGATGTTTCAGGGTTTAGGGCAGTGCAGTGGTGTTCGGGCAGTGTAGGGGGTCTTGCTGGTGGTAGTGTTTCAGGGTTTAGGGCAGGGCAGTGGTGTTCGGGCAGTGTAGGGGGTCGTGCTCGGGGTGGTGTTTCAGGGTTTACGGCAGTGCAGTGGTGTTCGGGCAGTGTAGGGGGTCGTGCTGGGGGTGGTGTTTCAGGGTTTAGGGCAGTGCCGTGGTGTTCGGGCAGTGTAGGGGTCGTGCAGGTGGTGGTGTTTCAGGGTTTAGGGCAGTGCAGTGGTGTTTGGGCAGTGTAGGGAGTCGTGCTGGGGCTGGCGTTTCAGGGTTTAGGGCAGTGCAGTGGTGTTCGGGCAGTGTAGGGGGTCGTGCTGGGGCTGGTGTTTCAGGATTTAGGGCAGTGCAGTGGTGTTCGGGCAGTGTAGGGGGTCATGCTGGGGCTAGTGTTTCAGGGTTTAGGGCAGTGCAGTGGTGTTCGGGCAGTGTAGGGGGTCGTGCTGGGGGTGGTGTTTCAGGGTTTAGGGCAGTGCAGTGGTGTTCGGGCAGTGTAGGCGGTCTTGCTGGGGGTGGTGTTTCAGGGTTTAGGGCAGTGGTGTTCTGGCAGTGTAGGGGGTCTTGCTGGGGGTGATGTTTCAGGGTTTAGGGCAGTGCAGTGGTGTTCGGGCAGTGTAGGGGGTCTTGCTGGGGGTAGTGTTTCAGGGTTTAGGGCAATGCAGTGGTGTTCGGGCAGTGTAGGGGGTCGTGCTGGGGGTGGTGTTTCAGGGTTTAGGGCAGTGCAGTGGTGTTCGGGCAGTGTAGGGGGTCGTGCTGGGGGTAGTGTTTCAGGGTTTAGGGCAGTGCAGTGGTGTTCGGGCAGTGAAGGGGGTCGTGCTGCGGTGGTGTTTCAGGGTTTAGGGCAGTGCAGTGGAGTTCGGGCAGTGTAGGGGGTCGTGCTGGGGGTGGTGTTTCAGGGATTAGGGCAGTGCAGTGGTGTTCGGGCAGTGTAGGGGGTCATGCTGGGGGGTGGTGTTTCAGAGTTTAGGGCAGTTCAGTGGTGTTTGGGCAGTGTAGGGGGTCGTGCTGGGGGTGGTGTTTCAAGGTTTAGGGCAGTGCAGTGGTGTTCGGGCAGTGTAGGGGGTCGTGCTCGGGTAGTGTTTTAGGGTTTAGGGCAGTGCAGTGGTGTTCGTGCAGTGTAGGGGGTCGTGCTGGGGTAGTGTTTTAGGGTTTAGGGCAGTGCAGTGGTGTTTGTGTAATGTGCAGCGCATGAGCTGCGTCGCTAGGCGAGACCTAAAAAGCATTGCACCAAGATGGCTGCCAACACTTCCTGGATTGAAGTGTTGGCAGCCAATTAGTGCCAAGCTCGTGCTTGTGTAGTTAGGTCCCGCCCAGATATATAAAGATTTTTTTCCTTTAATATCTCGAAAACTACTGAACGGATTTACACCATTTAAAAAAAGGGCGCTTTCTGAACCAAGCACTACCTTTTTGCCAAATTTGGTGTAATTCCGTTCCGCAGTTTTGGCTGTAACCGTGTCTAAAGTTTCCTATGGGAAATTGATTTTTTGACCTCTATTTTTGAATTTCTCAGCAACTACAGAACGGATTTACACCATTTTAAAAAAAGGCGCTTTCTGAACCAAGGGCTGCCTTTTTGCCAAATTTGGTGTAATTCCGTTCAGCAGTTCGGGCTGTAGCCGTGTCTAAAGTTTCATATGGGAAATAACATGGGGAAAACGCGTTTTGGGACCCCCCTTTTTTCTCTGCCCCCGCTTGACGAATCACCCCGAAACTTTCAGGATAGGAGCTGACCGGAGCGCCCCACTAGTTTTAAAGATTTCGCGAAGATTCGTCATCCGGCGCCAAAGTTATTGGGAAAAGAAAAAACGCTTTTCCTATGGAAACTAGGTCCTAACTAGAACTATCTACTGGCGACCGCCAGTAGATAATATATATATATATGTATATATGTGTATATATATATATATATTAAAAGCAAATAGATGCCTGCTTTGACTTTATCTACCTACTATAGGTTAAACAAATGCTTTTAATTTTGAAAACGGGACATTCTACCTACGAAGGATATAATGATATGCACTTCCAGGGACAACGAATCCCATAATGCTTTGTAAACAGAGGTTGCACTAAGCCAAGCCCACTGGGGGCGGTTTCTTCAATAAAGCGCATTGTTAAGGAAGTGGATTTCGAATGCCTGTTTTTCCAAGCCCATGAAGAAGAGGCGTTTAAGCCTCGAAACGCGTCAGCATGAGGACACCATATGACAAATGAGAGGCAGGCTGCAGCGAGGAGGGAAGATGCCGGAGGGCAAGGGGTGCTGTCGAGTGCCCTTTCAATGCTGGGGCAGATTGTTGAATAAGATTATCCACACGGCGGCCCGCCGTGGAAAGGAGCACCATTTCATGATGAGTGAAAGGCTGTGGAGAGAAACATGCTCTCTCTTTGAAGCACAGCACCCCATCTGCAAATAGATGCATGCTTTGACTTTATCTACCTACTAAAGGTTATACAAATGCTTTTAATTTTGAAAACGGGACATTCTACCTACGAAGGATATAATGATATGCACTTCCAGGGACAACGAATCCCATAATACTTTGTAAACAGAGGTTGCACTAAGCCAAGCCCACTGGGGCAGTTTCTTCAATAAAAGCGCATTGTTAAGGAAGTGGATTTCGAATGCCTGTTTTTCCAAGCCCATGAAGAAGAGGCGTTTAAACCTCGAAACGCGTCGGCATGAGGACCCCATATGACAAATGAGAGGAAGGCTGCAGCGAGGCTGGAAGATGCCGGAGGGCAAGGGGTGCTGTCGAGTGCCCTTTCAATGCTGGGGCAGATTGTTGAATAAAAAAAATAATATACATATATATATATATATATATATATATATATATATATATATATATATATATATTCACTGAAAAAACCATAGGTTTCATGGACGTTATAGTTACAAATTAGCATTTAAAAAACCTTTGAAATTCACTGAAAAAACCATAGGTTTTAGGGACAGTTATAGTTAGTTGGACATTGAACTCGTACAAAACCCGTGAAATTCCCCCGTTATAGTTAGTCCAGCTAACTATAACTCGCGCCCCGCAATGCACTGCTGATGACGTCACATATTACATCACTCATGACATGGTCAGTGACATCACTGATGACATCACTGATGACATCTCAAATGACATCACTGATGACATCACTGATGACATCATCCAGTGACTGTGTGTTTCTGTAAAGTTTAAATATTTTTTATATATATAGGAAAAGACGTATTGAAGAATGAATGGGTGTGTAAGTGTCTGTATGGATGATTTAGTAGGTGCGTGACTGACTGTATAAGTGAGTGATTTAACGTATCTTACTGAATGCATGGGTTAGTGACTAAACTGGGTGAATGTCTGTATTCGTCTGTCTGTTGCTGTGTAAGTGGCTGCATGTGTTTGTGAATAGCTACATGAGTGTCTATATGAGTTATTGAATGCTTGTCTGAGTATCTCTATGGGTGCCTGAGTGTTTGTGTGGGAGGGGTGTGTGCAACTCTGTGCATAGATGTGTGAGTGGGTGATTCACTGGGTGGATGGTTTCAAGAGTGCATCTGTGATAGACTGTATGGGTGGGTAAGTGTGTGTAAGAGTGTGTTAGTGAGTGAATGTATGTCCCAGTGGTACATGTGTGAGTAACTACATATGTGAAAGGCAGTATATATGTGTGTTGGAGTATATAAATAGCTATAAGCGAGAGTGAGTGATTGTGATAGTGGCTGTATGGATGAGTGTGTGCTTGTATCAGTGATTGTATAAGAGCGTAAGAATGTGCTAGTATTTGTATGAGTAAGTGAGCTGGTGTGTGTATAACTGTATAGGTGAGTAAATGGTAGTGTGTTTAATTATTTGCATGACTGACTAGGTGTGTGAGTACCTCTATGGATGAGTGGCGGTGTTTGAGTGTCTATATAGGAGTATGAGTGCATATGATAGTCCTGTACTGAGTGACCGTAAGTATGAGTGACTGTACGGGTGAGTGAGTGGATGTGTGCGTAGACCTAAGAATCAGTGAGTGGGTATGTAGTTATTGGTGTTGGAGTGTCTATGGTTTTGCGAATGGCAGTCTGTAATTTAGAGTGGGTGTATCAAAGGTTATATTAGGGTGTGAGGAGGTGCATCAGATTATCACGTGGATGATGTCATCAGTGATGTCATTTGAGATGTCATCAGTGATGTCATCAGTGATGTCACTGACCATGTCATGAGTGATGTAATATGTGACGTCATCAGCAGTGCATTGCGGGGGCGAGTTATAGTTAGCTGGACTAACTATAACGGGGGAATTTCACGGGTTTTGTACGAGTGCAATGTCCAACTAACTATAACTGTCCCTAAAACCTATGGTTTTTTCAGTGAATTTCAAAGGTTTTTTAAATGCTAATTTGTAACTATAACGTCCATGAAACCTATGGTTTTTTCAGTGAATTTCAAAGGTTTTTTAAATGCTAATTTGTAACTATAACATGTCTGAAACCTACGGTTTTTTCAGTGAATTTCAAAGGTTTTGTAAATGTCAATTTTTAAATGTATTAATTGTTATATAAATTTTTTTCATACTGATTTACTACATTTTTAGAAACAATTTTTTTTAACATATTTTATTTTTTAAATTACATTGTAATTACATTATACATTACATTACAAAAAATACTTTCTCAGAATGAATTACTTTAGTTTAAATACTTTGCACATAGGCAATAGACTTTTAAGTACAGTAGTTACAGTTGTTGCAATGGGCAACACATTTTCAAACACAATGCAACATTCAGCTCAATGTGAATTTCTAGTTAAATGCAATTAGTTACTTTATGGATTACTTTTCTAACCACAGGACTGGATCCTAGATTCAGTCCTGGGACATCTCCTGTAAACAGTTGAGTAAAAGCGTTTTGGTTACAGTCTTGATTTTTAAGGAATATTATTGTACTTTAAAAGTTCACACTTAGAAACTTTTTCTCATAGAATCACCAATGTTATCCTATGGAAGGAAATTCACTTAGAAGTTAAAAACTGCAGCAGCTTACAGAACAACAGACACATTTAATCACTCACTTATACAGTCAGTCTCGTACCTACTAAATCCTCCATACAGACACTTATATACCCACTCATTCCTCAATACAGCTTGGCATATATATAAAACAAAATTAAACTTTACAGAAACACACAGTCACTGGATGATGTCATCAGTGATGTCATCAGTGATGTCATTTGAGATGTCATCAGTGATGTTATCAGTGATGTCACTGACCATGTCATGAATGATGTAATATGTGACGTCATCAGCAGTGCATTGCGGGGCGCGAGTTATAGTTAGCTGAACTAACTATAACGCCAGAATTTCTATGGTTTTGTACGAGTGAAATGTCCAACTAACTATAACGTTCCTGAAACCTATGGTTTTTTCAGTTAATTTCTATGGTTTTTTAAATGCTAATTTCTAACTATAACGTGCCTGAAACCTATGGTTTTTTCAGTGAATTTCAAAGGTTTTTTAAATGAAAATTTGTAAGTCTAATGTACCTCAATCCTATGGTTTTTTTATTTTTATATATATATATATATATATATATATATATATATATATATATATATATATATATATATATATATATACATATATATATATTAAAAAAATTGTGAATAATTTTTAGTTAGGAAAACTATATTCATTCTTTTTTTTTTTTTTAAATATTATACAGAAGTCGCGCACCCTACACGATGGCTGCGCGCATTCCGGTAGCCATTTTGAAAAGTCGCGCTGGGGTCGCAACTTCGGCGTAATTTGTAAAGTATGAAATATCTTTAAATTAATTATAAATAAATGTTTTCCTTTAAGCGTTTGTCTAAATTTATTAATAAAAGTATTTTTAAAGTATTATTTTCAATATAATTTCGACTAAAAATTATTCGATTATTATTGGATTCGGAGGTTAGGAGGGATGGCCATTCTGCTCGATCTGTTTTGCAAGATTTTTGGTCTAGTCAGGTGGACACCCTCCTCCGGGTGAGTTACGGCTTGAGGATTCTATTCAAAAGGTGAGGAATCAACAGGCAGAAGTATCCATCAGAAGAGCAAGTTACTTACCTTCGGTAACGCTTTTTCTGGTGGATACAGTATCTGCCTGTGGATTCCTCACTGTCCCACCCGCCTCCCCGTTGTCCACCTGTTTCTACCAAAAAGATGCTTTTACTGTTTGGCATGAATGTTTTTAATATGTCTTAATCGTGCTTATGTTTTAATAGTGAGAAATGCTTGATCTGTTGCTATTTCTTTATGCCTTTATTGGTTATGAATTTGTATATATATATATATATATTTAGTATACTATGTATACATGTGGCATCATACATGACGTCATACGGTGTCGCGAGCGGAGCCGTGCTATTATGACATCGTCGTTGACGTGGGAGAGCTAGGAAAGAATTTCCGCGGAATGCTGGCGCAGGGGATATTCACCTAAGTGTTCAGGCTAGTCCTTTGGGAGCAACTGTTTATGTTGCCACTCCAGAAACCGAAACCAGTGATCCGAGGGCAGAGGCCCTGCAGATGGCACACGAGGTGGGGAGCCCAGTCGTGTGCACCGGCGGGGCAGCGAAGTGACAAGCACCACTACCCACAGAAAAGGTAACGAGGACACTGAATAACACAGGATCTTCTCTTTGTATCTGGCAGGAACAACAAGGTTAAAATGCCCTAGTTCCAAAATGTAGAATTAGTGCTACAACGGTCTTCAAGAGGACCTGCGATGGATGCCGCTTCTGCCTTCCGTACACTGGAGGCGGCACATGGGTCACGCGGTACGGTCATACTGCGGTGGGACGCACACTCGTTGACCTCTCATGGCACTGCTCCACACTTCGGGGACAACGCTTTCCATTAGCTGTGTTTTCTGATGACGTGTCCCGGCGGCCCCGTCCAACAGCAGAACCCCTTTAGATCCAAACAGACTCTTCCACTCTCTCACCGGAAGTGAAACCAGGCCACGCGGACACTTTCACAATACAACAGCCGGGAATACACTTTTCAGTAAAAAAAACACATTCCTTCCTCCTAATTTATCAAATAAACAACTCACTGAAGAACAGGGGCCAGCTTCGATCGGTAAACAGCCGTTACAACGACTTTTTTACTTCGTGATACCATTACAACGCATGCATTACCACGCATGCGTTGTACATCGCGAAGTCATTACTACGCATTTGTTTTCGTACGCATGGTCATTTACCACGCATGCCTTTACAACAAATTTTGTTGTAAAGGTATGTATGGTAAATGACCATGTGTTCTAAAAAAATGTAGACGATCCACGTCGTTGTAAGGAAACAGAGGCTGTTCTGTTTCCTCACAATGACGTGCACCGCCCCTCAGAGACGACATGAAGCAGGAACCATGAGGAGAGAGGAATCATGAGGAGTGAGAGGTAAGGGGGATTGGGCATGGGGTGGTGGTTACTTTTCTAGGGTTTAGGGTAGTGCAGTGGTGTTTGGGTAGTGTAGGGGGTAGTGTTTTAGGGTTTAGGGTAGTGCAGTGGTGTTTGTGTAGTGTAGGGGATCGTGCTGGGGGTAGTGTTTTAGGGTTTAGGGTAGTGCAGTGGTATTTGTGTAGTGTAGGGGGTCATGCTGGTGTTAGTGTTTTAGGGTTTAGGGTAGTGCAGTGATGTTTGTGTAGTGTAGGGGGTCATGCTTGGGGTAGATTTAGGGTTTAGGGTAGTGCAGTGGTGTTTGTGTAATGTAGGGGGTCATGCTGGGGGTAGTGTTTTAGGGTTTGGGCAGTGCAGTGGTGTTTGTGTAGTGTAGGGGTCGTGCTGGGGGTAGTGTTTTAGGGTTTAGGGTAGTGCAGTGGTGTTTGGGTAGTGTAGGGGGTCGTGCTGGGGGTAGTGTTTTAGGGTTTAGGGTAGTGCAGTGGTGTTTGGGTAGTGTAGGGGGTCGTGCTGGGGTAGTGTTTTAGGGTTTAGGGTAGTGCAGTGGTGTTGGTGTAGTGTAGGGGGTCGTGCTGGGGGTAGTGTTTTAGGGTTTAGGGTGTTGCAGTGGTGTTGGTGTAGTGTAGGGGGTCGTGCTGAGGGTAGATTTAGGGTTTAGGGTAGTGCAGTGGTGTTTGGGTAGTGTAGGGGGTCGTGCTGGGGGTAGATTTATGGTTTAGGGTAGTGCAGTGGTGTTTGGGTAGTGTAGGGGGTCGTGCTGGGGGTAGATTTAGGGTTTAGGGTAGTGCAGTGGTGTTTGGGTAGTGTAAGGAGTCGTGCTGGGGGAGTGTTTTTAGGGTTTAGGGTAGTGCAGTGGTGTTTGGGTAGTGTAGGGGGACGTGCTGGGGGTAGTGTTTTAGTGTTTTAGGGTTTAGGGTAGTGCAGTGGTGTTTGGGTAGTGTAGGGGGTCATGCTGGGGGTAGTGGTTTAGGGTTTAGGGTCATGCAGTGGTGTTTGGGTAGTGTAGGGGTACTGCTGGGGGTAGTGTTTTAGGGTTTAGGGTAATGCAATGGTGTTTGGGTAGTGTAGGGGGTACTGCTGGGGGTAGTGTTTTAGGGTTTAGGGTAGTGCAGTGGTGTTTGGGTAGTGTAGGGGGTACTGCTGGGGGTAGTGTTTTAGGGTTTAGGGTAGTGCAGTGGTGTTTGGGTAGTGTAGGGGGTTGTGCTGGGGGTAGTGTTTTAGGGTTTAGGGTAGTGCAGTGGTGTTTGTGTAGTGTAGGGGGTAGTGTTTTAGGGTTAAGGGTAGTGCAGTGGTGTTTGTGTAGTGTAGGGGGTCGTGCTGGGGGTAGTGTTTTAGGGTTTAGGGTAGTGCAGCAGTGTTTGTGTAGTGCAGGGGGATGTGTTTTAGGGTTTAGGGTAGTGCAGTGGTCTTTGGGTAGTGTAGGGGGTCGTGTTTTAGGGTTTAGGGTAGTGCAGTGGTCTTTGGGTAGTGTAGGGGGTCGTGCGGGGGGTCGTGTTTTAGGGTTTAGGGCAGTGCATTGGTGTTTGGGTAGTGTAGGGGGTCGTGCGGTGGTAGTGTTTTAGGGTTTAGGATAGTGCATTGGTGTTTGGGTAGTGTAGGGGGTCGTGCTGGGGGTGGTCTTTTAGGGTTTAGGGCAGTGCAGTGGTGTTCGGGCAGTGTAGGGGGTCATGCAGGGGGTGGTGTTTCAGGGTTTAGGGCAGTGCAGTGGTGTTCGGGCAGTGTAGGGGGTCGTGCTGGGGGTGGTGTTTCAGGGTTTAGGGCAGTGCAGTGGTGTCCGGGCAGTGTAGGGGGTCTTGCAGGGGGTGGTGTTTCAGGGTTTAGGGCAGTGGTGTTCGGGCAGTGTAGGGGTCGTGCTAGGGGTGGTGTTTCAGGGTTTAGGGCAGTGCAGTGGTGTCCGGGCAGTGTAGGGGGTCTTGCAGGGGTGGTGTTTCAGGGTTTAGGGCAGTGGTGTTCGGGCAGTGTAGGGGTCGTGCTGGGGGTGGTGTTTCAGGGTTTAGGGCAGTGCAGTGGTGTTCGGGCAGTGTAGGGCGTCGTGCTGGGGGTGGTGTTTCAGGGTTTAGGGCAGTGCAGTGGTGGTCGGGCAGTGTAGGGGGTCGTGCTGGGGGTGGTGTTTCAGGGTTTAGGGCAGTGCAGTGGTGTTCGGGCAGTGTAGGGGGTCGTGCGGGGGTGGTGTTTCAGGGTTTAGGTCAGTGCAGTGGTGTTCGGGCAGTGTAGGGGGTCGTGCTGGGGCTGGTGTTTCAGGGTTTAGGGCAGTGCAGTGGTGTTCGGGCAGTGTAGGGGGTCGTGCTGGGGCTGGTGTTTCAGGGTTTAGGGCAGTGCAGTGGTGTTCGGGCAGTGTAGGGGGTCGTGCTGGGGCTGGTGTTTTAGGGTTTAGGGCAGAGCAGTTGTGTTCGGGCAGTGTAGGGGGTCGTGCTGGGGGTGGTGTTTCAGGGTTTAGGGCAGTGTAGTGGTGTTTGGGCAGTGTAGGGGGTTGTGCTGGGGCTGGTGTTTCAGGGTTTAGGGCAGTGGTGTTCGGGCAGTGTAGGGAGTCGTGCTGGGGGTGATGTTTCAGGGTTTAGGGCAGTGCAGTGGTGTTCGGGCAGTGTAGGGGGTCTTGCTGGTGGTAGTGTTTCAGGGTTTAGGGCAGGGCAGTGGTGTTCGGGCAGTGTAGGGGGTCGTGCTCGGGGTGGTGTTTCAGGGTTTACGGCAGTGCAGTGGTGTTCGGGCAGTGTAGGGGGTCGTGCTGGGGGTGGTGTTTCAGAGTTTAGGGCAGTGCAGTGGTGTTCGGGCAGTGTAGGGGGTCGTGCTGGGGGCGGTGTTTCAGGGTTTAGGGCAGTGCAGTGGTGTTCGGGCAGTGTAGGGGGTCGTGCTGGGTTGGTGTTTCAGGGTTTAGGGCAGTGCCGTGGTGTTCGGGCAGTGTAGGGGTCGTGCAGGTGGTGGTGTTTCAGGGTTTAGGGCAGTGCAGTGGTGTTTGGGCAGTGTAGGGAGTCGTGCTGGGGCTGGTGTTTCAGGGTTTAGGGCAGTGCAGTGGTGTTCGGGCAGTGTAGGGGGTCGTGCTGGGGCTGGTGTTTCAGGATTTAGGGCAGTGCAGTGGTGTTCGGGCAGTGTAGGGGGTCATGCTGGGGCTAGTGTTTCAGGGTTTAGGGCAGTGCAGTGGTGTTCGGGCAGTGTAGGGGGTCGTGCTGGGGGTGGTGTTTCAGGGTTTAGGGCAGTGCAGTGGTGTTCGGGCAGTGTAGGGGGTCTTGCTGGGGGTGGTGTTTCAGGGTTTAGGGCAGTGGTGTTCTGGCAGTGTAGGGGTCTTGCTGGGGGTGATGTTTCAGGGTTTAGGGCAGTGCAGTGGTGTTCGGGCAGTGTAGGGGGTCTTGCTGGGGGTAGTGTTTCAGGGTTTAGGGCAATGCAGTGGTGTTCGGGCAGTGTAGGGGGTCGTGCTGGGGGTGGTGTTTCAGGGTTTAGGGCAGTGCAGTGGTGTTCGGGCAGTGTAGGGGGTCGTGCTGGGGGTAGTGTTTCAGGGTTTAGGGCAGTGCAGTGGTGTTCGGGCAGTGAAGGGGGTCGTGCTGGGGTGGTGTTTCAGGGTTTAGGGCAGTGCAGTGGAGTTCGGGCAGTGTAGGGGGTCGTGCTGGGGGTGGTGTTTCAGGGATTAGGGCAGTGCAGTGGTGTTCGGGCAGTGTAGGGGGTCATGCTGGGGGGTGGTGTTTCAGAGTTTAGGGCAGTTCAGTGGTGTTTGGGCAGTGTAGGGGGTCGTGCTGGGGGTGGTGTTTCAAGGTTTAGGGCAGTGCAGTGGTGTTCGGGCAGTGTAGGGGGTCGTGCTGGGGTAGTGTTTTAGGGTTTAGGGCAGTGCAGTGGTGTTCGTGCAGTGTAGGGGGTCGTGCTGGGGTAGTGTTTTAGGGTTTAGGGCAGTGCAGTGGTGTTTGTGTAGTGTGCAGCGCATGAGCTGCGTCGCTAGGCGAGACCTAAAAAGCATTGCACCAAGATGGCTGCCAACACTTCCTGGATTGAAGTGTTGGCAGCCAATTAGAGCCAAGCTCGTGCTTGTGTAGTTAGGTCCCGCCCAGATATATAAAGATTTTTTTCCTTTAATATCTCGAAAACTACTGAACGGATTTACACCATTTAAAAAAAAGGGCGCTTTCTGAACCAAGCACTACCTTTTTGCCAAATTTGGTGTAATTCCGTTTCGCAGTTTTGGCTGTAACCGTGTCTAAAGTTTCCTATGGGAAATTGATTTTTTGACCTCTATTTTTTGAATTTCTCAGCAACTACAGAACGGATTTACACCATTTAAAAAAAAAGGCGCTTTCTGAACCAAGGGCTGCCTTTTTGCCAAATTTGGTGTAATTCCGTTCAGCAGTTCGGGCTGTAGCCGTGTCTAAAGTTTCATATGGGAAATAACATGGGGAAAACGCGTTTTGGGACCCCCCTTTTTTCTCTGCCCCCGCTGACGAATCACCCGAAACTTTCAGGATAGGAGCTGACCGGAGCGCCCCACTAGTTTTAAAGATTTCGCGAAGATTCGTCATCCGGCGCCAAAGTTATTGGGAAAAGAAAAACGCTTTTCCTATGGAAACTAGGTCCTAACTAGAACTATCTACTGGCGACCGCCAGTAGATAATATATATATATATGTATATATGTGTATATATATATATATATTAAAAGCAAATAGATGCCTGCTTTGACTTTATCTACCTACTATAGGTTAAACAAATGCTTTTAATTTTGAAAACGGGACATTCTACCTACGAAGGATATAATGATATGCACTTCCAGGGACAACGAATCCCATAATGCTTTGTAAACAGAGGTTGCACTAAGCCAAGCCCACTGGGGGCGGTTTCTTCAATAAAAGCGCATTGTTAAGGAAGTGGATTTCGAATGCCTGTTTTTCCAAGCCCATGAAGAAGAGGCGTTTAAGCCTCGAAACGCGTCAGCATGAGGACACCATATGACAAATGAGAGGCAGGCTGCAGCGAGGAGGGAAGATGCCGGAGGGCAAGGGGTGCTGTCGAGTGCCCTTTCAATGCTGGGGCAGATTGTTGAATAAGATTATCCACACGGCGGCCCGCCGTGGAAAGGAGCACCATTTCATGATGAGTGAAAGGCTGTGGAGAGAAACATGCTCTCTCTTTGAAGCACAGCGCCCCATCTGCAAATAGATGCATGCTTTGACTTTATCTACCTACTAAAGGTTATACAAATGCTTTTAATTTTGAAAACGGGACATTCTACCTACGAAGGATATAATGATATGCACTTCCAGGGACAACGAATCCCATAATACTTTGTAAACAGAGGTTGCACTAAGCCAAGCCCACTGGGGCGGTTTCTTCAATAAAAGCGCATTGTTAAGGAAGTGGATTTCGAATGCCTGTTTTTCCAAGCCCATGAAGAAGAGGCGTTTAAACCTCGAAACGCGTCGGCATGAGGACCCCATATGACAAATGAGAGGCAGGCTGCAGCGAGGCTGGAAGATGCCGGAGGGCAAGGGGTGCTGTCGAGTGCCCTTTCAATGCTGGGGCAGATTGTTGAATAAAAAAAATAATATACATATATATATATATTCACTGAAAAAACCATAGGTTTCATGGACGTTATAGTTACAAATTAGCATTTAAAAAACCTTTGAAATTCACTGAAAAAACCATAGGTTTTAGGGACAGTTATAGTTAGTTGGACATTGCACTCGTACAAAACCCGTGAAATTCCCCCGTTATAGTTAGTCCAGCTAACTATAACTCGCGCCCGCAATGCACTGCTGATGACGTCACATATTACATCACTCATGACATGGTCAGTGACATCACTGATGACATCACTGATGACATCTCAAATGACATCACTGATGACATCACTGATGACATCATCCAGTGACTGTGTGTTTCTGTAAAGTTTAAATATTTTTAATATATATAGGAAAAGACGTATTGAAGAATGAATGGGTGTGTAAGTGTCTGTATGGATGATTTAGTAGGTGCATGACTGACTGTATAAGTGAGTGATTTAACGTATCTTACTGAATGCATGGGTTAGTGACTAAACTGGGTGAATGTCTGTATCCGTCTGTCTGTTGCTGTGTAAGTGGCTGCATGTGTTTGTGAATAGCTACATGAGTGTCTATATGAGTTATTGAATGCTTGTCTGAGTATCTCTATGGGTGCCTGAGTGTTTGTGTGGGAGGGGTGTGTGCAACTCTGTGCATAGATGTGTGAGTGGGTGATTCACTGGGTGGATGGTTTCAAGAGTGCATCTGTGATAGACTGTATGGGTGGGTAAGTGTGTGTAAGAGTGTGTTAGTGAGTGAATGTATGTCCCAGTGGTACATGTGTGAGTAACTACATATGTGAAAGGCAGTATATATGTGTGTTGGAGTATATAAATAGCTATAAGCGAGAGTGAGTGATTGTGATAGTGGCTGTATGGATGAGTGTGTGCTTGTATCAGTGATTGTATAAGAGCGTAAGAATGTGCTAGTATTTGTATGAGTAAGTGAGCTGGTGTGTGTATAACTGTATAGGTGAGTAAATGGTAGTGTGTTTAATTATTTGCATGACTGACTAGGTGTGTGAGTACCTCTATGGATGAGTGGCGGTGTTTGAGTGTCTATATAGGAGTATGAGTGCATATGATAGTCCTGTACTGAGTGACCGTAAGTATGAGTGACTGTACGGGTGAGTGAGTGGATGTGTGCGTAGACCTAAGAATCAGTGAGTGGGTATGTAGTTATTGGTGTTGGAGTGTCTATGGTTTTGCGAATGGCAGTCTGTAATTTAGAGTGGGTGTATCAAAGGTTATATTAGGGTGTGAGGAGGTGCATCAGATTATCACGTGGATGATGTCATCAGTGATGTCATTTGAGATGTCATCAGTGATGTCATCAGTGATGTCACTGACCATGTCATGAGTGATGTAATATGTGACGTCATCAGCAGTGCATTGCGGGGGCGAGTTATAGTTAGCTGGACTAACTATAACGGGGGAATTTCACGGGTTTTGTACGAGTGCAATGTCCAACTAACTATAACTGTCCCTAAAACCTATGGTTTTTTCAGTGAATTTCAAAGGTTTTTTAAATGCTAATTTGTAACTATAACGTCCATGAAACCTATGGTTTTTTCAGTGAATTTCAAAGGTTTTTTAAATGCTAATTTGTAACTATAACATGTCTGAAACCTACGGTTTTTTCAGTGAATTTCAAAGGTTTTGTAAATGTCAATTTTTAAATGTATTAATTGTTATATAAATTTTTTTCATACTGATTTACTACATTTTTAGAAACAATTTTTTTTAACATATTTTATTTTTTAAATTACATTGTAATTACATTATACATTACATTACAAAAAATACTTTCTCAGAATGAATTACTTTAGTTTAAATACTTTGCACATAGGCAATAGACTTTTAAGTACAGTAGTTACAGTTGTTGCAATGGGCAACACATTTTCAAACACAATGCAACATTCAGCTCAATGTGAATTTCTAGTTAAATGCAATTAGTTACTTTATGGATTACTTTTCTAACCACAGGACTGGATCCTAGATTCAGTCCTGGGACATCTCCTGTAAACAGTTGAGTAAAAGCGTTTTGGTTACAGTCGTGATTTTTAAGGAATATTATTGTACTTTAAAAGTTCACACTTAGAAACTTTTTCTCATAGAATCACCAATGTTATCCTATGGAAGGAAATTCACTTAGAAGTTAAAAACTGCAGCAGCTTACAGAACAACAGACACATTTAATCACTCACTTATACAGTCAGTCTCGTACCTACTAAATCCTCCATACAGACACTTATATACCCACTCATTCCTCAATACAGCTTGGCATATATATAAAACAAAATTAAACTTTACAGAAACACACAGTCACTGGATGATGTCATCAGTGATGTCATCAGTGATGTCATTTGAGATGTCATCAGTGATGTTATCAGTGATGTCACTGACCATGTCATGAATGATGTAATATGTGACGTCATCAGCAGTGCATTGCGGGGCGCGAGTTATAGTTAGCTGAACTAACTATAACGCCAGAATTTCTATGGTTTTGTACGAGTGAAATGTCCAACTAACTATAACGTTCCTGAAACCTATGGTTTTTTCAGTTAATTTCTATGGTTTTTTAAATGCTAATTTCTAACTATAACGTGCCTGAAACCTATGGTTTTTTCAGTGAATTTCTATGGTTTTTTTAAATGCTAATTTCTAACTATAACGTGCCTGAAACCTATGGTTTTTCCAGTGAATTTCAAAGGTTTTTTAAATGAAAATTTGTAAGTCTAATGTACCTCAATCCTATGGTTTTTTTATTTTATATATATATATATATATATATATATATATACATATATATATATTAAAAAAATTGTGAATAATTTTTAGTTAGGAAAACTATATTCATTCTTTTTTTTTTTTAAATATTATACAGAAGTCGCGCACCCTACACGATGGCTGCGCGCATTCCGGTAGCCATTTTGAAAAGTCGCGCTGGGGTCGCAACTTCGGCGTAATTTGTAAAGTATGAAATATCTTTAAATTAATTATAAATAAATGTTTTCCTTTAAGCGTTTGTCTAAATTTATTAATAAAAGTATTTTTAAAGTATTATTTTCAATATAATTTCGACTAAAAATTATTCGATTATTATTGGATTCGGAGGTTAGGAGGGATGGCCATTTTGCTCGATCTGTTTTGCAAGATTTTTTGGTCTAGTCAGGTGGACACCCTCCTCCGGGTGAGTTACGGCTTGAGGATTCTATTCAAAAGGTGAGGAATCAACAGGCAGAAGTATCCATCAGAAGAGCAAGTTACTTACCTTCGGTAACGCTTTTCTGGTGGATACAGTATCTGCCTGTGGATTCCTCACTGTCCCACCCGCCTCCCCGTTGTCCACCTGTTTCTACCAAAAAGATGCTTTTACTGTTTGGCATGAATGTTTTTAATATGTCTTAATCGTGCTTATGTTTTAATAGTGAGAAATGCTTGATCTGTTGCTATTTCTTTATGCCTTTATTGGTTATGCATTTGTATATATATATATATATTTAGTATACTATGTATACATGTGGCATCATACATGACGTCATACGGTGTCGCGAGCGGAGCCGTGCTATTATGACATCGGCGTCGACGTGGGAGAGCTAGGAAAGAATTTCCGCGGAATGCTGGCGCAGGGGATATTCACCTAAGTGTTCAGGCTAGTCCTTTGGGAGCAACTGTTTATGTTGCCACTCCAGAAACCGAAACCAGTGATCCGAGGGCAGAGGCCCTGCAGATGGCACACGAGGTGGGGAGCCCAGTCGTGTGCACCGGCGGGGCAGCGAAGTGACAAGCACCACTACCCACAGAAAAGGTAACGAGGACACTGAATAACACAGGATCTTCTCTTTGTATCTGGCAGGAACAACAAGGTTAAAATGCCCTAGTTCCAAAATGTAGAATTAGTGCTACAACGGTCTTCAAGAGGACCTGCGATGGATGCCGCTTCTGCCTTCCGTACACTGGAGGCGGCACATGGGTCACGCGGTACGGTCATACTGCGGTGGGACGCACACTCGTTGACCTCTCATGGCACTGCTCCACACTTCGGGGACAACGCTTTCCATTAGCTGTGTTTTCTGATGACGTGTCCCGGCGGCCCCGTCCAACAGCAGAACCCCTTTAGATCCAAACAGACTCTTCCACTCTCTCACCGGAAGTGAAACCAGGCCACGCGGACACTTTCACAATACAACAGCCGGGAATACACTTTTCAGTAAAAAAACACATTCCTTCCTCCTAATTTATCAAATAAATGACTCACTGAAGAACAGGGGCCAGCTTCGATCGGTAAACAGCCGTTACAACGACTTTTTTACTTCGTGATACCATTACAACGCATGCATTACCACGCATGCGTTGTACATCGCGAAGTCATTACTACGCATTTGTTTCCGTACGCATGGTCATTTACCACGCATGCCTTTACAACAAATTTTGTTGTAAAGGTATGTATGGTAAATGACCATGTGTTCTAAAAATGTAGACGATCCACGTCGTTGTAAGGAAACAGAGGCTGTTCTGTTTCCTCACAATGACGTGCACCGCCCTCAGAGACGACATGAAGCAGGAACCATGAGGAGAGAGGAATCATGAGGAGTGAGAGGTAAGGGGGATTGGGCATGGGGTGGTGGTTACTTTTCTAGGGTTTAGGGTAGTGCAGTGGTGTTTGGGTAGTGTAGGGGGTAGTGTTTTAGGGTTTAGGGTAGTGCAGTGGTGTTTGTGTAGTGTAGGGGATCGTGCTGGGGGTAGTGTTTTAGGGTTTAGGGTAGTGCAGTGGTATTTGTGTAGTGTAGGGGGTCATGCTGGTGTTAGTGTTTTAGGGTTTAGGGTAGTGCAGTGATGTTTGTGTAGTGTAGGGGGTCATGCTTGGGGTAGATTTAGGGTTTAGGGTAGTGCAGTGGTGTTTGTGTAATGTAGGGGGTCGTGCTGGGGGTAGTGTTTTAGGGTTTGGGCAGTGCAGTGGTGTTTGTGTAGTGTAGGGGTCGTGCTGGGGGTAGTGTTTTAGGGTTTAGGGTAGTGCAGTGGTGTTTGGGTAGTGTAGGGGGTCGTGCTGGGGGTAGTGTTTTAGGGTTTAGGGTAGTGCAGTGGTGTTTGGGTAGTGTAGGGAGTCATGCTAGGGTAGTGTTTTAGGGTAGTGCAGTGGTGTTTGCGTAGTGTAGGGGTTCGTGCTGGGGGTAGTGTTTTAGTGTTTTAGGGTTTAGGGTAGCACAGTGGTGTTTGGGTAGTGTAGGGGGTCATGCTGGGGGTAGTGGTTTAGGGTCATGCAGTGGTGTTTGGGTAGTGTAGGGGTACTGCTGGGGGTAGTGTTTTAGGGTTTAGGGTAATGCAATGGTGTTTGGGTAGTGTAGGGGGTACTGCTGGGGGTAGTGTTTTAGGGTTTAGGGTAGTGCAGTGGTGTTTGGGTAGTGTAGGGGGTACTGCTGGGGGTAGTGTTTTAGGGTTTAGGGTAGTGCAGTGGTGTTTGGGTAGTGTAGGGGGTTGTGCTGGGGGTAGTGTTTTAGGGTTTAGGGTAGTGCAGTGGTGTTTGTGTAGTGTAGGGGGTAGTGTTTTAGGGTTAAGGGTAGTGCAGTGGTGTTTGTGTAGTGTAGGGGGTCGTGCTGGGGGTAGTGTTTTAGGGTTTAGGGTAGTGCAGCAGTGTTTGTGTAGTGCAGGGGGATGTGTTTTAGGGTTTAGGGTAGTGCAGTGGTCTTTGGGTAGTGTTGGGGGTTGTGTTTTAGGGTTTAGGGTAGTGCAGTGGTCTTTGGGTAGTGTAGGGGGTCGTGCGGGGGGTCGTGTTTTAGGGTTTAGGGCAGTGCATTGGTGTTTGGGTAGTGTAGGGGGTCGTGCGGTGGTAGTGTTTTAGGGTTTAGGATAGTGCATTGGTGTTTGGGTAGTGTAGGGGGTCGTGCTGGGGTGGTCTTTTAGGGTTTAGGGCAGTGCAGTGGTGTTCGGGCAGTGTAGGGGGTCATGCAGGGGTGGTGTTTCAGGGTTTAGGGCAGTGCAGTGGTGTTCGGGCAGTGTAGGGGGTCGTGCTGGGGGTGGTGTTTCAGGGTTTAGGGCGGTGCAGTGGTGTCCGGGCAGTGTAGGGGGTCTTGCAGGGGGTGGTGTTTCAGGGTTTAGGGCAGTGGTGTTCGGGCAGTGTAGGGGTCGTGCTGGGGGTGGTGTTTCAGGGTTTAGGGCAGTGCAGTGGTGTCCGGGCAGTGTAGGGGGTCTTGCAGGGGGTGGTGTTTCAGGGTTTAGGGCAGTGGTGTTCAGGCAGTGTAGGGGTCGTGCTGGGGGTGGTGTTTCAGGGTTTAGGGCAGTGCAGTGGTGTTCGGGCAGTGTAGGGCGTCGTGCTGGGGGTGGTGTTTCAGGGTTTAGGGCAGTGCAGTGGTGGTCGGGCAGTGTAGGGGGTCGTGCTGGGGGTGGTGTTTCAGGGTTTAGGGCAGTGCAGTGGTGTTCGGGCAGTGTAGGGGGTCGTGCGGGGGTGGTGTTTCAGGGTTTAGGTCAGTGCAGTGGTGTTCGGGCAGTGTAGGGGGTCGTGCTGGGGCTGGTGTTTCAGGGTTTAGGGCAGTGCAGTGGTGTTCGGGCAGTGTAGGGGGTCGTGCTGGGGCTGGTGTTTCAGGGTTTAGGGCAGTGCAGTGGTGTTCGGGCAGTGTAGGGGGTCGTGCTGGGGCTGGTGTTTCAGGGTTTAGGGCAGAGCAGTTGTGTTCGGGCAGTGTAGGGGGTCGTGCTGGGGGTGGTGTTTCAGGGTTTAGGGCAGTGTAGTGGTGTTTGGGCAGTGTAGGGGGTTGTGCTGGGGCTGGTGTTTCAGGGTTTAGGGCAGTGGTGTTCGGGCAGTGTAGGGAGTCGTGCTGGGGGTGATGTTTCAGGGTTTAGGGCAGTGCAGTGGTGTTCGGGCAGTGTAGGGGTCTTGCTGGTGGTAGTGTTTCAGGGTTTAGGGCAGGGCAGTGGTGTTCGGGCAGTGTAGGTGGTCGTGCTCGGGGTGGTGTTTCAGGGTTTACGGCAGTGCAGTGGTGTTCGGGCAGTGTAGGGGGTCGTGCTGGGGGTGGTGTTTCAGAGTTTAGGGCAGTGCAGTGGTATTCGGGCAGTGTAGGGGGTCGTGCTGGGGGTGGTGTTTCAGGGTTTAGGGCAGTGCAGTGGTGTTCGGGCAGTGTAGGTGGTCGTGCTGGGTTGGTGTTTCAGGGTTTAGGGCAGTGCCGTGGTGTTCGGGCAGTGTAGGGGTCGTGCAGGTGGTGGTGTTTCAGGGTTTAGGGCAGTGCAGTGGTGTTTGGGCAGTGTAGGGAGTCGTGCTGGGGCTGGTGTTTCAGGGTTTAGGGCAGTGCAGTGGTGTTCGGGCAGTGTAGGGGGTCGTGCTGGGGCTGGTGTTTCAGGCTTTAGGGCAGTGCAGTGGTGTTCGGGCAGTGTAGGGGTCATGCTGGGGCTAGTGTTTCAGGGTTTAGGGCAGTGCAGTGGTGTTCGGGCAGTGTAGGGGGTCGTGCTGGGGGTGGTGTTTCAGGGTTTAGGGCAGTGCAGTGGTGTTCGGGCAGTGTAGGGGGTCTTGCTGGGGGTGGTGTTTCAGGGTTTAGGGCAGTGGTGTTCTGGCAGTGTAGGGGGTCTTGCTGGGGGTGATGTTTCAGGGTTTAGGGCAGTGCAGTGGTGTTCGGGCAGTGTAGGGGGTCTTGCTGGGGGTAGTGTTTCAGGGTTTAGGGCAATGCAGTGGTGTTCGGGCAGTGTAGGGGGTCGTGCTGGGGGTGGTGTTTCAGGGTTTAGGGCAGTGCAGTGGTGTTCGGGCAGTGTAGGGGGTCGTGCTGGGGGTAGTGTTTTAGGGTTTAGGGCAGTGCAGTGGTGTTCGGGCAGTGAAGGGGGTCGTGCTGGGGTGGTGTTTCAGGGTTTAGGGCAGTGCAGTGGAGTTCGGGCAGTGTAGGGGGTCGTGCTGGGGTGGTGTTTCAGGGATTAGGGCAGTGCAGTGGTGTTCGGGCAGTGTAGGGGGTCATGCTGGGGGGTGGTGTTTCAGAGTTTAGGGCAGCTCAGTGGTGTTTGGGCAGTGTAGGGGGTCGTGCTGGGGGTGGTGTTTCAAGGTTTAGGGCAGTGCAGTGGTGTTCGGGCAGTGTAGGGGGTCATGCTGGGGTAGTGTTTTAGGGTTTAGGGCAGTGCAGTGGTGTTTGTGCAGTGTAGGGGGTCGTGCTGGGGTAGTGTTTTAGGGTTTAGGGCAGTGCAGTGGTGTTTGTGTAGTGTGCAGCGCATGAGCTGCGTCGCTAGGCGAGACCTAAAAAGCATTGCACCAAGATGGCTGCCAACACTTCCTGGATTGAAGTGTTGGCAGCCAATTAGTGCCAAGCTCGTGCTTGTGTAGTTAGGTCCCGCCCAGATATATAAAGATTTTTTTCCTTTAATATCTCGAAAACTACTGAACGGATTTACACCATTTAAAAAAAAGGGCGCTTTCTGAACCAAGCACTACCTTTTTGCCAAATTTGGTGTAATTCCGTTCCGCAGTTTTGGCTGTAACCGTGTCTAAAGTTTCCTATGGGAAATTGATTTTTTGACCTCTATTTTTTGAATTTCTCAGCAACTACAGAACGGATTTACACCATTTTAAAAAAAAGGCGCTTTCTGAACCAAGGGCTGCCTTTTTGCCAAATTTGGTGTAATTCCGTTCAGCAGTTCGGGCTGTAGCCGTGTCTAAAGTTTCATATGGGAAATAACATGGGGAAAACGCGTTTTGGGACCCCCCTTTTTTCTCTGCCCCCGCTTGACGAATCACCCCGAAACTTTCAGGATAGGAGCTGACCGGAGCGCCCCACTAGTTTTAAAGATTTCGCGAAGATTCGTCATCCGGCGCCAAAGTTATTGGGAAAAGAAAAAACGCTTTTCCTATGGAAACTAGGTCCTAACTAGAACTATCTACTGGCGGTCGCCAGTAGATAATATATATATATATGTATATATGTGTATATATATATATATATATTAAAAGCAAATAGATGCCTGCTTTGACTTTATCTACCTACTATAGGTTAAACAAATGCTTTTAATTTTGAAAACGGGACATTCTACCTACGAAGGATATAATGATATGCACTTCCAGGGACAACGAATCCCATAATGCTTTGTAAACAGAGGTTGCACTAAGCCAAGCCCACTGGGGGCGGTTTCTTCAATAAAAGCGCATTGTTAAGGAAGTGGATTTCGAATGGCTGTTTTTCCAAGCCCATGAAGAAGAGGCGTTTAAGCCTCGAAACGCGTCAGCATGAGGACACCATATGACAAATGAGAGGCAGGCTGCAGCGAGGAGGGAAGATGCCGGAGGGCAAGGGGTGCTGTCGAGTGCCCTTTCAATGCTGGGGCAGATTGTTGAATAAGATTATCCACACGGCGGCCCGCCGTGGAAAGGAGCACCATTTCATGATGAGTGAAAGGCTGTGGAGAGAAACATGCTCTCTCTTTGAAGCACAGCGCCCCATCTGCAAATAGATGCATGCTTTGACTTTATCTACCTACTAAAGGTTATACAAATGCTTTTAATTTTGAAAACGGGACATTCTACCTACGAAGGATATAATGATATGCACTTCCAGGGACAACGAATCCCATAATACTTTGTAAACAGAGGTTGCACTAAGCCAAGCCCACTGGGGCGGTTTCTTCAATAAAAGCGCATTGTTAAGGAAGTGGATTTCGAATGCCTGTTTTTCCAAGCCCATGAAGAAGAGGCGTTTAAACCTCGAAACGCGTCGGCATGAGGACCCCATATGACAAATGAGAGGCAGGCTGCAGCGAGGCTGGAAGATGCCGGAGGGCAAGGGGTGCTGTCGAGTGCCCTTTCAATGCTGGGGCAGATTGTTGAATAAAAAATAATATACATATATATATATATATATATATATATATATATATATATATATATATATATATATATATATATATATATATATTCACTGAAAAAACCATAGGTTTCATGGACGTTATAGTTACAAATTAGCATTTAAAAAACCTTTGAAATTCACTGAAAAAACCATAGGTTTTAGGGACAGTTATAGTTAGTTGGACATTGCACTCGTACAAAACCCGTGAAATTCCCCCGTTATAGTTAGTCCAGCTAACTATAACTCGCGCCCCGCAATGCACTGCTGATGACGTCACATATTACATCACTCATGACATGGTCAGTGACATCACTGATGACATCACTGATGACATCTCAAATGACATCACTGATGACATCACTGATGACATCATCCAGTGACTGTGTGTTTCTGTAAAGTTTAAATATTTTTAATATATATAGGAAAAGACGTATTGAAGAATGAATGGGTGTGTAAGTGTCTGTATGGATGATTTAGTAGGTGCGTGACTGACTGTATAAGTGAGTGATTTAACGTATCTTACTGAATGCATGGGTTAGTGACTAAACTGGGTGAATGTCTGTATCCGTCTGTCTGTTGCTGTGTAAGTGGCTGCATGTGTTTGTGAATAGCTACATGAGTGTCTATATGAGTTATTGAATGCTTGTCTGAGTATCTCTATGGGTGCCTGAGTGTTTGTGTGGGAGGGGTGTGTGCAACTCTGTGCATAGATGTGTGAGTGGGTGATTCACTGGGTGGATGGTTTCAAGAGTGCATCTGTGATAGACTGTATGGGTGGGTAAGTGTGTGTAAGAGTGTGTTAGTGAGTGAATGTATGTCCCAGTGGTACATGTGTGAGTAACTACATATGTGAAAGGCAGTATATATGTGTGTTGGAGTATATAAATAGCTATAAGCGAGAGTGAGTGATTGTGATAGTGGCTGTATGGATGAGTGTGTGCTTGTATCAGTGATTGTATAAGAGCGTAAGAATGTGCTAGTATTTGTATGAGTAAGTGAGCTGGTGTGTGTATAACTGTATAGGTGAGTAAATGGTAGTGTGTTTAATTATTTGCATGACTGACTAGGTGTGTGAGTACCTCTATGGATGAGTGGCGGTGTTTGAGTGTCTATATAGGAGTATGAGTGCATATGATAGTCCTGTACTGAGTGACCGTAAGTATGAGTGACTGTACGGGTGAGTGAGTGGATGTGTGCGTAGACCTAAGAATCAGTGAGTGGGTATGTAGTTATTGGTGTTGGAGTGTCTATGGTTTTGCGAATGGCAATCTGTAATTTAGAGTGGGTGTATCAAAGGTTATATTAGGGTGTGAGGAGGTGCATCAGATTATCACGTGGATGATGTCATCAGTGATGTCATTTGAGATGTCATCAGTGATGTCATCAGTGATGTCACTGACCATGTCATGAGTGATGTAATATGTGACGTCATCAGCAGTGCATTGCGGGGGGGGCGAGTTATAGTTAGCTGGACTATCTATAACGGGGGAATTTCACGGGTTTTGTACGAGTGCAATGTCCAACTAACTATAACTGTCCCTAAAACCTATGGTTTTTTCAGTGAATTTCAAAGGTTTTTTAAATGCTAATTTGTAACTATAACGTCCATGAAACCTATGGTTTTTTCAGTGAATTTCAAAGGTTTTTTAAATGCTAATTTGTAACTATAACATGTCTGAAACCTACGGTTTTTTCAGTGAATTTCAAAGGTTTTGTAAATGTCAATTTTTAAATGTATTAATTGTTATATAAATTTTTTTCATACTGATTTACTACATTTTTAGAAACAATTTTTTTTAACATATTTTATTTTTTAAATTACATTGTAATTACATTATACATTACATTACAAAAAATACTTTCTCAGAATGAATTACTTTAGTTTAAATACTTTGCACATAGGCAATAGACTTTTAAGTACAGTAGTTACAGTTGTTGCAATGGGCAACACATTTTCAAACACAATGCAACATTCAGCTCAATGTGAATTTCTAGTTAAATGCAATTAGTTACTTTATGGATTACTTTTCTAACCACAGGACTGGATCCTAGATTCAGTCCTGGGACATCTCCTGTAAACAGTTGAGTAAAAGCGTTTTGGTTACAGTCGTGATTTTTAAGGAATATTATTGTACTTTAAAAGTTCACACTTAGAAACTTTTTCTCATAGAATCACCAATGTTATCCTATGGAAGGAAATTCACTTAGAAGTTAAAAACTGTTATCGTTACTTTTTCTTACTCAGTGTTGGATCCTGGATCCAGCACTGGTGCATCTCCTGTAAACAGTTGAAAGAATGCGTTTAAGTCATACAGGCGATTTTTTAGGAATATTTGTAGTTTGTGAAAATCGACACTTTGAAACTTTTCTGCTGAAAACCAGACAATGGATTCCTATGGAAGAAAATATAAGTTACTGGTAAGTACGGTTAAAATTACTTTTCAGGGTCAGTGCTGGGCTAAAAGATGCAGCACTGGGTTCTCTCCTGATAACAGGTGAGTAAATTGGAATTCGTACTTTGGTTGATTTTAGAGGAATATTATAAAGTTCCAAAACTCCACACTTAGAAGAATTTCCAAGTGAAACCAGTCAATGTTAGCCTATGAAGGAAATTCAAGTTACTGGTAAGTACGGTTAAAATTACTTTTCAGGATTAGTACTGGGCTGAAAGATGCAGCACTGAGGTCTCTCCTGATAACAGGTGAGTAAATCGGAATTCGTATTTTGGCTGATTTTAGATGAATATTTTAAAGTTCCAAAACTCCACACTTAGAAGAATTTCCAAGTGAAACCAGTCAATGTTAGCCTATGGAAGGAAATTCAAGTTACTGGTAAGTACGGTTAAAATTACTTTTCAGGACCAGTACTGGGCTAAAAGATGCAGCACTGAGGTCTCTCCTTATAACAGGTGAGTAAATCGGAATTCGGATTACGGCTGATTTTAGAGGAATATTTGTATGTTTCAAAAATCAAGACTTAGAAACTTTCAGCAAAAAGCAGGCAATGATATCCTATGGAAGGAAATTCAAGTTACTGGTAAGTACGGTTAAAATTACTTTTCAGGATTAGTACTGGGCTGAAAGATGCAGCACTGAGGTCTCTCCTGATAACAGGTGAGTAAATCGGAATTCGTATTTCGGCTGATTTTAGAGGAATATTTTAAAGTTCCAAAACTCCACACTTAGAAGAATTTCCAAGTGAAACCAGTCAATGATATCCTATGGAAGGAAATTCAAGTTACTGGTAAGTACGGTTAAAATTACTTTTCAGGATTAGTACTGGGCTGAAAGATACAGCACTGAGGTCTCTCCTTATAACAGGTGAGTAAATCGGAATTCGTATTTCGGATGATTTTAGAAGAATATTTGCACAATGGTGAAGGGAGGGGGCGGGGCCTGAGGTGACATCTGTGCAAACGCGCCCCGTGGCGCGTTTTAAGTTGGGGGATTAAGTCCCCTTGAATCATGTGGGTCCCTACGGGCCAACTAGCCCACCTGGAACCTCCAGTATGCGCCAGGGGCTGCGTTGCAGAGACGTGTAGAGAGGCCACACCCCTTTTACACCTCTCTGCAACGCAGCTCTGTGGCGCTTTCTGGATGTACCTGTTGGGCTAGTTGGCCCTCAGAGACCCTCAGGATTGAAGGGGATTTAATTCCCCATCTTAAAACGCGCCACGGGGCCTGTTTGCACACATGTCACCTGAAGCCCCGCCCCTCCCTTCACCACTGTGCAAACGCGCCCCGTGGCGCGTTTTAAGTCGGGGGATTAAGTCCCCTTAAATCCTGAGAGTCCCTGGGGTGCAACTAGCCCACCAGCTACCTCCATTAAGCGCCACAGAGCTGCGTTGCAGAGAGGTGTAAAAGGGGCGTGGCCTCTGTACACCTCTATGCAAGGCAGCTCCCTGGCGCATACTGGAGGTTCCTGGTGGGCTAGTTGGCCCCCAGGGACCCCAGTATTGAACGGGAATTACTTCCCCATCTGCAAACGCGCCAGGGGGCGCGTTTGCAGAGTGGTGAAGGAAGGGGCGGGGCCCGCGGGCCCGATCATTTAAAAAAATAATAATAATTTTGTCCCCTGAAGGGGGGCTCTGTGGCCCCCTTCCTTTTTCCAGTTTTTATGCCCTGGGGACCCCATCCCCCAGGGCCTTACCCCTTTTTTTTAATGAAATATTTTTAAAAAAAACCGGAAGGGGGCCGCGTGGCCCTCCTTCCCTGGGCCTGTATTGGCCCCGGGGACCCCATCCCCCGGGGCATGGCCTCGTTTTTTGTTTTTTTCTTTGGAGGGGGCTGCGTGGCCCCCTCCTCAGGCCATTTATGGCCCCGGGGACCCCATCCCCGGGGCCGGCCTTTCCGTTTTTTTTTATTTTTATTTTTTTATTTTTTGGGGAGGGGGCCGCGTGGCCCCCTCCCGGGCCACTACTTGCCCCGGGGACCCCATCCCCCGGGGCCTGGCCTCTGGTTGGGGACTGTGGGGGTCCCCAAACCCCCACAGTCCCGCCGGCTCCCCGTGTCCTACGGGAGCCGGCATTGCTACACATGGGGAGCAGCTAACATGCTGCTCCCCATGTGGAAAGCAATCAGCTTTGGATATTGGAAGAGAGAGCAGGTTTCCTGCTCTCTCTTCCAATATCCAAAGCAGTTTGCAATGACAGGACGGGAGCCGCGAGGCTCCCGTCCTGTCATTGCAAACAGCAGTGTCCCGGGGTAGGCACCCCGGGACACTGCAGGAGCCGGCCCTGGGGGTGGCGGTCCCCAGGGCCACCACAGGCTCCAGGAGGGGGCCGCGCGGCCCCCTCCTTACATTTTGAAAGCCCCGGGGAGGTGGTGGTCCTCGGGGCTTGGGAGTCCAAAACGGACCCCCATTGTAATTTTCTTAGTGCCCCGGGGAGGTGGTGGTCTCCGGGGCGTGTGGGGGCTGGAGCCCCCACACAGGTTAATCAAAAATAAAAAAGAAGCCCCGGGAGGTGGCGGTCCCCGGGGCTGCGGGAGGGCTCAGAGCCCTCCCGCACCATTACACATAAAGCCCCGGGGGTGGTGGTCCCCGGGGCTTGGAGGCCCTTAGAGGCCCCCCACACATAAAATTAACCCCCCCCAGCATGCCCCCGGGACTTGGCCCACCCGGGGGCCAATTAACATCGAAGCGCGGGAGACCGCGCTTCGATTTTTTTTTTTTTCGGCAGGATTCGCGCACCCTGAGCGCATCCTGCCGATTTTTAAAAAAAAAAATTATTTTTTTTTGCCCAGGGGGTCCTTGTGGGACCCCCTGAGCAAACCTAGGGGGTCAGGGTGTTTCTACCCTGCCCCCTTTGTGCGCTTTGCGCACTTGTTTCTGTCCCTCGGTTCTACCGAGGGACAAAATGGCTGCCAACATTTCCTGAATCGGAATGTTGACAGCCAGCTGACAGCCAATTAACATGCAGCTCGTGATCGGGACGGTGCGCGCAGGGTGCGCTGAGGGTACGCGGACCCTACTCGGCCATAGATATCACTATCTTTTTACTTTTGATTTTCTCAGCAACTACTGAACGGATTTACAGCATTTAACAAAAGGGTTCTTTCTGAACCAAGAACTACCTCTTTGCCAAATTTGGTGTAATTCCGTTCAGCAGTTCGGGCTGTAGCCGTGTCTAAAGTTTCCTATGGAAAATTGCATGGGGAAAACGCGTTTTGGGACACCCCTTTTTCTCGGCCCCCGCTTGACGAATCCCCCGAGACTTTCAGGGTAGGAGCGGACCGGAGCGGGCCATAAAGTTTGAAAATTTTGCGAAGATACGTCAACCGGCAAGAGAGTTATTTCAAATAGAATGTCGCGGATTTCCTATGGATAATAGGTTGTAACTATAACTATCTACTGGCGACCGCCAGTAGATAATATATATATATATATATATATATATATATATATATATATATATGTAAGCTGAGTAAATAGATGTTAAAAGGAAATGCTGTATGTTTGCAGATGTTTCTCTCTTTAACTACTGATTGTCGCTTAAAAAATATACAGGCTTTGTGTATCCTGGGCTGGATTCAAGAATCCTAGACCCTCTATTGATCCAATAGACATTCCCTGGGTCTCAGGATTCACAAATCCTGAAGGTGATCTGCAAATCATACAAGAAAAGGTTTTTTTTAAAAAGGTTTTGGTGCACTACAGCTTGGCCAAACCCTACTACACATGGTTTTCGGCCATGTAAAGCAGGGAATGGCCACCTGTGGCCAGATGGGCGAACAAGGTTATATGGTCAACTCCTTCTGCACAGGCAGAAGGCAGTGTTCAGTTAGGGTTGGCTACCTGTGGTAGGATAGGAGCAGGGCCAAAGGCTAGGCCCTGTGGCCAACATCCTAATCACAAAGTAAATTATCCTGCAGAGCTGGGGTTGACACTAAATAGGTTAGGTGCAAGGAACAGATGGATATGGTATGTGCTAAAAAATCTATCTTTGGCTCTGTGCAGCAGGAGGGGGCCCTTGATGTAACAGAGGCAATTAAAATGTTGTAAATATTCTTGCAGACGAGATTACATATATTATCCGTAGCACTGTGAGGCTACTATAAATGCAGATTTATTTATTAGTTTGAGTATGTATTATTATTTTGCTTGTGTGGTGCTTTTAGGTGTGTTCATATATAGTGATAAATATTGCAAAATGATTAGCATTGCATTTGGTGTAAGTGCAATGATTTGCTTGGTTATTATGCAAGTTATGCATTACAAGCCTAACCATAACTTCCAAATTTCAGTGTTTTTTTAAACCATAACTACACTTTAACTGTGTTTTTTCAGTGAATTTCTAAGGCTTTAAACATATGTTAGTGCATTATCAAAGCTAGCAATACCGGGGGCGTGGCCAGGCAGCCAACATGGCAGACGCAACTCCGTGAAGCTCCATACCTAATCCCCTAATTATCCTGACTGTCTCCTGCCATCCCACCCATCTGACAGGGAAAGTTGAGGTCTTTGACGAATATAAGGCTGCGATTGCTGCTGAACACCTGTGGTGGCCCTACAGAGCGGCCTGGCCCGTGATGGCGGCTGCAGAGTGAATGCGGCCTGTGGAGTGCCGGAGCGGGCATGAGAAGGTGCCGCCCGCTGTAAGACGGTCTCGGCGCTGCGGGGCTGCCTCCCGGCTGTGTGAACTGCCGCCGTGCCAGTGAGCCCCGCAAGGGACATTTCTGGCCCTGACTTGTCCCGTCGCTGCCGCGGCCCTGACTGAGTAGACGGCGCCTGTGAACTGACTGACACCCGGGCCCTGGCTCTGGCGGCCCGGCGGCATGGGCCCTGACTGTGCGGCGCCGGCGGGCGTGCCCCTACAGGCCTGCTGCTGGGGCGCCATTGCGCATCGAGTGGGGGGACAGTTACTGCTGCTGCCGCCATACTGAAGTCTGTCACGGCGGGACTGGATCGCGGCCCTCCGTCTGATGCTGGAGGCGGCCTGGTCGTGAGCGCGCCTGTGACCTGATCCCTACACCTGCGGACCCCCGCTCCCGAGCCGCTGCGGAAAGGAGCTGCAGGACTTTATGAAAGCCGCTGGCGGAGCAGCTATGGAGGAACTTATGGCGCAACGGGTGTGCCTCTGTTAACCAGTGAGAGGAGACGGCCTTTGCCAGAACGCGGCCCGGAGGACCTGGCTTCTGTGCTGACGACGTGGCTGGTGCCTTGAACCCCTAGCTGCCACAGAGGAGAGCGCTGCTGCATTAGTTTCCTATAGGGTGAGTGAAACGCGCCCTCCCCTACGCCCTACGCACTACGTCCTCCTGGACATTGCTGCGGCCCTGCCCGGGTGAAGTCAATTAAACCGTATCCCGCGCTGGGGGGGGGACTTTACCCCCGAGCGGTGCGGCGAACTAGGCCCTGTCTACGTGGTTGATACCAGGAGAACCTTTAACTACCCCAGCGGTTGTGTGACAGCTCTAAAACGGTGGAAGATGCCTGAGGGCCACAGGAGGCATCAAGGCCAGAGGTATTGAGGCACCTACAAGAAAACCGAGACTGTTACCCTAGGGAGCGGGCCGGAGATCCGGCGTAGCCTGTACCTACTGGTAAATGGACCTGGCTGTTGGGCCTACGACTGAGTGCGCTGCTGCATATGCAACTGTAGAGCCATGAGGTGCTGAGCCTGGAGCGTGAGGCGGAGAAGGGGAAGCACACGACCTGCTCCTCACTTGCGGCTGCCTACACCAGAGCCTGAAGACCCATTTCATGCTCGCGGCGGCAGGCGCATCAGGGAGATAGCACCTGTCAAACACCACAATCTTGAAGCGCCTACCGCGGTGTGGAAACAGCCACGACCGGCTTCGCGGGAGCGCGGACGACGGACGGGGTCGGCTGTGTAGCTACGACCCACCCCTATTTGCACCTGCAGTTGTTTGCTGCTGACCGTCCATGCTCTCGGCGCAAAAATTGGCGATGGGCCGCCTCCGCAACAACGTGCAGCAGAATACGGCGCGCACCAGCACGCTAGAGCTGCCACAAGCAGGGGGTAATCCACCTGGCAAAGATCCAGGTACGGGGCTAGCCACGAAGCTGGATTCAGTACTCGCAGCAGTCGAAAAAATTGGAGCTGTGCTGGATCAGACGCGCTCATCCCTTGAAGCTCGGATCGACAAGGTAGCGTTCGATTTCACTTTACTAAATGCTGACCACCGCAACTTAGCAGAGAAAGTCCAGTCGCAAGCTCAGGCATTATCGGAATTGCAGCCCGTTACTACCAGCCATGCAGCGGCCCTGCAAGATGTCCTAGATTGCGTGCATACACTGGAAGACAAAGTTGAAGATGCAGAGGGGCGCTCACGCCGCAACAACCTTCGCGTGGTATGCCTCCCAGAAGGAGAGGAAGGAAGGACCCCGGAGACTTATGTGGAACGCTGGCTCCATGATATCCTACCTGCTGGGGTACTATCGCCGCACTTCGTAGTGGAACGGGCTCACCGCATACGTGCCCAACGACCCCCCCCTGGTGCTCGGCCACGTCCTTTCCTCTTCAGACTTCTGAACTACAGAGACAGGGATACGATCTTGCGTGAGACCCGTAAGCTCTCTGAATTAAAGGTCAGTGGCAGCCCGGTCATGGTGTTCCCAGATTACACAGCTCAGGTGCAGAGACGCCGGAGCACCTTCACGGCGGTAAAGCGACAGCTGCGTAATTTGGAGCTTCCCTATTCTCTGCTGTTCCCTGCCAGGCTGAGAGTGGTGGCTAAAGGCACTACACGCTTCTTTGACTCGCCCGATGACACATGGGACTGGCTGGAAGAATCCAGCCTATGTACAGGACCTCGCACCTCCAATGACGATCCACCTAGACCGGTCAACAAGAGAAAGCAACGCAGAGGGAGGCGTGAGCGGGGGAACAGCACGTCCAGGCGAACAGCAGTGCCGCTGCTGGAACAGAGCGCGATGGAACGCCGTGATGCCCTGGATGCGGCTGTGACATTGGGAGCCCCTGTCTATCGAGAGGCGAGAGAGATCAGCTCCTCCGGATCGGCGACCACTAGTGGCTCATCCACCCCTGGACCTGATGGCTCAGACGAACTGCGGCTGCCAGTTGTTACCCCGCAAACTGCGGATGACCTCATGTGAGGGACTGCCGAGTTGCTGAGTCACATGAGAAGACCGGACACACAAGTAGAGTTTGGCTTGTGTTGATTATTTGTGATGATGTTAATACCCCAAAGTACGCTTTGCCGCTGTTGCCCTAAGTGTAGAGCCCGCAAAATGTGTAAGTATAATGGAAACACTGCAACACAGTCTTATTGTATTACACTCACTGACATACAGGTGAGGATGCGGGTGGTGGTCTTTAGACATGGAGGGAAAGGTAATAGGCGTAGCGAAACTTACCTCGCCCGCACCCCCGTTACTCTTCAGTCTCCAGACTGAACTAGTCACTGCCTCGTTGGGCAACGTAGTCATTTGGACGAACATCATTCTGGAGTTCGCCCCGATTGTTGCTATGGTTCCTAATTTTATGTTAGTTCAGTAAGAACAGCCCAAGTTCCCTTTCCTAATGATGTGCCGGACGTGCCACTACACACCTTGCACGCGCTGACAATCTACATTGCCCAAACATGACACAAGTAAATATGACAACGTGGAACATACGCGGTATGCATACGCCCACCCGTAGATATTCCATATATTCGTACTTCCACCGACATAAGGCACACATAGCATTACTTCAGGAGACCCACATGTCACGCCTTGAGCTGCAGCGCTTGCGCAGTAGATGGAGGGGTCAGGTATTCGGCACCACCTTTTCGGCGCATGCGCGAGGTACATTAGTGTGGATCAGGGCTGGGGTTCCGTTTGTGTGCGATGAGGTCCTCAACGACGCAGAGGGTAGATACACCTTTGTGAAGGGGCGTTTAAACGGACAGATTATGCTGTTGGGCTCCAACTATGCCCCCAACGTTGACCAAGTTTCCTTCCTTGAGCGCATGTCTGGGGTTCTGGCCGGGTGGAATGGCATCCCCTGGCTGTTGGGTGGCGGCTTCAATTCCGTGCTAGATGTTGAGCTGGACAGGTAATTCCCGCCATTAAATAGGGCCCCTTCCCTGTCGAATGCAAGGGCCCTCACCCATTGGCTCACACACTGGGCTCTTTTGGACATGTGGCGCTCCCTGAATCCCACTGCCCGGGTTTATTCTCATTACTCCGCAGTGCATAACTTACACGTACGCCTAGATAGACTGGTGGGGTCACAGGCACTTCTTCCCCTGATCCACGGCATTGACTACCTAGGGTGGACACACTCCGATCATAACCCCCAGTTGCTGCAGCTTAGATGGGAGGTACAACACCCTCCGGTCCCTACGTGACGACTCCAGGCCAGTGCACTGGAGGACTCGGCATTCCGTGCCTTGCTGGGAACGGCAATTTTAACATATTTTGAGCTCAACGAAGGTACAGCGAGTGACACACTTATTGAATGGGAGGCGTTTAAGGTAGCAATCAGGGGCCACTGCCTGGGCGCCACTTGGAATTATCCGTAAGCAGCTCTCCAACTCCCTTACAAAAATAGAACAGCAACTATTGCGAAATGAGCAGACCGGGGAGGAGACGGGTAGAGATGTGAGACGTCTTGAGGAGCTGCGTTCGACACATGCAGAACAGTTGGAGCGTCTTCGCTGCCATAATTATACTGCACATACAGCTCGTACACATGCTACTGCGGACCGAGCGGGTAGGCTCCTAGCGTGGCTAATATGGCAGGAACACACTCACGCTCCCATCGGGGCACTAGGGGATGGGTCGGGTCAGATGCTATGCACGCAAAGCGAAATACATGCCGCACTGACACACCACTATGCCAACCTCTACCGCTCCCGTAGGCGTGACGTTGGACATGACCTGGAGGGGTTCCTAGATGCTCTGCAGCTGCCCACAGTGGGTCGAGAACACAGGGAAGCACTCAACGCGCAGGTTAAACTGGAGGAGATTGGTGATGCCATACAGTCGCTTGCCACTGGGAAGGCTCCGGGCCCTGACGGGCTACCGGCAGAGTACTATAAAGCATACAGGGCCTCTCTTGTACAGCGTCTCCACACCGTATATAACACTGCACTGGAGTCTCAACAGCTTCCACCCTCCATGCGTGAGGCGCACCTGATATCACTGCTGAAGCCCCACAAAGATCGCACGGCGATGGGTTCCTATAGGCCCTTAGCTTTACTCAATACCGATTACAAAATATTGGCAAAGGTATTAGCAGATAGGCTGGCACAGGTCGTTCCGTCGCTGGTCCACACGGATCAAAACGGTTTCGTGCCTTCCCGTAGCACCTCCCTCAATTTGCGGCGCTTCTTCAGGGTATCAGCATAAGCAGTGGAAGCATGGCCTCGGGTGGGTTGTCTCGTATTGGACCTAGAAAAGGCCTTTGACTCCTTAGAATGGGGCTATCTATTCACGGTGCTGGAGAAATTCGAACTGGGCCCAATTTTCATCCAGCTGGCACGTCTCCTCTACACTAACCCCTCAGTTAGAGTCAAAGTGGGACCTTACCTCTCTGATTCTCTTCCAATTCAAATGGGTACACGATAGGGGTGCCCTTTATCGCCGCTCCTGTTTGCGCTCGCAATGGAGCCATTGGCAGAGGCGCTGCATACCCAGCTGGGTGATGGGGTGCCTTGGGGGATGCCACGCATCAGGTGTCATTATATGCTGATGACCTCCTCATTTATGTTCGAGACATTAGCAGTGTCCCTGCCCGCCTCACTCAATTATTGGAGAAGTTCGCTGCGTTGTTTGGTCTGACGGTCAACATAGACAAATCCTGTATTTACTCATTCAAAGAGGGACTCCAGGATCCTAACCTCGTGATGAGTGGTAAAAAGGTGCAGTGGGCAGCGGACACGTTCCGATATTAAGGCATCCAAATCTACCACCGTACAGACGACCTTGTTGATGGGAACCTCGGCGGGGCAGTGACGTCCCTCAAATCCCAGATGCGGTTTTGGAGTACTTTACCATTATCTGTAACAGGCAGGGTTGCACTCACTAAAATGGTTGTGCTACCGAGACTATTTTACAAACCCTCCGGTCTACGTCCCAGCCTCCTTTTTCACTCCACTGGAAAAACAACTCCGTGATTTTATCTGGGGTAACGGCAGGCATAGGATTGCGCAGCGGAAATTATACCTGCCAGTAGACCAGGGGGGACTGGCGGCTCCTTGTCTCGAGCATTACTATCTCGCCTCGCAACTTCAGTGGGTGGCCCGCTGGCTCTCAAACCGTCATTGCGCAGATACTGCCACTGCGAGACCGCCCTATCCCCTGCATCATATTGTCAGCCTCTTCCACCCAGATGCGCGCTCCCGACCGCCAGAGCCTCTACTACTAGGAGTGGCCTATATGTGCTTCCGCAGAAGCTTGTATATTACACGGAAGGTGACCCCCTATGCGCCAGCGATACCTCTGGAAGGGACACCCCCGGCCGTACGGTAATCTCCGCGTAGATACTCAGAAGGTGGCAGGAATACGACATTCAGACACTGGGGGACTTGTATCGAGAGGGTGCCCTTTTGCCATACTCGACCCTGGTGGAGGAAGATGGGCTTCCACCAGGTCACTTTCTGACACATCGCACATTGGTGGCTTCACTCGCGGCTAAGTGGGGTGACATGGCTGCGGAGCCACAGACGCATCTCACCATACAATATTTGCATGTTATGGGGACGGGTAGACACCTGACTCGATGGTTTGCAGCTTCTTTGAGGACACATGCAGCCATCAGCCTCGACCCGCTGCGCCATAAGTGGGAACATGATCTGGGGCACCAGCTTACGGATGCGGAATGGGCTCGGGTGCTTGAAAGCCCGACGTGCATCCCTCGTAATACACGTTTCCGGCAAATACAGCTTTTTATCGTACATAGGACGTACCTCACACCTGAAAAAATCAATCAATACTTTAGCCGGGTAGACGCTGAGAGTCCGAGATGCGCTGAGCGAGGAGCTAGGCTAATTCACATGCTCTGGGGCTGCATTCGGGTGAGTGCCTATTGGAACCAACTGGCCTCTCTCCTGCACACCTACACAGGCAGAACACTAACACATGACTGGCCAACCTACCTACTGCAAAAATTTCACAGAACCCCCGCCACAAAGGTCACCTCGAGATTCCTAGATTTGGGGCTGATAGTGGCCAAGCGGCTCGTCACCCAGAAATGGAAGGCACCCGATCCACCCACGGTCATGGCCTGGCGGAACTCAATGCTTGCCTGGGCAAAGGCAGAGAGCATCGCCATACAACGCGAGGAAACACTGGGGCTACGCAAGATCCCCATCGCAACATGCTGGGACACCCTATACGCTGAGCTGCAGCTCCCTGTAGATATGGTGGGAGGGACTTCCCCTGGTCCACACCCTGGAGATACCTGAGGCCACTCTGAATCAGAGTTGTATGTACACCGCAACATTTACTTGTCGTATCGCACACTACTTCTATAAAAGGGCCAATGCAAACTGTAAGCAGAGGGAATGGTAGTTGGTAGTCTCCGGTAATGAATGAGAAACACACTGTTCCCGACGGGACATTAAAGGGCTGAATAATAGTTACTAAGGATGTTATATGTTCTTCCTTTTCTAAGTTAATGTAATCTAAGTTAAATCTCTCGCTCCGAAATTATGATACAGTCTAGCAAGGGGCCAATAACAATAATGTGATCATCTACGCAGTGCGTTAACTTGTGTAAAGGCACGCAGCGGCAGTTAGTTTGTAATGCACACGTCCTTTCGGATAAATGCGGCTAAATGTTTGATGAACATTGTACTCTTGATCCTTATGATATGAATCTACCTTCTCACTGTATGTATACCATACCCATGTTGCATGTTACATGAACTGCTACTGCTTGCACGCAGGAGTCATTTGTATTGTACTTCCTTCAAACAAGAAAATAATAAAAGAGATTTACAAAAAAAAAAAAAACAATCAAAGCTAGCAATACCTTGGCTTTAACCTTTGTTTTTTTCAGTGATTTGATTTTTTTAATCATATACTACATGCAACTTCCCTGCACCCAACCAACCATGGGCAGACAGCCGCCGCTGAACATACATGGCCATTGGCCATGCACGATGGAGGTTGACCAGAAAAACTGAGCTACGGCCAGGCCCTGCACTTATCCTCCGCAGGTGGTTAAACCCTGCTGTGCATGGACTTTGGATGAGTATAACAAGGTGAGCCCAAACTTTTGCCCTTTGACCAGACCCAGTGCACAACCATCTGTATGAGGTAACCCTCTATGCACATGGAATGAGCATTAGCCACAGTTGGCCTGACCCTGCGCACAGCCTGTGGTGTGCAGCCAACCCTGCTGTGCAAGGCTTTGGGCTGTGCACAGCAGGGGTTTGCGTAGGGCCCCAATCCTTCACGGGAGGTCCACCCCTGGCATTTGGCCACAGGGCCTGCAGTGCTTCATGCCTCCCTGTCATAGTGTACTCATTACTTTTTTCATGAATCATGCGCCAGATTTGTAAATTCTGAGGTCCCAAGAGGATCCCAAGGACCATGGGAGTGTCTAGAATACATGAATGTGACTTAGGAATTGTGGATTACACAATGAAAATATTTTTTTTATATTTATTGTTTTGCGGGGGACCCTCCCACGTGGGTCACAGGGTCAGGGTAGGTTCACGCTGCACCCTTACGCCCTTCTTCTATTTATTCTTCCCAACACTGACCATGGCACACTGTGCTGGGTAATGGTGGCACCAATAGAAAAATGTTTGTGACAGTCAGTCAATAAGAATGGGGAAGATTTATGAGTCCACAACTGGGTTTGGAAAACGGGAGGAAACGCTGTCTAGTCCAATAGTGTTCTTTGTAAACTGGATCAGAATTATACACCACCATGAAGTTAGGCCAATAATGGCTGTGGTTTTATTACATTAAAATTTTGGAACAAATCCAAACATAAAACACAATATATTTAGACAAATTCAGTGATTACTGAAGATTTGGATGGTGCATCAAGGAGAAAATTGGAGTGACAAGTGCGTGGGGGGGATTAGTGAGGGTATTGAGGGAAGGAAAGGTAGCGTGCATGTGTACATCAACAAACAATATTTACAACCTATCCAGCCAGATAACTGGCATGTACATCAATCATGAAGCATAACATAATTGGAAGAATGCAGATGTTGAATCTCTGTCATCCATGTTTATCACAACAAAAAAGAAAGCTGTCAACGGTTCGACCCCTATGAACTGCAGGTAAGTTGGTGCCTTGGGGGTGGGGTCTTCATCAGGACTAGGCTAAAAGAGGGGATGCACCAATGTACAACAGCAAGAACGCTTCAGGCTGACGATATGGAATGCAGGGCCTCAAGGGCTCGAGGGTAATTCAGGATTGTCCAATGAAAGTTGTAAGAAACACGAGGGCCTCGGTTGGTGAGTAACCTAAGGCCGTTAGCTGCCAAAACCGTCGGCAACCAGCAGCCTTAGGTTACTCACCAACCGAGGCCCACAGACTGGATCCGGAGATTTTTTCGTCAGCAGTACCCCTGCGCGTCGGAAGGTGGCGTCAGTCGGCTCCGTGTTCGTCGTTGGAGTCGTGGCCGCCGGGATGACGTCGCAGTAGCTACTTAGATGCTGCCCTCGCGCGCTGATGTCAGTTCTTTTACACGACATTCCATGCCAGATGCACAGAGCCATGCAAGACACTGACCACTGGTGCACAAAACTGGGCCCTAAAAGGGATTCCCTGACCCTAGAAGTCAGTTCGCAGAACAGGGAGGATGGGTGGGGCGGTAAGGAATCTATAACTAATCTATGTCCCTTACAGATATATCGTTACGCAAGGTAAGTAACTTGTACATCTGAAAGAGACAATTAGTTATAGATTCCTTACCTTAGAATAGATACCCCAGCAATACCAACCCCGGAGGTGGGTCTGCAAAACCAAGTTCACACCAGAAAGTCCTGGAGAACAGAACGGCCAAAGAAGCCGTCTCTCCAGACTTGGCTGTCCAGGCAGTAGTGTTTTGTGAACATGTGCAGAGATGCCCATGTAGCTGCCTGACAGATGTTATTGAGGGGGACTCCCTGTCCCAAAGCAGTGGTTGCTGCCGTCGCCCTGGTGGAATGGGCGCGCAGTCCCACTGGAGGCTCCTTCTTTGCTAAAGAAAAACAAGCTTAAATGCACAAAACGACCCACCTAGAGATGGTCCGTTTGTGCATGGCCCGACCTTTTTTGGCGCCCACGTAGCCAACAAAGAGCTGGTCATCCACCTGGAATTGTTTGGTGCGATCCAAATAAAATGAAAGCCCACAATTTGGATCCAGACGGTGGAGCCTCTCTTCCTCCTCAGAAGGATGCGGAGGCAGAAAGAAGGTGGGCAAAGTGATGGTTTGACCAATGTGGAAAGAAGTAACCACCTTTGGAAGAAAGGAAGGCCTGGTTCTGAGGACGACCTTGTCCGGATGAACAGCCAGAAAAGGAGGTTTGGAAGAAAGGGCTTGCAGCTCACTCACCCTGCAAGCAGAGGTGATGGCAACCAGAAAAGCAGTCTTTAGAGTAAGAAGCCTGAGAGGACAGTTATGAAGCGGCTCAAAGGGAGCGCACATAAGGTAGGTAAGAACCAAGTTCAAGTCCCACTGGGGCATTACGAAGGGAACAGGAGGAAAAAGATGAGTAATGCCCTTAAGAAAACGATTTACAACAGGCGACTTGAAAAGAGAAGGCTGATCAGGAGCCTAAGAAAGGCTGAAATGGATGAGAGATAGCCCTTAAGAGTGCCCAGAGCAGAGCCCTGCTGGGCCAAAGAAAGGAGGAACAAGGCAACCTCAGAAAGAGGGGCAGAAAGGGGATCCACAGCCTTTGCTGCGCACCATGCCACAAAATTGTTCCATCTGCAGGCGTATACCGTCTTAGTGGAGGGACGCCTGGCTGCCAAAATAACATCACAGACTTCGGGAGGAAGGTCAAAGACTGTCAACTGCTGCCGCTCAATCTCCACGCAAGGAGGTGGAGGCTGGACAGGTTCGAGTGGAGGACCGTCCTGTGCTGCTGCGACAGAAGATCCTCCCGATGAGGCAGTCTGATCGGAGGATCGATGGCCATGTGTAACAGCTCGGGATACCAGACTCTTCGTGCCCAATCCGGAGCCACAAGAATGACTTGGGCCCGGTCGCGCTTGATCTTCTTCAGCACTCTGGGCAGAAGTGGTATAGGCGGAAAGGCGTATAGAAGACTGCAACTCCACTCGCGACGAAAAGCGTCGGCTAGCGAGTGCCGCCTTGGAAACTCTAACGCGCAGAATTGCTGACATTGCGCATTCTCTTTGGTAGCGAATAGATCTAACCAAGGCTCTCCCCACTGCTGAAAGAGACCTTGCGTCACCTTCGAGTAAAGACGCCATTTGTGATCCATCATGTACCTGGGGCTGAGTTCGTCCGCCCTGGCGTTCAGTGAATCTGCCAGGTGTTGAACCACCAGGGATATGCCCTGATGTTCCAGCCATGTCAAGAGACGGAGAGCCTCTTGACATAGGGTCCTCGACCCCACCCCGCCCTGTTTGTTGCAGTACCACATGGCGGTGGTGTTGTCTGTGAACACCTGCACCACTCTTCCCTGGACAGAGGGAAGGAAAGCTTTTAGTGCAAGATGGATCGCCCGCAGCTCCAGAAGGTTTATGTGGAGCCCGGACTCTGCCGGAGACCAGAGGCCTCTGATCTCCGCCTCTCCCATGTGGCCACCCCACCCCAGAAGTGATGCATCCGTCACCACTGTGAACTCCGGTTGGGGAAGGGAGAGGGATCTGCCGTTGACCCAATCCTGGTTCGTTAGCCACCACTTCAATTGCCGTGCAGTGCCCTCTGAGATCTGAACACAATCGGACAGATTCCCCTGATGCTGTGCCCACTGGAACTTCAGGTCCCACTGCAGAGCCCGCATATGCCACCTGGCATGATCCACCAGCAGGATGCAGGAGGCCAAGAGGCCCAGCAGCCTCAGGGTCACTCTGAACGAAACCTGGGATAGAGGCTGAAAGATCGGAATCATAGCCCGAATAGCCCAGACTCGCTGCTCGGGAGGATAAGCCCGAAACTGCATTGTGTCCAGAACTGCTCCAATGAAAAGGAACTTCTGAGAGGGAGTCAGTTGTGACTTCAGCACGTTGATAGTGAACCCCAGCGAATGCAGGAGGTCCGCCGTAGTCTGAAGGTGGGAGACGACTGCCTGGGGCGAGCCCGCCTTCAACAGCCAGTCGTCGAGATAGAGGAAGACTGGAACCCCTGATCTGCGCAGATGAGCTGCGACCACCACCATCACTTTCGTGAACACCCGAGGGGTGCTGTTAAGGCCGGAGGGGAGCACGGTAAACTGAAAGTGCTCGTGGCCTACCGTGAACCGCAGGTAGCGCCGGTGGGCCGGCAGGATGGGGATGTGAAAATAAGCGTCCTGCAAGTCCAACACTACCATCCAGTCTCCAGGTTCGAGGGCAGACAGGACCTGAGCTAGCATCAACATTTTGAACTTGTCCTTCCAGAGGAAGCGATTAATGTTCCTGAGATCCAAGATAGGACGCAGGCCTTTGTCCTTCTTGGGCACCAGAAAGTAGTGGGAATAGCAACCACAACCTACTTCTGGGGCAGGAACTCGCTCGATGGCTCCCTTGGCCAAGAGTGCTGAAACTTCCTGTTGGAGAAGGGCCAGATGATCCTCCGACATGCGATGGTGCTGAGGTGGCATGGATGGAGGGGTAGTCTCGAAGGGGAGGGAGTAGCCTCTTCGGACTATCTGCAAAACCCACCTGTCCGACATGATGGTGCGCCAGTGGGGGAGGTGATGGCAAATCCTGCCGCCCACTGGCGATTGGTGGCCCTGAAAGGTCGAACTAGGAGCGTTTGGAGGCTGCTGCAGAGGGGGCTGTGGTGAACTGGCCCGCTCGCTGGCCCACGGACCCACGGCGGTGGTTCCCACGTCCCTGGCCGTGCAGGGGCTGAACAGCTTGCGCGGGCCTGTGGCTCTGGGCAGAACGTGGCGGGGCACCCCTTCCATAGCCACGAAAGGGGCGAAAAGCAGGCTGCGCAGGGCAGGTGATGAAGAGGCCCAAGGACTTGGCCGTAGCCCGAGAGTCCTTGAAGCGCTCTAGCGCGTTGTCTGCCTTGTCGCCGAACAGGCGATGGCCATCAAAAGGCATGTCCATAAGGGTAGCTTGGACATCCCCTGAAAAACCAGTCGACCTCAGCCAGGCGTAGCGTCGAAGGGCTACCGACGTTGAAATCGTCCTGCCTAGTGAGTCGGCTGTGTCCAGTCCACAGCGAATGGTAAACCTGGCTGCATCTCTCCCCTCAGCAACTGCACGGGAGAGTACGGCCTGGGCCTCCTCCGGGCACTGGGGCAGCACCTGCGCCACGGTATCCCACACAGAGTGGGTGTAACGGCCCAACAGACATGCAGTGTTTACCGACCGCAGTCCCAAGCTCGAGGAAGAAAACATCTTCCTCCCCAAGGTGGTCCAGCATTTTGGATTCCCAATCAGGTGGTGCAGTAGGGAATGCGCCTTTGGACGTGGAGGCTTGGACCACCAAGCTCTCAGGGGAGGGGTGTTGGGAGAGGAAAGAGGGGTCGCCTGGAGCCGGGCAGTGGTGTCTGGCGATCATCCTATCCACAGGAGCCCCCGTGTTGGGCCTGGACCAGGTGCCCAAAAGGATGTCAGTGAGGGCTTCATTGATGGCAGCAGGGGCTCCGAAGAGCTCGCTGCCGGCTGTAGCACCACTATCATGAGATTAGTCCTGACCGCCACCGTAGGTAGCTCGAGGTTGAGAGCCTCGGCCACCCTACGCAACACCACTGCGTAAGATGCTCCCTCCTCCGTAGCCACAGTAGGAGGAGACAACATGCCAAGGTCTTAGGAAGTATCCAGCACACTGGCATCCCCCAACTCCTCTCGCTAGTCCGGATCATATTCTAACTGGTCAGTTAAAGGGTCTCCAGACCTCTCCCAGTCCTCCTCACCCTCCTCTGGTTGCCAATCTAGCCTAAAAGAACCAGGGTGTAACAGGGGCACAAAGTACCCGTCGGCGCCGGAACCGGTGTCGGTCGACGTCGGTCCGGCTCCGTGTCCATGTCGGGGTGGAGGCCGGGGTCGACGCCGGCTGGGTACACAACCGGCATCGGCTGCGGACGTGGTGCCGATGGAATCGGCGCTGGGGGAGGTGTCGTCAGGTCGACCGGCGCCGATCCGGATCCAGGCCTGGATCCAAGGGGAACCTGCGGTGCCGGGGTTGAAGCTGCCAGCGTCGAAGGCCCAGGACCCCAGCCGAGTCCGCAGGGCCCAAAGGCATGCCAGCAGAGTCAGGCTGCCCAAAGATGCCATGCATCGCCTCGTAGAAAGTCCGAAGCTGGGCAGGGGTCGCTCCGGGTCCTGGGAAGGGAGGGAAACTCGGAGTCGACCCAGCGGGCTCGCACGCGGAGCCGCGGGAGGAGCACCACCCGCATCCCTCATCGCGTCGGACGACGAACGGGTAGAAGTCGAAGAGCGACGATGCTTCTTCGACTTCTTCTTGTGCTTCGACTTACCTGAGGAGTGCAAAGACTTGGAAGAGGATTGGTGATGGTGGCTCCGTGACCGGTCCCTCGAGTGGCGCAGGCTGGACTGCTGGGCCTCGAGAAGCTTTCGGGACTGCTCCCGCGAAGACTTCGGATTCATGGTCCAGCAGTCGGAACACGACTTGGAGTCATGGTCGGGTTCCAGGCAAAACATGCACATGCGGTGCCTATCCGTCACCAACATCAACCGTCGGCAGGAACCGCAAGCCTTGAAACCGGGTATCCCTAACGTGCACCAGGAGTCGAAGACAAAACGACATCGACAAAAGTCGGCAAAAAGACAGTCAAAACGTGACTGTAGGTACTGCTCTCTCCGGATCTGCGTTGGCTGGTGCGGAAAAAGAAAGAACTGACGTCAGCGCGCGAGGGCGGCGTCTAAGTAGGCACTGCGATGTCATCCCGGCGACCACGATGCCAACGACGAACGCAGAGCCGACCGACGCCACCTTCCAATGCGCAGGGGTACTGCAGATGAAAAAACCTCCGGATCCAGTCTAACGCCTGGGGGTAATTCTAAGGTAAGGAATCTATAACTAATTGTCTCTTTCAGATTTTAACTTACGCCCCTGCAATGCACTGCTTATGACCTCACATATTACATCACTCATGACATGGTCAGTGACATCACTGATGTAATCTCAAATGACATCAATGATTAGATCATCCAGTGAGTGCGAATGTTTTGTAAAAGCTTATTAGTGTTAAATATATATACCCTGGTAGTACAAAAGTTTACTTTGTGTACTACTAATGAGTGGCTGTGTGACTTTGCGTATCCATATGTGAGTGGGTGTCTGAGTGACTGTTTGAATATGTCCACAGGGCCGATTTCGGGCCTGGGGACCCCATCCCTCGGGGCCCGGCCAAGACTTAATGGGGGAGGGGGCCAGTGTGCCCCCCCTCCCCAGGCTGATTTTGGCCCTGGGGACCCCATCCCCCGAGGCCTGGCCATGTCTCCCTGAGTGCCCTGGAGCTCACCCAGGGCCCCCAGTGTGCTATGGGACTGCAGGGGAGCCTTACGGTCCGAACGGTTCCAGCCTGCTCCCCGCCTCCTGTGGGAGCAGGCATTCCTCTCGCACACAGGGAGCTGCTGGAAATACAGCTCCCTGTGTGCAAGAGCAATATTTTCATCTCCTTCCCTGTCCCCATGTCTGGGGGCATGGAAAGAGATGAAAACGCGACTTCCAGCAAGTAGTTTGACAGCTCCCACTTGCTGAAAGTAGAATGTTTACTTCTGCGGACTGGAGCTGTCAACTCCTGCCAAGCAAAAGCAAACAGCTATCTCCCGAGGGTGGGCACCTCTGGGGAGAGCAAGATCCGGCCCTTGGGGGTGGTGGTCCCCAGGGTCATATATGGCTCCAGGATGGGGGCTATATGGCCCCCTCCTTCTGTTTTCACAAGCTGGCCCCTGGGAGGTGGTGGTCCCTGGGGTCATAAATCACCTGGGAGGGGGGACGCACGGCCCTCCTCCCAGTTGTTAAAGTCATTTGGCTCCGGGGAGGTGGTGGTCCCAAGGGCCTAGGGGTTTTGTGCACCCCCCCCATTCCTTTTTATTTAGCCCCCGGGAAAAGGTGGACCACGGGGCATAGTAAGGCCCCTGGAGGGAAGTCCGTGCAGCCCCCTTTCTTCCATTTAATAAGGCCCGGGAAGGTGGTGGACCCCGGGGCTCTTGGTGCCCAATGGAGGGGGTCCCTGCAGCCCCCCTCCTTATTTTCAATAAAGCCCTGGGGAGGAGGTGGTCCCTGTGGCTAAAAACACCACTAGGATGGGTGCCCCGAGTGCCCCCCCTTTTCTTTTTGAATGCCCACAATCACAGCTCCGTCGTGATTTCACAGCATACAAATTTGAAAAGGTGCTTTTTTGCCCTGTCGGAGTTACGGGGTCAGGGAATTTCACACTGCCCCCTTTTTTTTAGCATTTTTGTTGGGACTTGGTTGAAGCGGAGTCCCATGATGGCTGCCAAAACTTCCTGGTTGTAGTGTTGGCAGTCAATCAAATTTCAGCGAAGGGACTGTCGCTCCCCGGAGGATCTGCGTCCCTAGATATACAATTTTTAATTTTTTTTAAATAACTTTAAAACTACTGAACAGATTTACACCAAATAACAAAAAGCACTCTTTCTGGACCAAGAGCTAGCTTTCTGCTAAATTTGGTGTAATTCAGTCCAACAGTTTGGGCTGTAGTCGTGTCTAAACTTCCTATTGGAATTAACATGGGAAACGCACATTTTTTGACACTGCCCTTTTTTCTCGGCCCCCACTTAATGGAGAACCCCAAAACTTTCCATGCTCAACAAGACCAAACTTGATACTTTCCTGGAAAATTTTGTGAAGATTCATCAAAGGGCACCAAAGATATAGGCAAGTCAAAAAACGCTTACCAACCAGACTGTGCTGGAAAAAAACAATTACATTCCAGGCACAGTATTACAGCTATGTATTGGTAAAAAAAAACAGACATGCCTAAAAATGAGTGTTCTTTAGCTTTCCATTTTCTCTCTTTTTAGATTCCCTTTAATTTCTTTCCTTCTCCTTCTTTATCTTTACTTTTTAACGTGTATTGCAGCCCCCTAGACTGTGCTACCAGGCTATTGCTTGCCACCTATTTCATCTGCAGTGCACCGCATCCAGCACAGCCACTGCTTCTAAACTAGTTGGCCATCTTGGAATGGTATTGTCCATAGTGTATCATTGTATCTTTTTTAGATGTCTAACATGTTGCTTCTGAATGTAGTGATCCTGTTTGAACTTTAAACCAATGATACAATATGTACAGTACCAATATAAGACAGTAAGAAGCTGTTATGTTTAATTGTATTCGTTATTGCAAACATGCTTTTATCATGTTTAGGCAGCAGTATGTTTTCTTTTTTCTACTTTTATTCTTTTAATTTATCTTGCATATGATTGTTGAGTTTGTGTGTGTATTATTTTAGATTGACAAGCAAGTGAATTTATGGATTAGTGCAATGATGAGTGACAGAATGGATGCATGATGACGTATTGACTACCTAAGCTCAGTAGTGACTGAAGTGGCACTTTCATTCATATGCCGAAGTTATTGCCAATGATTGTTTCTATCCTGATGTCATAAAACTCCCAAAGCCAAACTTCATTTTGAGCATGTTAAATTAGCCTGGCTACCTTTGGTCCACATTCAACATGTCATTGTCTTTTGCAGAACTTGAGAAAGTGTCAATTCATATAAACAATGATTTTGCTAACACATAGGGCGACTCAAGCCTGCTACAAGCTACACAATGTCTACATTTCAAAGTCTGATAGTAGACACGTAGAATAAACATGTAGTCCAAGTTGGCGTATTTTCGTCATGCTCGTTCGAACAGGTTATGTCTTGGATTATTGGAAAGCACCCAAATGTAGTCCAAAAGTCAACCCTATATAAACCTCATGATTTGACCACGAAATTTGAGAGGCCTTTGCATCATCTTATCACGAGAAGTCCACTCTAAAGCTGAGAGTCGATACAGTGAGCAGTGGAGCAGACGCCAGCTGATCATGTATTTTCCTTCCGCGGGTACACTCTCTCCTAGCTGAAGTCTGATAACCACAGCGAATCAGCTATGAACAGGTATGCAGTGCCCTGGGCCCAAGAAACTCTAGACACAAGTTAGTTACTCCATGCTCTCATAGCATAAAGTAGTTTTAGGGTGTTAGGCTGCTAGGAACATTCTAATTATGTCACAACTGTTCATTTTAGTCTCGCTGCTAGCAAGGTGGATAAGTGATGCTTTAATTATATTCTGTGTGGTTATTACCCATGTACTATACAACAGGATGAGATTACTATTTTTAAATGTATATTTTCTTAGTGCAACACTAGAGTGTGCTACTCTAAAGTACAAAATTGGGTTAGAAAAACCCATTAACCCATTTGGGACTACTATTAATCCACAAAGCATGGACACCACACCAGCAGGTATGCTCAGTGAGGTTGTGTGGGGGTACATTAACCTGGACTCCTCTGCTGAAGCGATGCACTCAGTCCAGGCACCTGTGGATAGCAAAATCAAACCTTGTAGACCTGAGCCAGAGTCCCAGGTTATGCAACAAGGCACCCAAACAGCGGCATATGGATTTTTTTTTACCTTTGAGTAGTTTTTGAATATGCACACTCAAAAGAACCATCATTACAAGTACAGGGAGATATCCGTAATAATCAGGGTTACCTCCTACAGACAAACTACAGACAAACTAAGGAAGCACCTATTTACTGTAGGTTAGTCAAGTTTGACTCTTAAAAGGTTATTCCCATCTGCGGTTTTCTCTGTTTTTGGATCTCATGTTTTAGTGAAACTGTTCAGTTAAAATGGCAAATGGCATCTCCTCCTGTGGTGATAGGAGTAAATTACTGAGAGGCAGTAACACAACATCTCAAGAATAGAGGTATCCCTGATGCAGGGGAGGGGCAGTTACATTTGTAATAACTGAACACACAGCGCATTCCTTTGAAACAAATTACTCATGGGGGGAGCTTGAGGCTATAGATGCTGCCTGACTGCATTTACATGCTTATAAACCATCACCACCGCCTGCAAATTATAGGACATACCAGTACATTGAAATCCCTTTGTTTACACACACACACACAGACATACACACACACACACGAATGTTTGATTGGGTCCCCTGAGTAATGAAGGGGCCACATGGCCAGTATTAGCTGGATATATTCCATTTCCACATTCTTCAACCCTGCCAGCTGCTGACTGCGTAGGAGTCTTAAATTATACAGTCTCCTAATATAGGAATTTCATTCAATATGTGCTTCGAACTATGAATGCTAGACTAGCTCTAGCAGGACAAGAAGTGCAGGGACAGTTTGCTGCACAAGCAATCAGTCCACAGCCAATAAACAATATCATGGGAAAGAGGACCACGAAACGATGAAATTGCCACCTGGATTGCTCACAAGGCCAACCAGTTTGAACTGGTTTACCCTCACACATGACCTCAAGATAAACCTAGAATGCTGACTATGTAACTCCCCTTGGAATGGTGCCACCTGAAGAAGATCACAACACCTGGGGAAGTATATTTTTATGCATCTACACTAACTTATATGTAAAGTCTGAAAAAAGAATCTATAAATGGTCTAATAACTAAAATATTGAATCAATGTAACTCAACTAAAAACCTTTTTATTTTTAAATTGTAACTCCCAGGCAGTTTATGGAGCATGACACAGCCAAGTTCTAGCCGCACATTAAAATGAAAACCATGGAAATAACACCGTTCCTTAGTGTTATAGTGCTATTTCATGTTGGATTGTATATGATTCTATTATATTCGATGTAAGAATTTAATTTTTCAGCTAGTTATTTTATCTGTGAAAATAAATATTACTCTTTTCTTTTTTATGTCCTAATTAGGAACATTCACCAGACCATTATTACAGAACGTGTACGTAAAAGCAAACAGTCTCTACTCGTAAAACTCCTTCTAACAATGTATTATCCATGGAAATGTTGTCGCTGGTTTGACTGTTTGACTTTACTTTTCACAATCTAATGAGGCATCCCGTGGCAAATTAAGAAAAACAACACTTTTGCTCCCTATTTAATCACCCAACCTCAAATCTATGCAATTCCAGATAGATGGGGGGCAGATTCAAACCTCATGATATTCCATTCCTGGAAAGAGTTAACTGTGTTTCAAAATAAATACTTCTGCAGAGCCCTGGATGATGAAGTAACACAATTATTCATTAGTGCATAGACTCAAAGAGAGAGAAGGAAGTCGAACATGAACCAGTTGTTCTCACCTGTTGCATTGTAGAGCAGAATGTAGAACGGTTCATCGGTTTCAGGCACATCGTCCTCACTGGTGAGGACAGAGATGTTGTGCATCATGTCTCCCACTTCAAACACAAGCAGCTCGCCCAGGGAAGCTGGAATAAAGTCCCCCTTTTCAGAAGATGCACCTCCGTTGACGGTGGCATACATGACAGTTGACCTAAAATCAGCAGATCCGTTCCTCATAACTGTGAAGTTTGCAATTTCACTTTCTCCAACTCTTACAAGAATAGGATCTAAAAATATATACATAAAAAAATGTTGTATTTATTGTATGGTAGAGACTGCAGTTGAAGCACAATATAAATAACCTCAGATAAAATGCTCCATGCTCATTTGGAGCCTCTCAAAACGCCACTGTTGACAACGATTAAGCAATGATTAAAGTGCCCGGCACATAGTGGTGTCTTATCACATAGATTGAGAGACACTAACTGGCACATGCATCAACCGAAATACTGGTCGCAAACGGGCAGATTCTCAGAATCTGCCCCTTTGCGACCAGTATTTTTGCATTTGGGATGCATCATCCCAAATGCAGAAATCGCAATTTAAGGAATCGCAAAATTGCTATTCCTTAAATTGCAATTGCATTTAAGGAATCACAAATTGAGATTCCTTAAATGCAATGCATTAAAGTTAAAAAATTTGCGAATTCGCTAATAGGGGAGCAAATTACCATGAAGTTAAACTGCATGGTAATTTGCAAAAACTTTGAAAAATGCACTAAAGTTCATTTTTCAAACTTCCATTTACACACACACATGCCCTTGGGGCATGTGTGTGTGCAAGATGTACTCATATGCAGATTTCAGGGTGCAACAGGATGTCCTTTTGACACCCTGGCACCCTTGAAATAGCTCCCGCTATTAGCCATTCTTTAATAGCGAATCGCTAATAGTGAATATCTTCCCATTCATTCCTATGGGCCTCATGGCCCATAGGAATGAATGGGTAGGTATTCCTTAATTGCGACTCGCAATTTGCGAGTAGCAATTAAGGAATGTTTAGGAATCGCTATTTATTGAGCGATTTCTACATGCATAGGCAATTGCGATTCCTTAATAGCGATTCCTTAATAATAGCTATTAAGGAATCGCAATTGCCTAGCTTGATGCATGTGCCCCTAAGCCTTCTTCATGAGATTGGAAAGGGATTAAAGAAAATGAATTCCGCCACAGAGGTATTCTAGGTGAGTGTAATATACACAGCAAAATACCAACTCATATGGTCAATTTGTGATTCATTTTGTTCAATAGCTGCATGCTTCTGCATGCTTTTTGTTTACCATCAGTCTTAAAATATAAAATGTTCTCACTTCAGCAAAGCCCTTGACAGAGAACATTTGTATATACAAACAAAATTGGGGCTCGTTTTATTGACCTCAGACGAATGGAAGGCTGATTTGACCTTGTTGGGATTCAATATTACGGCATGCAGAACAAAAATTATCAGCGAATACTCAACTTTCTCTGCTCTCTTGCAATGTAGCTATCTACCTTACTTACATTGCACACATTAAATGGTGTATCAGTTAGACTTTCTAGAAAACACAAAAAATGTAAAGTCAGTAGAACTTTAAAAGAAGAGCATAATTTGTACGACGTGTTGAGTAGTCTTCACTTTCTGACTTGATTTTGTTGCACTTTTTCAGTAAAGTAAAGATGTGGCACTTTAAATCACACTTCTGCTTTACCTAAGTGCGGTATATACTGATGCATCTAATACCAAAATTAATTAATGGCGCTCAGTTACCTGACCTCTGAAGGAAGGACTGTGCATTTGATTTGTTGGGATTCTAAGTTACGAACTGCAGAGTACAGCAGATGTCTGAGGCACGCCAAAACTCACTGTGGATTCTGGAACATTATTTGTGCATTCTGCATTGCATGCCTGCACTACAAACAGCACTGAATGGTCATGACTCTTGAAAGAGCTCAAAATCTGATTACTTTATATACAGCATATTTACCAATTTCGACACAGAAACCTGAATGTGGACTTTGCACTAGTTGAGAAAAAGCAACAGAGAGATAAGAAACAGCACCGTAAAAATGTGCTTGAAACATGTAGAAAAAGAGAAAAATAAATTCAAATAGATTATAATGTTTAATAATTGGGTGTTTTAACAGACCATATATATAAGAAAATGATTTTGAATACTTTTCTGACAAAATAATGCAATTCTAATGATGTGACATAGCATTTATATTGCCTTTCATTATAATGCATCATGAGTAAAATGTGGTGCAAAATGTAGATGCAATATTTTACATAGCTGATATTTTCAGTAGTGATAATAAACATTATTAGCATTATGAAAAAGTAAAAATGATTTTAGCATGTTTTACATGTATGAATGTTGAAAGTTTGTGGTAATAGGCCACATTTAGCCTTAATCATTTCTATGTGGTAACACACTGATGAATACTACTATTATTTCTTTAAATGAATTGTGCTTGATTCTACTTAGGAGTTTATTTTACTGAAAATGAAATATTAGTTTTAAATGTGTTTATTCATGTTCCTTTCTGAATTGCATTATTTCAAAGCTGAATACAATGGACTTTACGCGTTTTCTTCAAATGTTGCTTAATCTGTTCTGCAGGTGAAACATTTCGTATAACTAAGGGCATTCTTTTAGTGTTCATTGTAGGGTGAATTGGTGAGAACCTGATCCCTGCACCGACCTCATGGATTGAAACATTGTTAATTTCCTTTGTCGACTAACTTGTGGAGATGGAATAGACAGTTGTTTCTAATGACAAGCATGAGAAACCATCCTGAAGTATCGAAAATCTTGTACCTTCTGATCGAATGATCAACCACATGATGATCTGACCATTATGGTGTGATGATCACCAGGAGCGTCATGAAGACTATATAAAGGGAGACCACAAAGGAGGGGCAGCAGATACATGCACCGCATCACATTTTGCCACGACAAACTCTTTTTGTTCTTTTGCGAAGAAACCTGTGCTTTTTCAATGATTTAAGCACCATCCTTTTGGCTATTACTTTTGGACTATCTTTGCTGATGCTGCTACACTTAGTAGATTGATTAGAATCCTTCTTTGCCAAAAATCTGTTTTTCTATGCCCTATGTTTTTGACCTTTGCAAATTATTTTGCCTGCTGAACTTTCTTGGACTGTCTGGTAAGCAACCAGATTTTGCAGTTTCCCCTTTTAGCTCATGTCTATGGACTCGCCTATAGAGGACTTTAAACTTGATCCTTTTGCCCTTTGCTTTAGAACCTTTGAATGCTGTTAAAAGAACGAACCATCCTCTGCCTTTGATGGTAGTAGGAATCTGTAATTTTGATTCTCTGATAACTATCCTCTTATGGATTAGAACCTTTGACTAAATGTTGGGTTTTATACTACATGCTTTAAGATTCTTCGCTGAAATGCTTAAAATGTTACTTATATGCATTGATTTTGGAACATTAATACAATAATCAAACTATTTAAATTGCCTGAGTCTGTTATTGTGTCCTGATGTTCTTTCTTTGAAACTGTGCTATTTAATATTGTTTCTAGATGCGTGGCAAAGAGATTCATAGACTCTTTTCATAACACCAAGTTCTGCTTCTTTTTCTGTGTTGCAACTGCAGAACTCCTAGTGTGTATAATTCTGGTTAGAGGTTGGGTCTACCCACTGCAATACTTTATTCCTATAGTATGGTCCTAAGAGTGGTGTGTTTGAACCTCATCTCGAATTTGTTAGTTGGCTGCCAATTAATGGCCCTCATTTGGTGGCCAATGTGGATTTTGGATACTTTAATTCCACCCCTCACTATCGGCGGAGAAAGATACATGAGAGAGCCATCGCCTCTGTGGTAAAGTGCAGTGATAACAGTTGATTAACCGTAAAGGGCCCAGTGCGATTAGAGAGAAAAACACTTTTGCTGGATCACTCTCATTCCCGTTCTCTTCGTTCCCAACATTAGTGTTATGTTTGACAAAGACCTATCATGCTCGACCCTTTACAAAGACCTTGTATACGACCCTGATATGAAGGCTTTATAACAGAAATGTTGACAATATTATCTATTGTTAAATGGTTCAAAAATCTTTATTTTCCTACCACTGGTTTACTAGTCCTTCAGTATACCTAAAGCCTTTAAGCAGCCCTTATTGCCAAATATCTGAGATGATATCCATTGCTTCAGAACCACACAGCTACAAGTATATTAAATTAGGTGAGAAAGAACAAATGAAATACACACTAAATTTAAAATTCTCCCTACAGATCATAGTCTGCTTGTAATGGGTCTAAAATGAACTTCTTAAACCCCAAAGTGCCAATTATCATCCCTAAAACCAAGACAATCAATCTTCTCAAAGATCATACTACCAAATTTGGTCCAAGAGCTCTAGATCCAATAGGACAAACATACTATAAACATTTGCTTGCCACCATTCATCTTGCAAATTCTGTTCTCACATATATAGCAACTATCCTCCATGCACACATCAATGTGCATGATTACTATTGCAAAACCTATGCATATAATGTTTGCGAAGGTTTTCACTAACAATAAAAATAAATACAAAAGGGTACGCCCTCTGCTGAGACAAATGGACTTGACAAAATAAGCAGAGTCAAGTAGGTGTCACCTCTGGCTTCATCTAATGCACTCCAAAACATGTAATACAGCCACAAGCTATCATCTGTAGAGAGGGGCCTATGAAGGGCTACCATCGAGGGACTAAAGGATTGGGAAACTAACTGATGATTACCCTATCTTGCAGCACACCCACACAGTCCATGAGAAGCATCAGAGTTGCAGTTTGATGGAACTCTTAAAATCAGGGGCCCTACAAACCATTGTCAAAAAAGCAAAAATAGCAGGGAACCTGAGGGACAAAGGAAAATAAATGTTGGGAATGTTAAGGCTGCACTGATGGTTCGGAACACACCCTGAGAACATCCCGTATGGGACAACTTAATTCTAATTTAAATATATAGATCTTACCATCTTCATTTAAATTCCTAAACTAACAGGTATAGTCAACTGACAAACCAATTCAAAGATATCACTATAAATAATCAGCTCTCTTATCGTGCACACTCATTAACTTTTGACCACTACCCCAACAATGTCATGAGTTTATCCTAAACCAATAATTAGATGTATAATGTAATGAAACCCACATAATTCAAGTATGACTCACAGGTAATCGTCAAGGGCAGTCTATAGCTGAACTATAGAGAAATGGGCATCTGCAAACTGAGAAGGAAGCTGCAGAACTATGAATTATGTGGTCACTAAAGAACTACAGATCACATCCTTGCACATCTGGAATGCTATTGATTTAAGGTGAGGTATCAGTCTACACTGTCAACATTTCTACTTGTTTTTCAAACAGTAACCCCTGACCCAGCCTTCATTGAGAACGTCTGTGACAATAGGACCACATTCAGTAGAAACATTTCTTAATAATTGTAGTAGGAGACAGACCTTGAACATGGAGCTCAATGTCTATATCATGCAAAGGCTTGCTTCTTGCTGGACAGACCTGAACTACCTCTGACACATTAAACAACATAACCATATTGCAAGATATATTCTAGATCAGAGTTTTAGAAGGCATGAAGAATTATTTTTCATCAACCAAAGATTTCACTAACATGCTCAGATCACTAGCCTGTCTTATTTTCAGTCTTCATACAATATAACCATAACTCATAAAAGCACTACTTTAAGTACGCTAGTTAATAAACAGAGAAGCTTGCCCCTAGGTCTAAGTGAAAACAAAACTGTGTTTTAATTGCTTACTTAACTAAATAACAGCTGCTTTAATACTCAAATTCCAGAAAGTCATAAGAAGCCACACAAAAGAGCAACGGCCCATGGTAGGGAGGGCAAACAAACAGCAGATCCAAAAATGGCAAAAGGTTCCATCAGAAAATAGAGTCTCCTCTGATATGTTTAGAGTCGGAAAATACATCCACTTATGCCTGCCAGGAATTCACACAAGGATTCATCCTTATTCAGATTCTTGTCCAGTTCATTCTTCTGTGTGTACACTCTCTGCAAACTTAACAAGGACCACACAACCTATTCATTTGGTCTTTACAGCGGTTGCCTATTAGATAAAGGTTAAATTTTAAATGTAATTAAATGTCTGGCCCATCTTTTATGTCAAGGAGTTTGAAAGAGTACATAACAAATGTGAAAGGGGTTGGGCATAAGGCTATGAATTTTTGATTTAGGCAGCCTGGCTATGAAACTCCCTACCTAAACAATGGATGACCACTATCCATTCCACATCAATACACATGATATCAACAGCTACAGCCATTCTTCCTAATGAGCTATGCCTTTCTGATTATTAAGTGTTTTATACAGGTTTCCCAAATTCCAACTTGTTGAAAACATTAGGAATCACTCTGAATCGCTGATTAACTATAAGCAACACATATATAAAGAACTGTAACCAGTATATGTAACTGTTCTACTTATTTCAACCATTAGTGCAAAAAAGTGAAAGAGCCATCTTTTTCAGCCTGAACTGTTGCTATGTTCTCCATGTAGGATGCTGGTGTAACATCAAGCATCTTGTCAGCTGGTGTTGAGAGTTCCATTCATGTTTTGTTTTGTGGTGGTTTATGTAACTTTGTGTGAAGGTAAATCAGATTTTGATCTTGGGTGATCTTTGTTGTGTTTTATGCATAGGGGTTGGTGTGCCAATGGAATTAAAAAAAAAAAATCTTCTGGATTGCATAATCAATGGCACGTGTTTTCTTTATTTATGTATCATATTACCAGTATGTTATCATTGCCATGTTGAGACCACACAACATGGCGGGACTCCACAAATGAGTTTACAGGCTTCTGAGGAGTATGATGGCATGTTGACTATTTGTGTTCTTCCAATAAGAAAGGGCCATTTGAGGGCGGGTCCTTTGATGCCACCTTGATAAAGTCATCTGATCAGAATGGGTGGCTTCTTCAGGAGGGCGTTAACAGCTGCATGTTTCCAGGTTTATGGGAAAGTGGATGTGTCGATGGAGGTGTTGAACTGGAGGGGTGAGGGCTTTGCTGATGGGGGTTGAGCATCATGGTAGTACTTGTAACCTAGTAGATACCATTAATGTATTAAGTCCAAGCTTGTATAACAGGTGCCCTAAACCAGTACAACTAATGGGAACACCATCTCAGGCAGCCAGAGTCAATCATCTACTTAAGTTGTCTGAATCTTCTCCCAGTGCACAACAATGACCTTTATGGGCATTAGTGATCACTGTAGTTCAAAGATCGCACACAAAACGGGTTAACCTTTTGGGTAAGCTTTATTGCATTCCATAAAGCCTACGACATGGCACGTCCTGCCAGCCTAGATCCCAACAGCTTACTAGCGCCCTGATCAGAGGTAGGCTTAACAAGTTGCCTTTATTCCACCAATCCTTACCCAAAATGAGCGCTGCACCTTTGCTGACTTTATCCACATGCATAGGAACAGAAAACTTCAAATGCCATCCTCATCGCCAATATGTAGTGGAAAGATCGCACACAAAACGGGTTCAACTTTTGGGTAAGCTTTATTGCATTCCATGAAGCCCACATAACAGCACGTCTTGTCTGCCTAGATCCCAACAGCTCACTAGTGCTGTAAAGGAATCGCAGCTGACGGCCATAACATGCATGTGTACAGATTCAAACATAAACATTACATTGAGCTAGAGGGCATGCACAAGCAAGGCACGCACCGGCAAGAACAACTAAAAGAGACAATCCACTACAATCACACTTTACAGGCTGATATTTGAGTAGTACGCTGTTGTGCGTGAGCCACACTGTTGGTAGACTGGCACAATAATCATCATAAGATTAATACTGCAATCTTTTGATGGCTACTTAACAGGCAAAGGAATATTGATGGACATTATACCTTTGGAAAGAATTTTGAATTTAATATACCTCTTGTCATAGAATTCTCTACAAAAATGTACACAGTGGGTCACTGTGCCAGATAGACATTGCATTTACTGTGGCACAAATACCTGCCTGCATTAAATCAATGTTTTGTGCTTTCTTTTATATAATTTTCTGTACGTTTTTTTAGTTTTGGTGAAATGCTGTTCCTAAGTGATAGGCCCTGAAATATTCTGATGTTCATTATATCCCTCAGAACTACGTGCAAACATGCTGGCTTTTTTGTCAATATACTTGAAACAATGTGCTAACATATGCACCATTTGAGCCCAGCTTTCCTAAAATTGTAGTTGCAGATGTTCCCTCTCTCCAAAAACTCTTGAAACACTCAGTCTCGCAGGTTGATACGTATGGTGCAAGGTGTGGGTGTATTGATTATTTTTGCCAAATCTTGATTTTGGTTTTCAGACTAGACCCTTATGAAATCATCTTATCATAGTAAGAAAAGTATTGTGCAGGAGGGTATTCTCCTGTATAAAATGTATATGAATGTTAAATAAAATCGAATGAAACGTGCAAGAAACGTTTTTTTCACCTTTTAATTTCAAACAATCTTAATCTTGTTGCTCGGGTTCCAATTCCTTAGTAAAAACATAAGACAAGAGGCGTTTGGCAAAACAGGAACAGTTTGTTTAATTAAACAGTTCGGCCAGCAGAACAGTTACAGGCACGAGGTCTGAGGACTATCTCGATTTATATTGTTCACGTTCATAATATATACACAGTTACAATAAGCAATAAAAGTTTGCAGCACACCATATATGGTGAGGAATGCTAATTGCAGCCTTATAGTCATAAATTGATGGTCAAATGGTTACGACAGGTGGGTCTCAACCTTGAGTGGAGACAGTGTGGAAAGTGGTTATGTGTTCAAATGTCTGGCATGGGGAGCGTGTGATCACTATGTGTGCTAGGTCCCGATAGGCTATGTGTTCCTAACTCATGTGGCACCTGACTTTATGGTGTTTTTAGAAGGGCGCGTACCCCCTCTGGCCATGTTTGCTTTATTGGGGGCAATCTCCCATGATCACTGTAATGTCGCTGCACCTATCTGCGGGATTGATCAAGAGTTTCCTGCCTGCGTGTTTGCCTGCCAGCTATGCACCCTCCCACCTGTGACCCATCAATCAGTAATCCCGGGCCTAGGTCGTAGGGCTTGACTGACTACATACTTACGTGTCGAGGTAGATTTGGAATTCAGGATGGGTAGTTCTATTAATAAGGACAATAGTTCATTTTTATCGATAAACACATCGATATCCATATTAAGAATCTCCTTACAAACAATCTTTTTAACTTCTGTTCCAGATAAGATTTGGCAAATATATGAGCGTTGTTTATTTTTTTTTATCGTTCTTATTGTTTCTCTGTGATTTCTTGTGCCAGAAGGAAATATATGGTTTAACAATAACATCATTTTCTATAATATACACGTTTGCAAGTGATATCTTGTGGATCTTGAGAGTCCTTCATGCTGACACGTTTGCAAAAGTAAGGTGGAATATGGGCGGGGGTCTCACGGATAGGATTCCAACTAAAAGGGGGTCAGGCAGGTATGCGTCCTTGCGCCCACGTTGTTTAGCTTCTACATTAATGGAGTAGTAGAGTGGCTGAACAACTGTAGGCATGACGTGCCTAAGATCACTGGAATCCCTGTCCCTCTCCTTATGTTCGTTGATGATTCCCTCCTTATTTCTAGAACCGCTATGGGTCTACAAGCAGAACTATATTCTTTTGCAGCTTTTTGTTCACGTAGTTGGCTAGAATTAAATCAAGCCAAGTCCAAATATATGGTAACTAACCCACATCACTCTTTTAGAGCGAAGATGACCATTTAGGGTGTTGAGATCGATCAGGTCAAAAACTTCGACTACTTAGGAGTCAGATTGAGTGACAACTTATCCTGGGGCAACAATTGGCAAAAAGCAAAACTATTCTTAATCAGAGAGCAGCAAAAAGTGGGAGGAAATTAAAATCAATGTTTGGTGGTTCGTTATCCCCTGGTCTTAAGGTATAGAGGGCCATGGCTATGTCAGCAGCAGGGCCGGACTGGCCATAGCGGGCACCGGGCGTTTCCCCGGTAGGCCGCTAGGGTGGGGGCCGGTTTTGGGCCCCTGGGGGGCCGGTTTTGGTACCGGGGGTCGGCAATATCGGCCCCGGTAACAAAGTCGGCCGAAACCGGCCCTCGCAAACTGCTCAGCCGCAATCCCCCTCACCCCAGGGGGGGCAGGCTGAGCAGTTTGCCAGAGCCGGTTTCTGTTACCAGTCCGGCCCTGGTCAGCAGCCACCTATGGAGCAGAGGAATTACCCAGAAACTGAAAAATAATTATTGGGAGCATGTGTTGGGACAGATTTGGAATGAACATATGGAAGGTAGTTTGGCAGGGCAGTTCTTGCTTCATATATATACACCCAGTTTCTAACCTTATATGGACAGAATTTGGCCATTCCAGGTGAAACCCGTGTACGTGCAGTTTAAATCTGGTGCCCTACAGTTAAGATCTTTGACATCCAAGTGGGATAAAACAGGGTGGCCTACGATTTCTTGCCCTCATTGTCCACAACAGATAGAAACTGGAACACACTTCCTTTTTTTCTGCCCCAAGTGCACCCTACCACGGAAAAAATGGATTATTGCATTATGTAAAATCTTGGGTGTGAGAGAGTACTTAGAGGTGCTAAGGATTTTAAAGAGTGACATGAAAGAGCAAATCGTGTTCGCCGTTTCCAGATACTTGCACTGGGCATGGAATATAAGAGCAAAGGTGCTATCTACAACTAATCCCTGATTGTATACACATAGCACAAAGTAAGTCTGTCCGTTGTAATTGCCAAGCCTGTGCAATGCGGAAGGGCTAAGAATTAAAGTTGTAAATAACTTGGTGTACCCTGTACCATACAACTGTGTGTGATTGATTATCTCTGTTATTTGCCATTAAATTATCGAATGTGATTTAAACAGTTTTTTCATCTAATTTGACTTGGCATATCATAGCTTACCAAGAAATGTTGCATTATTGCATATATCTGTTTTAAAGAAATTGTACAAATATTTCATGGAACATTTTATTTAGATGTTATATATTTCAACTAATGGTTTTATCTTTGGGATGTATTCTTTTATGGCTTTTCACCAAAATAAAGTAAATATTGATTAATATTGATTGAACATAATTTTCTATAATGTACGTGTTAGCAAGTAAAATGTCCACAGCTGAAAGCATGTCAAATATGCCACAGAAAACACACATCACACTAAAGAAAATGATTATTTATTTATATGCACATTCCATCTTTTTTCTTAATTAGTAATTAACATAATTTATAGGTCTAAAAAGTCTACATAAAGTATGAAAAGTTAAAAGAAACCGAACTAACCTGCAAAATAAATTGGATCATCATTCTTTGTTATTTGCAGGCCAGCAGATGTTATATTTCCCAGTCTAGCGCCCCCAGTGGCATTATACAGGTTGACAGTGAATGTTTCTAAGGCTTCAGGGACCTGCAATGGGAAAATAATACTTTAAGTGAGGGCTAGCACAATACGATCAAAATCTAGTTTTCAGCTAACAAAGCAGTCGCGGCATGCAATAGATCAGAGAAACAAAGAGATGTTTACATTCTGGCATGTAAGTGCTAGCACTGCCCCTATCTGCTGCTCTCTTTACTTCCTTCTACAGTTATCTTTTATGTAGTCGTATCATGGATGTATTCTAGACATTAAAAAATGTTTTCCTTAAGAACTATTTAGATTTCCAAAGATTGATAAAATCAAAAATATGTACAGGCTACTCTATTTATGGCACAAATGGCAGGCCCATATTAAACATCACTTTCCTTGCTTCAATAAATGAAGTATATGCAATTTTTATTGTAGGAGTGCACTATACAGAGGACAGTGGAAAATGCTAATATAACCACTCTGTGGTCTTAGTTACTTGCCACAGCCCCTGAAAGGCAAGTGTTCACTTACAATTTTTATTCATTTGTAGATTTGTACAGTATCATTTTTAGAATTTTGGGGGTCCCTGACAAGACATATTTTGGGGCACGTGTATGGAGTAAATTTGAATTTTATTACCCACTTCCACCTAGTTCAAGCCTCCATGATGCCAAACAATACTAATTTATATATTAAACGCTCATAGGGTCACAAAAAACAGTTGAAATACGCCTTCCACAGGGTTCTTGATAGAGAGAGATGTGGTTTGATCTACGTGGCCATCAGGCAAGCTGCAGGGCTGAGAGTTGCATTTAAGGGAGCAGAGTACATTGTCAAAATTCCAGACAGCAAGGATATGCTATGGTAGGTTATAAAGAGGTTTGTACTACTTATTTGAGGTCATCTGGTGCAAAGATGGATGTCATTCCTAATAAGAGTCTATTTTGTTTGATGAGCAATTTTAGCTAGATTTTTAATGAGGGCTGCACAGTGAGGTTTTTGTTGAAGGTAAAGCCTAAAGATTTAGCACTCCACACATTCATTGGCTTGTAGTCCACCACGCTTGGTGCATCCAGCCAGGCCTGAACTGGAGTAAAGCATTTTAGGGGAGAAAGGAGTAGTGTGAGAAGGTGGTTCTGACCATCTAATCTGCCCGGATTTTTTCACTTTTTGATCACCTGGTCTTTGACCTTCTACTGTGGGAGAGCCTAATTACCTGTGACTCACCCACGGTAAACTCGTGGTAAAATGGACTGCGTGTGTTTACTCGCCAGTGTTCGCCTTTTCAGATAAAGCAGCTATGGGGCAGCAAGGGTAAGAGGCACTTGGCTGGTTATACGTGAACACGTGTGCACACGTGTGAGGGCTTCGCATGTGAGACTCCTGTCATCTGCAGCCCAGGAACTGCTCACAGGCAGTCTGGTGAAGAAGGGGTTCTGCAGAGCTGGGTATTGATTTGGGATAGGCCCTATAATATTGGTGTACACATTTAGGGAGAGTCAAGATGCTTTACTGTCTTGTCTGCAGTGACACTCCATTATACACTTATGGGGAAGGATGCCTTAGAGTGTAGCTCTGCTTTCCCTTGGTCTAAAAACCTCAGAGTTGTACCGATGTACAGGGTAACCTGTGTGAAAAGAAAAATTCTGTAAAGTACAAAGACATATCTGTACAGCTTATGGGTCATCCCGAGATGTCATATTTCTCAGGCTCAGCTCAAGATCAGAGCCCAGGCCTGTTGTCACCCTGCTGGACTGGGTTAATTACTTTTCTCTCCAGTGGTAGGAACAAAGGTCTCCTCCCACAAATGGAGCTATTAACAGTGCTTAACCCAGCTCCTGAGGAGGAAAGGGGGGTGGACTGCTATGCATCAATCAGCCAGCTGTCATCCTGTGCCATGAAGAAGGCCTGCCCAAGCCCAGTAAACAAAGGAGGGAGCACAGACCTCTGGAACTAAGACAGGAGGGGGGCTCCTTTGAGGTTTTGCTGGGAAGACCCTGGCAGTGATGTGAGCGAGTGGTGGAGCTGAGACCCCAAGAGCTGATGTGGCAAGTGACTCCTGGGTGACCCCATCTTGAAGTATCCAAGCAGGCTGTGCAGGGAGGTTGAGACAGAGACGGAGGGGTGATGTGGCACATCAGGATTTATTTATGCGTTTTTATATAGTGCGGACTTTACCCGAAGGTGTCAGAGCGCTTCACAATAGGAACAGTAACATTGCATGAGGAGAAGGTTACAAGTGAGCATAATACAAAAGCAAGCGTTATATTACATGAGGAAAAAGTGACAATTGTGCAAATAACAAAAACAAACAAGATACAAAAAGAGGTATACGTTGCAAGAGGAAAAAGTGACAGGTGTGCATGATACATAAGATACAAAATACAAATAGAGGTATAATACTGCAATAGGTGACAGTCACTCAAAACACACTGGGAAGGCACTTCTATAGGCATGGAGTACAGAATTTCCTATAGTGGAAGAACTTCCTTGAGGGAGTAGAGAGGGCGTGAATTAAACAGGAGATTTAAAATGAAGGGTACACAAACATAACATCCAACACAGCACGCAAGGGTGAGGAATGTACAGGAAAAAGTACAAATTTACAATGAAGAGCGAACTTCCTAGAGGGGCCTGAGAATGAAAGTATTAGTTCTGAAAGTGTCTTTGGAAGAGAAGAGATTTGAGGTCAGCTTTGAAGATCCGGGTAGAGGAGGTGGCACGGAGCAATGGGGGAAGCGAGTTCCAGATTCTCACTGCATTGCCTGAGAAGGATTGCGCCATCAATCTTTCCCTTTTAAATACGGGGGGCTCAAGCAGAAGCTTTTCCGCATTGCGAGAAGGGCGAGAGCCACCGGACAATTTCAATTTATTCGCCAGGTAACGAGGGGAGGACGTGTGTAAGGCTTTGTGTGTGATGCAGGCAGTTTTGTAAATAGATCTTGCCTCGATCGGCAGCCATCGAAGAGAGGACAGGATAGGAGTGATGTGGTCGCTTCATTTAGACCCTGAAATGAAGCGAGCTGCTGAATGGAGGATGGATTTGAGAGGGGAGAGGTGGGATTTGGGGAGGCCCGTCGGAAGAGAATTGCAATAATCCAGTCTTGAGAGAACCAGAGATTGTACCAAGGTTTTTAAGTCTTTCTCCGGGAAGAACCGACGGATCCCCCATAGAAGGCGCAACTGGTATCGTGCGTTCTTAGCAATAGAGTTGATGTGGGAGATTAGGTTGAGTCTTTTGTCAAGAATGACACCTAGGGATTTAGCGCTGTCGACAATGATGGGTTTGTTGTTGAGTAGGTTCAGCTGATCCATCCAAGATTGAACAGGAGGTGGTGAGAGGGAGGTAGAGAGGAGGAGGAATTCAGTTTTGGCGGGATTAAGAATGAGTTGGTGAGCTAACATCCAGTTGTGAATAGAGTTGAGAGTAGAGTTGAGTAGTGAGAGATCGTGTGCGGAAGACACCTTAAGGTAGATTTGAGTGTTGTCCGCATAAAGATGGTAATGGATCCCAGATTTGCTTAGAAGGTTCCCTAATGGTTCCAGGTAGAGATTAAATAAAGTGGGTGCCAGGATAGAGCCTTGAGGGACGCCTTGACCTACAGCCAATGGAGAAGAAAGACTGTTCGCTATCTTGATCATTTGGGATCTGTCCGAGAGGAAAGAGGCAAACCATTTGAGCACTGTGCCATCCAATCCCATTCTCTGTTGAAGAGTGTTGAGGAGGGTGCTATGATTAACAGTGTCAAAGGCTGCAGAGAGGTCTAGAAGAATCAGAAGACACGATTCCCCAGAGTCGAGTATATGCAGCGCATCATCAATCACTTGCAGCAGGGCTGTTTCAGTGCTGCAATTTTGGATGAAGCCAGACTGGAAGACGTCGAGGAGGTTATTGTCCATAATATGCAAGGAAAGTTGTTTCGCAACACATTTTTCTGTGATTTTCGAAAGAAAAGGGAGGTTGGTGATAGGGCGGAAGTTGTTGAGGTCGTTCGCATCGGCGGAGGTTTTTTTTAGAAGAGGGGTGACCTGACCTGATTTGAGGGCAACCGGGAGGGAGCCTTGACTGAGGAAGAGATTGACTAGCCTGGTCCAGTAAGAGAGAGTATAGGTGTAGAAATCGATGGCGATGTCGCTAGGGATGGGGTCAGACGAATGGTTGGAGGGTTTAGTTTCGAGGATGCATTTGAGGAGGTCATCTTCCGAGATGACGTCAAAGTTCTGCCAGGTAACTAAGGATTTCCGCTCCTCAATGGGGGAGGGGTGGGCGACCTGATCCACCAGTGCTTTGACCTTTTCATCGAAGAATATAGCGAAATCTGCTGCTTTCTTTGAGGAATCCTCAGGCTTAATGGTTAGGGGAGAACAGTTTGGGTTTTTGATGAGGTCAAAAAGTTTTTTGGGTCTGTTTTTGGCTGAGTCAAGGAGGGATCTGAAATGTGATGCTTTTTCAAAGAAGATGTGGTTGTGATATTTGGATCTTGCTGAGCGTAAAAGAGAGAGATTGGAGGTGGAAGGAGATTTTCTCCAATGTTTCTCCAGGATTCTAAGGTTTTTCCTTTCATCGTAGAGAGCTTTATTGAACCAAGGTGCTGAGGGGGTGGGTCTTTTCCTTTTGCTTTGGAGAGGAGCGACATTGTCGATTTCGACTGCTAGTACTGAGAGGCACTGAGAAGTGAGAACGTTGACATCCACGCTAGGGTCTAGTCTCGGAAGTGCCCGCATAGCAGAATCACAAAAAGTGTCCAGATCAATGTTCTTAGTGTTGCGGAACCAGGTAGTAGTTCTTTTAGGTTGGCCGATAGTTATGACGTGCGATAGGTGAAAACGGAAGGGAATGAGGAAGTGGTCAGACCAGTCTACATGGATGGGGGAGCAGTAGTCAGCAGGTCTGCTTTGGATATGACAAGGTCCAGAATTGAGCCCTTGGAATGTGTGGTTTCCGAGCAATGTTGGAAGAGATCATTGGCTGAGAGAAAGGTGGCAAGCTTGTTGGCAGCCGAGTCTTCCAAAGAGCCCCAGTGGAGATTAAAGTCACCCAGGAAGATCTGTCTGTCACTTTGAGAAAATTGGTCACTGATGAAGTCAGTCAGTTCCTCCACAAAGGAAGAGCAGTTACCGGGCGGGTGGTAGATGGCATGGAATCTAAAGGGTGAGCCGTGATGTATTTGAAGTTCTAGGGATAGGCATTCGAATGTACGGAAAAGGGTGGTAGGGAAGGCTTTCATTTGAAGGGAGTTCCTGACGATGATAGCGACACCGCCCCCAATTTTGTCTGCCCTGTCATTTCTGACGATCGAGTAGTCAGTGGGTACCAGAAGATCAAACAAAGTATGAGAGGAGTCGTTAAACCAGGTCTCAGTGAGGAAGAACGTGTCAAGATTTTGGTGGGTGATAGTATCAGAGATTTCCACTTTATGTTTGATTGCAGATCTGCAGTTGTGGAGCAAGCAGTGCAGCTCCGATGCAGATGTTTTGGTGATGGGGGTGTTAGGGTTGTTCAGGGAGATAGGGATAAGATTCTTGAATGAGGGAGCCCGGTACGAGGGAGGCTGGTAAGGTCTGATAGAGGAGATGGTCTGAATAGGAAACTGCGTAGAATTATTAGGAGAGGAAGGTGGAGGGGAGTGACGTTGGTGGTCTTGTAGCTGGCCAGTAAGTTGGTGATGTCTGCAGAGGACAGACTGTGGTTGGTTTTATTGGGGCGCGGGAGCAAGGAACTCCTCGGGAGGTTGTTAGGGACAGGGGACAACTTGGCGCTTAAACGTGAGATGGACGCTACAAGCTGGGAAATGGAATAGATGAGAGAATCAAGTTTATTTTCCAGAGAGAGGAGAGCTGAGCACGGAGTGTTGGGTGGCTCGATGGATAAAGGAGGGAGTGCAGAGGGTGAGGGAGGACGGGGAGGGGTGGGGGAACGGGTTGAGGGAGGCGGTGCAGAGGGTGAGGGAGGACGGGGAGGGCTGGAGGAGCGGGATACGGGAGGGAGTGCCGAGAGTGAGGGGGGACGGGGCGGGGTGGTGGAACGGGATAAGGGAGGGAGGGGAGGGGTGGGGGAATGGGTGGGGAGTTGGGGAGCAAGGGTAGAAGGTGAGGAAAGATGGTGGACAATAGGAGTGGTTGGTGAAACAGTGGTGGGAAGAGAAATATTTTTACTGGTGTTGAAGGTGTTGAACAGAGGGGAAGAGAAGAGGGCATACGTATGAGGAGAAAGTTGAGGAGTAGGAGGGGGGACAAATGAAGGCCGGAGGTAAGGGGAGAAGAGGGGAGACAAGGCTGAACCGGGAGGGGAGGGCGGGGGGTCAGATGAAGTCCAAAGGTACGTGGAGACGAGAGGAGAGGGGGCTGTAAAGGGGGGAGGGCGGGGGGTCCGAGGAAGGCCAGAGGTATGGGGAGAAAGGAGAGGATGGTGCTAGACAGGTACTGTAGGCTATGAAAGGTGAATGTAGGGGGACAGGTAACAGGTGGAGTGGGGGGAATTGGCTAGATGGAAACTGAGGGAGGAGTAAGGGACTGCAAGGTCAGAGGGAGAGACGAGGAAGGAATTGTCGGGGAGGGAGACAAGGTTGGGAAGCAAGGGATGAGGAAGGTGGGGTTGAAGATAGATGGGAGGTGGAAGAGAAGAGTTTAGGGTACGGGGGACGGGGAAGAGCGGAAAGGGATGAGGTGAAAGGGGGAGGGAAGGGGGGAGGTAAGGAAAGTTGATCGGAAGACCAGGTTGTAAGAAAGGTGGATTAAGAGGGGGGGCGGTGGGTTGGATTAGGGGGGCGGCGAAAACGTTGGAGAATCGGGCAGATGCAGGGTGGGGAGGGGGGGTGGAGGCCGGAGGCCGGACAGACAAGATAGGGGGTGGGACATTTTGGGAAGGGGGAAGAGAGGGAGAGGTGGGAGCAAAGGCAGGGGGAACAAAGGGTAGGCCTGTGTCTCCCGGGAGAGCGGCCTGCTGGAGTATCGGGGGGTCAGGGGGAGAAAGGGAGAAAGGAGAGGAGCTCAAAGAAGAGTTGAGGGAGATCATAGTTGTATGGTTTGGGCGAAGGGAGTGGAAGAGAAGGTCAAAGAGGGAGAGACAGGAGTCTGTCGCTTGAATCATGACGGTGCCATTATTGTATAGTGTTATGGTGAGAGAGCCCTTAAAGCTCGTGGAGGGGGACATTTTTTGCCGCTGTCCATGCGGGATAGATGAGGAGGAGGAGACGTTGAAGAAATTGAAGAAACTGGTGGACCAGGAAGGGATGTCGTGGGTGAAAAAAATTAAGTCATTTTTTAGCTTCCCTAGGTGCCCATTATGGAATTGATCAACAAAGAGGGAATCAGGGAAGTGTTCAATGGTGTTGTGCTTGAACCGTTTTGCTGCTGCTTTGGACAGATTAGGGGGATAGATGACTTTGAAGCAGTTAACTCCCGACTTTATTCGAGTGGAAGCCATGATAGGGAGAAGAGGGGCCACTAGGGTAGCGATAGTGCAGAGGAGAATAGTAAGAAGAGGAAGGCACATAATCCGGAGGACAAGTGAGGATAATCCAAAAGGATAGAGGTCAGTGGGCGACTAGAAATGCAGGGCCAGGGACTCTGGTTTAACTCCCTAATAAAGCATCATACCGGTGGGATAGAAGGCTGGCTTGCCTCCCGTGACTGTGAGGGTGTGGGATCATAACGGGGCAAACCCTACCACCAGGGATTGGGACCTCTAAGTATGGAAACCGGCATGGAAATGGGAGTCACCTAGAGGATCAGTGATAGGTATAGACGTTCTTCAGCTCCCCAGGGAGGAGGCCAAAGTGGGCACCAAACCTCAGCCAAGAGCACTGTTAGAGGAGAACAAAATGGGTGCCCATTATGTGAATCACTCATCTCGTGGGCCACCGAGCGAGCCAAGACAGCCCAATAGGAAGCAACAGACCCAGTCTTGGTCACGCGTTAAAACATGTCAGCAAAATGTGAGAGCCATTAAACCAAGTGTCAGTGTTCCCTTACTTGTTACTTGCAAAATGAGGGGAAAGGCAGGGGGGGTCAAACGGGACCGTAGGAGAACAGTCCAATGAACGCATTACACTCAACCTTCATCCAGCGCCACGTCAGATTCACGAGACGCTCTGGGATCACAGTGAGCACAGGATAGTTTCACCGCAACTGGACTGCTTAGAACCAGATAGCTGCTCGGACCATAAAGCACCCCTCAGAGGCGAACGAGCCCCAGGAAGTGCAGAAGGGAGGCAGTCCAATCAGGGAGGCACAAAGTCACCTTCATCGGGAGCGGCCACCCCAGGCACCGGGGGGTGGGGAGGAGGGGAGGCCCAGTGCAGACCGCGATCGGCCAGAGTTCGCTAGTACCACCCCTCACCCGGCGCTCTCAGCTCTGTGCGTACCCTGCGGGGGCCTCCACGCTGAAGGATCAGGGCCTCTGTAGCCAAGCTTCGCAGGGCTCTTCACCCTTGGGTCTCTGGAACCAATTAACCTGCCCAGAGGCCAATCCGCATGGCAGCGCCGATAATGCTGGCCCCTCAGAGCCAGCGCTGCTCAGGCCACGCCGGGTCTCCGCCACGGTCGGACCGGTAACTAACAGCAGTCGTCGGGCAGAGGCCGCAGCTCCCGGACCCCAGGCGGGCGCCTCGGGCAGGCCTAGCACCGGCAGCTAAACGGTGCCAGGTCCCTTAATTTCTGCTGGCGGTGACTCACCGTGTCTCCGCTATTGAGGTCGTCTCAATGCACTTCCAAAGGATAAGTGCATTAAAGGGCATTGACAGGAACACTTGCGGGACAGTTGTCTTCACCTGTGGAGCCGCCCCAGCTTCCTGCTTGCAGCCGATCACGTTGCTGCGCAGACCTCCTCCCGCCGGTCGCGACACCGGGGACCGTGCCGCCGGGTACACCGCACTGTCGCCACACACGGAGAACGTCTCTTGCTCCGCTTCCTCGCCTGCCGGTATCCAAACCCCCCTAGGGCCGAAGACGTCTGTGCCCCCGAACTCTCCTCTTCGCTGACCGTCTGTTGGTCAGTGTGTGGGGAGGTACTCTGCTGATGTGTCTGCCTTTTCGCCGCTCCTTTTGCTGGTCTGGCGCTATTATTAAATTTTCCAAGTGTTGCCACGTACTCCACTGTTCAAAAAGTGTCCTGCCTGGGCGCCATTTTAGGGTCAGGCAGCATGGAGCATCTACTTCGGCCCGGGAGGCCCCACTGTCTGTTACTTCTCAGGGAAAGGGGGGGGCAGGGAGAAGGCAGCGATAGGAGGGTGGTCACTCTCCCGCTTGGCCGGTCCCCCCGCCACCGCCTCTTTGCTGCAGCTCGAGCACTCACCGGTTCAGCCGGTCGTACTCCCGCTCACTAGCGAGACAGCGGCTCGTCACTGTATCTCGCCGAAACTCAGAGGCACCTGACCGCCATCATGCAGCCGGGCCGGGCGGACTGACGGTCTGGCATCACCTTCCCGCGCTCACTGGTCGGGACTCCGGTACTCAGGATGAGATGCCCTCGACAGCCATGTCGTATAAAGGTCACACAAAATAAAAATAAATAGGTAGGGCTTCTGAGTCCTTTACCACTGTGCTTGTCACTCAAGCACTACCTTGCTTCACGGTCCTTCGGCTCCTCTGGACGAAGAATCCAATCTAGGCCAAAGGTGCATCCCTGATGGAACATCCTGCCCCAATTTAAAAGGTCTTGCACAAGGGGGAGAGCTCTGTGTTGGCTGTGCTTTTCTGTTGGACACTGGGCCTGACAGCTGATGCCATGGGTAATTAGAAGGAAGAACCCCCTGACTGCCATCTGGACTAAGGACTCTGCCTTTGATTGACCCAGGACCAGCAGGGTACTGCCCAGGACCAGGGAAGCTGGTCCCCTTACACACTCTAAGGACTAGTTAGGGGAAAAACTGGGCCTCTGCGCACAGTAGGAGAGAAGCCCACAGGACAAGCAAAGTGAAAAGCAGGCGCATGGAACCAGTGAAACCAGTTCCCTGCAAAATGTATCACTTCTAAGGCAAGGAGGCCTGACGAAAGAGCTCCAAGTGGTAGGGCTCACCACCAGGAGCAAAACAAGACAAAGATTATCCAAATCGACCCAACGGGGCCTGAGTTAGGGCCGTTTGAAGTTGGACGACCTTTGACCTATTTATGCACCTGTGGCAAAGCGTGTGGTGCTCTGCCTCCATTTTCAGCCTTGCCCCCAGGGTGGGCCAGGGCCTTTTAGCTGCTTGGGAGATGCCCATGAGAACCTAGAAACTAAGGGGACGTGCTGTCGCGCTTTGCCCAGACCAGGAGTAGGGGCCCAGGTACCCAGCCCTGAGAAGTGAACATAACGAGGAAGCGCCTTCGGACCCCCGCAATGCAGAAGACGGGGACCAGGACCCCATCAATGGGCCCCGAGAAGTCATGGCGGTGAGGGAGCGCCATCGCGCTCCCCCACAAATGTGGGAGGGGGCCAAGGACCTCATCCTTGTTCACCCGAGGCTGACAAAGAAGTGGGTGAAGTGCCGCCACACTCCCCCATGTGAAAGGCCCTCCCCGCACCCCAGTCTTGAGGAAGTGGGAAGTCTAGCCACCCACTGTGCACCTGCCCGCAGGAGCGGGCAGACGAGAATGCGGCTCCCGCAGCAGCACACCAGAGTGTTGGCCGCTTGGGCAGCCGGCGGGGGCAACTGGGGTGGGCTCCCCGAGCTGATCTCCAAAGGAAACAGGTGGGACAGGGCACCCCGAGGAGAAGGAACGCGGTGTGAGGCTGCCAGCGCAAGCCCAATAAATGAAGGAAAAGAAGGACATGGCTCTCTCTGCCGCAGTGGGAGAGCGCTGCTATAAAATGCATAAGAAAGCGCGAGGCGTGCCCTGTAATGTACTGCAGCGCCTGGCTACATTGTTGTGATTAAAAACCCCTGTTTTCAGCTTGTGGTGGCTCCACAAGGATGGGGTCACCATCAAAATGTAGTGCGGGATAAGCTGCAGGAGCAGCGCAGCCTCCCGCCCAAAAGAATTATCATGGTCTCCACCCTAAGTTGGGTAGCACTCTGAGATTTTTCTGACACTTTCAAGCACTGCCCAGGTTGGAGCTTTCGCTCTACAGCTGGGAGTGCTGCGCTTCCTAGGGGAAAAGACTATGGCTGCAGTCTCTGGGGTCTTAAAAGGTTCAACATATGTTTTCAAGCTGCAAACACTCTCTGGGGGTGAAAGGTTGTAATTACACATGGGGTGTGATTATAAATATAATACCCTTTAGGGGCTGTGGTTTAATTGAGTTATGCATACTAAAGGTTATGCTGAGTTCACAATTCATCCAGACATGCACAGACCCTTCCCCTTGTGAATGTTTTAATGGAGTAATGATGCTGACAACCACTCATGTTCAAGGTAGACATGCTTTATTGCCAATGTTAAGAGCGTTCATTCAAAGTGATGTTACGTTAATGCATTTTAATACAAGTGAAGGTTTTGACATGCGATTTGTTGATCTAGATCCCTCTTTAGGAGGGGCAAGAGTGATCACTCAATGTCACCAAGACGTTTTTCCATCAGCTTATGTATATCTGTAAATTTCTGCATAGTATTGAGTAGTGTGTGTGCAATAAATTGACTTTTTCCTTCTTCAAAAGAAAAAGCATAGACTGGACAATCATTTATTGGGTCTTATTATTGTGTTCCTGCGAATTGTGATTACTAGCCCACACCACCTCCCCAGAGCAGGTCTTGGACTGCTCTGCCTCGCTACCTTATGAGAGTCAAGCGCTACAATGGGGTGTTTGGTTCACAGTGGAGGAAAAATGTTGACCCATTACCTGTGCAGGCCACGCAACTAATGACTCATTTTCTAACAAGGAGGAACACCAATTTCAAAGGCTTCAGTTTGAGGTGGTCGTGATTCAGGATTTGAGGGTTTTTAAGTTACTTGCTTTTCCACAATGTCTTCTGGGGCGGCGACTTTCAAGTAGAGCTGCGTGACCTCAGTCCAGAGGTGGGAGGAGATGATTTAGAAAGGAGCAGAGGGATTTCATCTATATATTAAAAAATAATAGGGGGAAAGACTAGACCACTGGGCACTCCCTGTTGAAGAGGTTAGGGCTTCGATAGGAAGATCACTATTTTTGTTTGTTGGGACCATCTGATCAGCAGAACAAAAATCAACTCGGCACTGTGCCACAGATTCCCAACTGCAGTTCCATGGTTTTCAAGAGAGTGGCATGATTGACAATTTCAAATGCCACTGACATGTCAAGAAAGATAAGGCATAATTTGCTTTTGTCTAGGATGGGCAACAGCTCATCATCTATTCAGCAATTTGCAAGGGCTCCCATTGACCTTGGTTTTATCTGTTACTGTCGTGGGCACTAGGCCAAGCCACACAAGTGGCACAGCGTTTTTATAAGCACAAGTGGGGTAATGCTGGGCGTTAGCTATTTTGTGTATTCCTCCTGATTCCAGAAGTTTCCATCACAGAAATGCAAGGTAAATGTGTGATTTCAGGCAGAGTTTGAGGTTTGCATGACATTGTAGGTAAGAAAACCTCATGTGATCTATGCAAGGCACATCAACCTGGAATTCCCTGGTAGTCTAGTTTAAAAAAATGTTTGCGCTAGGTTTGCGTGGGTGGCACGACAGCACGGCCCCAAATACTGCAGCTACCCCTACTGTTTACCTATCAATGTAGCGCTTTAGCACCTTTTGTGTCATGGTCTCTTGGCCCACCCACACAAGTGTGGTACTGTTCTTATAGGGGGACATGTTGCAGCTCAGGGTGGTAGGACATTTGTGGCTCCCTACAGATTCCAGAACTTTACATCACACAAATGTGAGGAAAATGTGTTTTTTAGTCAAAGTTTGAGTTTTGGAAGGAATTCTGGGTAAAGAAAAACAGGTGAGAGCCATGCAAGTCACCCCACTATGGATGGATTCCCCAAGGTGTCTAGTTTTAAAAAATGTGCCAGCTGAGCTAGGACCCAAAATCCACAGCTACCCACTTTGCAAAATAAGGGCCAATTTTAAGTTGAATAATGTGATTTATCCGTGTTGTGTTTTGGGCCATTTCCTGTCGCAGGCACTAGGCCTACCCACACAAGTGAAGTGCCATTTTTATCAGGGGACTTAGGGAAATGCTGGGAAGAAGGAAGTTTGTGGCTACCCACAGAGCCTAGAACTTTCTATCACAGAAATGTGAGGAAAATGTGTTTTTTGTCAAAGTTAGTTTGAAGGTTGCAAGAGATTCTGGGTAAAAAAAAACACCTGGTGAGAGTCATGCAAGTCACCTCACTCGGGATTACCCCAGGATTCTAGTTTTCAAAAATGTTTAGGTTTGCTAGGTTTCCTTAGATGCCGGCTGAGATAGGGGCCACAATCCACAGCCACCCACAATGGAAAAAAGGGGTCAGTTTTAAATGGAAAATGTGATGTGTCCATGTTGTATTTTGGGCCGTTTCCTGTCACAGGCACTAGGCCTACCCACACAAGTTATGTGGCATTTTTACTGGAAGATATGGGAGCATAGAATGGTAGACCATTTGCTATTACCAATTGGATTTCGTTGCATTTGCGCCTTCCAAATATAAGCCAGTTTGCAAGAAAAAAGACATTTTGAAAAATACCTTTTAAATCATATGCTAGTGCGAGTGCCTACAAATTCAGAGATGTACAATAACCACTACTCCTAAACTCCATATCTTGTGCCCATTTCAGAAATACATGGGTTTCCTTGATACCCATTTGTCACTCACCATATGAATTGGCCTATACTCGGTACACAAAGAAAAACCCCTGTATTGTGCAGCTCAGTTGTTGGCTCTGGGTACCTTGGGTTATTGGAGAACCTACAAATCCTATATATTGCCACAACCAGAAGGGTCTAGCAGACTTAATGGTATATTGCGTTTGTAAATTGGCCATCGTGACAAAAAGTTACAGATGAAAACGTTGTCACAAATGTCCGTTTTTCCTACTCATTTTCAATATTTCTTTATTTCAACAGTTAGTTTCTTTGTAAAAAACTTTAGGGATCTACACGTTTGACCCCCTGATGAATTTGGACTTTTGTCTACTTTTCATAAATCTATAGCTTTCCTGCCTCACCCATGTGTTTCACACTAGTTTCCAACACAAATTGGGAATAGGTTGAGAGCACAAAAAATGGGAAAAATCGTCTACCTCTTTGAAAAATGCCAAACTGTGGGGGAAAAATTGTTTCTTTTATTCAGCTCTGTATGTTCCTGAAAGCTGGGAAGATTGTGATTTTACCATAGCAAACTGTTTGTTAATGCCATTTTTAGGAAATCAAACAGACACTTTTATCCGTAGTACTTTTTTCCTATTGTCCCCAAAAACTCAAAACGTAGCTATTTTCTCGGTCCCCTCCAGGAAAATCCACAATCCCTGGGTATTGGAAAAAAGGATACAAATTTGGCATGGATACCTAAAATGTTATGCATCCCTAAGTGCAAACTACCCCAAATAGCCAAAAAAGGGCTCAAGACACTACAAAACTCAGGCCACACCTACCTGAGTAGTCGCATCTCCTTCCACCAACCACCCAGACATCTCCGCTTAGCAGGACTCCAACTCTCACACATGCCATGCACATACAGAACCAAATCAGGAGGAAGGACATTACCTCTCAACACTCCTAAAGTGTGGAACAAGCTCCCACTCCATATCAGAGCTCCTCCTCTCTTCTTAAATTCTGCAAGAAGCTAAAGCCCTGACTTTTCAAATAACCAAGCTATCATAGGCAGGGTTAGGCACACATGCCAGCTCAGCCCAGGATACCTTTTGCGGGTGAATATAGGCTTTACAAATACACATAACATAATAATATAATATAATATCAAACAACATGATTTATTTTTAGCAGCATAGGAATGCCGACTATTTCATTGGTCCTCTAGCATAAAATTAGGATTTCTTTTCTTTCTGTAAGAAACTCTAGTCTGCGTTCACAACCTTTATTTCTATTTGAGGCCACTAATAAGGCAAAATTCTTCCTTCAAGCCTAATTTCTTTCCACTTGAACTTTCCCTTTCCTCTCACTATGAGGTAGGTAGGTTTTCAATAATGTTATGTCCTTCCTCAATATAATCTATGAATAATTTGCTATTTAAAAACTACATGACTAAAATAACAGATTTGTAGGATAAAGGGATACTCTACTAAATGTTGTGTCTGTACCACATTTTATCACAAACTGGTAGCTCATGGCTCAAACTAGCCCAATGTGAGTCTATCGGAGTCTATGTCTTGTTATGCAAGTCATCTTCTCACAATTATCTTTTCCCAACTATTCAGTGGCAGCAAGTTTTGTTTGGCCCTCATTTCGAGGATGCACTGAAAATGGAAAGTTGTAATACCGGGCCGAGTGTTACTAATTCCAGCTGACATTATCATTCCATTTACCGGTTATCACGAGTTTGAGACCTGGAACAGGAAATCACATTTGCAATCCAGAGTTACTGGCCAATTTACAGCATTTGGCTCATGAATTGTGGTTATATTTTCCACTGATTTCACCAGGTAGAAAGTGTAAATGGAAAAGCAGGTGGTTCATCAGGTGCAATTATGCATTGAGTGGCATGGCAATTCACCAGAAATATGGCTGAATTAACCTCCACAAAACCTGGAATGAAGGCCACAGAAGTATTATCTTTCTGTTACTTGAACCCCTAGCAATTATTAACTTCACCCTAGTTATGTTTCTGCTTGTTGTATTTGTCTCATTGAGCACACAATGACATTTTGGGTTCTCTGAGACATCAGCTATGATTGATTATGTGTCTTTCGAGATCTAATGTTATTACTTAATTTGACTTCTGTAAGGAAGGACAGTAAGAAAAGTAATTCATAATACCTGTTTCTGTGACCTAAACACATGTTATGGTATTTAAAAAAGCAACTTTTTTGACAAGCTACAAAATAAAACTGGCAGAACTGTTATATAATTTTACCACCCACTGAGTCTGTACAGTCCTTTTTTGACACCACACACTGTACTAATGCTGTGTATAGTTTGATTGTATTATTCATGGCATATAGCAATATTCTTCACTGAATCTCTCTGATCATGTAACCATTGGTGAATGAATTTAAGGAAAATCTGAATTCTCCACAGTTTTATAAAGAAGAAACCATACTTTATTCAAAGGCTGTGGTGCATGTATCTGATTAAAGTATATATATATTTAATAATATTTATAAAATAGGAATTTCGCAAAAGTGGTAATCAAAGGTTCAGTGACAGGACCTGAAGAAAAGACAAGTGAAAGTGATTGTGGCTATTCTCCGATCTGTTTGAAAGCTCCCAATCAAGTGTCTTAAAGGTGAACTTCAATGCGATATCACTGTAAAATATGTGTAAAAGAAATACTACTAAAAGAACATTTGCTATTTTTTTCCTGCAACTATGCTAAAAAGAGCAAGCAGGCTCAAATCTGATGAAATGCACAGAAAACTCCCATTAAAGGAGGTTAAAAGTGACAGTGGTACTTGTTAAAATAAACCTTTTACCACGCCTAAACTTTACGTTTTAATACTTATAAGTCACCTCTAAAGAAGGACTTATAAGGACAGGGTGCATGGTATTTAAAAGTAGTTCTTGTGTAGTTACGTTTTACATGCCTTGGCAGTGAAAAATCTCCAAAGTTGTTTTTCATTGTGGTAAGGTTGGGTCTCTCATAGGAAAACATTGGGTTACATTACAACACCTTTTAATGCTTAACTTCAGTTTGGCAATAGCTAGAAAAATGATTCAATGACTCATTTAAAGGTTCATTTAAAATCCAACTTAAATTGTCAACTTGGATTTTAGATTACTATTTTGAAATAGACACTTTTAGACAGTTGTCATTTTTGTGCCTGGGCCAATGTGCTTTTCTGCCAGTGTTGAAATACGTATTGCCCCCAGACAGTGGCCAAAGGGCTTGAGTATGGGGAGTAGTTTTCTTCCTGACAGGATGGCCATCTGGGCAGTGCCCAGGGACTTAAATAATTTCAAAGGATGGCTGCCCTATAACAGGCAGATGTAGCTCACTCCTGTGCCTGCCCCCTCTATTGTCCTGGTAGCCAGCCAGGCACCAATACTAGTGGGAGAGGAGCTGCCCACAGAAATGGTTTTGAGTGACTACAAAGGAGGGTTTGCGCATTATCATAGCCACACATCTGGGTGGGCAAAAAGAGCTCTGCACATCGGAGGAAACGTTCTGCCATCTTGGTTTTAGGTAGAGAAGAGCATTGTGGAAAAGTTTGCAGTAAAACATACAGGAAGTGCTGCAAAGTGGGTAGGGTAACCCACTAGGACTTTTTACTCCATTGTTTATGAAGTGGCTAGGAGTTTCCCCCACCCACAGGCTGGCACTGGTCATAAATGTGGAACCCCCACTACCCTCCTCAGAACACTGCTGGACCTGTGGAAGACAGAAAAAGGACTGAACCTTCGGTTGAGAACTGTGAGGAGAACCCTGAGCCTGAACCTGCTCCCACTTGTACCCCGGACAAAGAAGTGGACTCCAAGGGAAAGTGGATTGAACTCTTGTTAAGCTACAGAGACACAAAAGCTGCAAGAAGCCTTCATTGATAACTGCGCTGGAACCCTGCCCTTCAGTAACCCCGCTGTCAGCAAACCCTGACTCAGATCCAGCTTGCTCTGCTGATGACTCGTTGACAACCATTTTTTCTCCAGAAAAATGTCCAAATTGAAATGTAACTTTTTGACCGAGACCTACCAGGGCCGATAGTATCTAACCTGCTCTTCATAGCGGTTTGCCTCAAACCTTATCCTTTTCCCTGTCAAGCGCAACCAGTTGCCTGCAGTTGGCGCTTTGTGCTTTTTGGAGCTAAAATGTAATCCAAACTTTAAAAATTCATATCTACAGTTTCCGTAATTGGATTTTTTATCATTTTGGTGTCATTTTGTTAATTAAAATCTTCTCTGTTTTTATAAATTGGTGTGGAATTATTATTGCGCTGTGTTTTTGACTTTTTACCTGTTTTCTTATTTCTAAATGCTTGACACCCTTTCTTAAGTTAAGCCTGTCTACTCTGTGCTAGGGGTTGAGATCAGGTTTAAATTACTGAAACCTTTACTGAACCTAGCAAGGATCATGGCGTTACTATTATCTGGTGGAGTACCATCCACCATAACTAATAATCCACTTTCTCACAACTACAAAGTCCCTGGACAGTGTTCCAGAGAACATTTCCTAGGACAACTTGCAAAGTTTTGTGGAGGTTTGCAAGGTGAGAGAAAGTTACTGACAGACTCAAAATATACTTTTTAAATTGATATTCTCATAAGGGATTAATGATAAGCAATGGCACTACCTTGGCAGTACTAGGGTCAGGAGAATGACTGCAGGGTGTGATGGAAGGCTACACCATGAAACAACTGCTCACTGGACATGACCAAAGTCAATGCCCAGTGGGCCCAGTGCCACACATTGCACCCACTATAAGTTGGGCACTATTAAAGGCAGTGCCTAGTGTCCATTGAGTACGTTCAGGGAATACACAAAGTTCACAGCCAGTGCCCAGTAATGTTTTAATGTGTATTATATGTGCTTTTTACAATTTGATTCCTGAACATATATGTTTCTTGGATGTAGTATTTAAGTGTAAAACTCAAAGACCCAGCTACTCACTCACACCTTAATTACAACTATAATCATTGAGTTGTTCAATACGCTAACTTAATTCTACAGCACCTTCTTCACACTAGGAATTAACTACACACCAATGTCTATCCAGCAAGTCAAGGATGCTTTCCATTGACCAGACTGTGTATTCAGTGTTTATGGTAATTCAGAAATACCAGTATTCCCACTTTCAATAGTGCCTGGTCATCCATGCAACTGTACAGACCAGAAAAAATATCAAAATACCAAAATCAAATATTGATCTCTATACTTAATAAACAAATAACTAGGGGTTAGTGGGAATCGGTGTAACTTACATGATTTGCTGTGGCATAATTAAGTAAATTTAAAGCAAAATCACGCAAGATTACACGGAATTATGCAAGGAGCATAGCCCAGCCTTTAGCTCTATTTTCTTACTATTGATGCATAATGAACCCTTGCATCCAAAATGTATCAGATGATGCATTTTATGCTAAGAAATTAGTGCTAAATGCAACAGAACAAGAACAGCAGCAGCCAACACCCGCTCATGCTCAACAAATTGGATGTTCCTGTACTCCTGCAGAAGGATATTGTGCCAGATTACTCATAATTACCCAAACTGATGTAATTGTGTAATTTTTGGAAATGTCAAGTCAAAAGAGTAAAACATTATTTCTGAAATTACTCCGGCGTAGATAAAATTTCACCCAGGCCTACAAATAACGGTTTGACATTTGTAACAATGATGCCAAATTAAGCAAGTATTCTTTAAAGGTACATATTCTTCAGACTGAACATTCACTTCTAATTGAATATTTTGTGAAGTTTTAAATATTCAGGCATCATTGTTTTAGACAGTAAAACACCAAGCTTTATTTTTTTCTTGTCTCAGTTTCTAACAATTCCAAGTGTGCAATTAATTTTGATTATGAATGGTAAATCATTTGTGCCACTGCACCCAGTTATTAATGTTGTGTACAACGTGAATCAGCAGTGAATAAGGTAAATGCCTTGCCCTATTGATATTTGGAGACCTCTTAATGGCAGAGAGAAACTATTGCTGGCACAACACGTCCTAACTCTGGAATAAGGTTACTTTCTGCCATAAGGTTACTTTCTGCCATGATATGTACCCAAAGGCTAACATAGTGCCACTGACATTAGGATACTTCATCAAGGAAGGCCGAGTTTCTCATGGCCAATTTATCTGAATATTCCGTAACCTCTTCTTCTGGGCCAATGATTATTATTTTTCTAGATGTGCTGAGATGAACAGAAGCATTTTTTGAGTGACAGACATGCAAAAAGACTCATGGAAATAAGACAGTCAACCAGAGGTAAACTAGGACCACAAAACAAATGTTACTACTCTACACAATTGTTCTCAAACCTGGTCCTTAGATTGTTTACCTCATCTGGCAATGAGTAAATTGTGATATTTTTTGAAAACTCTGCATTGCCAAATAAAATGGTCCCTTGCACAGGCGAGATATCGTTGGTAAAGGTAGGTTCAATGATCCAGGATACTGAAACATGTCCAAAATGCCCTTGGTTTCTTACAACAGCATAGTGAGCTGAAAAGGAAAAGAATATTCATCACTTGTTGTAATAAATAGGTATAATAATCCGAATGCGTGGCTTTGATGAAATGAAACTAACAGGTGCTTCTGTAGAACAAACAAACTGAGACCAACTAAGATGCAAATGTCATTCAGAATTATACATTAGGACAGCTCTCAAATGTCTGTCACATCATCTTTAAAAGTCAGAACTCAAAACACAATTTCATCATATCATATGTTTGCATGGGTTCATTTTTAGAAACTAGACACCCCTGCTTTTCACAGAGAAATGGTATCTTTATTAACTCAACTAACAATCAAAGTTGCAGTCAGTCTCAGTGAGATTCAAGAACATTTTACTTCTGGGACTTGGCAGTCTCACTGGTTCTGAGTATTTTTATCTTAATATTTCAAGAGATCCACTTTTCATAGGGCCAGGAGGACCCGGGAGGCTGTATATGGCCAGCAGCACATAGGCAGTGGTCATCGCAGTGCATTCTAGGAAAACAGTAAGGCTTAAACCCATCCTAGAAGCCCTTCTGATCAGGAAACACTTCCCCAACCTGGCTAGTTAGAAGTTCAAATTGTAAAAGTTTGCACTGGCTCTTGTTGGCTTTGGGCTGATGCCCAACTGAACATATACACTGAATCAATGACACTAAAGAAGATGAATTATGACATTTTCAAGTATCCAAAAACAATCAGAGAAGTAAAGTGTAGTTGTCTTGGCTCCACATTGCCTTGTGACATCTATTATAAAAGGCTAGTGTGCAGATATTGTTCTATAGATTGCTTGGGTTTGGAATGGATTTGACAGATGGGAGAGCTGGGGCAAACGGTGTCTGTGTGGCCAGCAGGTCTGGGTGGTTTCTGCCTTTACATCTTTCAATAAAACATCTGCGCTACAAACAGGGCTCAGTGAGGTTATTGCTACATTTTTCTGATGATGAGGAAGAAAACCACCACACAAGACAGAACGGACACGCACCTGGTTGAGCGACTGCTCCATTACAGAAAAAACGGTTCAGGCTGCTGAGCATGCTGTGATGGCAGAGGTGATTGGAGCATATGGAGGAATTGGGACGTGCACAGACTGCTCAACAGGAAGGCTCCAATTCCGGATTTACAGACAGCAGTTCAGGTCTGGTGTCTGTGTGTGTGGGAGGTGCAGCGAAGGACAGCCGGCATCTGGGAAGGAATTGGAGGACGCTGTGCTCCTCACACGCAGGTGCAGCGACCATTATAGTAGGCCAGGCATAAAAGAAAATGGTATTCAACGTGCAGGTGCGGCGGACATGTTTATAGGTCAGACAAGTGCAATGCAGTTGTTTCAATCGGCACAGCATACATGTGCGGCGGCCATGTGTAAAGGTCAGGCAAGTCCAACGTGGTTGTTTTAATTGATGCAGCGGCCATCTTAAGCACTGCATTTTAAAAAAAAGAATCCTCATTTTCAATTCTCTTTTCACATTTATATTTAAACTCAGTGGTCAATTTAAAAGTGGAAATCCTTTCAGGCATCTTTGCTGCACTAGCATTATAAGCGAAGGCTACAGCGAGGCTGCCATCTTGAAATGCATTGTTGTGTGTAAACACTATTAATACCAGTGCAGCCATTACAACATTCCCAGTACTTGGTGAGCCATTTAATCTTTGTTTTAACAAAGCCACTGTAGTGAATAAGACTTGGAGCTACATTGCCCATGTTTTGAAGCACACAGTGATGTGCACACCTTTGAGCATACACCAAACGACCAGTGGTGCATTACTTCAGGATATTACACGCGGTGATGTGCACACCTCTTTGCAGGTTGTGAAACACCTGACAACCAGCAGTTCATGACTACTGAATATTGTACATGATGATGTGCACACTTTTACGTGCACGCTAAACAACCAATGGTACATCACTTCAGGATATTACATGCGGTGATGTGCACAACTTTACGCATGCTGTGAGATACACACTTTGAATTAACCTGTATAATCGTAAGCCTTACTCTGGAAAAACAACCTACAGGAGGTGTTTTCTCTCGTATTTTAGATTTTATTGTTGGTCGCTTTGATTATGCAGTCAGTGAATCAGTGAATTTTCCACCAACATTTTTGGACACTCCATGTGAGTCACCAATTCCCTGGAGGCAGTGGTTTGATGCTTTTGAGATGCATTTAAGAGCCATTGGGGCATCGAGGTTTAGACCAGAATGAAAGAAATTCCTATTACTTCATTCCTTAGGTTTCGGAGGAAGGTCTACATTTAAGCATCTTCCAGAGGTGGAGTTAGTGGAAGGTGAAGAGCTCAACAAATTTCAAGAAGCTGTTAAGAAGCTGGTGAGCAGATTTAATGTACCACATAGAGTGGTGGTTTCTAGGCAAAAGTTTTTTTGAGAGAACCCAAAAACCCAATTAGGATACTTACATTTTTGCTTTACGCAAACTTGTTGTTGAATGTCAATTTGAGAACTTCAGTGACCAACTTATTTGTGGCCAATTCATCAGCCATTATACTGATAGAAGTATATGGCAGAAACTGCTTTCATTAGGTAACCCATCACTGTTAGTGAGCGTTAGAATAGCTAGGAGCATTAAAACATCTTTCAAATCATCTAAAGAATCAAATGATAGATGCAGAGAGCATGTGAATTCTGTTCATTGTAAGGAAGAAAGCTTGAGAGGAAAAAAGAGTCATAAGACAAATTCCTTTAATCAGTCTAACATATGCTTCAGGTGTGGGAATCAATCTCACACAAAAGGCGGCAAACCACGCCCAGCTAGAAACGCATCTTGCAGACTGTGCAATAAGTTGGGGCATTTTGCTTAGGTGTGCCAAGGCACCAGATGTGAAAATATCAAGATAGCTGTGGTGTCTGAAGACAAAGAGAGTGATTCTGAAGATTCTGTCAGTGTAATGCAAGATATGGTCCTTATGGTGTGTAATAGTTAAGTCAAATGCGGTGATCCGTATGAGTGTGTAGATCCCTATGTTGATATTCAAGTTGGGGACAAAGAATTACATTTGCTAGTTGGCTCAGGTGTGAGAATCACCATTATTACCTAAGAGTTATTCCATTCTACGTGGAAAGACAGACCATTGTTGCCTCCAGACCGATCACCAGTGTAGTATGAAGGACGTAGAATTGACTTACTAGGGTATTTTGAAGACATTCTGGCTTTTAAAGGAAGGCGCATGCAAGGTAAAATCTATGTGACAGTTAAGGAACTAAACATTCTTGGGTGGTTCCATCAGTGTTTGTTTAGCATGGTCTGGAGGTCGGGAGCTGAGGAACAGGTTTTAGTGATCTGAAACACCAGCATAGTCGAAGACATGCTGAATATTTTCTCAAGGGTTTTTCTAGGGGAACTAGGAAAGATTAAAGGTTTCAAACACAGGACTAAAATCAAGGAGGGGCGGTACCCGTTAAATACCAATTGAGAGGGGTACCTTTTAATGTGAGGGATGACCTAGAAAAAGAATTGGAAACTTTGACTAAGAGAGGCATCATAGAGCCAGTGAAGTCATCTCTCTGGCTTTCCCCATTGGTGGTGGCATGCAAGAGGAATGGGGATTTGAGGGTGTGTTGACCTTTGCACTCTCAACAAAGAGATATAGGTAGACTCTCACCCCCTTCCTAAAATAAACAAGATGCTGACCTCAGTTGTGGGAGCATAGTTCTTCAACAAACTTGATTTAGTATCTGCGTACCACCAGACTGAGTTAGATCTGGAATCCTGTCACTTCACTCAGTGCTTAATTTGAGCCGGTGGTTTCCGGTGCTCAGCACCGACACTTAATCATCAACACCGTTGCTTATAGCGTGAACTCGACCAAAAGGTATTGAAGCGCTTTCCATGAGCACCAGTTAAGGACACATTTATTTTTTGTAGGCATGGGGAAATTAAGTGATTTGCCCAGAATCACAGGATGTTGAGCCTCCGCCGAGACTCGTACCTTGTTCCCCAGCTCTAAAGTCGGAAGCTCTGGCCATTACGCCACATCCTATCCCCACTTGAACGGTTTTATGTTTAGTAGTTAGTTCTGTTATAGGCAGTGCTAATAGGAGAAATGGGCTGGTGCAAGCTGCCTCCTGACGAGAGCCCCAGCACTAATTTTTTTTTCAAATTAACCATTGCCTTCATTGCTTTCGTTTCCCCCCAGGGGAACGTATCAGAACTGTTGCATGCTGTTTGGCCTGGCATCAGCTGCTTCAGTATTCCAGAGGGTGATGTTTACATTACTCCAGGGGATAAAAAATGTAGCCATCTTTCAAGATGATGTTTTGATTTTCGCCCATGCTCACCATTTTTCAGCAGCAGGGTGTTGTATTGAAAAGAGAAAACATTTAGTTTTTAAAAGGAACCTTTGAATACTTAAGCCATGTGATTTCTAGTTCTCGTATTAGACCAAAACCCGGGTTGGTCAGTGATATTCTAGAAACACCACCTCCCACTGACAAAGCGGGGGTTAAGTCTTTCCTTGGACTGAGTGAATTTTATTCACGCTTTATCCCAGATTTGGCATCTAAAGATAGACCTATCTCTAATTTACTGAAAGAGAGCACAGAATTATGGTCCTCATAATGATGGCGGGTGGACCGCCACTGACAGGCCATTAGTGGCAGTCTGCCTGACAACCAGATCATCGGTCTGACCGCCGGATTATAATACTGGCGGTCGGAGCGCAGAGGTAGGGGGGCAAAGACCACCGCCTCCGACAGAATCCAAGATCCTGTCAGGCGGCGGTTGGAATCCTATCCCTACAATGGAGGCGGTGCCTGCACAGACACCGCCGTAGGGAATAGGATATCCCTTTCCGACTGCCTTTTCATGGCAGTCTTACCGCCATGAAAAGGCAGACGAAAAGGGACTTTGGGGGACCCAAGCAGGGCTCCAGTAGGCCACTGTTCAGTGGTTCTGGGGGCACATGTAGTGCCCCCCACACATCCATGCACTGTGTGCCAGACACCACAGGGTGCCTGGCACACGGTGCATGGATGTGATCAAAGTGCCTTTTTCTACTGCTGCTTGTGCTGCGGCTCTTTTCCTGGGCCACAGCTCAGGCCGCAGTACAAAAAAACACTTTACGACCGCCTGCATGGCGGTCTTATCCTAATAGGGCGGGCGGGACCGCCAACTCATTGTCAGAGAGTCTCCTGCTTGATACAGTGCCAGTCGGCGGTCCAACCAACCACCTTCATAATAAGGCTCTATGTTGGGATGAAGAATGCATAACAGCGTTTGGGTTAGTCTCAGTTGACAAGTGTCAAGACTCTCAAGCCGCATGATCCCTCATTCAAATGTATTTTGACAGTTGATGCCAGCAACTTGGGATTAGGAGCAGTATTGACACCGAGATTGGGGAAGAACACACAATCAGATTTGGTTCCAGAGTACTCAGTGATGTGGATTAAGTTATTCAGTCATAGGAAAGGAATTGTTGGTATGTTGGTGGGCCATTGAGAACTTTCTAAGCTATCTGTGGGGAAGTTTAGTATTGCAAACTGATCACAAGCCATTGGTGTTCATTCTTAGAGGCAAAAATTCAAAAAACAATACACCCAGAATAGCCAGGTTTTCTATGAGACTTTTACAGTTTCAATTCAATGTTGAATACATACCTGGGGGAAAAACATCAGGGCAGACTATTCCTCTCATTTTCCCAGTAGGGTGAGCATGCATGAGCAGCAAGAACGTGAACTTGAATCTGTCACAGATGACAGTGAAGATGAAAGTTGCATTATCGCAGCAGTGGAGTTGGGGAAGGTTTGTCCTTTTTCAGAGACAAAACGAAGGTCTGCCACTAGTGAGGATGTGGTGCTTGCTTTAGTATCCAAATATATCAAAGAGGGTTGGCCGAAGGAGAAAATTCTGGATTTGAGTATCCAGCTGTTTAGTAATGTGTTTGAAGAATTATCACTGGAGGATGGTTTAATTATGAGACTTGACAAATTGGTCCCTCCTGAAAGAATCAGGATGTTGATACTAGAAGGTGCCAATGAAGGTCGTTTAGGAGCCACATTCACCAAACATAGAGTACGTTCTGCATTCTGATGGCTTCAGATGGACAAGGAAGTCGATCTGCTGATTAAAGATTGTGTTGTATGCTCAACAAGTAACAAAGCTCTGAAGACATCTAACCCCCCCATTTTCTCCCATTGAATGTCCTGCTGGGCCATGATTAAAACTTAATTTAAAGGGGCCTTTCAATTCTCGCAGCCCTTTAAAGTGAAACCATTACATCATAAGTAAAAGCATTCCAAGTAACATAACAAAGCGCCATAGCAACCAATAATCTCCCTCTTTTATTAGCTGCTCCTGGACAGTTAAGTACAACTTCTTCTATCTCCACTATCTCTTTTGTTTTTTAAGCAGTTTTTCTATATATATTGAACTGTTATGTGACTCCTATATGCTTTAAGCTATTTTATGTATAATTAAGTTTTTAATTTCTTGTATATTTCTTAGAACGCGGATTCAACAGGTCCTCATTCCATCAGAATCAACGTGGTTACTCGAGATACTACCGGGGAAACAACAATTTTTTCCCCCAGAGAGGCCGCAACTCTCGAGCACGAGGCGGAAACAATCGTGGAAGATTCCAAGGCCAAGGACAACAAGGTAAGATCCTCTCTTCCTATTTCTTCCCTCCCCAAGGTAGGGGGAAGACTTTCCCTTTTCAGCCACAATTGGTCCACCTTAACGAACGATGCCTGGGTCCTAGAGACTGTAAAGGGCTTCAAAATAGATTTCGTTACTACTCCTTACCAGGCCAAACATCCCAGAGAACTTACCCTGGACCAGGAACAATCCTCCTTGATAGATACAGAGGTGAACCAAATGTTAGCCAAAGGGGCGATTCTCATTGTATCGAACACCGGTCCAAGCTTTGTGAGCACAATCTTTCTTGTAAAGAAGAAAGACAAGGGTTGGCGCCCGTTATAAATCTAAAGGATTTGAATACCTTTCTTGTATACAGACACTTCAAAATGGAGGGCATACACCTTCTGAGAGATATCCTTCAAGAGAAAGACTGGCTCATAAAACTAGACCTCAAAGACGCTTACTTTACAATCCCTATGGATCCAGACTGCCAGAAATATCTAAGATTTGTATGGAGAAATATAACTTATCAATTTCGCTGTCTTCCCTTCGGACTTTCCTCAGCTCCTTGGTGCTTCACCAAGGTCCTGAGACCAGTGGTCTCTTCCCTGAGGAGGAGAGGAGTTCGTCTTATTATCTACCTAGACGACATCCTACTGATGTCCCAAAGCAAAGAAGAATTACTGATTCACATGGAATGGACTGTGGATCTCCTAGAAAGCCTGGGCTTCATCATCAATGTAGAAAAATCCATTTTGTCCCCTTCTCAGAACCTAGAGTTCCTGGGTTTCCAAGTGAACACACCTTTAACTCAGTTACAACTTCCCCCGAAGAAATTATCCAAAATAAAGAAGGAAGTTTCCCATGTCTTATCCAAAGACTCAGTAAGCCTGAGAGAACTTGCAAGGATAGTAGGTCTCTTATCCTCATCCATTCAGGCGATTTCACCGGGACCCCTTCACTACAGGGCCTTACAGAGACTAAAATCTTCAGGACTGAAGAGAGGTCTTTGGTATTCGGACGTTGTTCCCCTGTCCCTGGAAGCAAAGGAGGACCTTCTATGGTGGCGCAACAACTTAGGCAGTTGGAATGGGAAAGCAATATTCGGGAACACCCCAGACCACACGCTGGAATCCGATGCGAGCAACCTAGGCTGGGGTGCAAGGCTAGGGGAGTTGGAAACCGGGGGGAAATGGTCCCGAGAGGAACTCACCCTACATATAAATTGCCTAGAAATGTTAGCCAGCCTGAATGCCTTAATGAGCTTCAAATCAATCCTGAAAAACAGTGTAGTTCTTATCAAGTTAGACAACTTTACAGCTGTATCATATATCAACCGCTTAGGGGGAGCCAGGTCGAAACTTCTATCAGATCTAGCCCAAAAGATTTGGTATTTCTGCTGGAATCAAAAAATTATTCTGAGAGCAGAATTCATCCCGGGCCATCTAAACACAAGAGCAGACTGGAACTCAAGGTACCTAAAAGACTCCAGCGACTGGAAACTGAACCCTTTGGTATTCAAAAGGATTCAAGATCTTTGGGGCCCTTTCGAGATAGATCTTTTTGCCAGCAGGCTGACTTTTCAGTTAAATCGCTTCTTCAGTTGGAGACCAGACCCTCTAGCAACCGCAGTGGACGCTCTTCTCCAACCATGGGACATACCAAATTGTTATGCCTTTCCTCATTTCGCACTAATCCAGAGAGTTCTCTTGAAAGTTCGGGTGGAACGTTGCCAAGTTGTTCTGATTACCCCCTTTGGAGCTCTCAGATATGGTTCCCAAGCGTGATGGAGTTGGCGATGGAAACCCCACGCTTTATCCCAGGGAATTTAGACCTCCTTCAGGGTCCAGAGGGAGAGGTACACCCTCTTCTCTTAGAAGAAAAATGAACCTTCTTGCCTGGAAGATTTCAGGGGTTCAAGAAGATACTCGGGCCTTTCGGGAGAGGCTAAAATCCTTTTGGATGAATCTTGGGCTCCAGGAACAAGGAGAAGATACACCGGCGCTTGGAAAAAATGGTGTGGTTGGTGCCTGGAACGGGATATGGATCCCGTGGAGGCACCTGTAGTTGAAGTAGCAAACTACTTAGCAGATCTTTTTAAGTCAGGACTTTGCTATAGAACGGTTAATTGTTATAGATCAGCAATTTCTGCAGGGCATTCCTTGCTTAATGACTTTTCCATCGGTACTGACCCCTTAATTCGTAGAGTGATGAAAGGAATAAGACTTAAACGTCCACCTAAAGCCAAATATGATTCATTATGGGACGTGAATCTCATCTTTGGGCTTTTTTCCTCTTGGCCCGATAACTCTTCCCTTACAAGGAAACAACTTTCCATTAAACTAGCGACTTTGCTTTGTCTTATATCTTTCAGACGCGTATCAGATGTTAAAGCGCTAGAAATATCTAATAGGATTTATCCTCCTGATGGTGTTTTATTCGAAATATGGAAAAGAACCAAAACAATGTCTGAGAATATTTTCTATCCTTTCTTTTTTGACTGTCCCAAACTTTGTGTGGTAAGTTGCATGAGGGTATATGAACAGAAAATGAACTTATTTAGACCTACGAATGAGAACCAGTTACTGATTTCCTTTGTTAAACCCTACAAGGCAGTGTCTTCTGCTTCTATCTCCAGATGGGTCAGAACGGTGATGCTGGAAGCAGGTATAGACCTTTCCAAATTTGGCGCACACTCTTCCCGGGGAGCTATGGCCAGCAAGGTTTTCTGGGGTGGAGGTTCACTTTCAGATATCCTTAAAGCAGCAGACTGGTCAAATGCCTCCACTTTTGTTAAATTTTATCTTAAGCCTGTAGAACATGTAAGCAATGTAGCATTACAAAGCTTTAAACTTGCATAATGTAGCCTCCGGTCTTGTAATGAAATGACGATTCTCCAATTATCATACAGAGAGAATCTTGATTTCATTAAAGACAACAGAGGCTGACATTATCCCCCCCACCACTCCCTGGTGGATGAATGATTTAATGTTCTTTGATTATCCTTCGTTGTCTTATTACTCTTGTTCAACATACTTGAAGAATGGTTTTTTTCCAATATTCTTTTCTTTTTCAGATTCCACTTCCTTATAAATTCAGAACGACGTTTAACATTGAAGAAGTTGTCCTGACGTTTCGCAGCTCTAAGAGGGAGATTATTGGTTGCTATGGCGCTTTGTTATGTTACTTGGAATGCTTTTACTTATGATGTAATGGTTTCACTTTAAAGGGCTGCATGTCTGGGCAGCAATAAAAGTTATTGCATAATGTCAGCCTCCGTTGTCTTTAATGAAATCAAGATTCTCTCTGTATGATAATTGGAGAATCGTCATTCTCTTTCCATTCATTCACAGTATGCTCTAGTTTTCATTGACTATTACTCAAAGTGGTCAGAGCTAAGATTTGTTGGGGAACCGGATTCCAAATTAGTGCTAAATTTCCTTAAAGATGTATGCATGAGAGAGGGATTCCCAGAATTCTTGGTTTCTAACAATGGAGTACAATTTGTTTCATCTGATGAGGAAGAATTTCTGGAACTGAGAAGTATTAGGCGTCTCAGGATCTCACTTTACCACCCTCAAGCCAATAGTCTGATTGAGCGCTTAAACAGTGTTTTGGCAGTGTGTTCGGTGGGCTTTGTAAAACAGATGTGTTGTGAACACTGCAGACCAAACCATGTTGTGGTTCTACCAATGTCTCCCCCTTTGAGCTGCTTAGAATTAGGAAACTGACAAATCAATTCAGACCTGCATGGATGTCACGATGGTTGAAACAGAAGGTGTCTCTTGAGGGTATAGACACAATTGTGAGAAATAATGTAACCAATTCCCAACACAGGCAAAAAGTCTATTATGACATAAAAAAAAGTGTTTGAGTCAAAACTGTTGTGGTGGGAGATTATGTGTGCATAACTAAATATTTTTATGTCAAAAAAGGTAATGCAAAGTTCTCTGAACCTGTGGACATTGACAAAGTATGTGGTAGTGCTATTCATATTAGGGTCATCATTGGTGGAATCTTGCTAAAGTAGTCACAGTTTCACCCTGGATAATTTACAAGTTTCCATTGGTGGGAAAAATAATGTGTCTTCACAGGGTAAATGTGAACAAGATAACTGTTTTAAAAAAAAATTCCGAATAAAAATGCAGTGAACAAAATGGTTCTCATCATGTGCAGAGAAGAGTACCAGAACATAGACTTCCGGTGAGGTACAGATGAGTCACTTGTGCAGTGAAAGGTACAAGAGCGTAGACTCCTGGTGTGGTTCATATTATTTTCTGCTCTAATTCTCTGCTTGCGTTCCCAACAATATCTTGTTTCCAGTAGGTCACACTATTTAGCTCTTATCCTCTTCATCTTAGTTTTTATAACTAGTTTTGCTAGTAAATATCATGTATTGTTTTATTCATAATATTTAAAATATTTCATTTCAGTCATGTTTCTGTTTATGAACCATGCTCTCCATGTTGGGCGCAACTACTTGTATGAATATATTTTATTTTGTTTTAACATTGTTTTGGAAACCTGGTTTGGTATGTTTTAAGTTATTGTTATGTTTTATCCCTTTACGGGTTTATTGGAAATTTGTGGGAAAAATGTTATGTTGTGAAAGAAAAAGACCCATGTAGTATTCTTGGCTCCACACCGCCTCGTGACACCCTTTGTGAAGAGAGCGACCCTTGACCGTGTCTCCAGGCAGGTCGCGCCCCACAGCTCCACCTGATTGTGCCCGTGTTCCCGCCCGCTGCTGCCGCGAGTTCGCGCCAGTCCTCTGTCCTCTGTTGCCCCCAGGTTTGTATCAGGTTTTGCCCATCTGCCTGATTCTGCCTGTCTGCCTCTTTTCTTTCCATTTTTGCCTATTGCTCCTTCTGCCTGATTCCGCCTGTCTGCCGCTTTTCTTTCCACTTTTTTGCCTATTTGCTCCTTCTGTGACTCTCTCTTGTTTGGCATTTCTGACACTTCCCCTTCCCGCCGCTGCGTCCCCTGTGGCCCCGCCCCCCTCGCTCGCCCAGTTGCTCCCCGGACCCGCCTCCCAGCTGCTCCTCCCTCCCACCTTCCCTTCTTAATGGCGGCCGCGCCGCTGGCGCGCCTAAGGCAAACCCGTCGGCGCCTGGACCGCGCCCAGCCCCAGACCCCCTGGCCCCTGCGAATGCCCCGACACTGCTAAGACGCCAACATCCTCAACGAACTCAACGCCGGCAGATCATCCACCTGCTTCCAGGCCACCCCGAAGCTCACTCACAGACCCTTCTCCTGCCGGAGCTGCAGCTTCACCAGCCACCGAACACCTGCACATCCTGCCCCTCCCCACCAGGGCAGGTCGCAACCATCTCAGATGCATACTACTCAACACCCGCTCAGTCCACACGCACGAACTCTGGGACCTACTCGACTCATCCTCCCCGGACGTCGCCTTCCTGACGGAGACCTGGATGAACCCCTCCTCGGCGCCCGACATTGCCATAGCTTTCCCGGACTGCTACAATATCACCCGCAGGGACCGCACCAACAGACCGGGAGGAGGAATCGCCATCGTCCACAGGAATACCCTCAGAATCTCGACCAGCACCGAAGACACGCTCAGCACCGCTGAACACCTGCACTTCCAGATCCACATTGATCCCAACACCACCCTCAGAGGAACCCTCGTCTACAGACCCCCCGGACCCCGGCCACAGTTCAGTGACTCCATCACCGACGTCGTCAGCACGCGCGCCCTGGCCTCCACAGACTACATCCTCCTCGGAGACCTGAACTTCCACCTCGAGAACGCCAACAACAGCAACTCAACCACCCTGCTCGACAACCTCGCCAACCTCAGACTCAAACAGCTTGTCACAACACCCACCCACTCCGCCGGACACACGCTCGACCCCATCTTTTCCGCCAGCAACCACGTCACCTTCAGCCACACCACCGAACTCCACTGGACCGACCACCGCTGCATCCACTTCTCCTTTGAGAAACACACTACGCACAACCACCCTCAACGTATCCCCCACCGCAGCTGGAACAGGGTCACCAAAGACCAGCTCATCACCACCCTCGCCCGAGACCCACCAACCGACCCCTCCGACACCGACACAGCCGCCCGCAACCTCAGGCAATGGATTGACGACTGCGCCAACACTCTTGCCCCGATCAAGAAACCCTCTAACAGACGCACCGACAGAAAGGCCAGCTGGTTCACCACCGACCTCCAGGCATCCAAGCAGACCTGCCGAAGACTTGAGAAGAAGTGGTGCCACGAACAGACACCGGACAACCACGCTGCCCTCAAGAACGCCAGCCGCAAGCACCACTAACTCATTCGAACCGCCAATAGAACCTCCTTCAAGGAACGCATCAACCACAACGCGCACAACAGCAAGAGCTCTTCAACATTGTGAAGGAACTCGCCAACCCCAGCTCCAGCTCCAACGACATCCCGCCGTCGCAAGACCTCTGCGACTCCCTAGCCAACTTCTTTCACCGCAAGATCACAGACATCCACGACAGCTTCAACACCCAGACCCCCCCCGACAGCCGCCGACACCTCTAACTCACCGCCCCCCAGTCACACTAGCCTCCTGCTCTCCTGGAACCACGTCAACGACGACGACACCATCAAAATCATGAACACCATCCGCTCCGGCTCGCCATCCGACCCCTGCCCCCACCACATCTTCAACAAAGCAAGCTCCATCATCGCACCCCAACTCCGGAAGATCCTCAACAGCTCCTTCGAGACCGCCACCTTCCCAGAGAGCTGGAAACACGCCGAGATCAACGCCCTACTCAAGAAACCCAAGGCGGACCCAAAGGACCTCAAGAACTTCCGGCCCATCTCCCTGCTCCCATTCCCGGCGAAAGTCATCGAGAAGATTGTCAACAGGCAACTGACCCACTTCCTCGAGGAGAACAACACCCTGGACTCGTCCCAATCCGGATTCCGCAGCAACCACAGCACCGAAACCGCCCTCATCGCCGCCACCGACGACATCAGGACCCTGCTGGACAACGGCGAAACCGTGGCCCTCATCCTCCTGGACCTCTTGGCCGCCTTCGACACCGTCTGCCACCACACCCTACGCACAAGCCTCCACGATGCGGGGATCCGCAACAAAGCCCTGGACTGGATCACCTCCTTCCTCATCGGCAGAACCCAGAGAGTCCGTCTCCCTCCATTCCGATCCGAAGCCACCAAGATCACCTGCGGCGTAACCCAAGGATCATCCCTCAGCCCGACCCTCTTTAACGTCTACATGGCACCGCTCGCCAACATCGTCCGATCGCACGACCTCAACATCGTCTCATATGCCGACGACACCCAGCTGATCCTCTCCCTCACCAAGGACCCCGCCAAAACCAACCTCCACGAAGGAATAAAGGCCGTCGCCGAATGGATGAAGGGCAGTCGCCTGAAACTGAACTCAGACAAGACGGAGATCCTCATCCTTGGCTCCACCCCATCTGCCTGGGACGACTCCTGGTGGCCGGCAGCGCTGGGAGCTGCACCGACTCCCACCGACCACGCACGCAACCTGGGGTTCATCCTGGACTCATCACTCTCAATGACCCAGCAAGTCAACACCGTCTCCTCCTCCTGCTTCAACACCCTCCGCATGCTTCACAAGATCTACAGATGGATCCCCACCGGAACCAGAAGGACGGTCACCCAGGCGCTCGTCAGCAGCAGGCTGGACTACGGCAACGCCCTCTACACGGGAACCATGGCCAAACTCCAGAAAAGACTTCAATGCATACAGAACGCCTCCGCACGCCTCATCCTCGACATCCCCCGCCACAGCCACATCACTGCCCACCTGAGAGACCTGCATTGGCTCCCCGTCAACAAGAGGATCACCTTCAAGCTCCTCACCCACGCTCACAAAGCACTCCACAACGCCGGACCAGCATACCTCAACAAACGACTCACCTTCTACACCCCGAACCGCCAGCTTCGCTCCACTGACCTCGCCCTCGCCACCGTTCCACGCATCCACCGATCGACCACCTGCGGCAGATCATTCTCCCACTCGCCGCCAAGACATGGAACACACTCCCCATCCACCTGCTACAGACCCAGGACCTTCTGACGTTCAGGAGACTTCTCAAGACCTGGCTGTTCGAGCAGTAGCAGCACTCCCCCACCCCCCCCCCCCCCTCAGCGCCTTGAGACCCTCACGGGTGAGTAGTGCACTCTACAAATGCTTTGATTGATTGGTTTGTAGAAGGCTGGAGTGGAACTAACGTTCTATAGAATGTTTGAGTTTGGAATGGATTTGACAGAAGGGAGAGCTGGGGCAAACAGTGTCTGTGTGGCCTGCAGCTCATGGTGGTCTATGCTACCAAGCTGGCTCAGTGAGGCTATTACTGCATAGAGTTTTGTAATATTAAACTCATACCAATGGCACTTGAAATTAAAAAAACATTTTAAAGAGTTGCTTATGAAATTTTAAGTGGGAATAAACTAATTTAAATGGGTCAAATTCCATCATTCCTGATTTCTTGAATAAGGAATGCGATTTTAAACTTGTAAATCCCATTTGCTGATGTAATGCGTAGGTGTGTTAATACCTTTCCAAATCTGTCCTAGTGTAGTCAACATACAACAGATAATGAGCTCAAAAGCATGAAATATAATTTGCCCCTGTGATTAAATGATTGAACAGATTAAAGAACTTTGTGAATTTTGGTAAACTGTAACTTTTCACTTGCCTGTGTCTCATTGTTATAGCATAGACAGTTCAGATGGTGGAAGAGGCTGGTAACACTTTGGAATGATGCATCGCAATACAATTACAGTTTTGACTCACATTAGCTTCTATTTATGGACAAAGATGTAAAGGGTCGTGCCCTAGGCCCCCATGTAATTGTAATAACCACACAGACACAGTAATACAGTATCTGGAACTGGTCCAGGGCACCTGCGCCCGGCACCTTTTATTGACAGGGTGACATGTCTTGTGACACCTGTGATGGATGGGTGTGGGGTAAGGGTGTAAGCCAGCCCTCTGGGAGTGGCTGGTACAAAGATACAGTTAGGAACACTACAACAGTGACTAGCCAATCACTGCATCCCTCCCAAACTTTATTGTAAATGAAACAACAAGTCCAACCTGCGGGAGAGAACAAAACAACAAAACAAAACTTCACAGAGTCTATTAGGCTGCTTTCTGGTCAGGATGAGTGGACAGGTGCAGCTGGGAGCACCAAGCATCATGGCACGCCTCTGCCGTTTTAACCAGACTGCTCTGGGCACGAATGGCAGTGTTGATAACCTTTGGATTTCTCCCTCATCAGTTCGAATAGTCACAGTTCACCTGGGCACTGTGGATCCTGTCCCACCTGGACTCAATGCGTGAGAGTCTAAACATACAATGTTCATATGCACTGTCTGCTGTGAAGGTGCATGTGGAGCAATAGTGGATTCTGTGGACGATACATTTTCAAGAGACATCCGGGCTCCATGAACGGCAAAACTCTTTAGACCGATGATATCCTGGTCACTGTTAATGAGTCTTCCTCAGATGCTGCAGCGATTTCAGCTGCCTGATGGTGGAGCAATTTCCAACATCCTTCTCTCACCAGGATTCCCCTCTCATACCAGGATTCCCCTCTCACAGGAGTCCCCTGAGGTCCTCTTCACCAAGCTTCCACGGGACTGTGTGGACTTCACCATGTCACTCCAACACCGTAGTATAGTCCCCTAAAGGAATCGGTACGAGTCCCACCTTCAATTCATTCGATCCGCCTTGAGGATAGTTGTTTCCAGATCAGGTTACTCGTGCCATCCATACTCTGGTGCACCGACACTGACAGGACAGTCTTTTGGGGTAGCCATATTCCGACAAGAGATCTTCGTGCTTCCTGGTACCTCTGGGGGAGCTACTGCAGACTCAACTCTCGTGTCATGTGTGAGAAGTTGGCCTGGTGTATGTTGTCCACTAATTAAAGTGGGCACCTTGTACCAGTCCAAACAACCCCTTATGGAGATAGGTTAAAGACAACCTTTATTGAAATCTATCCTAGTGGTAGCTATGGAGAGCAGCCTTCAGGCTAAGTCTTGAAGGAATGTAAAGTAGCTTGTTTTACCAGTCTATAATCTCTTGAGTGACCAAATGAAAGAGGACCACACCAGGTATATATATAAAATATATGTATTTATTCTTAAACACACCCCTCTAGTCTCTTTATGAGGCTAGAGTTCGAAGTACATAGGTTACAAGTAAGTTATCAACAGTAATAGCACAAATACACGTTTGGGCCCTAGGGGCTTACCAAACCATATACCAAAAAAGTGGTATAAGAACCACGACTGAGCTAGACACAAGGCCTAGAGCCTGTAGAAGTGCTTGGACCACAAGGAACCACCCAAGGTAGTGACACAGGGGACCCACGGGGGACACGTGCAGTGTGGGAACACAGCCGCGAATCACCGTTAACTTCTATGGGGAAAGTCGCGGTTAGGTTTTTGAAAGAAAAGGACACTTAGAAGAGGACTTGGAGCAAACCCCTTTAGAACTAGGCAGTTCTAGAGTCAATACCCACGGGAGCACCGGAGTACTCGAGTTACCTCACCCAGGGAAGCCGGGTGCATAGGTGTCTTTTGGAGTCGGGTTTCGTCGTCGATTTCAATGGTGATCTGCTGCAAAGTGCTGCTGGCGACCAAGTCAAAAGTGTCCGGGTGGATCCAAGGATGGATCGGAGATCTGAAGAACCTGAAAGCAGAGGGGACAGAGGGGACAGAGTCTGGGTCACTAGCCAGTGAACAGGAAGGCGATGAGCAGATGCCCACTGATGTCGGGTGCTTCAGGTAGGTTGATGGGTGTCTTGACTCTTCAGCCACGAGGTCCAGGAGGTGTCGACGATGACCAGGAGCTGGATTCGGGCTGTCCCACAAAGTCTGTCGAGTGCTGGGGTGTCGGCGACCAGATTGGACCCAACAAGCCTTGGCAACGGCAAGTCACATAGAAACAGAGAAAGGACGTTGGTGCAGACCAGCAAGGTCTGAGGGACTCACCCAGCGAGGGTAAGTCAGGGCACGTCTGGAGCAACCAGGAAAGCCCAAGCAGAAGAAGAGTTGCCTTCAGGAGGATCCATTAGCCAACGGACTAGCGATCGCGAAGGTGCCTCGAGTGGACGCACTTGGAGCTGGCTCACAAGACACTCGTGGAGTGGAGGCCAGTGATCTTTGGTGCAGTCGGTGCTCGTGGCAGGGGCTACTGTGAGCCCAAAGCATAACTTCGAGGGAGACCAGGAAGAGGATGCACTTGCAAAAGTTCTCGGTGTCCAGGGGTCACGGTTCCACGTTACCCATGACAGCTACGTGCCTCAGCTTCGCCGGGGTCTCAGGGCAGCCTCGGGGAAGTCTGGAAATCCACCTCTGGTGATGCAAAGACTTCGGCGTCTGGCAGGAGCTTCAGTGATGCAGACCGGACAGTTGCTTCTTTGGTGCCTGCCAAGCAGGGGAGTCACTCCTTGACCCCAAGGGAGATTCTTCAGTCCTCTAATCTTCAAGTAGAGCGTCGAAGGTCCAGGATTCACGTTCAGAGTTTCGTCCAGGGATAATCTAAAATCTTAAGGACTGGGGTCCCATACTTATACCAAGTTAGGGGGTTGGACATACTCTGGGGACCCACCTATGGGAGGGTCAGGGAAGAGGGGTGGTTACACCCATTCCCTTTGTCCAGTTTCGCGCCAGAGCAGGGGCAGGTAGCCCCTGCAACCGGTTTGAACTGGATGATGCACAGGGACACCAAATGTGCCCCCAGTGCAGGACTTCAAAGCACCAGAGAGTGCTCCCGCCCAGCCCCAATACACACTATCCTGTCTGGGGAGGTGGTTACACCTCCCTGCGACAGGAAACCTATTGTCTAGGCCTCCCCTGCCGGAGTTTCGGTCAGCAGCAGGAGGCCAGACCCGTGTCTGTGGCAGCGGCATCCATTTTGTGATGCCAGGGCTCTGAAAAGTTAATACCGGGTATGACGGTGTGTACATGTCTCTCCCTCTAGAAGGGTGGAATGCTACCCCCGCCACCAGAACTGATCCCTCAAGAGACTGATCTTCCTTCTGAGCCAAGGGGGAAGGCACTGCCTTAACCCTACTACTCCTCCTCTTGGATGGCACTTGGTCCATTGTTCCAGGATCCAAGGCCTGTTCAGTGTTAGTCATTTTGGCCTGTGACCTGGTCACAGCAAACACATCTGCAGGGATGCCTAGCATCTCTGCATGGGTCCTGAGCTCCACTTCTGCCCAAGCTGAAGTTTCTAGATCATTGCCAAGCAAGCATTCAACTGGTAGGTCTGCACTCACCACAACCTTCTTAAGGCCAGTTACCCCTCCCCAGGAGAAGTTAACAACTGCCAGAGAATGGTCTGTTCTGACGTTGCTAGCATTGGTCACTTGGTACATTTCACCAAGTATAATCTGCCCAAGATCCACAAGATCTTGTGTCACCATAGTGACACTTGCTCCTGTGTCCCTGAATGCCAACGCCTCTTTTCCATTTATTAATGGCTGTTGTCTGTACTTGCCCAGATTACTGGGACTCACAGAGGAGGTCATATCCATGCCTCCATCACAGAATAGGACAGCCTGAGTTGTTACTCTGACTAGGCCAGAGCCCATCTCAGTACCCAGGGTCAACCCTACTAAACCCTTGGCTTGTGTACTCCCACCACCATTTGTAACTGCACTAGGGGGAACAGGTGCCTTAGGGTCATTGGTGGGGGCTGGAATAGAGTCTTTGGACTTGGTGCAATCACTGGTCCAGTGTGTCTTTTGCTTACAGACTTTGCACCATGGTTTCTTTTGGCCTTTCCCTTTGTTAGACTGTGAATCCCCACCTGAAGAAGATTTTTGGGGGCCTTGTGAAGACTTCTGGTCTTTACCCTTCTCCCCACCCTTGTCAGAGTTTTTAGAATCTTGCTTCTTTGGGTCACCACCTTGGTTCTGTACCTTCTGCCTCACCCTGGTTCTGACCCATTTGTCTGCCTTCTTTCCCAATTCTTGGGGAGAGGTCCGATCAGAGTCCACCAGGTATTGATGCAACAGCTGATTTTGACAGTTATTAAGAATCTGCTCCCTCATGATAAGATTGTACAATCCTTTGAAGTCACATACCTTACTGCCCACTAACCAACCTTCCAGAGCCTTAGCAGAACAATCAACAAAGTCCACCCAGTCTTGATTCTGTGCCTTTTGGGTATCTCTGAACCTTAACCTGTATTGTTCAGTTGTTAGGCCAAACCAATCAATCAATGCACTTTTTAAGACTTGATAATCATCAGCATCCTCTTCTCTAACAGTGAGGAGCTTATCTCTACCTTTGTCTGCAAAGGAGAGCCACAAGATTGCTGCCCACTGCTCCTGAGGGACCCTCTGTACTTTACAGGCCCTCTCCAGTGCAGTAATCCATTTGTGGATGTCATCCCCACTCTGGTAGGGAGGGACAATCTTGCTCAGGTTTCTATGGTCATAAGACCTTTCCCTACCACTAGGGAAGTTGCTGCCACCATGGGACTCTAGTCCCAACTTTCTTGTCTATGAAGCTCTAGGGACTCCCTATCTATAGCCAACTGCTCTTTTCTGATTCTCAACTGAGCTTCCTCATACTTGAGCAGTCTGTCTTTCCTTTCATGAGAGGTTTCCCTCCTATGAGAAGAAACAGAGGTCCCTACTGAGGTGTCAGAATGGTTAGACTCCTGAGAAGGAGATCTGGACCTTCTAGGCACACTCACAACTCTTCCTGGTGGGACAAAGGGGAGGTCATTCTGATCCTCCTCCTCATCTGCAGGAGGAGCTGGGGTGTCCAGGGCTAGGTCATTGTCACCTTCCTGGCCAGTTTCAGAGGTCAGGTCCTGGGTATTTTCACCCCTGGTCCCTTCCTCATCTTCTGCCCCACCCTCTCTGCCTACCCTTGCAGACCCTATGGGTCTTCTGAGATCATCTAGCAGAAGCATCTCCATGAGACGTTGGGTGTTGGCACTTTTGCCTGTCTTCAGCTTCCTAATCTTGCACAACTCTCTCAATTCCAAGAATGGGAGGTTGTCATATTTGGATGGCAGGATCCCACTGGTTCCTGGCAGTGAAGACATTACTAGTGAGGTGTGGTGTATGCACTACCTACTCTAGTGTGTCCTACTAAACTCTCTTGAGTTGTAGAAAGGGTGTGCTAAGCCCTTAACACACAACTCTAAGTTCAGTAGAACTTACTGTATACTAAGCTTGTTTTTATATGTACCTAAGGTACCCTTATTGGTTTTCAGTTGATCAATTCAATTGAGATTATCTGGTAAAACAATAGCAAGCTGGAATCCCACACGCTGCACACCAATGTGAGAAGTTGGCCTGGTATATGCTGTCCACTAATTAAAGTGGGCACCTTGTACCAGTCCAAACAACCCCTTATGGAGATAGGTTAAAGACAACCTTTATTGAAAGCTATCCTAGTGGTAGCTATGGAGAGCAGCCTTCAGGCTAAGTCTTGAAGGAATGTAAAGCAGCTTGTTTTACCAGTCTATAATCTCTTGAGTGACCAAATGAAAGAGGACCACACCAGGTATATATATAAAATATATGTATTTAGTCTTAAACACACCCCTCTAGTCTCTTTATGAGGCTAGAGTTCAAGTACATAGGTTACAAATCAGTTATCAACAGTAATAGCACAAATACACGTTTGGGCCCTAGGGGCGTACCAAACCATATACCAAAAAAGTGGTATAAGAACCACGACTGAGCTAGACACAAGGCCTAGAGCCTGTAGAAGTGCTTGGACCACAAGGAACCACCCAAGGTAGTGACACAGGGGACCCACGGGGGACGCGTGCAGTGTGGGAACACAGCCGCGAATCACCGTTAACTTCTATGGGGAAAGTCGCGGTTAGGTTTTTGAAAGAAAAGGACACTTAGAAGAGGACTTGGAGCAAACCCCTTTAGAACTAGGCAGTTCTAGAGTCAATACCCACAGGAGCACCGGAGTACTCGTGTTACCTCGCCCAGGGAAGCCGGGTGCATAGGTGTCTTTTGGAGTCGGGTTTCGTCGTCGATTTCAATGGCGATCTGCTGCAAAGTGCTGCTGGTGACCAAGTCAAAAGTGTCCGGGTGGATCCAAGGATGGATCGGAGATCTGAAGAACCTGAAAGCAGAGGGGACAGAGTCTGGGTCACTAGCCAGTGACCAGGAAGGCGATGAGCAGATGCCCACCGATGTCGGGTGCTTCAGGTAGGTTGACAGGTGTCTTGACTCTTCAGCCATGAGGTCCAGGAGGTGTCGACGACAACCAGGAGCTGGATTTGGGCTGTCCCACGACGTCTGTCGAGTGCTGGGGTGTCGGCGACCAGATTGGACCCAACAAGCTTTGGCAACGGCAAGTCACGTAGAAACAGAGAAAGGACGTTGGTGCAGACCAGCAAGGTCTGAGGGACTCACCCAGTGAGGGTAAGTCAGGGCACATCTGGAGCAACCAGGAAAGCCCAAGCAGAAGAAGAGTTGCCTTCGGGAGGATCCACTAGCCAACGGACTAGCAATCGCGAAGGTGCCTCGAGTGGACACACTTGGAGCTGGCTCACAGGACACTCGTGGAGTGGAGGCCAGTGATCTTCAGTGCAGTCGGTGCTCATGGTGGGGGCTACTCGAAGCCCAAAGCACAACTTCAAGGGAGACCAGGAAGAGGATGCACTTGCAAAAGTTCTCGGTGTCCAGGGGTCACGGTTCCACGTTACCCACGACAGCTACGTGCCTCAGCTTCGCTGGGGTCTCAGGGCAGCCTCGGGGAAGTCTGGAAATCCACCTCTGGTGATGCAAAGACTTTGGAGCTTCAGAGATGTAGACTGGACAGTTGCTTCTTTGGTGCCTGCCAAGCAGGGGAGTCACTCCTTGACCCCAAGGGAGATTCTTCAGTCCTCTAATCTTCAAGTAGAGCATCGAAGGTCCAGGATTCACGTTCAGAGTTTCGTCCAGGGATAATCTAAAATCTTAAGGACTGGGGTCCCATACTTATACCAAGTTAGGGGGTTGGACATACTCTGGGGACCCACCTATGGGAGGGTCAGGGAAGAGGGGTGGTTACACCCATTCCCTTTCTCCAGTTTCGCGCCAGAGCAGGGGCAGGTAGCCCCTGCAACCAGTTTGAACTGGACTATGCACAGGGACACCAAATGTGCCCCCAGTGCAGGACTTCAAAGCACCAGCGAGTGCTCCCGCCCAGCCCCAATACACACTATCCTGTCTGGGGAGGTGGTTACACCTCCCTGCGACAGGAAACCTATTGTCTAGGCCTCCCCTGCCGGAGTTTTGGTCAGCAGCAGGAGGCCAGACCCGTGTCTGTGGCAGCGGCATCCATTTTGTGATGCCAGGGCTCTGAATAGTTAATACCGGGTATGCCGGTGTGTACATGTCTCTCCCTCTAGAAGGGTGGAATGCTACCCCCGCCACCAGAACTGGCGGGGGGGTAGTATTCCAAGGTGTTTGACATTAAACACGACATGTTTCCGTGCAGCCATCCCAAAGTTAGCATTTAACGTGAGGTTATAATGCACTTAAGAGTATATGGTCAGGCTGCACCACAAACAGCACCAGAGGATTGACTCTGAACGCTGCAGAGGGGCTCTGCTCATGCAGGGGCACCCTCTCACATAAAAACCAAGCACTCTGCCTTCAGGATTGTTAAGGCCTGCCGTAGGAGTGACTTATAGGTTTATATGTGTGTGCAATGGTAGTGATATAGGTAGCCTATACCACAGTAAGGGGTGCATGCACCACCTTACCCAGGCTGCAGTAGCAGACCGTGGTGTCTTTTTGGAGGGCTTCCCAGGGGTGGCATAATATATGCTTTAGCCCCTGGTAGGCCTCTGGGGTACCTATGCCCTGGGTACATAGTATACCATATACTAGGGACTTATAAGGGCACTCCAGAATCCAATCAAAGATGTACCTAAGGTACATGGAAACCATTTTAGAGAGGAGCAGCTAGGCTGGGGTTCTGATTAGCAGGGCCCCAGCCAGACTAAAGTCAAAAACAGTGAACATCAGCAAAAAGTGGGGGTACCCATTTGAAGCAGATCCTACTCTCCTACATCGGGATCCCTCTCTCACCGGTAATCCATGAGGCCCTTGCTCTTGGATCGCCACGGTCCGGTGTGGATTGGTAGGATCCTCTTTGAGACCCCTACGACTGAGGTCACTCAAGACGTCCGAGCAGGACCGCAATCCACTCTCCCGTGCGACCCCAAAGGTGGATAGTACAAATGGTCCAGCCTTGCTCTCTTCCACAGCCTTAAAGTTTGCCTGGTGTAACTGAAGACTTCTAGACAGCCAGCCTCCCATGGTGCCACGGATGCCATACTGACCTTGGGGTGCTACATAGGTGCAGTTCTTCACTCATGATGTCCAACAGCTCCTAAGTTGTTCTTGGAGATGCACTTGAACTCAACAACACTCACAGTATGTGGTGTGCCAGGTGTCTACTCCACACCATTCTCTTCTTCTTTACTTCTCCCTCTTGATTTAGACTTGTGGCATCGTGCCACTTCTACCCTTCATCTTCTTCCTCTTCATGACATGGTTTGGTCCCATCTTGCCTAATTCTCTTTCTTTTGACCAGGCCTCTCCATGTGATGTTCACTTCACATGGGTCTCCCTAGTCATGTCCTACCCCTAGGACTGAACCTTCTCCTCGTCCACTGACCAGACCTCTTGTCATGACCTTCATTTCACAACCTCTCCTAGGTCTTTTTCCTTCAACCTATCGCAGATCTTCTTCTCCGACCTCTCACAGGTCATCTTCTTCGACCTCTCACAGGCCATCTTCTCTGACCTCTCGCAGGTCATCTTCTCCGACCTCTCACAGGTCATCTTCTCCGACCTCTCACAGGTCCTCTTCTCTGACCTCTCACAGGTCATCTTCTCCAACCTCTCACATGTCATCTTCTTCGACCTCTCACAGGCCATCTTCTCCGACCTCTCGCAGGTTGTCTTCTCTGACCTCTCACAGGTCATCTTCTCCGACCTCTCACAGGTCATCTTCTCTTGAGTACGCACACCTTGCGCTTCAAGGCTATGCCGACGTGGCACTCTCTTGAGCCTCCAATGTGACAGACTTCGCAGGGTCTATCACACCCTGTAACGACATGGGCCCTCTTCCTTGCGGGGTTCTCACTCTCGGGCTCCAGCCCATGCAGTCAGCTTCTCTGGTGCAATCTTCGGCACAATTCTGTCCTTGCGCCCTCTGTCCTTCACTTAAGGGTGCTTCTTCTACTGGTGCCTTTCACACCCTGTTCCACGTCTTGCGGTGGCATCCTTCCGCCGCTGGGGGCGTGCCTGTTAGCACTCTCATCCTGAACGCGATGGTGGTATGTGACTGCAGGGGGCGCTCATCGCCCACCTTCTTCTCCTGAATGCTTTCGCTGGTCTGGGGCCTCTTTGCTCCAGCCAACACTCTTTCAGCCTTCTCCCTGGGCAACCAGTCTGTGGCGGTGCTTGCTGGGATTTACATTACTTCGCTTGGCCAGACACTGCTGCGTTGCCATGGGTCAATGCACCATATCTTCTCTGCCCATGACCACCAACTGCACCCCTGGGGTGCTTCTTGTTCCAGGGCAGCATCAAGCTACTTGGAGTCCTCTTCGGTGGTAGCACACAATTTCTCATTCCTTCAAAGTTCCTGCCTCTTAGTGCTGCCACCAGCTTCAGCTCTGTGCCAGGCAGCCTTCCAACACTGCGGACTTTTCTCTGCCACAGGAATACTTTACTGCTGCAGTGACCACCCATGGCCAGTAGGTGTCAACGCAGGCCTCCTTCCAAGCCCTGGCAGCCTCTCCCCTCTAGGTTCACGGTGCCAGTCTTTGCAGGGCTGCCATTTCCTTACAATGCATGTACCTGTTCCCCCTTCACTGTGGGCCCCAGCAGCATTCCCTGTGCTGCGGGCCACCTACTATGTTCAGTTCCTTCTACCTTTTTTTTGGAGTCACCCACGTGCCATCAGGGTGGCCCTCCATTACAGTCACTCCTTATCTTTAGGCCATAGCAGCCTTGTCTTCACACTGCTGCAGCCGTATCCATGTTAAATATTGGGGCTGATTCACAAAGGTAATCTTAGACAAAAGTCTAACTTTACAACTTTTGGTATTCACAGAGATCATTTACGAGTCGTATCTTAAAGTGCGCACTCGGGCTGTACTCTCCGGCTCGGGCCGGATGAAGTGTAATCAATGGGCCAGAATGCAATTTTTACAAAAGGGAAAATTAGGAACGTGTGATAAATGGTAGAGGAGGTCATAAAAATCAGTTTGGCAGGGAAAAGGGTGTGGCCAGACACTACATCATATCCCAGAAAAGTTTGCTCCTTTGCATCATGGGACAATTTGCGCTCCCCTTCAGTGTTGACTGTAGTGTTGACACTACAGTAAACACTGAGGGGAACGCAAATTGTACCATGATGCCCTTCCTCTCCACTTAATTTACGGCAGTGGGGGGACCGGCACTCCCTGACACAGTCACAGTCCAATTCATGCCCCTCTCACCTACGGGGCATGTCCGCCCAGCATTTGCAGTGCCGTCCTTTTGCCCACGCCGGCAACTCTGGGGCAGTAGGGGGAAGCTGCACACTGCTTTCAGTCGAGTCACCAGCCTAACGGCAGCTCGTTTCGCGATGCCGGCTGTGACGCTTCTTCCCCTTCCGCCACTCTCGTCAGCCCTGGTGCCGGCAGCAGCTTCAGGGGTACCCTCGATATGGGCTACCCTTCTCTCCACCAGGAAACGAGGGGTGGCTGCCAGCAGGCAAGCGGGGTCACACCCACTTGTTGCCAATGTAAGGGTCAGGGCCCTAGGCCCCCATGTTATTGCAATGACCACACAGGCACCGTAATACAGTATCTGGAACTGACCCAGGCCACCTGCACCTGACCCCTTCTATTGGCAGGGTCACATGTCCTGTGACATCTGTGATGGATGGGTGTGGGGTGATGGTGTAGGCCGGCCCTCTGGGAGTGCCTGGTAGAAAGATACAGTTAGGAACATTAGAACAGTGGCCAGCCAGTCACTATATCAGTGTGGGTGTATGCATGTTTAAAACTTTAAAATGTTAAGATTTTTGAAGCGATTTCGAAACAGGTTCTTTAATCTCTGGTGTTGCCCCAAAGCCCATGGAAGATGTGACTTGTGTGTTTTGCTCCCCAATAGGCTAATCACTAATTATTTATTATTTGCTCAAACAAAACACCATAATTTGTAAAACTTGCTGATTGAGCATAGACAGAACAGGTTACTTGGTAACGATACTTATTGCGGTTGATGGGTAATGCAAACATGGGCACATTCCTAGATATTCCTCTGTTCAGACATTATGTAGGTCAACAGAAGTAGCATAGGGGTGTTGTAACATTTTGTAACCAGAATCAACGTATGCCATCTAGTCTCTTGTTTTGATCAGTTGAGTACTTTTGATTTACTTTTGTTAGTGTCTTGTCATTCCTGAATTCACAGGTATGCCCATAATGTGTTCTCACATGAGTCACAAAAAAATTCTATTAAAATTGCTAAGCAAATCAATATACAAATTACCAGTTACTGGAATGCGTTGCTACTGAATGATGCGTAAAAGGAAGTGAAGGTGTTACCTGAAAATTTCTCCTCGTCTTTACTTTCGCTTATTGTCACTTTCAGACCATCAGCGGGAAACTCAATCACTCCGTGCGGGTCGTCATTCCTCAGGATTGTTATATTGACTCTGGTGGACTCTCCCAGCGTGCTTGGCGACTCACTGTGGCTGCTGAGCACCACACAATACTTCTCGTCCAACTGGAACAAGCAAACAAGCTCATTGAATCTATAGTGTAAACGTATACGCAAAAACTGGAACACATAGACATAAGAATAGGTCACCATGGCAACACTCTAATGCATGCACTTAAATGTTTACCCGAATTCGGCTCAAGAACCGCCAGAGGAGGAAAAGGTAATTACTCCTGCTAATGCCAGCTGCATGTCTAACCACTGCAAACAGGACGGGGCCGAAATCTATTCTATGTGCACTTTGCAAATGCCTGAAGGAGTGTCCATGGAGTCAGGAATGTGATGCGGTCATTTGCTCAATGATTTTAAGAACAGTCTTTGTGACAACCAAGTGAAACCAATGACCTGCTGTAGACCACGCAGAGCCTTACATTGCATCGAAACGAGGAACAGGACAGATGCAATGCTCAAAATGTGAAAAAAAAGTTTGCATCCCAAACCATTACTAAAAATATCAAAAGGAAAGTGATTATGTGAGTACTAAGGGGAACAGAACGAATATTTATAGAGACAGGTGAAGAGGAGTGTTAAACACTCATCAATGCCACATCACAAAACATTTTTCTATTAAATAGTTTCTCTTTTATATGTCAACAAAAGGGTGGTTATAATGCAGAATTCTGTAAAGACGCATTTATTTTACACAAACTCATTATTTTTGTGTGGTTAAAGATATGTTGTCGATATCCAGATAAGATGGGGTTAACATTAAGGACGTGAGATTTAAAAAATTGTCATTATTCTTTGCTTGATAACTCCACTAGTAACTAATGAAAACTAACTAGTCACTTAAAAAATAGTCCAAAGCCTTCATTATGTGTGCCTGGATAAATGAGCCGAATTTTCCCCATCCCCGGAGTTACATATCCCAGCCCATTACGAGTTAGACCCTCAAAGTCCACTCAGAAAAGGGGAATTATTGGGAATTAATTGCCCATTTGGGGCAAGATTTTCAGCTGGAGATATTTCGACTGCTTTTATCAGACAAAATCTCTGGTGGAACTTTAAGTGTTCCCGTGGATCTCATAATTCTCAGGGGGCTTTAACTCATGTTACCAGCCCCTTCCGAATTAGGAGGCCACTCACAATGACGGCACAAGAGTCTTGATCAAACAGGTGAGCAGGTCCATCAAAAAATGTGGTAAACATAATTTTTACTACACCTGAAAGCATGGCTTGCAAGACTACGAAATGTATAGCTAAAACTTAGAATATCATACTTACACACTCATAATCACAGCAGGTATTTATCTAGCCCCAACTAAGCATCCCACTTTGAGTGGTCCTCAAGATGATCCTTCCATGTGCTTTCAATAATATACATCGTTCACGTAATCCTCAAGTCAGAGGCAGTTATGAGTTAAGTGAAAGCCACAGTGTGAGTGCCTAAATACTCATCTCCTTTTGTCTGTATCTCCTTGTACCTCTGGATCCTTCTGTACTATCGATTTCCCACATGGCACTCAGAAGCAGCCTGCATATTGCTGCTTGGCACATTAGAAACCCCAATATATAAATCCATGTATTAATTGATTCGTTTCTATCACTCCAAGTTCATGATGTATCTGGTTTTGCAGTTGTGAATGAAGCACCAGGATATATTCTTTGTTGGCTTGTTCCGCAGTCAGGGCTTACACTTTAAAAATATACAAGTCTAGAAGTGGGGGTGTAGACTCATGTTACGATTTGTTTGTTCACTGAGTGCCGCATGTACGACCATTTCATTTTGGACTCACATATGGCGATTTTTAGCGGCTCGCAATTTGCGAGTCACAAAATGAAATGTTATAATGTGTCTCAGACATGTTTAGCGATTCTCAATGGGGTCGCAAATGACCTACCTCATTAATATTCATGAGGTAGGTCTCAATTTGTGATCCATTGGGAATGGCCTGTAATCACAGGGATGGTGGCCTGCTGGGGTCAGCAGACCACCATGTCTGTGATTGCTTTTTAAATAAAGCAATTTTTTTATTTAAATGCAGCCGTTTTCCTTAAAGGAAAACAGCCTGCTCTTAAGAAATGTTTTCACTGCCATTCATAAATGGGAAAGGGTCCCCTGGGGACCCCTTCCTGTTTGCGACTGGCTTACCACCTATTTGAAGTAGGCGGTAAACTGCGATTGTTTTACAACCGCATTCCGGTCGGAAAACAACCATACATCCACCTGCGACTCGCTATTAGGAAGGGACTTCCTTGGCACGCCCCTTCCTAATAGCGACACTCAAACCCTATTTTGCGAGTCGGTAGTAGGTTACCAACTCGCAAAATAGTATTGGTACATGGCAAAAGCCATGTTAGTGGTCGCAAACGGGCCGAATCTCCGTTTGCGACCACTAAAAACGGTAGTACATGTGCCCCTGAATGTCTAGGTCTTCAAAAACACGTTGACAGGAAGAGTTTCATCTTTGGTTGCTAATGTTACACCGTGGAACTCCTTCTATAGATAGAAACCATCTACACATTAGGGAGATTTAAAATCTGCCTATTGGTTATGACCCTGACTATACCATGTCCAGTGCAACCAGCATCATAAAGCTACTACAGCTGTAAGCAATGTGTCTACAGATAGTTAGTTATACTTCCCCACAGCATAAATGCTAGCCCTGGCACAATGTTTATTCTTGCCGAGTTGTGGGCATCCATCGAATCATGTCCATTTCTCTCCCACCGTAATATGCTTATCCCTGACATAATGGTGTCGTTTCTTAACGACATCTAATGTATGATACACATCTGTGGTAAAATATAGACCCTGGCACAACGTTGGCAATTTGAGGCATATTGTGGATATAAAATACACGATGCAAAACCTTGGCATAATATTCACCCTGTCACAATAATGATAATTCTTGTATATTATTGGTTTCCATGGAGCATTGATATTTCTGAAAGTATGTTGGCAATTCTGGCCATATTGGGGGCATCAACTGCACAATGGTGCTAATTATCAACATGTAGGCCTCGATGGCAAGTTTCATGTTATTGGTGGGGTGGACACCTCTAATACTAGTGCTGAGTGGTGACACCCCCCAGTACTGTGAAATCATGAGTTATACACCTCAATGGGGGAATAATTGGGTGGGAACGGAAATACCATGCAAAATTCCAGACAGTATTCCCCATTTCAAGGGATTTAGCACTCCGGTTTACTGCCTACTCTGAGTGGGTGGTAAGCAGGGTGCAGTTTGGGGCTGGAGGGTAAGGGTCTGGGTGGTAGATGAGGGAAAGGGAAAAAGTGCTCTGGCAGGAAAGGACATTGCTTGTCTCAACTTGTCATAGAAAGAGGTCGGATGGCGACTGCAGAAGAGGCCTGGCTGCTGTTGCAGATGAAGCTTCAAGCAATTTTTCCAGGCAGAACTTCTGGTCAGTAAAATCAGGTTAACTGTTCCCGCACCCAGGAAAACTGGATGAGGGAAAACGGTGTCAGTCTCAATCAGGTGGAGCAGTATTCCACACGGGGATACCATTCTGCCCGACTTTAGTGTACGGCCCATGTGGGCATCCATGGCACGTACCGCTGCTATAATACTGGCCCCAAAATTATGCTAGTGAATCATGACAGATTGTGGGCATACATGGCATGATAATGCCCACCCTAGTATTTTTCTGCCCATGGCTTGATGGTGGTAATTCCTGGTAATCAACAAGCAGCTATGGTATGAAGGTGCCAAGGCATGAATATAAATAATTTTAAATGTATTAAAATTCAAGCAGGTGCGGAGAGGGGAGGAACAAGTACAAGTGATCCAGCTTAGCCAAACCTTTCTCCAAAGACTAGGACAGAAACGTCTTTGCCATTGTCCATGTTTCGGACACAGGGTTGGTAAAGGAGAAACCCACTGCATTTCTACATGATTGTTAAACCGGCTACTCCTGCGAAGCTTTCTAAGAAACGTCTAAACAAATAGAATAAATCATGTATAAACCTCCAAGAATCATTAAATTTGTATAAAGTTCACGCTTTGAGCAAGATTGGAACATTAATTGAAGAGCGAGTACCTCCGGGATCCCATCCATCCTCGATAACAGAGTAATTAATATCTCTTTCTCCCCGGGTTTGAACTCCAGTATTCCCGTGTTTCCATAGAATTCGTTGCTGTCTCTCGGCTCTATAACATATCTCAGAAACTGCCTGACGAGTATTCCTTTCGACCGACCAATTCTGAGGACCACAGAATCGCCCTCCTTAAAAAAGAAAAGAAAGTAAAGCACAGTTTACTCAGTGGGTGCGTATGGTGATAGGAACTCACTCAGACCACGCGACAGCAGCAGGTGAGGTGGCACGAGGACTCGCTCGACGCCTATACCAGCGCTTGCGCTCTCGCACTTACGTGTATGATATAGGGGCCCCTGGAGGAAGGGGAGAACTCAAACACTCCTCCCGGGTCATCGTTTCCCAAAATGATCAACTCGCAGCTAGTAAATCCTGATTTCAGAATCTGATTCTCCACACTGACCCTAAAAATCACATAAGTACACAATACAGTCATCATTTTGCAGGAAAACGTTTTTGAACAGAGAGAAAATAATAATTATTTTTCCATGCAGTTTTAAGATTTTGACTCACAAGCCAATGCATTAAATATTGTAAACTTTGGGCCTTTCCCACAACGTCTGAAAATGATGCAAATCACTACAACCGGCAAGCGAATTCAACCTTGCAACTTTTTATTGGCTGGAATGTGAAAGGACAACCGACCTTAATGTGAGGTTCTAGGTAGAAGAATGTGTGCATGTGTGGCTGCTCCCTGGGGGTGACAGGAAGTATTTAAGAATGAGTACACACGACTCGTGCTGGCTTCTCTCGCCAGCACAAAGTGAGTTTTGCCCTATTGAGCAGGCTTAGTTTTGGGACACATACATCTGTTGATCATGAAAGCATCGCATAAAAAGGAGGACATGGAACTTGTATCACCACTGGGTGCAAGCCCATGCTGATGGCCTGAAGGTTGAGCTTTCGTTATTCCACTACGCCATTAATTGGCTTCACACTGAGGCATTCAGCCACTTGAATTACATATAACTCTGACTACTGAAAATGATTTCCTGCAGCTAAAATCCTGAGTTAAACATTGAATTATAGCATTCTAACAATTTTAGTTCTGGCTATGTGTACACATGTTAACTTCAGTCTCGAGATACTGCACACAAATAACTAATGACTTCAAAATGTTGTGGCAATGAATAATTTGTTTCAAGTGGACGGTAGTTATTTCATGATTGCGATCCACAAAACCTTTCTAAAATGGGATGCAATGTGACATGCAAATTGTGAGAACAAAAATTCACTTGCGGCTCTGAGGTCAGGGATTAAATCATGTATGCAGCTCCAGGTGAATTGGTATCAATATCTGGCATTCTGCATGTGCAGCCAATATCTGTTCAACTATTGTAGAAAGAAATATTGTTTGACACATCTATTGTGTCCTAAATACACTTATCAAAATTATCATCCCAGTTGGTGTAGATTTTCTGTCATTATCTCTATTGGAGAAATATTTTCGAAGCCACTATTGAAGACACAATATTTAACTCAAACGGATTTCGGACAATGATGTTCTACGCCCAGTCCTCGGTATTGTGAGCTTCTGTGGCCATTCCTTTTCTTTCCTCCATTACTGTATGAATGAGGGTAGTGCTGTCTCTCGCGCAAGGGATGGAGAGGGACTGTTAAGAAGAAAAATGTCCTCAAATTGAGAACTGGGGCACCAAAAGCAGCCCCCTCCCTTCGTCTCCTCATACAATCTACTTCTTTCCATCCATCCATTCACTCTCTTTTTCCTTCTCTCCTCTCCTTATTCTCTCTCTCTGATTGATTTATCTCTACCTTCTCCCTCCCTTCGTCTCTTTCTATCTCTCTTTATGCCTTCAGTGCCTGATGCAATTAACTTCTGGAAGCTGGGGAAAGGGACAGAGGCACCAGGAGCGGCCCTGAACTTTCACAGCGGGCCTCCAAGGGCTTCAGCCCACCGGGAAAATACACGATGGAATAAAAGGCCTGTCCGGCCCTGTTTGCAGCCCCTGTGAACCTTGGTGTAACATGCAACCTTTGGTGGAGTAGCACAAACCCTATTTTAGGTCCTCCATAGGAAAACATTGCCAATAGATGCTCATGTCATTCGAATTGTAGCACCTTACTGATAACAGGAAAGGCAGGTCCTTTCTTCTCTAAAAAGCTCTGGAGTAACAATTAGGGCTCATGACTTACAGATCCACTCCAATGCATAATTAGAGCTGTTTATGCCAATCTTCACCAGCCAAAACACTGATTATCACCTTGTGCAGACAAAATTCAGGTTCATATCATGTGCAGTGATAGATGGCTCATGATTGCTCTGCGTGATTAGGAAGGAAACTGAAAGACTGGCCTTATTTTCTGTAGATCATCTGGTGTTCCCATTTGACTGTCCCAAAGGCATGGTTGCCCTCGGGCACTGTCAGAATCTTGTGGCCTTCATTGACTCAGAGCTTGTTTTCTACAGGCAGCCAACAATGTTACAAAGAATGTGTTCTTTAACCTCCTTCACTTATCTAGGAATCTATCCCTGCTGTGGCCCATCGTTGCATCGCTGATGTCCTCACTGTGGCCTTTTTCACATTTACTATTTTAACTGTCTACATACACTTCTCAACAAAAATGAAAAGTGAATGACTAAGAGATCAAAACGTATGCCAAACTTATCTACAAAACAAATAGATTTTTTCACTTTCCATTCAGAGTAATACAGTTTACTGGGGTTCTGTCAAACAATGGATTAGATTCAATCAATCAATTTGCTTTATTTCGATAGCTTAGTATCATAAAAGCTTTGTGCAACATTTATACAGTGAATAAAAGCCAATAGATCGATGAAGATAGTTCTTTGGTACATAATTAAACTGAAGATTGTGCTTACATTGTATTTTTAGAGTACATATTGCATCATGGAACATCAAAACAGTTATCTAAAAGCTATACATACAGATTTCTGCAAATTCATACCATAAAATCATGCATGGATTAAAAACGAGTATTTAAAAGAAGGGATAAAAACATAGCAGTACAACCCAGCGGTATTATATAAAGTGCCTGTGCTTTTTGATTCTAATTTGACTTGACTGCGTTAATGCAACATCCCGGTGTGGTCTAAAATTTAGTAAGTGAGGGATCCCTCACAAGGCTTTTTGGCTGGCTATACATACAAAGCTTGAGTTTTGGTTAGCCCACAAATAGGATCTAATTTTTCAAGTTTCAATATATGCAGAGCCACCCGGGGGCCTCCAGTATCACCCAAGGCATGAAATTAAGTCACCCCTCACAGGGCTTTGTGCCTGGCTATCCAGGCATGGCTTAAAAACTTAGCCACCGCACAAGAATAAAGGGTACTTGGGTCGGATTTCAGGATACGCAAGGCAGCCCAGTGGTCGTAGGTGCCCATGTTCCTGCAGATTGGTTTTAGCCATTTGGACCTTGCGATGTTATAGGCTGGGCAAGCAAACATGACATGGGCAACACACTCCAACGGGGCTCCGCAACAAGGGCAACCTTCTGTTGTATTCTTGGTTGAGATTCACAATTATGTGCCTGCTTCAAGACTTCACAAAACAACGCTCAAGAGAACCTCAGCTAACTGCTTCTCCCTTATCATCTGATCAGATGCCTGAGGTTGATCTCACAGGACCGTGTCAGGGCTATCAACCAAATGTAAATGGTAAGCATGAAAGCCCCTGTATTCTCAAGGCTCAACCCTTTGGAGCTCATTGCCTGTGCCACTTCGAGGGAAGAGAGAGAAGAACACCTGGTCCCCTTTTCTATCAATCATTTAGAATTAAGCTTTCTGTCCATCGCATCTCTTTCGCCTCGTTCATTTTTTCCATGAGCTTTTTTGCAATAGTACTTTACAAAACCCATCAATAAATGTAAACTCTTTGGGCCAGATTACGATGTCAGGCGGAAAGCTTTCCGCCCTACATGGTAGGTTTAAAGTCCGACCGCCATATTAGGATGACGGCGGTCGGAGTTTAAACCTGCGGGGAATCCGGTACGGTTCTGACAGGCTCAAGGAGCCCATTGGTCAGTTGGAAAGGCAGCATAATCGCTTAAGGACGGCGTTTCCGCCGTCGGGATTATGATGTCGGTTTCCGACAGCCATTCCATGTCAGCCTTTCCGACATGGAAAGGCTGTTGGAAAGCAACAATGGGGGCCCCTAGTAGGGCCCCCTTACCCGCTGGCCCTCCGTATACTGCCCTGGGGGGCACCTGTGGTGCCCCCTCAAACTTCCATTTTTCAATGGGAGATTGCGCTGCGGGCGTGTTAGACTTGGCATCTTTTGGCGTGTTTCCCCTGACTTTTTGCTTTCTGACCTCCCGGTTTTGACTCTGTTTTTGCTGGTGTAATGATTCTGCGCACTTTCCTCACTGCTGTCCAGTGGGAAAGTGCAAGTGCTCCTGTATAAAATGTGTTACGGATTGGCGTTTCCATGATTGGCCTATTTGGTTTATGTGTCAGTCCCTTGTAAAGTGCACTGCGAGTGCCAGGGCCGATAGACCAAATGCTGTTGGTGGGCTGCAGCACTGGATTGTGCCACCCACGCAAACAGCCCGTAAAGAGTAACTCGGGCCTGCCATTGCAGAGCCTGTGCGCAGCCTGGGGCTGCCATGTCGACTTGGCAAGTGCACACACTTGCAAGTCCCTAAACCTTCCCTTTTCTACATGTTAGTCACCCCTAAGGTAGGCCCAAGGTACCCCTGTGGGCAGGGTGCGTTGTATGCGAAAGGTAGGACATGCCCTGGTGTGTGTGGCATGTCCTGATAGTGAATTACAGCCTAGTTCGTTTTTCACTATTGCAAGGCGACCTGTTCCCCATAGGCCAGAACGGGCAGTTTTGATTATTACAGCTTATAATCCTAACTGACCCCGGGAACATGGTAGAAATTCGAGTTTAGTATGCCTGGACTCAGAATGATAAAATGCATCTTTTAGTGAAGTTGGTTTTAACATTCTGTGTTTGAAAATACCACTTTTAGAAAGTGGGTATTTTCTTGTCTAACCATCCAAGCCTGCCTCTGCGAGGTTGTGTATTCCTTGTCTGGAGTGTGAGTGACAGGGGCTGGGGGATGCCAGGAGACAGGGTGAGTCAGCACAGGGCTGAATAGCAAGATCTACATGTAGATGGGTGGGAGAAGTTGCACCTGGGCCCTGAATAGGACAGTGCCTTCCCTCCACAATGCTGGCTCCACCTCCTGTGGTGCGTCTGATGTCCCTGGCCTACTCTCTGAAAGAAGGGACGGAGACTTGTCAACAAAGTGCTCCAGAACTGGTTTGGACTAGGCAAAGGCCTCTCTGCCTTCAGAGAACAAAGGAATTTGGGATATAAATATTGGGGCCCTGACCCCATGAATTTAGATCTCGCTGGAATCAAGGAACCTGCCAAGACGAAGAGCTGGAAGAGCTGCCAGGAGGAGTACTGCCCCTTTGCTGTGTTGTTGCTTTGTTGGGTTGGCCTGCAGCTGCTGCTTCTGTCTTGGGCAGTGAAAGAACTGAACTTTCTACAAACTTGTGCTGAGTATCTCCAAGGGCCTGGAACTGAGCTGGCCTCCTGTTAAGAAGTCTCAGGGACTACAAAGACATCACAAGCCTCTGGGTACCGCTTCTGGAACGCTGTTTCAGTTGCCACAGAGGAAGGGAACTGCAACCGACTCCGTCAACCGAATCCATCCCTGACCGGTGACCTGTTTGCACCGCAGACCGCATCGCCCCGCTTCGCATCGCAACCCTGGTCTCACCGTAGGCGACGTCCGACGCCGTCAACATCGAGCCGCTGCTTGCACCGTGACCTGTGGGCACCGCAGTTCGCATCGCATCGCTTCACTGCACCAGCCGGACCCGACCGACGCGGTCGCTGCAACTGGCTCAACAGTCGTGACCGCATCGCATTTGGGGCACCGCTCGCACGTGTGCGACGCACCGCTCCGACTCGCACCGCTGTCCGACGCCAGCTCCCGCACTCCGGCTTGGTCGCCTGCATCGCAACCTGTCAGCACCGCATCGAGCATCGTCTCACCCTGCATCGCCCGCCTTGGACTCACCGACTCCGTCTGCACGACGCTCATCGAGCCGCTGCCTGCACCGCATCGAGGGACACCGCACCTTGCATCGCTCAGTCTTGCACCGCAACCGCGACGAACGCCGACCGGCTCGTACACTCCGTACCAGCCACAACGAGAAAGGTACTGTGACCGAGTCTGTTCACGACTCTGCTGGCCCGTAGCGACGCGGTCGGCTGGAACTGTTGGACTCTGTGTAATTCAGCATCGCGGTAGACTCGGACGGAGCTACCGACTCGTACGAACTTTGTTTTTGAACTATTCCTGCAAAGAAGAAGTTACCTTATCAAGCATTCGTTTTTAAAGTATAGTATTGTGGATTTTTGTCGTAATTGGTTTTGTCTTGAATATATAAAAATATTGCTTATTTTTCTAAAACTGGTGTGGTGTCCGTTTGTAGTGCTTACACTGTATTACTGTTGGTTATGTGCAAATGCTTTACACACTGCCTCTGAATTAAGCCTGACTGCTCGTGCCAAGCTACCACGAGGGTGAGCAGGGGTTACTTCACGAGTGTAACACCCTTACCCTGACTAGGAAGAATGGTCCCTACTTGGACAGAGGTGCAAGCCCTTGCCAACTAGAGACCCCCATTTCTAACATTGGTTGTCAGCGGTGAGGATAGGACTTGTGTTTGCACTTGACTTACAGTGATTGGTGTGCACTACTACCATATCGCAGACCATTACGTACCACATACTGGTTCTTTTTCTTTTGGCCTATTTTTGATCTTGCCAGTTTTCAACTCACTACTTTTGTCATGCCTGAATCAACTGCATCATCCGTTGCATCTCTGGAAGTTATCTTTGAGGAGGATAGGTTGGAAACCTACGCCGTAAAGGAACTACGAGCAATTTGTAAAAACCTGAAAGTCCAAATTAAAGGCCTCACAAGGAAGGAGGAGCTACAGAAGGCGCTGAGGGCCTGGGTAGCAGCCAGACATGCCAGTGGGCAGCCTGGTAATCTCAGTGAGGAGGTGGAGGAGCCTATTTCCAGGGTGGATGTGCTTTTGGGTGGGGGGAACCCGCCAGGTCAGGCAGCAGCAGTCTGTCCCCAGAGGAGCTGGAGGACAGGCGGGAGGCAAGGCAGTTTGAGCTGCAGAAGCTCAGGCTGGAGAGTGAGCGGGAGGAGAAGAGATTGGCCATGGAGGAGAAGAAGATGCTCTTAGAGCATGAGAGAGAACTGAAGGAGCTAGAACTTAGGAGTAAGTCAGGCTCAGATGGTGGCAGCAATTCGTCTAGAAAGGCAGACAGGATTGTGCACATTCCCAAGAACGTAGGCAAGGAGTTCAAGAAGGGGGATGACATACAAAGGTGGTTTCAGGGTTATGAGGCAGCCATACACATGAATGGGGTACCTGAGGAGAATTGGGGAGCAGGATTGTGGCCACTTTTCCCTGAAGAAGCAAGGGATGCTCTGATAGCTTTGGGTAAGGGGTATCACCTCACCTATGCTGACATGAAGGATGCCCTTCTCACTAAGTATGGTCTTACTCCTGAAAAGTACAGGGATCAGTTCAGGTCCAGTAAGAAGTCTGATGCCAACACTTGGTTGGAATGTGTGGATGTGTTCTGCAGGTCGCTGGATGGTTGGGTGAAGGGCAGTAGTGTAACAGATTTTCAGGGGCTCTACAACTTGATTGCATGGGAGCACTTGTCTAGTCTATGTTTTGCAGATCTGCGCCAGCACCTAGTGGATAGTAAGCTAACTGACCCCAGGAAGCTTGCTATGGAAGCGGACCGCTGGGTGAGTACCAGGGTCCACAAGAAAGCGTTTGGGGAGACTCAGCCAAAGTTGGGCAGGGTCCCCAGCAGAAAGGTGGGGGGACAAGGGTAAAGCACAGGAGTTCTCTAAAGGGCCCCAAACTAGTACCCAGGGTAAAGGTTCCCAGCCCCCGGTGATAAGAAGAAAGGGGTCTCTACAGGGAAGCCTGTTGAGACCGGCCCCCGCAAGTGTTATGCATGTGACCAGGTAGGTCACTTTAAGGGGGACCCCAAGTGCCCAAAGGGGACACAGCCACCCACCGGTGGACAGTCCAAAGTGTTGGCTAGTGTAGCGCTTGGGGAGGAGGGGTGCCCACAGGAGGGTGGGGATCCCGCAGAAATGACCCTTGTCTCACTAGGGGACAGTGAGATGGTCCCAGGAAACCAGGTGCACCCTAACACAAAGAAATATAGCACCTGGGTGACCATCAATGGGAACAGGGTAGAGGCTCTCAGAGATACTGGAGCCAGTGTGACCTCAGTCCGGTGTCACCTGGTCTCTGAGAAGCAGGTAGTCCCAGGGGCATTCCACCAAGTAGTTGCTGTAGACAACTCTGAGCGCCAGTGTATGGTGGCGCAGGTTCCCTTTGAATGGGGTTGGGTCTCAGGTCCCTTGAGGGTGGTTGTGAGCCCTACCATGCCTGTAGATTGTCTGTTAGGTAACGACCTGGAGCAGTCCTTATGGAAGGATGTTGAGCTCAGGTCTCACTTGGAGAGGCTTGGGTTGCCAGAGTGGGCATGCGTGTCTACTCGGTCAATGGCAGCCAGAAAGGGTGATCAAGAGGACTTGGAGCCTGGAACAGTGGCCCAAGTCCCTGCCAAGAGAAAGGGCAGGGGCGCGGGAAACCGGCCCCCGAAGTTCCCACGGACCGGGAGGAGGTGGACCTCGAGGGGACGCCCGGTGCCTACAGGGGAGCAGGTAGCCGAACTGGGAGACATCTCTGAGCTGACCCGTTGGCAGCAAGAAGGGGGTCCCACCAGGGAGGAGTTCTGCAGGGAGCAGAACGAGTGCCCTACTCTGGAGGGTCTGCGGTGGCAGGCTGCAGACCAGGCAGCTGGTAATCAGTCCGGGTCACATCTGATCTACTGGGAGAGTGGTCTCCTATACAGTGAGCCTAAGGTTGCTGAGCCTGGGTCAGCCCGTGTGCTGGTGGTACCCCAGCACTTCAGGACCTTCCTACTCGGTCTGGCTCATGACGTGCCTTTGGCAGGACATTTGGGGCAGGACAAGACCTTTGACAGGCTTGTCACCCACTTCTTTTGGCCCCAAATGCGAAGGCAGTCAGATGCACACTGTAGGTCTTGGCAAACTTGCCAGGCAAGTGGTAAGAGTGGGAGGAAGGTCAAAGCTCCTCTCCAACCTTTTCCTGTTGTTGGAACACCCTTTGAAAGGGTAGGGATGGATATTGTGGGGCCACTGGATCCCAAGACAGCCATGGGCAACAGGTACATCCTGGTCTTGGTGGACCATGCCACCCGGTACCCGGAGGCAATCCCTCTCAGGACAACGACGGCGCCAGTGGTGGGCCGGGCGTTAATGGGGATCTTTTCCCGTGTGGGATTCCCCAGAGAGGTGGTTTCTGATAGGGGGACCAATTTCATATCCAAGTATATGACATCCCTGTGGAAGGAGTGTGGTGTAACCTACAAGTTCACCACTCCTTACCACCCACAAGGAAACGGTCTGGTGGAGAGATTCAACCAGACCTTGAAAGGCATGATCAAGGGTCTAACAGAACCCATGAGGCGTAAGTGGGACGTCCTCTTGCCATGCCTACTCTTTGCATACAGGGAGGCGCCTCAGAAGTCTCTTGGGTACAGCCCCTTTGAGCTCCTGTATGGCCACCCTGTCAGAGGACCTCTGAGTTTGGTAAAGGAAGGCTGGGAGGCAGCTCCCAGGAAAACTCCCCAGGATGTGTTTAGCTACATGCTGGCCTTTAGAAACCAAACTGCCCGCTTCAGGAAACTCCCTCAGGCGAACCTAGAAGCAAGCCAGGAAGAAATGAAGAGATGGTATGACCAGAATGCCACTCTGGTCGAATTTCAACCTGGGCAAAAAGTGTGGGTCATGGCCCCAGTGGCACCTTGTGCCTTGCAGGACAAGTGGACTGGGCCATATGAGGTAAAGGAGCGCAAAAGTGACGTCACCTACCTGGTGGATTTGCAGGCTCCAAGGAACCCTTTGAGTGTCCTTCACGTGAACCGCCTCAAGCCCCACTTCGAGAGGTCCGAAGTGAGTATGCTCTTGGCGACAGATGATGGGGTGGAAGAGGAGAGTGAGCTTCTCCCTGACCTCCTGTCTACCAAGGAGCATGATGGGTCAGTAGAAGGTGTGATCCTCTCCCCTACTCTGACTCAGGAGCAGCAGGGGGACTGTCGCCAGTTGTTGGGACAGTTTGCCCCACTGTTCTCTCTGACCCCCGGTGTTACTCACTGGTGTACCCATGACATGGACACTGGTGACAGCCCTCCTGTGAAGCACAAGATTTACAGGTTGACTGACCGGGTCAGAGCTAGCATCAAGGAGGAGGTCTCTAAGATGTTGGCGTTAGGGGTGATTGAGCCCTCCCACAGTCCTTGGGCCAGCCCAGTGGTCTTGGTCCCAAAGGCTGCTGCGCCCGGTGCCACTCCAGAACTCCGGTTTTGTGTGGACTACCGTGGGCTCAATGCCGTCACCAGGACTGACGCGCACCCCATCCCCAGGGCTGATGAGCTCATTGATCGGTTGGGAGCTGCCCGGTTCCTCAGCACGTTTGATTTGACGTCTGGGTACTGGCAGATTGCCTTAACCGATGGGGCCAAGGAGAGATCAGCATTCTCAACCCCAGAAGGTCATTACCAATTCCGGGTGATGCCCTTTGGGTTGAAGAATGCCCCTGCCACCTTTCAGAGGTTGGTCAATCAGGTGTTGGCTGGGCTGGAGGATTTCAGTGCCGCCTACCTGGATGACATTGCTGTGTTCAGTTCCAGCTGGGAAGAACATTTACAGCACCTTGAGAAAGTGTTGAGGGCTCTGCAAGGTGCAGGCCTCACGATCAAGGCCAGTAAGTGCCAGATCGGGCAGGGTTCTGTGGTGTACTTGGGACACCAGGTAGGAAGCGGCCAGGTGGCGCCCCTACAACCCAAGATTGACACCATTCTGGCTTGGGAGCCCCCAAGACCCAGACAGAGGTGAGAGCCTTCTTAGGTCTCACCGGCTACTATAGGAGATTTGTTAAGGGCTATGGCACCATCGTTGCCCCCTTAACAGAGCTGACTTCTAAGAAGCAGCCCAGGAAAGTGATGTTGACTGAGTCCTGCCAGAAAGCTTTTGATGCCCTGAAGGCAGCCATGTGCACGGCGCCCGTGCTCAAGGCACCTGACTTCTCCAAGGAATTCGTCGTGCAGACTGACGCTTCAGAGCATGGTGTGGGAGCGGTGCTCTCACAACTGAACGAAGAGGGCCTGGATCAGCCTGTAGTCTTCCTTAGCAGGAGACTACTTCCCAGGGAACAGAGGTGGAGTGCCATAGAAAGGGAAGCTTTTGCTGTGGTCTGGGCGCTGAAGAAGTTGAGACCATACCTGTTTGGGACTCACTTCCGGGTTCAGACAGACCACAGGCCCCTCAGATGGTTGATGCAAATGAGGGGTGAGAATCCAAAACTGCTGAGGTGGTCCATCTCCCTACAGGGAATGGACTTTACGGTGGAACACCGTCCTGGTACAGAACACGCCAACGCAGATGGTCTGTCCAGGTTCTTCCGCCTTAGTGAAGAGAACTCCAATGGGGTTGGGTAGTTCTCCCTACTTTCAGCTGGAGGGGACAAGTGTTAGACTTGGCATCTTTTGGCGTGTTTCCCTGACTTTTGCTTTCTGACCTCCCGGTTTTGACTCTGTTTTTGCTGGTGTAATGATTCTGCGCACTTTCCTCACTGCTGTCCAGTGGGAAAGTGCAAGTGCTCCTGTATAAAATGTGTTACGGATTGGCGTTTCCATGATTGGTCTATTTGGTTTATGTGTCAGTCCCTTGTAAAGTGCACTGCGAGTGCCAGGGCCGATAGACCACATGCTGTTGGTGGGCTGCAGCACTGGATTGTGCCACCCACGCAAACAGCCCGTAAAGAGTAACTCGGGCCTGCCATTGCAGAGCCTGTGCGCAGCCTGGGGCTGCCATGTCGACTTGGCAAGTGCGCACACTTGCAAGTCCCTAAACCTTCCCTTTTCTACATGTTAGTCACCCCTAAGGTAGGCCCAAGGTACCCCTATGGGCAGGGTGCGTTGTATGCGAAAGGTAGGACATGCCCTGGTGTGTGTGGCATGTCCTGATAGTGAATTACAGCCTAGTTCGTTTTTCACTATTGCAAGGCGACCTGTTCCCCATAGGCCAGAACGGGCAGTTTTGATTATTACAGCTTATAATCCTAACTGACCCCGGGAACATGGTAGAAATTCGAGTTTAGTATGCCTGGACTCAGAATGATAAAATGCATCTTTTAGTGAAGTTGGTTTTAACATTCTGTGTTTGAAAATACCACTTTTAGAAAGTGGGTATTTTCTTGTCTAACCATCCAAGCCTGCCTCTGCGAGGTTGTGTATTCCTTGTCTGGAGTGTGAGTGACAGGGGCTGGGGGATGCCAGGAGACAGGGTGAGTCAGCACAGGGCTGAATAGCAAGAACTACATGTAGATGGGTGGGAGGAGTTGCACCTGGGCCCTGAATAGGACAGTGCCTTCCCTCCACAATGCTGGCTCCACCTCCTGTGGTGCGTCTGATGTCCCTGGCCTACTCTCTGAAAGAAGGGACGGAGACTTGTCAACAAAGTGCTCCAGAACTGGTTTGGACTAGGCAAAGGCCTCTCTGCCTTCAGAGAACAAAGGAATTTGGGATATAAATATTGGGGCCCTGATCCCATGAATTTAGATCTCGCTGGAATCAAGGAACCTGCCAAGACGAAGAGCTGGAAGAGCTGCCAGGAGGAGTACTGCCCCTTTGCTGTGTTGTTGCTTTGTTGGGTTGGCCTGCAGCTGCTGCTTCTGTCTTGGGCAGTGAAAGAACTGAACTTTCTACAAACTTGTGCTGAGTATCTCCAAGGGCCTGGAACTCAGCTGGCCTCCTGTTAAGAAGTCTCAGGGACTACAAAGACTTCACAAGCCTCTGGGTACCGCTTCTGGTACGCTGTTTCAGTTGCCACAGAGGAAGGGAACTGCAACCGACTCCGTCAACTGAATCCATCCCTGACCGGTGACCTGTTTGCACCGCAGACCGCATCGCCCCGCTTCGCATCGCAACCATGGTCTCACCGTAGGTGACGTCCGACGCCGTCAACATCGAGCCGCTGCTTGCACCGTGACCTGTGGGCACCGCAGTTCGCATCGCTTCACTGCACCAGCCGGACCCGACTGACGCGGTCGCTGCAACTGGCTCAACAGTCGTGACCGCATCGCATTTGGGGCACCGCTCGCACGTGTGCGACGCACCGCTCCGACTTGCACCGCTGTCCAATGCCAGCTCCCGCACTCCGGCTTGGTCGCCTGCATCGCAACCTGTCAGCACCGCATCGAGCATCGTCTCACCCTGCATCGCACGCCTTGGACTCACCGACTCCGTCTGCACGACGCTCATCGAGCCGCTGCCTGCACCGCATCGAGGGACACCGCACCTTGCATCGCTCCGTCTTGCACCGCAACCGCGACGAACGCCGACCGGCTCGTACACTCCGTACCAGCCACAACGAGAAAGGTACTGTGACAGAGTCTGTTCACGACTCTGCTGGCCCGTAGCGATGCGGTCGGCTGGAACTGTTGGACTCTGTGTAATTCAGCATCGCGGTAGACTCGGACGGAGCTACCGACTCGTACGAACTTTGTTTTTGAACTATTCCTGCAAAGAAGAAGTTACCTTATCAAGCATTCGTTTTTAAAGTATAGTATTGTGGATTTTTGTCGTAATTGGTCTTGTCTTGAGTATATAAAAATATTGGTTATTTTTCTAAAACTGGTGTGGTGTCCGTTTGTAGTGCTTACACTGTATTACTGTTGGTTATGTGCAAATGCTTTACACACTGCCTCTGAATTAAGCCTGACTGCTCGTGCCAAGCTACCACGAGGGTGAGCAGGGGTTACTTCACGAGTGTAACACCCTTACCCGGACTAGGAAGAAGGGTCCCTACTTGGACAGAGGTGCAAGCCCTTGCCAACTAGAGACCCCCATTTCTAACAGGGCGTTTTCAGCCCGCCGCGCAAGCTTCCATTGAAAAATGGAAGGTTCCGACCACACTATGTGCGGTCGCAACCTAATTGGGATTGCGGAACCACGACCCTTGGTCGGATGGTCCCTTTCCCGCAACCGCCTGACATCATAATAAGGGCCATTGTGTCATCCGGAACTTCTGTTTTTTTGTGTTGCTCATTATTGTAACTGCTCTCATCTTCTATACGTACATAAGGGGGACCTAATATTTTTTTTTAAAATAGAGCTCTGCTAGTTTTTTTAATTTATCGTATGATATTGTTTAGATATACAGAGTCTGAATTTAAAAACAACTGCCACCCTCTGAAGTGTGCTGTAAATACTCAATATAGATATCCTTAGGCAGCCAAGTGTAAAAAGGTGCAACTTTACCAGTGGCGGTCGGCACTAGTAAGAGTGGTACGGCGGGCCAGAGGGGGCGGGGAAGTTGATATACGACGGGATAAATTTAATTAAATTTAAAAAAAGACATAAAACCACTTACCTTGCGATTGCCGCATCGCCGAGTTGGCCTGCCACATGGTGCAGGGATTAACAGGGGGGCACCATAGGTGGCCCGTCGGCCCCCAACCGGAGGCCACAGGGAGAAGGGTGCCCTGCTAGGGACCCCCAAAGTCGCTTTCCAACAGGCTTTCCATGTCGGAAAGCCCGACATGGAAAGCCTGTCGGAAACCGACATCGTAATCCGCCGGCGAAACCGCCGTCGTATAGGGATTGCATGTCCGTTCTGACTGGCCGACAGGCTCCTTCAGCCCATCGGAAGCCAGCCGGAATGACCGGTCTGTTTCAATTCCAACCGCCTAGATTGAAATTTGGCAGTTGGAATCAAAACCATTGATGTCGTTTGGAGTCTTTCCGACCCGGTCGCACTCATGGTGAATTTAGCAGATTCTTTATTTACGTTACCAACAATTCATGTTAGCAAGGACCATATAGTATCCCTACGCATTTCGGTCTCGCAGAGTAAATCAAGAGTCTTCTTTTTGGACACAGAAGTATACATCTATGAGAATAAAATCCAAACATCTCTTCACAGAAAAGAGACCGCAACCAATGCGATTCTACATGTGCAAAGCTTCCACCAGACATCCTTAATTAATAACATTCCATATGGGGAATTTATAAGGATTCGCAGGATCGTGTTCACAGGAGGATGAATGGGTTAAACACAGCAAAGGTTCAAGAGAAGGGGCTATAACCAAAATATAATTACATCTTGCCTCAAAGAAGACAAAACAAAAACCCAGAATAGAGCTACTAAAAAAGAAACAAGAAAACAATATTTCCGGACAAATGGAACCAATTCGTCTAATAACAACATGCTCAGCAGAAGCAAAGGAAATTAAGAAAATCATAAGAAAAAACTGGAATATTTTAAGATTGGATCAAACAGTGGCCATAATGGGAAACCACCCCAACATAACTTTCAGACGGACTAAAAACCTAAAGGATAAACTGGTACACAGCCATTTCTGAAAAGAAAAGAAAAGGACAGCAAATTGGCTAAAACAAACTTGTTTCTTTAAATGCAATAACTGCATAGTGTGCTAAATTGCTAAACATCAAAAACGTATTTTACTTGCTAATAAAAAGGAGGGGAAAACAAACCAATACATCACATGCAAAAGTCAATATGTGGTGTATATAATCGAATGCCCATGTGGTCTAAAATATGTGGGAAGTACTATTTGTGAGTTGAAAAAGAGAATTTTGGAACATGTGAGAACAACGAAAAAACAAAGATCGCAGTAATGCAGTCGCTAAACACATGGAGTCCAATCATGACAGTGACTGGAAAAACTAAAGTTTTTACGCAATTGAATTAGTAGAACGTCATGATCGGGGGGTGACCGTGAAAGAAAATTGAGACAAAGAGAATCACGGCACATCCTAAATCTACGTACTCTCACTCCACTTGGCCTGAATCAGAATGAGGATTTGTACATACATTTGCAAATGTATTGTTATTGTTTGTGCTTCTCTTTGAAAAACCATAGAATGAATTGCAATTTCAGTATTTTTAACTTTTCACATGCACATGTCACTTTCACAAAAAAAGAGGGGCGTAGTTATAGATCAAGATTGAAACAACTATTTTTGAAATACCATGATATAAAAATATGGTCCAACGAGAAATTAGCATAGGAATAAGATCATATGTTGAGCCTTTTAAATGAGATGTAAGTTACTCTCAAGAGTATGACTCACTAGGGAGTCCAAATAAAATAGAAAACGTCATGCAGTAAGTCTCTGCTGATACAATATGATTACTGGGATTGAGAGTTTATAATTCATAATAACAATAAACACGTTAGATAATATTATTTGGTTACAACAGGAATACACGTACCAAAAAGTGTATTGACCCATTGGAAAAGGTATGAGTGGCATGATTGATGATTGTCCAGAAATTTTTATATGAGACCAAGATATCAATTGGCTAATATTGCTAAATCATCTGAGAGGCAAAAAATCTTCTCTTACAGTCCCTGAAACTAATGTTCCACTTTACACTTTATTCTATTGACACCTTTTTGCACTATAAGAACCACAATGCCATGGGAACAGGAAGTGATGTCATAGTACATCTTATTTAATTGATTTCGGACTCTGTACTAATTACACGTGAGCAAGGTCTCTGCAAGACCGAAATGCGTAGGGATACTATATGGTCCTTGCTAACATGAATTGTTGGTAACGTAAATAAAGAATCTGCTAAATTCACCTGTGAGTGCGACCCGACTTGTTTTTCAAGGTTGATGGCTAATCTTTACACGGCGTGGCTCTGCCGTTGTAACGGGTTCGCACTGCCAAAGAAGCGCCATTATATCCAGCAAAAGTGAGCTGTTTGTGATGGGATATATATATATATATATATATATATATATATATATATATATATACTCCATCCCACTCCAGCAAAGAAGAAGGCACGTACTCGAAGATGTAAGGTATGGCTTTCTTTATTCAATCAGGTCTCACACGACCCCATGGCTAGAGAGACGCGTTTCGGCTTCACAGAAGCCTTTATCAATCTGATTTGCGCCCTGCACCTGAGAGTATATATAGCCCTTCCCCCCTTAAAACATTCATAGACATCAAGAAAATACTGTCGCACTTTAAACACGTGTATATGCCAGACATTTTACAAATGAATAAGCATGCTCATGTCATCAAAAACGAAGAAATGTGGCTGGTAAAATTACAAAATGCCATAATGTTAATGAAACACATAGTGTAGTGAATTAAACAACACATTGCATCATAGTAAATCACCAGGCTTCGTTACAATTAACTGTGCGTGATACGTGTAGAAACAGTTGTCCAGGAAGATATTGTCACCGGACTGTCGGGGAAGAAAATATATCATTTGCAAATTCAAACGATGGCACCAATCACTCTAGAAAGCTAAGCCCTTCATATAATAAAAAAACACACATTCGGATTGAAATGCATGCTAACGTGCTACGGCTATTTCAAGAAAACAGAGTCATGTTTAAGCTCGTCGCGCTACTTCAAAGAAACATGTGGCCAACTGAATATTATATTTTCAGACTGAACTGCAGAAATTGTTGTTACCTTACACCCAGATGAAATCGCTGCAATGTGTCTATTTCGTACGCAAGGGGCGAGAGCCTTGATGGTGGTAACAATTACACAGCGGAGTTTGGCGGAAACACCAAGTGTGTAAATACTCCATACAATGTCCGCCTCCCGGTGCACTTTCACATCCCCAATATATATATCTTTATTACTAACAATCGCCCTGAAGCATCGAAAGAGCACTCGACCACGCTTCTGACCTCGCGGTCCTGTATCACCTCGTAGCAGCCTGCTCCTCCATTGCTGTAACAGTCTTTTCAAGTGACATCCTTTGTAGGTTCAATGCCTTGAATATTGATGCAATTGTTTCATTCCTTTGTAGGATCTGCAACGACAGAGCAAGCATAAATTTGCATATGAAGTGTGGTGCTGCACGGAATCGGCTCGTCCCGCTCCACAGCCTTCGTATTAACGAATGGTGCTTCTTTCCACGGCCAGGCTGCCGTGTGGAAATTTTTTTATTACTAACAATCGCTCTGAAGTATCGAAAGAGCACTCGACCACGCTTCTGACCTCGCGGTCCTATATCACCTCGTTGCAGTCTGCTCCTCCATTGCCGTAACAGTCTTTTCAAGTGCCGACGCGTTTCGAGGCATTCCACGCCTCTTCTTCCTGGGCAAAACATCAAGCATTGACGGCTCACCTCGTGTTCATTTTCAACCTTTATGCAAATCGCCTTTAGTGGGCGGGACTTAGTGTAATGTTCATTGAGGCATCTTGGGAGTTGTAGTCCCTCAAGGTGAGTTTAGTGACATCCTTTGTAGGTTCAATGCCTCGAATATTGATGCAATTGTTTCATTCCTTTGTAGGATCTGCAACGACAGAGCAAGCATAAATTTGCATATGAAGCGTGGTGCTGAACGGAGTCGGCTCGTTCCGCTCCACAGCCTTCGTATTAACGAATGGTGCTTCTTTGCACGGCCAGGCTGCCGTGTGGAAATTTCTTTATTACTAACAATCGCCCTGTAGCATCGAAAGAGCACTCGACCACGCTTCTGACCTCGCGGTCCTGTATCACCTCGTTGCAGCCTGCTCCTCCGTTGCCGTAACAGTCTTTTCAAGTATAGATATATGTTAAATAAATATATATATATATATACATGTATGTATGTGTTTACATTTTTTAAAGTTCATTTGTTACAATATACATTAAATATATTTAATTTTTATGAAATTAATGTTAGTATTTAATATATTTAATTTTTAATATTTTAATTCATATATATTTAAAAATCGTTATTTAATACGATATTATTGAAAACAATATTTTTGTACTTACCTTTATAAGTATAGGTTGTGGATGTTTTTGTAGTAGATAATTTTGTCTCGATAATTTTGTAGGTCGATATTTTGGACCTCGATATTTTGTCAGTGAACAATATTTATCCTACAGCTGGATAATAAAAACAGGGCTCTTTTGAAAGGGGATGGAGTGGAGATGTTATTTTGTCTGAATATTTCTGATTGCCTGTTTCTTCCATGATTTGCCCCTCCTTCAGTCTAGATTGTTACCAGCTGTTATCAGAGACCAGGAAATGACCCTCATGCTTTGATTTCTTCAGTCCAAAAGTGAACACAAGATAATCAAAACTAATTCTAATCAACTGCAAAATTTGCAATATAGCCTGCTAATTAGGTTTAATTGGAACAGATATATTTGTCTAATCTCATTATACAGATTTTTTTATAGACAGTAAAGAGCATCAACCACACTTTGTCCATAATATCGAGGCTTCGGAGGATGATCATGAAAGTGTTGAAGAGCAACATGAATTCCAATTGGCATTTTATAGTTGTTTCTCAAGGCTTGCAGCTATGGGATAATGCTGGTATTCTACATAAATAATCAAGATGTTGCCCAATTTTCATAAAAACTTGTTGAAAACAAACAGTAAGAACACACAGGAAATCAACTATTTTGTCAAAAAGTAAAGCATTGACTTCTTTTTCTTTTATAAATGAGAGTAAATCTGGCTGTCAAGGATCACATAAGCGTATTATGAGAGGATAGAAGTGATCTTTGTGACATAAAGTGAGGAAAAAGTGACAAGTGATAACATCAGTGGAGCTATGTACAAGACAAACATAAGTGACAAAGATTTAACAGAATACATTTCCTGTTAATTTTATACAATTGTTCACATGAATCCTGATCCACATATTATTTTGAAGGTGGAGGACAAGGAGACTGTTTAGACATGGATAATCATTATGATTATCCATGTCTAAACAGTCTCCTTGTCCTCCACCTGTCCTCCACTGATGTTATCACTTGTCACTTTTTCCTCACTTTTCCATGCTTTACTTTTTGACAAAATAGTTGATTTCCTGTGTGTTCTTACTGTTTGTTTTCAATACGTTTTTATGAAAATTGGGCAACATCTTGATTATTCAGGTTGCTTTGTTATTAAATATAGGCTAACTCGGTTATTGTACTACCCAGCAGAACCACTTGTATGTTATAGCATAAATACCCAGGTTCTGCCGGATACAGGGTCACCCCATTAGCTTTAATGGTATTCTACATAAGGGATCTGAACTTAATTGGCCTCTGGATTAAACATAAAATACATAGAATATCGGATGTATTTCTGCCGTCTCGCACTTATTTGTTGTTGTACTAATCACTTTTTGTTAATGTTTGAAACTGTGATTATGGTATTGAATCTTAATTTTTGTTGTGTTCCTTTTTTCCCTCTTTTTCTTTCTTCTCTCTTTTCTCCATCTTTTATATCATTCTTTACTGTTTTTCTTATTCCCATTGCATATTTTCTTTATGATAATATGCTCTTTTTGGACTGATATATGATAGTCAATGTTTTTGTACTTTTGAAAACAAACATTTTTAATAAAGAAATGTGAGAAAAAAAGAACTGGTGGATAATTTGGGTTTAAAAAAGAAATTAATTTTGTAACCATAATTTCCGAGTGTGAGCAAGGAAAGCCAGCTGAAACCCAAAACCTGATTTTAACTATTCATGTATTAAACTCCTGTTGGAGTGTCGACAATTCTTCCTCGGAATAGATTCAACAGAATACAATATATTTAAAGCACTACATCATGATGCAGTAACAGTTCAATTCTGCTTCCTGATCCTAACTACCTCTTCAATCATTTGTTGACTGTACCTTTGACTGGCAAGGAAGTGGATTGGTTTGTGACTATCTGTCTAGATCTTACTATCCTTAGACCTACACCCCCATAAACTGTAGATTACCTTAAGAAATGCTTTGTGAGCCAGCCTGCATTAAATGTGTAGAGGGTCTGATTTAGACAACTCAACAATTATAGAATTCTACCTAGTGGGCATGGAGTGTTTGGAGGTCATAATTTCAATTTTTTAATAAACGAGTCTGATCAGTTTTTTCTAATATACACGTTTGGTGTTACAACATTGGAATGGAACACTGTTAAAGAACATTGGACCACCCTGTAGAAAACACAAAACCTGCTGTACCACTGGCTAGTAACCAATGACTGCTTCACGACCACCAAGAAAGGCCTCGAATCAGTCATACGAGAACAGACATAAATCAACAATAAATTAAGAAATTCAGTTTTCATATGAATTTTTCCTTAAATACAGAATCTACCGCCCCAGTTACTTACTTAGAATTTTCCAAGCTAGGGGCCTCTAACCAATCAAATCTAGCATTATGTTTAAAATTCAATAAAGTCTGAATTATCAAAAGCCCGCAATATGTTTAGTAGTCTGTGGGGTTGTGTTGGTAAATGGAGACGCTGCATAGACTACAGTACATATTAAAATGAAACAAAGTAAAAAGTAACATACATATACTGAACAGCAAAAAGATATATGAAACAAGTGTTACATTTAGTGCAACTCTAGCGTATGTGTGAAGGTGACCACATCAAGTGAAGCCAGAAAAACGTAGGTGCAATTTCACATTACTGTTCATTTTTCACGTGCACATAAATTGGGGTTCTGGTGAAAGTACTCACTCAGTACCCGCTGTTTAGGTCCACATGAAGATGCTAGGTCGTCTTCATGCCCGCAGCAGGCAGCCATGATGCTAGCCTAGCATCTCCATTTGGACGTGAGACAGCAGGCTCTCGGTGCGCACTCAGGCACCATTATGTGGGCGCTGACAGCGGAATTGCTGTCCTGTTTCATGCTTTAAAAAAAATTAGGATCTGGCGGTACGGAGATTGGAAAACATTTGCATGGGGGGGGTTATCTCATAATGTGCAACCAGTCTCACTCTATTCCCTTGACGTCGTAAAATGCCTGGTAGACGAACCAACAGACCCATGCGAGGCTTTTGTTATTCAGCACAACACTTTTTTTTTTTTTTATAAAGTCGTGGGTGACAAGTGCATATTTCTTAATTTGTAACAAACTGTACAGTGGTCGAATTTTATTAGCCCTAGTGGGTGGTAAATGTTTTGCTATTTACACCACAACGTGCAATGGCTGTGTCTTTCGAAACACAACACCAATTTATAGACTGCAGGTGTCTTATTTTAAGTTATTCAGCAACAATTATGCAGCCAGCTGGGATTGTTCTCCCTTCAGATTGAGACATTTAGCAGCAAGAAGAGCTGGTTACAGTACACGAAGCACAGCAAGCGCATGCACAGCACACAATTCTGCAAAGGGCGTGAATGTAAGATTGGAAATAATATTGCAGAAGCAGACACTTTCCAAACAAAGTCTTGATTCACAAAAAATGAAGCCACAGGCCGCTGCACTTACCCAAAGAACACTACAAACCTCTCTGTCTCTACCCTGTCGAGGCCGAAAGAGAGAAGAAAGCGTAAGGATAAAAGTGCCGTTTGACACGATCTCAAAAAAGACATTTTTTTCAAACTGAACACCACACACAAATGAGGCTGTAATTCTTTTTCTACGGCTAATAATGTACTTTTGATAAGAATGTTGCTGCCGGGCGATGCTCCCTTTATTGCTTCTTGCAAAGAGCTGGGCAGCTCCCGCTTCCAGGAGGTGACCCCGTGACCTGCAGCTTGTCAAGGCCCATTGAAGATGTCCTTACCTCCTCTCCTCCGGGTCTGATGGCTGCCAAGCTCTGGGCATTCTTAGGGGCAGCCACAGCTGAGTACATTTCATTCAGCTTACTCTGGAATTGCCAAGGACCCTTAACAACACAAAAATCTGTATTTTCGGTTCCCACAAACAGTACTGCTGTTCATTAAATCAAAGCGGCATGGCAAGACCTGGGCTGATAAATTATTTTTTTACACTGTTGCTGGATTGAGGCTACTTCACGGCATTGGGGGCTTTGAATTCCTCTTCTTCAAGAGCAAGCGCCACAACGTGAAACAGCAAACATCCTTCTTCCTCTAGAGGTCAAGAGGAGTTTAACTGGCTGTCATGCGAAAGCCGAGTTTCATTCTCCGCCGCCCTCTAAAACACCTTGCTACACATATGTTTAAAAGGGAATAACAAGAAAAGTACTTACAACAGTGAATGACTCGGTCACTGCACTCCCTCTCGTGCTGGCTTCACTGAAACTGCCTAGTCTACAGATGCTTGATTTTTTTAGGTCTGGCTTGATACAGTAGTTGTTTCTTGACCTTTTGTGATTACCGAAACAGTGGGCAGAGGTTGTGGGCTTCTACTGAAAAAGAGTGCGTGTACTGCACTTTTTATCTTCTGCGAAAGCCTTTATAATGCAGGGCTGGGTCAGTTATGGTGACAAACTAATGATCAAGGTATAGTCCTCATATGTTAATATGCCTCAGGGTTTTTTTGTGTGTGAAAAGCAACAATATGATATGTGCAATGCTATTGCAAAGAAGACACCCACTGCTATGTTTAATTTTGTTGGTTATTGCAAGCAACCGTCCACCATGCACATGTTGTTCAGTTAGGGTTTTGTTGTGGTTATGTAAGTGGGACAATGTAAGAATGAGTGAGTCAGTGGACAATTAGCTGCATGAGAGCAAGTGTGAATGAAAGACTGCATGTATGATGACTTATTGAGTACCTGAAACTATCAGTGACTGAAGAGGTACTTTTATTTATAAGGTAGACCTATTAGCATCACCAATGCTTGCTAAACAAATGCTTTTCAGGAGGGCACTGGATTTATGATGGTTCTTTTCCCAGCTATGAGATGGAAGAGGGTTTCAATGGCAGGCACTATACTCCAAATATTCAACCTGTTCTTCTGCAATTTTGGACTGAAAGGACTTTGAGGATAAACCTAGGTGAAGATGTGAGTTGTGTTCTGAATATTTGTGTTTTGAAGGCTCTACATGTGTTTTTAAGACTGTACAGTCAGTTGGTTTGAAAAGCTGCTGAGCTCTGCTCAGTAGAAGATGCTTAAGAGTGTCTCATAACAGTCAATCACCAGCTACGAGACAAGAGTATGCTATCCATGCTCCACAGCGCCCCAAGTGTTACGTTACATGGGAAACTCTACTAGTCCATGAAATAAGGGAGTATAAGGACATGTACAATCACTCTGGAACCTTAGTAATCCCTTGGCGATACATTTTCACCTGATTATCAGACCTTAAGTGTTTTGCCATGGAAACCCCACATAAACAGCCAACGCGGAAACAGGACAATGGACATGAGATGCAAGTAGTCGCGCTTTACGTGAACAGATAGAGTGGCTTACTTGCATCTCTTTTTAAAAAGGTTTCTGTCAGTCCCTTTCTCCCTGGCCCTTTATTCTTTTCCTGTGAAGCATGGCTGGCACACACGTTTGCCCTATGATTGTATGGTAGAGTAAGTATGGAATGTATTGACTGTGCACGACTGCAGGGACTCAGAAATCCATTTTGCATCTCCTATGTAAAAGTAGTCCACAAAATGGATGATGGAGAGAGTCTGCCAGAGACAAATGTTAAATGTAAGTAACCCCTAAAATATACCCGAGTTCTTTGAAGCAGGCCATTCTCCTGAGAAAGGAAGAAGAAAGACAGAAGCCCATTTGAAATGTAATGGCAGTCTCTGCTCCCTTCCTGCTCATTCTTTCCCAGAGGTGTGTGCAGGCGATCTATGTGTATTAAGGAGGTGAGGTAAGCTCAGCTCTTTTTGTGCCATTGTCTCACAAGCCCCTGTCAGGCTACACCATCCTGCCTGCCAAAGATGCAAACCAGAGGCAAGCAACTCCCCTAAAACCAGATGTAACTTATAACAGAAGGGCCTCTGACATCTACAGTTTAATCTGCGGGCCTAATACGAATATAGGATGGCATACCCAGATCTGTGCTCCATGAATTTCTAACGGACAGGTGCCGGGTGGTCTAGCAAACCATTCCTGCTAGAAGAGTTTGGGAGGGGGCTTATGGGAAGGAGCTCTCACCGAAGAGAGAAGAGAATCAGAAGTACCCCTACAGCGAGGAGCTCCCTAGAAAAACAATCTATAATCTAGCTACCTGAAGCTGAATAACAAGGGACCACTGGTAGTGAAGTCTTGGACCGAATCAGCTGACCACAGTTGTGGTGAGCTGACTGCTGTCCTCAGTGGACTCCCATAAGACTTCTAAATTGAACATGACTTGGATACCTGACATCTTGGTGTGGGTCTTGTCATGTGGAAGATAAGCTCATTTAAACAGGGAAGTGGCCAAGGAGTTGAATAGAGGCCTGCCTGGTAACAGAACCGTTCTATCATCTTGAAATAGGGGCTCCTGGGTAATTTTACAGTAGGGCAAAAACGAAGTGCTGCAAAAAGGAGATGGGAGGACTATGAGAGAATAGTTAGGAATTCTCCAATCGCTAGGTAGGACACAGGAAAAATCTGGCACCGTGTTCACCACCTCCTCAGAACATTCCTGGACCTGGAAAGACTCCACCTGAAGAAGAAGGCACTTCTGGAAGAAAACTCTTGCTGAAATAAGTGGACTCACTCATGAACTACTAAATTCTGCTGGCACACAGGGACTGGCACTGCTTTCCTGGGGTCAAGCGGTTGGCTTCTTGTTTTGCCTGCTACAAGTACATAAAAAGCAGAAGAATCCTAACTCCCAGAGGGCCCATCTGACCACTGAAGACTAGACTATGCAGGAGGCCTGGCTGGGGAGAGATCTAGTGCCTAGAAGGCTGTCCAGAGGAGCTAGGGGAATGGTCAGAAATAACTTTTGGAGCAGCAGGAGAAATTGTGACTTACTCAATTGTTTTCTACCTCTAGAAAACCAGGACAAGATGCTGACACTTACCCAGAAAGGGCGCACATGCGACAGGCAACAAAACCAGGCCTGTCCCAATCAAAGCTTTTTGTGGCACTGAAAACAGGTTCAGTGGAACCTCACGGCAAAGGAATCTGGCCTCATTGAGCCCTGTCTGGCTATAGCTTCCAGGTGCGCACTGCTGGATGAGTTCTGGCAGACTGTACTCTGTTCATCAGTATGGGAGGTGCGCATTACCTCAATCACACTGATGGACTACTGTTGGAAATGGCCCCCTTTCCAGGGTGCTTTCCCACAACTGTTTGCTTTTGTCCCTGCCAGTTTTCCCCTGATCTATGTGCTAGTCTTAGGACTTTGGGCGCTTTTGACACTGCCATTCAGTGCCAAAGCGCTGTGCTTGTCATATTAATACTGGTGATTGGTGTATACATGATTGGCTGATTTGAGCTAGCTGTAAGTCCCTTGTCTATGGGTAAGACACATATGTAACTCAAATGTTCCTCCGTAGGCCTGCAGAACTGGTTGTACCACCCACGGATGTAGCTCTTCAAATTTGCCACCGGTTGGCCATGACGGTGCCTGTGTGTGCAGGTTACTATTACTTGATTTGGTATTTAAAAAGCTACTTGCCAAGGTTCTGCATGTCTCTTGCTATATTGGAGTACTCCCTAGGGACATGGTGCGGTGTCGGGAAGAGGTAGGGCATGTGCGTGTATCATTAATATACATTTTAGTAATCTGTTAATATTGTTTATTTTTTTTAAGCAGTCGCAGACCCAAAACTCAAGAAATAACTTAAAATCACCAACCACACTACACATATCATCCCTTCTAAATTATGTCTGCAATTGTAGCAAGCTGACTAAGGACATCCTAAAACAGTTAACTTTTGGCAAATCCTAGAAAAAATCTCGAATGTAATTTGCCAAACATAGAAAAACTTAGCCATGAATATAATTTGCCACCACTAGATGCACTGACATTTATGACAAGACTCGAGTGCAGTCAGATGATAAGAAAAACTCTGACGGACATAACCAGTAAAAGAGGCTGAATAGCTTAATTGGAATATAGATACACAGAACCTTTCTTAAACTCTTGTCTCTTGATAAAGCAAACACTGAAATACTTACAGTTTGCCCTACTATGTATTCCAATTGTTACTTTGAAGGATCATGGAAATTGCTCTTCAAAAACTAGTCGATTGTGTGATTACAATATTGAATCTCTAGAGCACATAATGTGTCTCTGTCCAAAACTTAAAAACTTACAAAGAAAGTATTTGTGATTATCATTTATTGAAGAAAATCTATGAACATTCAAGAGGAAATAGGCTGCTGTTTTACTTTACAGATTAACACATTTACTAATAAAGTAAAGAAGTATCTTGACTTAGCATATCAGATGCTAGAACGAGCAACAAAGTTGACCCTTCTTTATTGTTGTGTAGCTTCCCGGCACAGCAATCAACCGAGCATGGGGGTGGCGGCTGGATCTGGGCCACGCACTGGTCGCCGCGTGCGCTGCTGGGGACTCTCCCTGTTTTGGAGCCCTCGTTGGGGGTGAGTCAGTGCTTCTGTCCCCCCTGTCTCAAGTCGGAGCTCTTCTGTTCCCCCTTGCTCCACCGTGGCTGCCTGTATGCGACCCTACCCCCAGCAATGGGTGCCGGTATCCGCACCTACATCCCGGATGACTGGATCCTTTGGCCCGTGTGGGCCCATGTGAGGGGGCGCGGGGAGTCCAGGGGGGCCACCTACTGCATTGAAGGCCTCGGCATAAAAGAAAGGGGGGGCCCCCGTGTGCTGCTCTGCCCCTCCTCCACCTGCAGGGCGACCGCCGGCATCGTCTGCTGCTGCACCTGGGGACTTGAGCTTAGCGGGTCGGCGGTGTGCAGCAAACTAGAGCGGAGTACGTTTTTACAACAGGGCAGCGATGGTGGTCCCCCTCGTGAACCCACTGGCGCCGAACATCTTCGCATAAAGGGCTGACACTTCTAGCGTGGTGCTCTGCTACTTGATTCCATTGACTGAGTCTGGGGTTATCGTGCTTGGAGCCGGCTGCGGCATCAACCCCCTAATATTGTGGCTATCACCTGGCTACGGTTCTGGTTGGGGCCCTTGAGGGGGGATATCAGGTGCCATTTCCCTTACTGCGTGGGGAACATCTGCACTATGGGCAAGCCAGATAAAGCCCAATCGAAGCTGAATTTCGAACTACGCAGGAACAGAGAGGAGGCCTCCGAGACATCAGCTACCGGATCTGGTGATGGATCTGAGGTCACGGGCAGTGAACTAAAGCAGATCTTGGCTACTATGCAAAAAAGCCTTTCCACAATAGACAGGAAAATTGACTCCTTGTCATATAGAATAGACCGTATGTCCGAAAGGCTTGACAAACATGCAGAACGTCTTGATATGTCCGAGTGACGCATTTCGGAGGTCGAGGAGGCGCAAACGGAAGTGCATAGCACGCAGAAACAGATGGAAAAGGCTTTGACAGTGCTTCAGGAAAAGGCTGAGGACCTGGAAGCCAGATCCAGGCGCAGTAACTTGCGAATCACTGGCCTTCCGGAATCCACTACCACTGGGGTCATGGAAGTTTTCGTAGAGAAACTGCTCACAGATTTGCTGGGCGCGGAGACTTTTTCGCCTATGTTTGTGGTGGAACGCGCCCACCGTTATTTGGGTCCCCGGTCTCCCCCAGGTGCGCCCCCGCGTCCCATCATCGCTAAGCTACTTAATTATCGAGACAGAGACGCAGCTCTTAAGAGGGCCAGAGAATTGGGAAAGTTAAGACACGAAGGTTCCTCACTTTCGCTGTTTCCAGACTTTACGCTCAAGGTCCAAGAAGCCAGGAGGCAATTTGTCCCGATGAAGCGTAAGCTGAGAGAACAGAATATTGAATATGTAATGTTATATCCAGCAAGACTTAGAGTAGTTGTTAATGGATCGACGAAGATCTTTACAGACCCCAGGTCGCTTCAAAAGTAAAGAATGGAGAGTGGTGGAACAGAGTAATAAAACCACGTGCTCCGGTGAAGAAGAAGCAGGCTCAAGTGGAAATCTGGATGACAATGATTAACTTTATCTGATGGTCTAATGTTTCAGGGTTTAGTTTTTCTGATTACTTGTTGTCATTCCTGAACTCTGTATATTAGGGATGTTTGGGACATATTTCTAATACTGTGACCCACAGTAACTCTCAACTAATTTCTCTATGGTTCGGGGGGTTGGGCTTGATCTGAAACATAGGTTGTAAGGGTGTCACTTACGTCCAGATGGATAAGGTTACTCCATTATTGTATGGCACGGATATCCCCACGGGTGGAATATCTCTTCTGAGTGGACGGCAATGTTTGGTTTGTTGAAAAATGCTATGTCTGGCCACATCCACCTCCGTGGGTTACCCCCTGGGTGGTTCATGGACTTTTTCTGTTTTTTGTTTATTTACTCATATTATTGTGATATTTTGGGTTGTTATGTAGGGTGGGACACAGATCGTAAATGCTTAGTTGGGGTATGCATTGCGTGGGTGGTGGGGGGCTCGGGTTTTTGTTTTATATCCACAGTCAGTGTACACATCAATGATGCGCAGGGATCTCAAGCGATTGTTCCCTACAACTATCCGCAAGTGTCATAATGAGTAGTCAGCAGTAGATGCTAGGAGATGCACTCCGATACTTACCAGGTAAAGTTAGGTTCATCACTTGGAATATCCGCGGTTTAAATGATTTTAGGAAATTACGTAAAATATTAGCCTATCTCAAGTGCCACGAAATTGACGTTGCTTTACTGCAAGAAACTCACCTAGCCCGTAACAATTGTTTGCTTAACAACAAGAGACTGCAGGGCACATTCCATGCGGCGGGGTTTACCTCCCACGCCAGGGGTGTCCTTACTTGGATCAACCCCAGATCTGGTATTTCATTGACAGAGCTAAAGACAGATCCCAATGGTAGATATACTGTTTCCAGGTGTCGCGGCAGAGGGTTGGATATTCAAGTCGTAAATATATATGGGTCAAACTATGATGATCCTTTATTCTATAAATCGTTACTTGCTCAGATTTCAAACTGCCCAACACTACCTCAGTTATGGGGCGGAGACCTGAATTGTATCTTGAACCCCCTACTAGAGAGGTCTGGCGGTCAGGGACGTCGCATCTCGGCCGCCGCCAAAGTCATTACGGATATTGCATTGCAGCTAGATCTGATAGACGTATGGAGGGCTAGGCATCCGGAGGCGGGCGGATTCACCCACTATTCAGCCCCCCACGATACACACACTAGAATTGACTACATTCTGCTGGAAAGATCGCTTCTCCCCCGTGTTCGTAATTGCACAGTAATGCCCCGTACTCTTTCAGATCACTCTCCAATTATCCTAGAGGTTGAAATACCGCCGCGGCTTGTCGCTCCGTTCACATGGAGGTTTCCCCCGTATTCACTACTAGACTCGGTGTTCAAAGCTGAGCTTGCCACAGCTATCACTGATTTTTTGGATATCAATATAGATTCTGTGGAGCACTTCGCCACTGTCTGGGGGGCATTCAAAGTGTACATTAGGGGGGTCGCTATTAGTAAGCACGCAGGAGTTTTACGCTCTATTAGGGGTAGACTTTCTACCTTGGAAAAAAAACTTGCTGAATTGGAGTCAGATCCCCTGGGGTGCGGTGACCCTCGGATAGCAGACGCTATTAAAGAAATGCTTGAAGAATATAGCATAGAGGCTGACAATGAAGTTAAACAGATGGGGAAGTACGCTGTTGCCAAATCCTATGGCGAGGGAGACAGGCCAGGGGCGGTTCTGGCTGCTCTAGCTTGACGCCAGAGGATAGCGAAGGGGGTTTCAGAATTAGATGATGGAAACGGCACTATCTTAAAGACCCTTCTGATATTGCAAATAAATTTAGTCAGTATTATAGGGATTTGTATAGCTCACACATCACAGTGAATGAGTCTGCTGTTCTAGATTATCTGGAGCATGTGCAGCTATTTTGGTTAACCAACTCCCACAGAGAATACCTGATGAGGCCTCTAGACACAACTGAAATCCGTACTGCCTTGAATTCTATGCGGGATGGTAGCACTCCGGGTATAGATGGACTTACTGTCCCTTTCTACAAAACCTACATGGATCTGCTGGTGCCCCATCTTAGTAGATTATTTGAAGAAATAGCAGACACTGGAATAATGGCGCAATCAATGAGGGAGGCGCTCATAGTCACACTTTTAAAACCAGACAAACCCCCCCAAATGTGCTCATCCTATAGACCACTTTCACTCCTCAATGTGGACACAAAAATATTTGCTAAAATTCTAGCCAATAGACTCTCTCCTCTTCTCCCTATCCTCGTAGGCCCAGAACAAGCTGGCTTTGTGCCCGGACAAACGTTAACCCAAAACCTACGGACGGTATTTGGTGTTATACAACATGTTAGACCTGAACTGAAGGCTGCTGCTATTTTTTGGGATGCCGAAAAGGCTTTTGATTCTGTTGAGTGGACCTTTATGATGGCGGTGCTGCGTATGATGGGTTTGGGGGAGATTTTCATAGGATTGGTTTTTGTACTATATAATCAGCCGACAGCAAGGGTTAGAACTGGTAATTATGTCTCTTCTCCATTTCTAATATCTCGGGGTACTAGACAGGGTTGTCCCCTTTCCCCGTTATTATATGCCATAGTTGCAGAACCTTTGGCGCGCTCACTGAGGGAATATCATGGGCATCAGGGAATTCGTTTCCCCAACTATAATTTGATCATGTCAGCTTACGCTGATGATATGTTGCTGTACACTCGTGATCCCACCACCAACCTTTCCCCTTTAATTCGTGAAGTTATAAAATTCAGAAGAATATCAGAATTTGCAAGCACCTGAGCGGTATTTATTTTGCATTTGGATACTGTGGGATTATTTAGAAGTTCAATAATTTTGAAGGCCCATAATTTTAAAGAATAATATTTCTTTTTCTAGGCCCTCATTAAATTGTATTTCATAAACTGGCTGACATATATTATCTTCTTAGTGATGTTTTCACAAAATATATTCCAATATATTTGATATTTTCTTTTTCTGTGCTAATTCATAGGTGAATCATTTGCAATGGAAGTAGGCATTACTTATTTGGGTTGATCTGACCTGAGTGAGCTCACTTACAGTAATATTAAGGAAATGTTATAGTTTAGATAGAAGTTCATTAACATCAGTGTCATAAATGTTATCTTTTATTGGGAAAGGTGGATAGTGCTCTTTTGATTTCGGACTTAAAGCCTCAAAGGTAACCTGGTTTCAGCAGTCAGTTAGGATGGTTTGTTTTTTCAGTTAATTTGTTTTTATTTTTTTAAGTACACCATCAGTTGCTCAAAAATCATGACAAAATGGTCTGATCAACCTATTCGTAAAGGTGTATGAATGTTCAGGAAATCGGCGCTGTTGAAAATAAAGTCAAGTGTGTGACCATCCCTATTTGTTGGACCAGAGACCCCCTTGAATGAGGTCTTAGGAAGTCATGTTCATTATTACTTCTGCCACTTGAGGGTCAGACTTTGACGTAACCTACAGATTGATGTCTCCTAAAATGGCATGAGGTTTTAGGGCTGCCTGAAAATATATTGCTATATCATGTAGCTGTTCAAAATAATTTGTGCTAAGAGAATGTGGGTGGTAGGATAGAATCCATACTATTTAGTGGTCACTGGTATCTAGAGTGATGAATAAAGTTTCTGAACCAGGAAATTGTGTGCACACTTTCTTATTAACAGGCAATATCTGGTGATAACTACCACTACACTTTGTCCTTTTTTACCTATTCTATCATGATGAACAATTTTAAAATCACTGGGCGCTAGGTCCTCTAAGACGGGGCACAGTCCTAAAATAACAAAGGTTTCTGTGAGGAGAAGTACTTGTAGATTGTAATCAGTAAAAAAGATGTTAATTAAAGCTCTATTTTTCACCGCTGATGTTACATTTAGAAGAACTGCTTTGATATCACTGAATGGTTTGGGGTAGGTAGTGGAACTGATGACCTGACTAAGTTCTGAATTTATATGTTGAAGTGATTGGCGCAAAAAAAGATTTTCTGTATCTAGTCTCTCTGCTATTGTTGGAGCCAATTTGAATTGTAGTGATGAGGAGGGATAGTGGAGGCTTACCCACATAGATAATTTTGTTAGAATCTGAGAGTTCCAGGGCAGCATGACTGGCAGCAGGACAAGTACAATTATGGACAGACACAGATAGGCTTGCCTTTAAGTGGCCCTTTAAGTGGTATTGTTACAAGAATTCAGTTAAGAGGCCTGACACTGCACCCAACTCCAGGTGGAAGTGAGCAAGTCAGATGCCGATGCGCATACTACATAATAAACAGGAATAAAAGCGGAGGCCAAGCACCCTCCAGAAGACAAGAAACTGAAAGATAATTAAAATGGCATAAAAAAAAAAAAAAGATCAATAAGGTCCAGCTGCCCCTCAGCTCGATGACTTACAGGGAAAGAATAATGGGTTGATTAGAGATAAAGTAGCAGTGATGGATGTTTAATAATCATTATTATTCCAGGAGAATTGTTAGCTCCCTACCAGACATCTTCAAAGTATGGTAAAAGATTTTATATTGCTCTTCTTCCTGACTAGCAAATTATACTTTAACTAGAGGACTCCTATATTTTTTATTTTTCCCCATACCTTGCCTCCCTACACACCTTGGAGAAAAAGAGTCGAAACACTCTTTAACCCTACCAAAAAAAATCAGTCCTGATGGAGCCCACTTTAATTACATTTTAACAACTCAAAAGACCACCATTGTGCACTTTCAATCATTAATCACAGCAAACGTTTAGAGTCAGACTTTTAACCAATTCTAGATTCATGTATCTATCCAGTCCTTAGTTACAGTATCATTATTTAAACTTTGGAGATTGAAGATAAAAACATCTCTGCCTCAAGTTTGTAAAAAAACAAATCTGGTGGTGCCACTCACATTTATTTCAAATCTTGAAATGCCCCATAGCGTCAAACTCAAAGGTTTTACATTTTGGGATAAACTGTCTTGACTCCCAGGGTACCTATTCTGTAAGAGTTGAGATATGTGGGAGGATTAGGATGGTGACATTTTTATATGTCACAGATTTCTGGAAAATCTGCAGTATTTCCTCTATGCCCGCTTATGAGAGAAAATGTATTACAATTTTTCTTCATTTATTGGGATCTTTTGTGATCTTCTTATGAAGATTTTCTGTTTATGCACTGCATTTCTCTATTTAAGTCAGTTGTCAGGTCTAGCACCACCTCCATTGGCATTTAAACAATGCAAAATGTATATATGAATCATCTGGTACACTAATAGTGTGAATGTTATTACTGCAATTGTGATTTTGTAATCTTTATGGGCTGAATTTTATTATCTAATTTCTTTGCTGTATAGCAGCCAGTAAACATGAATATGAGTGTGTGGTGATTTGAAGGCACTTTATTGGAGTACTCATGCTTTTTAACAGAGTGTTCGAATGCTGCTAATCTGGCTTCTTGGATTTGAATATTAGACCTTATATCCAAAGATTGTGCATTTATTTCAAGGTGAGATGCTTAACCTATTCCTGCTTTAGAGTCTAGTGCACCAAGAATTTAGTGATGGGTATCCATAACCTGCCCCAGAGTTGTGTCTTTCACATTATCTCTTCCCATCATTTGATGGTCTTGTTCAGCCCTCTAATCTGTTATTTCTGGTGCAGCTTCTCCCTAGTGCCAGAACGCTGTTTATAAGTTGAGTGCACATTGCACAGATTCACAATTCCAGAGTCCCTTTGTTAAGCTCAGACCAGTGTTATATGAATTCTGTTCTACCATGAATTACTGGAGTTTATCCTCTAATGTATGCAGCAGTCGTTTCTCATTTTTGGTATGAGTTATGGGAATGTGAACAAAACTGTGGGCAAAATAAAAGCCTCAAACCATCCAGTAGGACCCTACTCAGCATCCACCGTTAAAGAACACCTGGCTTCTCTTGGACCAGATATCACAAGAATCATAAATGCTTGCTCCTACAACAGACAGTTCCCAAACGCCTAAAGAAAGACATTGTAGCCACTCTATTATTACAAACAGTCGTCAACCTTTTGAATTAAGCAGCTAAAGACCCATCTCAAACCTCGCCCTACTATGTAAAATGTTTAACAGAGAATTCTTCCACTACCATTAAAACTAATTGAATCAAATCCAGTATGATGTTACATTCTAGACAATCAAGCTTCAGGCCTAGCATAGGGTAAGGAACCTGCAACTGCTGACCTCAGAGAAAATACTGGGTCCTCTCTCAATGCCAGCCAGTTCAAAATCCTGATCTTACTTTATCTGTCTGTGGTCCATGACACAGTAGATCAAGACATCTTCACTGTCCACTAGGAAAATAGAGTTAAATAGAACAATGCTTTAATTGTGCCAGTCATTCTTAGATCGCATTAAACAAATCAAGGTCATCATCTTCATCTCCAAATCCGATTGTATATGGGTCCTCCAAGGATCTCATCTTTATCTGCTACTTTTTGGCATTTACAAGAGACCTCTATACCCACAAATGAATAGAATAACCTGCTATAATACCCATCATTGAAAGAAGGAGATTTACCTTTACTGAGTAGTATCACAGGGAAATCCTGGTAACTGTTATAGCTGGACAATTAGTCAGAGGGCACCCCATTCCCCGGATATGGTTTGACAAACAGCTCTCTTTTCCGACCAGAAATATGGGCCACTCTATCTCAGGGCAATCAGTGAAAAATCTGGGGTCCTGGGTCACCAAGGATCTCTCTTTTGCACACCAGATTGCACCAATTAACAAAAGAATCAATCATCATCTCATGCTTCTTGGAATTATCCTACTTGTCCTTCATTTAAGAGAACAGATGGAGCTGAACAAAGCACAGGGCTATGAAAATAAGTTACTTACCTGTAACTGTAGTTCTTCATATATTCACATGCTTGAATCATTCCCCATTGTCGAGATGGGAGTCCCAGGTACCTTAGAAAATAAATGTCACAAAAGAAATAGAACTTAGAGGGGTTAGGCCTTTCGGTTTAGTAACATATTCTAGTCATTATTTAAAAAAGGACCAAACTTAAGAGTCAACCAGTCAGGTCACACCACCCTGTAGAACCTTCCTGAGAGAAGCTCCAGTCCTTCAAATTTTCCAAGCACTAGTGCGTATACGTAGTACTGTAATGAGTTGTAAAGGTGAGCTTCTCAGGGGAGGCGGGTGGGTCTCATGTGAATCTATGAAAGATTCCCATACTGGAGAACTACAGTTACAGGTAAGTAACTTATTTTCTTACTTCAGTATTGGAACTTTCATAGATTCACATGCTTGAATCAGAGGAGAGAGCAGTAATAAGCACATGGTCTATAAATACAACACATCATCTAGTACAAAAGATAATACATATAAACATATAAACAGTAAGCAAAATGTGCGTAAGAATTAAGCGGATGGCGGGAAGAAAGAAATGGCTCACCTTTATTGAAGAAAGATGCCTTAGAACTGCTTGTCCCACTGCTGCATCTCTGAGAGTTCTGAATCCATGCAGTAATGTTGTGTGAAGGTGTGTGCATTCTTTCAGGCTGGTGCTCTGCTGATATTTGGCAACGACACTCCCGCAACCAGCGTCATGGAAGTGGAAATGGCTCTTGTCGCACGAGCATGCACCTTTGAGTTCAAAGGCCGACCTGCATTCTGATGACAGAATAGATTGGTGCTAGATATTCATCTAGAAATGCGCTGTTTAGTTAGAGAGAAACCCTTTCTTGGTGCCCTGTAGGCTACAAAGAGTTGGTTGGATTTAAATAAAACTTTAAGCACTTTTTGATATCCAGAGAGAGCAGTGCTCTTGCAGCTGATGTCTGAGGGTTTGGAAAAAACGACTTAAGAATTACAGCCTCATTAAGATGGAAGTCCAATGGGATTTTAGGAATGAACTTAGGGTTTGTGCGTAGAATAACCCTATTGTCCCTCAACAGGAGGAATGGTTCCTGGATGGAGAAAGCCTGAATTTCGCTAACTCTTCTTGCTGATGTGAGGGCAAGAAGGAGAGCTCCTTCCAGGAGAGAAGTTTTATATCCGCTTTATGGATAGTCTCAAAAAGATGTTTCATTAACTGTGAAAGTACCATGTTGAGCTGCCACAGCAGTGGAGGGGGCCTCACTGGTGGAAATGTTCTGAATAATCCTTTAAGGAACTGATTAATGAGCCTGACAGACCATAGGGATGGCATTTTGGGTGATCTCCAAAAGCAAGAAATGGCTGGGAGAGGTTCCTTAATGGAAGTGTGAGCTAAGCCTGATTGAGCAAGGTATAAAAGGTAAGGTAAAATCTCTTCAGGTGAAGAGGAGAGGGGATGTGCTTTAGCTCTCTGACACCATATGCAAAACCTTTTCCCCTTTAACTACGATGATTTTCTCGATGAGCCATCCGTCAGCAGAGCAGAAGAAGGCTTCCTGAATGTGTTCTTCACCCGAAGTGGAGGTGTTGGGGGCTCAGAAGTCGATTTTGGAAGTCCCTTGTAGGAGGAACTAGTCCCCTTTTTCCCCTTACGTCCTGAAGGAAGGTCACTTTAATGAGGTGACTTGGATGGGCTGTGGTGTTTATGAAAGACGTTTGTTGGTGGTTCATGAGAGGAATGAACTGCAGGATCATTCCTAACTCTCTTGAGAGGCGTTTTGGAGGAAGACATAGATGAAGTGTCACTGTCCTCATCAGAGACAGGATTTTCTCTGGTCTTGAGGTTTTGCAGCCAAAGAAGGAGCCGCCCCTCAAGCTCTTTTAAAGTTTTTGAGGAAAACATGCGACATAGTTTACAGTCTTTTGTCTTATGCACAGGATAAAGACAATATATGCAGTCCTGATGAGTTGTGCAGCTTCTTCTTTCTGCAAGTGCCACAAGGTCTGAAGAGCCCCTTCTTAGGTGTGTCTGACATACTAAAGGTTGGTTTGAAACACCCAAACCACAGATACACAGAGATTTGGAGTATATCTGTAAATGTTGAAGAGAAAAAGTCTGTAGAAAAATCTTCTGAAGAGTTCTGACAGGAAAACTGAGCAGAGCTCAATGGAGACTCCCTAGCACGTTGTGTGGTAGAAAATCTGAGGGACTGGACCTTCTGTTAGGAAGGTTCTACAGGGTGGTGTGACCTGATTGATTGACTCTCAAGTTTGGTCCTTTTTTTAAATAATGAATAGGATATGATACTAAACCGAAAGTCCTAAGGCCTCTATGCTCTATGTCCATTGTGACGTTACTTTTCTGAGGTACCGGGGACTCCCATCTCGACAACGGGGGAAAAGTTCCAATGCTGGAGTAATGTAGAGTGACAGGTTTAACATAATTTACACAAAAGGAGGCAAGAAAGACAACGTCAGATCAAGGGAAGCACATCTGGTTGCTTAAACCAGATTCACATAAAGTAACAGTGGGGATGATCAATCCGAATCTTTAGAGCTCAAGTATGAATCTTGCTAAAGTTAGAGCTGAGAAACCAGACAAACTAAACATTGTTTAAAAGAAATTTGAAGCCAAGCCTCTTCCAAATAGCTTTCTCTCCCTCACTAAATACCTTAAGCACCAACAGTACCTCTAATTAGAGGACAGGGCCAGATGAAGAACAATACATCCTACTATGAAGCATGGCAAAGAATATCCATCAGAGTGAAAGCCTTACCTGGAGGCACCCCAGTGAAATCCTGTAGCCACAGAGCTAAGGCTTTTCTAAGAGTTAGTGCTATGTTGTGGCTACTTGTCACAAGCCAGGACAATACAAATCAAATGAAACCAAAACAATAAATATGTGCTATTGTGTGCTACCACCTAATATAAATCTATCAGTTTCGTCATTATCACTAGTAGAAAAATATTAGAATAGCCATTAACAGAAACATTACTGACTACAAAATAAGCCCATTAGTAATTGTCATCAAATTTAAAAAAAAATACAAATTGATACCTGTCGAGTGATATTATTACAGTTTCATTTAGTTCAGGGATGTCATCTGCCTTAATGGTTATGTTGATCACTGTGTCACTTTGTCCACTTAAAAACATGACAGAGCCATTGAAAGGACTTAAATCTTCTGCAGTTACAGATTTTGCATTGAGACCTGAGGGTGTCAAACTCCAAAAAACAGTGGCATGTCCATCAGTGCCATCTCGATGTAATGGTATGGAGACCTACAAACAAAAAAACAGTGAGAAGCAGAATACAATGCAAATTTCATAATATGACCAGATGACATTATTAACCATTAATTACATACAGTAGTGGTCATGTGAATGATAGACGTCTGGCCTTACGCAGGGATTGCTACTCCGACACCCGAAACTGTGACGCTGACAGCGTCACTGGCCTACACTGAATACCACCATAGACTACAATGGCAATGAATGGCTTCAGAAAGGTAAGCCATACATTGTGCATCACATTGCAGCAAGTTGCTTTACTGCCTGGCTTCTGCCTCCTGCTTCAAAGCAAGGTGGGGCAGGTAGCCTGGACAGACAGCCCAGACTTAAATATATTGATTTGCTTAGAGATACGATTGTGTCTCTAAATAAATCGATCTATTTAGTATTTTTTGTGGTAAACATGTAGGAATTTCATAGGGGTTCAGCCCCAGAGCCCTAATGGAGAAACCGCCCCTGTCTATGTATACAGAAAAGGTCCACACTGAGGGAAGCCAGCACCTCTGTGAAAATGTTTTTTTTTTTTATGCTCCATGGTGAAATTTTTTTTTCCCGTAGAGAAATTTCTTTGCCTACAACCTCCTGAACGGTGACTTTCCTTCTAGGAAGGGGTTGTCCGGAATCCTGTTGGTGCAAAATCATTTCTAGGGTGGGAAAAGGACAGAGGGGATTTTTTGTGAATGTTCGCAAAGCCACAAGTTTATGAGTGTTCACAGACTCACAAGATAAACAAAGCCTTTATTCAACTCACTTCCTACCCCTTGTGATGGGTTCACTACTGTGTAATTGTAAGCAGTTGCACCCTAAACTTTTGGAGGGCGACATGCTGTTACAGATGCTTCTTGACCTCTTGTCAAAATCAAGTACGAATACATCCAAGCATGTCCTTTCTAAAACATGTGCTTCCCGCTAAAAAATGTCTTTGTGAATCAGGCCCTATATATACGTAATACTTGCTGAATAGTTAGTTTGTTAAAAGAAAATCTGAGACGTAGGAGTTAGATGGAATTTACGTCTCAATGGGTAATCATAGAAGCTATATACCTGATTTTGTTTGGAAACTGACTGAAAGCAACTGCTTACAATCAAAGCAAAGAGATTACTCCTCTCAAATTAGATATTAGATAGACTGCAAATGTTATTAGAATCCATAACATTCGCAGGAATGCCAAATAAGATCATATTTTAAAAACTAGAACAATTGCAAGTATTTGAATGAAATCTACATTAATCAACAATGTGCCTCACATAAAGAAGGTGCAATGCATGCGATGTGGCTTGGGGTTGAATTCAGAATGTGAGCCTCTCAAACAGTGCTCCAAATTCAAGAGGACCAGTTTTCAAATGTAAACCTGGTAGACTATAGGAGCGTTGAGTGCAAATATTTAATTACTGTCTGTGCTGGATTTTATTGCACACTTAAATGCTATGCCTGGGCGAATCTTCAATGCAGTGATATGCAAAACTGTACCCTAACTTTCGTCTGACACTCTGCTGTTTCTATGCTAACCTGCACCTGTGACCTCTCATTGCGGGCTGAAGTACAGGAGGCAAAATTGGTGTTCCAATCAGTTACCCAAATGTTTCTCTTTGGTTTAGTAGTGGAAGCATTTGAGAGTTCATTTATTTAAAAGTCGGGGTATTATCAAGATCCTTTAGGCTTCTCAAGCTATAGACAAATAGACAATACACTTTTAAACATTTAAGGAGTTAGAATTAGGTTTGGGGAATTGTTGTTTTCAGAAGAAGCAGAATTCAAGATATCTCAGAACTACTAATGATATTCACCTGCACATACAAATTCTGAGCCTCTCAGACTTCCAAGGTCGATAAAATGAGTATCTTTGAGTTGGGTAACAATAAAAAGCGGTTACCCAGCGCCATGATGCCCTAAGGAGGAGCAGACTATTATCCTAATTCCATCTGCACCCTTTACCCAAGTGCCTGTCTCTTACTGTTTACACACTTCATATGTTGGTTTTAAGGATCCTGTGCACCAGTGTTCGTAATATAAGGACATTGTGACTGGTGTGTTGGTCAGTGATTAGTCAGGCTGAGGGTAGATCGGTAGTATTCAGAAGTACTTCCTCATCAGACATGGGACTCACATGTGAAGAATTTGCGAGTAACAAGAAGTAAATCAGAGAGGAAACCCGTTTCTCAAAATTCATACAAAATATCAAATCAGAAGAATAAAATTTACTATTTTTGTTTTACAAAAGCTATACCCTCAGAAAATGAAAAGTTTTCAAAACGTGCCACACTTGGTCTGAAAAACCACGTCTGATAAAAGATTAGAGGGCAATCACGAATGATTTTTGTGAAAGCGTTCTTGAGAAACATGAAACATTTCTATTTTAAAAAGTCAGGAATGCCATGACACACTCAACGTTTTAATAGGATAATGCTAGGATATAACCATACAGATCCCAGTACAAAAATAGTCAGTAGATACACATCAATACATCTCAGTGAGGGCAATGAGCCAAGAACATCTATGTTTCATCATTAACTAATTTTAAGTTGTTTTCTTCACAATTCCTTCTTGCTGTTAGTTTAAATTATTCGTAATCTACACCTTCAATTTAGACCAAGTGAATGAATGCCACCATCATAAAGTAGTCTTAACATCACGTACAATCTTGAACTCCTGTTAAGCCCCACATAACTTCTCAGACAACTAAAACAAGCCCATGACTTATTGGTTGGCCCAGAACCTCATCCCAACAATAATGTACATTCATCACACCATTATACAAGCAGTTTCATGGATAATTAGACCACTTTAATCTACCTGAACTAGACAATTGGCTAATCCCCACTACCTGGTGCCTACAACTATGTAAAGAATCTACTTTAGCTAGACCTATATGTTGCATCATGCCAAACTTCCATGAATGTATCTCCTGTGCACCTGCATTTTTGTCTGAAGCAACTACTATTCATGCACACCAGTGTACAACAACTGATGAACAAATTAAATGGACCAGCACATTCTACATTCATGTAAGTTAGAAGGTGACTTAAAAACAAGGTAGTTGAACATGCTGATTTGAATAAAATATCTGAAGTGTCACACTCAACAGGATTAATTGTAGTCACAGATTCATGAAAATGCCATTACATCCCACACCAAAGTTGGTCACAGACAATGTCTGAACATGTCTGCCCCTGCATCAAAGGCAGCATTTCAGTCAGGTATTCTTAATTCAGCTTAAAAACAGACACAAATAAAGTAGATATTAATACGATTTTCTGTAAATTAGCATAGGGAAACATTTACATTATTTACCAAATAAGAGCTGGTATCTTCTGGTTCATAGGTAACTATTGGCAGTTTGCTTATAAAACCAATTTCTCCATTTGCAATTTCAGGAGTAACCTTCAGAGAAATATTTTGGATGGTTCCCAGTCTAGGAGTGAGAGGTGGGATTGGAGGAAAAACATTAACCAGCTCAGCACTTTCCATCTGTATGTATAAAAGGATAGAGAAAATATTAATGTTAGAAGTATTTGACAGTAATATAAAGATCAATGTCTCTAAGCAATTTTACATTTAAATATATATATATATATATATTATAGCTCATTCTCCATTAATCCTTGGAAAAATAGGCACTCGCGGGGTTTTTATTCCATCCGTATTTATTGCGTTAGCAAAACATGACGCGTTTCGGCAAGCGCCTTCATCATATGATGAAGGCGCTTGCCGAAACGCGTCATGTTTTGCTAACGCAATAAATACGGATGGAATAAAAACCCCCGCGAGTGCCTATTTTTCCAAGGATTAATGGAGAATGAGCTATAATTGAATTCGCGGTTGCACCTCCGCGAGAAAGGCACCCGTTCGAGAGGGCGCCAAATAGGTGCAAACGAGCAGGATATATATATATATATATATATATATATATATATATATATATATATATATACAAACATATATATACATACATTGGGAATTATGCACAAAAATCATTTGCTTTTCTAAATTAAAAAAGATAACAACTAAAATAGTATTCATGGAAGTAGCACGTTGGTCCTTTGCAGCAATATGTACTGGATTCTTGGTTAAGCGTAATACTATTAACAACAATTCGTTACTTACAGCAGGTTTAAGGCTTTCCTAGAATTAAGTCTCAGCTTATGCAAAGCTAGTCTTTTGGGACACTTTTTGTGTAGTTAACATTCCTAGGATGGATGTTAACGTTTCAAAGAATGATCTTAGGTAGAGAGTTGTTTTGCAAACAGCTTTACCATAGAGTATAAAACGTTGTGGATTGTCATCATCATAGCCGAGAAGTGAGCATCAGCTACCTTGGGTTGAGACACACTGGGAGTCAGAGAAAGCAGTATACTCCCAGTCACTTCTGGTAGTACATAATTCATTAATAGCAAACAAATACCAGAATTAGCAAAGGGAGTTGATTGTGACTTTTTTTTTTACCCGACAGGGCACTTTTTTGATAAGGCTAGTTCGATATCATTGTTAATGGAAATGTTCAAGTGTCCTTCTGGCGAGGGTCTAGGGCTAGAAGCAGCAATGTTATCGCAGTTTACAGAGTCCTTTAGAAGTTCTATTTGGGTCATATGAATCTCCCATTTTGGGTCAGACCTTTTTCCACAAACATATTTGTGAGTCTTCAAGGAAGATCTGCGTCTTGAGGAACTAGCAAAATAATCCAGGATGGTTGTTCTTGATTTATCAGCTGCCTGTGTGAAGTTGAACCAAATGAACTTAATTTGGAAGTCCCCAAAAGGACTGATACTGGAGAAGGAGAAAAATATCATGCTGAAAGACATTCTAGATTTTAGTTTTCTACCTTTTTACCCCCTTGTCCTCTCTTCCTTTTTATTTAAGACCCTCTTCCCTGCCTTCCGTGATCCTTGTAATACTTCCCATCCCACTTTACTACAATTTTTTAAACTCCTTACTTCCTTTCCCACTTTATGCCTATTTTTACATACCCCTTACTCCTCCTCCAAATATTTACCCTTTTTTGCATAAAACTTATTCCCCTTCATGCTCTGCTCCTTTTTTAGAAGCCCTTTACTCCTACTCTAGCTGTACTTCTTTTTTTTAAATCCCATACTTCTCCTCCTGCTTTACTCCCATTTTTTACAACCACGTTCCTCCCACTTGACTCCGTTTTTCAAATTACGTTACCCTGTACTCCCCTCCACCTTTACTCTCTTTTTTACGGATCACTTACTCCCACTCCTGCTTTACTCCTTTTTTTATCATAACCACTACTTCCCTTCCTTCTTTAATTCCATTTTTTGCAAACTATATACTCTCACTCTTACTTTAATCCTTTTTCAAAACCCTTACAACCCCTCCAGCCATCCTCTCATTTTTTTTGTAACCCCCTCACCCTGTTTCCTACTTTACTCCATTTATTTTCCAAACCCGAAACTCGTATCTTGCTTTACACACCTTCCAAATTCACTCGCATTGTTTTTTCAAACATCTTATTCCCCCTTCAGCTTCCCTGTCCTACTCCACTCCTGCTTTGCTCCCTTTAAAAAGAAAACCCTTACTCTAGCACCCACTTCACTTACTTATATAATAAAAAACACTTACTACCCCCTCTGCCTCCACTTTTTCTTAGAAACTTTACAAACCCCATACTGCACCTTCCTATTTTTTTTTAAAAAGTAGTCCCCATACCGTTTGACTCTAATTTATTTTTTCAATCCCTTTGCTCTCATTTATGCCTTATTCATTTTTTTACAAGCCCCTTACTCCCTTTCTACACCACTCCTGTCCTGTACACTCGCCCTTTTTCCATTCTTACCCATTTGGCACGCTGTTCTCTTCTTTCTCTACCTTTACCCTTTACACAAAAACATATTTTCATTTTCATTTAACTTTTTTCCTACAATGAAGTTTTGTCCACCTGTTTTTGTCAGGCTGACTTTCTTCATTTTAGAAATTCGTCAAAATGACGGATTACCACTTAAGACACCTACTTTGCACTTAAGAAGGGGGTGAAGAAGGGAATAAGCGCAGTTACTACTCTGGGAAATCCTCCGATTAAGGGAACCCAAGTACGCCCGACACCATGTAACAGGTCGTACACAGAATAGAGACAAAAGAAACAAATAAAGACAATATTAAGTAATGTTGAACAGAAAGGCCCCTTAGTTGCTGTAAAAAAAACCTCGGTGACATTATGCTTCTTTGCTGCAGAAAACTGCTACATGCCTGCGAACAGTAAACATTTTCAAAATAATGCAGCTGTAGTAATTGCTTACGGAGGCAGCAGGTAACGTGAACACATATGTTTAATTCTTGCAGCCTGAAGAACCAGATCCTTCCCAGCCAGTCACGAATTAACTGGCAGGAATATAATACTGCCTCCCAGTGACGTTTCACAACAGTAAAGTTACACATTCCACAAACAGCATTACAACATCATTACTACACATCCCCTTCCCTTCACAAACCCAGAACAGACACATAAGGAGCAAAGGCAGACACAAGCAACAACAAAAACAGAAAACAGCAGGAAACACCTGGGAAACATGGTACCACAATACAAACAGCAATGCTAGGTCCCTCCTACAAACTTCAAAGCTAGGAGCCCCACTACCCACACAAAATCCCCTAACAAACCTGGTGGTCTGCAACATCTTCTCTCCCTTGCCACCACCTGCTTATCACCCATATCACGGCCATTCCTGGAAACATTAGCTTCCCTAACACCCACTCTCTCAACTGCTGTACTAGCTTGAAAATCACCATCATCCATCACCATCTACCCTGAACAAGACCCCAAAACATTATCCAGCTCTGGTTGACTTGCACCTTCTTTCTGAAACCGAGCCACTCTTCTCAAGCTCCACGTCTGATCATTTTGCAACTTCACCCAGTTTCGTCAAACAAACTTCACTCTGTATGGTCCCTGAAACTTCGACAACCCTCAGCTCACTCCTCCAGGCTTAACCTTCACCCAATCTCCCACACCAATCAAGCCTTCTTTTTAACCACAATACACATGTCTTACCACGTTCTCCATACATCTTTCCTGCAACCATGAAGGACACAACTTGGTCCTGGTTTCCTACCCCTCATCAACTTGAAGGGAGTTTTCCCAGTGGCAGCATTGGGTGTGGTGCAATACGCCCACAACATGTCCTTTACCACATTCTGCACACCCATCCCTGTTTTGCAGGCCAATTCCATAGTCCCTTTAATCCATCGGTTCAACCTCTTCACTTGACCATTCCCTTGTGGACCTACACCTTCCAAAAACATTCTCATTTCATGCAATGTGAGTTGCGTGCCATTGGCAGTGACAAGTTTGAAAGTTATGCCTCTCTCCTAAAGATTTTTCAGCATGGCAATGGTGGACTTTGCGTTTATACTCCTCATAAACATCACTTCAAACCACCTTGATTTGGCATCCACTATAACAGCCGCAAACCTCTCCTGATCAGGTGTAAAGTCAAAAGGTCCAATGAAATCTAGGCAAATCTTTTCCTACACGAAATCTACTTCTGACATAATCTGGTGATCTCCACTGATACCCAATCCAACCTTCAGTCTCTTTTCAGAATTCTTGCATACCACACAGTTCTCTACCCATTGCTTGACATCACTGTCCAACCTGGGTCACCAAAACTTTTGCTTCAACCTCTTTATGGTGCACGTCTGGCCCATATGACCTTCGTGCGCCAAGAGCATAACTTTGTCCCTTACTGCACCCGGAGGCACCATCATTTCTACAGTAGCATTATAAGAACTGATTCTCAACTCAACTCACGACGTTGAGGCCACAAGCCACAACACTGTCGCCTTCTCCCGTTTTGTTTCTTGAGGCTTTGGATATTTAGGGCCTGATTACGATGTTGGGCAGACTTACTTTATGTCTGCCAGACACCGTTGCGGTCTCAGGACAGACCGACCTCCGGTCTGCGGTCCCGACACATTGCGTCCGCACATGTTGCGGTCGCAAATGTCCATTTGTCTATGGAAGCTTGTGCTACGGCCATAACCCGGCCATAGCACAAGCTCCCATAGACAAATGGGAGAATCTGTTCATCCCTGCACCGCGTGACAGGCACCTCAAGGTGCAGAGATTAACAGGGGGGCACCATAGGAGCCCCCTTGGCCCACAACCGGAGGCCGCAGGATGAAGTGGGCCCTGCTAGGAGCCCCCAATGTTGCTTTCCAACAGGCTTTCCATGTCGGAAAGCCCGACATGGAAAGCCTGTCGGAAATCGTAATCCCTACATCGGAAACGCCATCCATAGGGATTACGTCCCAGTCTCCAACTGGCCGACGGGCTCCTTGAGCCTGTCGGAATCCAGCAGGAATAACCGGCCGGTTTCAGTTTCGACTGCCTGCATTGTAATGCGGCGGTCGAAACTGAAACCGCAATGAGGCTCGGAGGCTTTCCGACCCTCATCGTAATGAGGGCCTTAGTGTCTTATTATACATTATAAGCTGGTATCCCTTTATATTTCTCTTATGCTTTCCAAATGTTAAGGACCGTATCCAAGGAAGTAAGAAAGACTAGACAAACCCACAAACAAACAAACAGGAGGCTAAATAATATGATAATTTAACCAGGTTAAAGCAGATACAGTCTTTTAGTGCTCAAATAATGAACAGAGTACAACACAGGCGTGCCTGACTGATGAGGGCTGTTAGCCCGAAACCGGTCCCAGGATGCTTGTTTCCGGTCCAGGGAAGACATGGCTTGGCAGTTCGGGCTGGACTGTTCCCATGAGGCACAGGGTCAAGACTGAGGCACAGGGTCAAGACTAATTTGCATATAGCTGTGTCTGAACTGGGGTGGAAAAGTGAGCTAAAGAACGATGATGGATTCAACCCAGATCTGTGACTGGGGATGAGTGTCTGAAAAGTTTCAGTGCTCCGTCCATCATCATGTGTTTGCTTTGTTCGCCCTAAGTTGGCAGGGTATGCCCAGACGTGGGTCCCTTGCTCACTTTGCCACTGGATTCTAGCTAGCCTGGCTGATGAGGGCGGTTAGCCCGAAACCGGTCCCAGGATGCTTGTTTCCGGTCCAGGGAAGACATGGCTAGGCAGTTCAGGCTGGACTGTTCCCATGAGGCACAGGGTCAAGACTGATTTACATATAGCTGTGTCTGAGCTGGGGTGGCAAAGTGAGCTAAAGAATGATGATGGATTCAACCCAGATCTGTGACTGGGGGTGAGTGTCTGAAAAGTTTCAGCGCTCTGTCCATCATCTCCTTGTGTTTGCTTTGTTCGCCCTAAGTTGGCAGGGTATGCCCAGACGTGGGTCCCTTGCTCACTTTGCCACTGGATTCAAGCTAGCCTGGCTGATGAGGGCTGTTAGCCCGAAACCGGTCCCGGGAGGCTTGTTTCCGGTCCAGGGAAGACATGGCTTGGCAGTTCGGGCTGGACTGTTCCCATGAGGCACAGGGTCAAGACTGATTTGCATATAGCTGTGTCTGAACTGGGGGGGCAAAGTGAGCTAAAGAACGATGAGGGATTCAACCCAGATCTGTGACTTGGGGTGAGTGTCTGAAAAGTTTCAGCACTCTGTCCATCATCTCCTTGTGTTTGCTTTGTTCGCCCTAAGTTGGCAGGGTATGCCCAGACGTGGGTCCCTTGCTCACTTTGCCACTGGATTCAAGATAGCCTGGCTGATGAGGGCTGTTAGCCCGAAACCGGTCCCAAGATGCTTGTTTCCGGTCCAGCGAAGACATGGCTTGGCAGTTCGGGCTGGACTGTTCCCATGAGGCACAGGGTCAAGACTGATTTGCATATAGCTGTGTCTGAACTGGGGTGGCAAAGTGAGCTAAAGAACGATGATGGATTCAAACCAGATCTGTGACTGGGGGTGAATGTCTGAAAAGTTTCAGCGCTCCGTCCACCATCTCCTTGTGTTTGCGTGGTTCCCAGAGAAACAAGGGATACACAGTCAGAATCACTAATAGCACTACAGGTCCAGAACATGTCTAAAATGTAGACTGGGGGGGTGGTCAGAGGTCAAACTGGTCTTGAAAGATAGCAAGGCACCAAGTGAACCCCAGACAGGATAAGACCAACTCAGCAGGTGGCAGACAGGCCTCAAACACTTCCCCTCACCTTCCCCTCACTTCACATCTTTGCTCATTTCTTCTTTCACCCTCCTATCTTAAACCTTCAATGTGATTCCTCCCTGGAGTCTAAGATCTGGGGCCAATATGACTTACCCTCGGTATCAATTCCATTGACAGACAAAGACCAGGGCTGTAAGGCCAAGCTTGAATCAAAATCCCATTGTAATTCAAAAGGTCCAGGGAGAATCCACTGTGCCCCCAGGATCACAGCATCCATGAATTACTGGAAATCTCCCCAAGTCACAAAGCAGGATCAAAAGCAGGAACAAACAGTCCAACTGAGACCAGACAGGCCAGAAAGGACCAAGAGCAGAGAGATGCATGAACGGAAGGAGAGCACAATCACCAGTACCCGCATCTGCAGACTCAGCGTGACAGGAAAAGCAGAATAACAAGGAAGGAGGAGTTAGTGACTATTCCTTTAGGTTAAACTCTAACTGAGCGACTTCCCTGTAAGACTCACTATGCAGGTACCTCTCTGCTGAGCACATGGTAATATTTTATGATTACGCATTATTTTCATTTTATATGTTTCGTCGATCTGAGTATTCATCAACTTATCATGTCTAACTTTCATAAGTAACTGTGGGCATAATACCGAAATGACTTGCCAGCAATCGCCATCACTACAACTCCTACTCTTCCTTATCACAGTGCTTAAAAACATGAGGCAATCCTGCACCTTCTAGCAATTAACCCCGCTGCCAAATCTAACAAGCATTGGCATGGCCAATAGGTCTCGCCTTTGGGACCTTTGAAGTTTTTAGCCATGCAGCACATTATCCTGGGTGCTACAACATCTACTGAGCCCCAGTTCCATTACATATACACCCTTTGCAACTCTCAAGCAGTGCACTCAGACAACATATTTTTATAGTGCTTCAATAGTGGACGATGCCAAATCACACTTCAGAGCTGGAAGGCAGCAGGTTATCAGAGCCACTGGAATTAGCCTGGAAAAGGTGGGCAAAAATATGGAATTTATACGCAGTGGAAAAGATTAATAATGAATAGATTAAAAATTGAAAAATAAGGTTACCATTTAAAACATATGAAACGAGATGGCTTCAGAGGAAAGGTACAACCAGAAGGCTGGATATATTAAAAAGTTTAACACGGGGCGAACTGTCGTCTACACCTGAAAGTATTTAAGAAAGTTAAGCGGCATGTATGGAATTCGCACGAGAAATGGGGTATCCAAAGGTATAGATCACTGTGAATGTGTACACGCTACAACCTTTGGTTAAATACTGTCAGTTGATCACTTATTTGTGCTTAGTGTGCTCCTGGGGTAACGTCTTCCATTCACAACGTTGTATGCAATAACTGGTGTCCGCACATCTTTTCAAGAGATGTGTCCCCCTGGGCACTACTTATGTCCTGTTAACAGGCTCCTCCGGTTCTGGATAAGCAAAGTTCAATAATGCATAGAAAATTCAATGAAAAGAATTGAATGAATGAAAATTTCAACTCTTGTGCTTATTTGAAGTAATTGTAACTCTTCTTTATTTTTCACATTCTCAATTGTTTTGCTGAACTTGTATTATGATGACTGAATCATTATGTGCATCCAATGCATTTCGGGTATTAACCCTTCTTCAGGGAACAATCCTGCAATAGACATATAATACTATGAGGAGACCAGGTATCCATAGGTATAAAACAACGCAATGCATGGACCGGTGATGTGTACGGCTCTGTTTTGCGGGATACGCTGACTGAAAAGCAACCGCCAGAGACGGTAAAATCAAGCAAAGTTGTTAAAAGAAGAAAGGGCCTCACCTGCGCTCCCGGTCCGTGCCGCCCGAGGCCCCGCAGCTACCAGAGGAATGCGGCGGGGGAGGGGGTGAAAGAGCAGTAAATGAACACATTCCTGCCTGTTTATGAGTGTGGGCGCTCCGAGTACCGACGGTCTGGCTGCGGGCCACTGCTCGCCTCCTCCAGTACACCGGCTGCCAGGCAGTAGCATCAGACAGTGCGAAGGCCTCTCCTTGCAAGAAAACGTCCACGGGGGAGGATTACAGGCACGAATGTAATTTAATGTAAACTCTCTCTAAGCCCGTACTGTCAACAGCTGCTTGGGTGAGGGCGCCCGCAGGGCTGCCCTGCGCCTTGTTTTTCACTCTCAATGAGGTCTTCCAAGCAGGTGTTCGGCCACTTAAGCAGGATGGTAAGAAATTCGGGTACAAAATGATTTTTTTGTATTTTTTATGCACATCCATGGAAAAGGTACGCAGAGTTCGGTCCGGCAAAATGTGGGCATAATTATAATTACAATGTGTGTTTTATATAGCGCTTGAGGCTAAAAGTCTTGCAGCAGCGTCAGAAACTGAATGAATCTCATTTTACTGCCGGGAGAGGATTAAAGTCTGAGCCAGCCCTACTGGGATTGAATCCTGTGACCTCAGGTTGCACCTGGCGTAGGGGCAATAACTACTGAGCCATCTCTTGCATAGTTTTAAGAACTCGGTGGCAAAGGGTGCAGGATGCGTGCAGGTGCTTGCGCCCCGATAACTGCGCACCAAGAGTCTTTTCGAGTCACAGGAGTCAGTGGCAATGAAATATATCACCTGGAGGGGTTGTTCCCTTCTCTTTTTGGAAGGCAGCCTGAGTGCTCTGCAATGGGCATGTGATGTTTGTCACAAACACTTCAATAAACTTGCTAACTGCTTATGTACATTTATCGCCAATATATTAGTCGTCGACGGATGTTTGAATTTCTATTAGACGTTTTAGAGACAACTTTGACGGGAATTCCCCGGATATGACGTCAGTTTGACCAGCCCCCGGAGTGTCTGTGTCCTTTTGGGACAGGCCAGCCCTCTGCCGTCACTGCACCGGCTATGGAGCCCCCTCCTCACTCATGACTAAATGCTCGAGTCACTGCACAGCTCTCGCGGTGACCCGAAGGTCTGGTTTATTATTGACTAATTTTAACCAGTTTCCCCGCACGCATCTCCTTTCGGTTACTGCATCGTGTTTAGGTGAATCACTTCCAGGCTCCCCAGCTTCCCTAAACTCGAGTTCTCAAAGCCTCTCTGGGAGGAGACCGGAAATGAATCCAGTGGACGCAGACAAATGTCAATATATTACAGGGGAGCCCACTGTCTGTAACAGGCCTAAAAATAAACCATGTCGCCATTGCTGGTTGGGAGGAGGTCTGCTCTCGTCGGTTCTTGCTTACTTAAGTTTCCATTAAGGACATTAATCCCAGCTTGGCATTTAACCAAAAACAAGCGCGGCCGCGAAAGTAAAAGCGACCTTTGCAATATGACCCAGAACAGATGGCACCCTGCGCGCCGCTGCTCGCTCCCGACAGCTGTAGGCCGTGGGAGGAAACATTTACTGGGAAAGGAGGGACATGCACCCCCCTTTGGCCAATTGCATGCTTTCATTTTTGAAAGCCACACGCAATGGCCAATACAATGTGTGCAAAAAAAAAGCCACACGCACGAGTTTGCTGAAAAGCTGGATTGATTCCAAGAGGTCATCTCCTAGAGCAGCGCATGCGCGCTGCGCTAGGCTCGACCTAAAAATGAAACTAAACATGACTAGCAAGTTTTTACTATGAATGAGACTCCACAAGACTTAACACAAAGCAAAAAAGACAATTCACAAGAAAGAGTTTAAGGCACAGTGGGGCGATAAGCAATTGCAAAACGTATGTAGAGCTTAAAATGCCACCATCTGACTAGATCCATAGAAGCCTAAGACACTCAAAATTCCATTACTGCAGTCAACTTTAATTAGAGTATAGTAAAAGAAACAATCAAGACAAATCCAAGGTTGGGATGCAAGAACACATGTGTAAAATCCACCTATCACTTTTTGTAACTCTTGGTTGTGACGGGTATTCTAAGACGTGGGTCCTGTTGCTCATTGTACCAATGGCATCAAGGAGCACCGGACTCAAGAGGCCCAAACCGAATGAAAGCGGTCTTGGGCTTCTTGCATTGCTCTTCAGAGAGTACCTGGCTTGGCAGTTCAGGCTGGATTGTTCATATTGGAGCTTGACCAAGGCTGATTTGCATATGGCTGGGTCTAATCTTAGGTGGCATGGTGGGAAAAAATGATGGACTGGGATGCGGCCCAATTAATTACCAGTGGTAGAGATTAATGCAAGGATTCTATCCATCACTTTTATCTATTATTCAGAGTGACACTCTAAGCACAACAATATGCCCACACCTGGGTCCAGTGCTCACTATGCCACTGGAAAAAGTTGCACCTGACTGAAGAAGCCACAATAGCCCAAACCTGGTCTTGAGTTGCTTGTGTTGCGGTTCAGAGAAGACCACACTTTGCAATTTGGGCTGGACTGTTCCTACTTGTGCAGGACCAAGACTGATTTGCATATGGCTAGATTTAATTTGAGATGTCATATTAGGCACAAAACGATGGACAAGGATGTGGCCTGAATAATTACCAGAGGCATTCCAAGCATTCTATCCATCACATTTTTGGATTATTCATTGTGATGTCCTAAATTGGATAGGTGTGATCACTGTGCCACTGGAACCAATTTTTACCTAATTGAAGAGCAAAACCAGTCTTGTGTTGCTTGTATTATGGTTCAAAGAGGACCTGGTCTAGCAGTTCAGGCTGGACTGGTCCAACTGGTATAGCTCCAAGGCTGATTTGCATATGGCTGGGTCTGCTTAGAGGTGGTATGGTGGGCAAAACAACAGCTGACTGGCAAGTAGCCCCAAGCAATTAGCAGTGGCTGAGATTAATTCCAGACTTCCACCTATACTCATTTGTAATCTTCACACATGCGGAAATAACATCATAAGAGTTGTGACCATCTTTTAGAGTAGCATTTGAAAAACCTCAAAATCTCACAGAAAGGCAAAGTTAAAGGCTTACAATACTCTTGAATTGTCACTTTTTGGCATCTTGAAAGGACAGGTCACTGGAGGTCCACAGTTACATCTGTGCCACAATCTGTGCCAAGAGCAGTGCTGAAAGCAGTATACAAAGAGCTTAAAAGAGACTTTATGTGTTCAGCTCTCCACATGTTGCCTGACAGCGTGATGTTGAATGCTGCGATCAGCGAATGGCTGGGTGTCCGTGCTGACTTTAGTATTCTAGTGCTTTCGTGCTTGTCGTTACCCAGACTGCTGTCCGGAAAGCTGCTTGGAGGGCTGGAGGGTTGCAGCTGGACTGCAGAATTCACCGCAAAGGATATTAAACTTGAATTTCTTTGTTGTTGCCAACCAAACTACATGAAGTCCAGGAAAACCTGATAATAAAAATCCCTTTCCAAGATAGTGGTCAGTCCACAGGATAATATGCAAGGTTCCCAAACTAAGGTGAAGTAAATCCATTTCCTGTGATGTCACTTCCTGACATAGGAATTGGCACCCACAGCTAAAAATGAACTACCAGAATAAGCTGAACTCTCGTTCTTGAGCCTGATGAGGACAAGAAGTCCTCATCAGGAGGGAGAGAAGATAGCATAATGAGGACAGTAGTGAAGCAGAACTCATACCTATTATATTTACTTCCTGAATCTCCTAGATAGGGATCCCTTGCATTCAACTGTTTGAGCAAGGAATTTGCCTAAGAGGAAATCAAATCTAGTCATGGTTTTCCAAATGTATTGCATATCCACAGAAACATCAGATGGCAAAACATAATCTTCTGAAATGACAGAACTATTCGTCCAGATGACTGAAAAGATCGTCTTCCTTGACATAGGTGCTGGAAGTAGATGAGATTCATCACCATGCAGCAGCATAGACAACGCCCAAATATAACAAGTCTTCAGAGCATGTTCCCATCAGTCTGTTTATGGAAGGGTTTGTGGCCATACTGTCTGTCCGCACAAAGATTGAATGATGATGATTTCAAGGTCGTCACCAGTTTCTTTCCATTGGACAATCTTTGCCTTGTGATCACAGATGCTAACTAACTAAACTACTTAGAAACCCAGCACTACAGCTCAGCCATGATCTTGGTCAATGTCAACTGGAATGGGTTGTCCAGAGGACTCCCCTATAAGACACTGCACACAAATAACCACCAATGAAGCGCCCCTGAGACAATCCGACACCCAGGAACTAAACTTGTGCAATCCTATGCATCTAGAGTCTAATGGGCACTTAGGTGCCTACATTAGGAATGAAAATGCCCACATCGCCTATGGATCTCCAAGCCCATATGCAAATCATGTGATCCTGGATTCAAAATCAGTACAGCACTGGGGCTTTCTGGAGCACGACACACAATGGTTGACTTTTCAATCTGCAACTGCCCTAGATAGTGAAAGAAATGCAAACTCCTCATCTATACAAAAATGTGTGTAAATGCTTAGTTCTGCATTTAAGATACATGAGATTTTCCCTCCTTATTCATGAACCCATAGAGTTGAAGGAATGTTGTGCCACACTACATGCCATTAGACATTGATGCACTGAGAAACATACATCCAGTATGGATGCAGCAATATCCTCTCCTCATAAAGTATGGTCAACTATAGGAAAGTAGTTTATTAGTAGGTGGGGGTATTCACCTTCAGCTAATAATAATACCACAATAATAATAATAATAATACAGACATTTGTAAAGCGCAACAGCTACCTCAAACAGAGGTGTCCCGGCGCTAGAGCGATCGACAGTATGCAGATGAAAACCAAGAAGCAAAAACCGCGGACCCATTATTCTGCCCTGAAAAGCCAGGTCTTAACCTGTTTCCTAAAAAGAGGCTCTGCCTCTATGTTGCGTAAGTCGCCTGGCAAGGAGTTCCACAACTTAGCCGCCCCAACCGTGAAGGATCTGCCTCCTAGGCGGGCGTTGTTGAAACAGGGCGTGCAGAGCAGCATTTGTGAGTTGGACCTTAAAGATCTCGTCTGCTTATAGCCACGTAATCTTTGTTTCAAGTTTCACTAATCACTAATCACTAATAGGTCCATTCAAGTCTCAATAAATTAGTTCTTGCTCAACGCTTGGAAGCTTGGCAAACAAGCATTCAGGCTTAATTCAGGAGGCAGGTATGTGTAAAGCATTTAATATCACCAAAACAGTAAATAAGGAATAGATACAACAAAATAAAAATTCAACACCAATTTAATAAAATAGAGAATATTTGTATCTTTAAAATGACTATGAAATGACAAAAATCAAATGTAGGAATCCGGAGATATGAATTTTTAAAGATTAAATCAAAAATTGTATATTCTAGTGCCAAAAAGCTTAAAGCGCCACTTGCGGCTATTTGGTCGCACTGGACCAGGACAAAGTCAAAGTTTTAGGCAAACCGCGATGGAGAATGGGTCAAATAGGCAGAGTGCTGGGTCCTGGTTAAAAGTTTACCTTCAGACTTAGACTTTTTCTTGGAGCTTTTCTCTCCTCGACGGACTCGTTAGGCAGGTCCTTGGGCTTCTCGAATCCGAAGTTCGATTCAGCTATGGCAGCCTGCTGCAGTGCATGCCTCTGTGAGTCTCTGGAAGTCCTTGTGCTCGACATTGGTGGCGAGCAGCTCTGGAGCTTTCAACGGGACAAACCAGCACAGTCAGGCCAATTCGCAATTCGACATCGGCGGCTTGACTCTCAATGCCAAGCTGGTCTTCTCTTGGCGCTTTTCTGCAAAATTTTGGAGAAAGTTTCTTTCTGTGCAGATCTTGTAGTTTTGTTGACTCCTTTGGGGGAAATGAGTGTCCACTAGTTCAGTCCAAGGGTTCGGACTCTCTGGATTGCCACTTGGGGGCTAGGAGTCAATTTCCCAAAATGCACCTGCACAGTCAAGGAAAAATCCAGTTGCAACTGGTCAGCTGGGGTGATCCTATCTTTGGGATTGCAGGTGACTTCTTCCAGCTCTGCTGTACTTATTGCTGATCAGGGAGTCCACTCCTTTTCCTTTGAGTAAGCCACAGTCCTTTCTTTATGGAGCCTTTAGAGTGCAGGTCTTTTGAGTGCAAGCCTTCTGTGGTGTAGTCCAAGAGTCCAGCAGGGCACTCCTTATTCTTTTGTTTCAGGCAGTGTTCTGAGGAGCTCCTGCAGCTCTCCCATATTTATCCTCCATTCTGGGCTGGCAAGGGGTGGGACACCCCAACCAAGTTACCTTCCTTTGCTATGACTGCTTCCTGCAAGGTGTGGCATATTTTTGACCCAGAATGCACAGTTTTGCCAAATATCGAAATGGAGAAAATCTCTCCTTGGGGTGTGTGTTTGTGTAACCCTACCCAAATGTGTGTCTACCATCTGACTACACTCCCCTTCCAGCCCCTCTGCTAATCTAATTATGGGGTCTCCCATCTGGCTGGGGATGAAGGAAGTGGGGGCTAGCCTGGGTCCCGTGACATTTGTTCTCCTGCCTTTGAAGTTCAGCTTATCTACCCAACCCCTCTTTCTCTCCCTGGCCTCTCCAGGAATCAAATCTCCTCCCACCAAATGGCTGTATTGTTTCATCCTCAGGCCTCTTCACACCTACTCTGAGAGCAGGTTGGCTCAGGCTATCAAAGGCTTACCAATCATAAGAGGCGGCTACAGGGCTGCTATAATTAACTTCAGGATAGTACGTTCTAAAACTACTTTCCTGTAATAGTTGTAATAAATTGGCAAGTTGTTGGATTTATTGTAAACATTAGTTTGATACTTTGAATGATATGTCTAGCTAGCTCCAATCAAAATTTAGACTTCATTAAGTTTAATAATGCCTTCCCATGTTAGCCTATGGGGCTAGCAGCACTACAATAGAGAAAATCTATTTTGGCTGTTTTCCCTTACCAGGGCATATAAAACATATTTTATATTGTCCCTGCTTTTTACAACAATGCACCCTACCCTTGGGGCACCTAGGGCAGATCTTAGTGGTGAATTATAAGTTATAAAAAGGTAGTTTTGGACTGGGGAAGCACTTTGAATTCCAAAGCTGAATTTGGACATCGTTTTATTTTAAAACCAGCCTGCGAGGTAGGCCTGGCTTTAAAGTGACACCAGACACCACGGCAGTGCACAATTAAGTGCATTAAGTCCACTGGGGTCTTTAAAACCTACATGCCCTACCATAAACTAGGGGCTTACAGGTAAGTTGTCTTTGCCAATTAGAATTATACCAATTACCATATAACTTTAGAGAACAGAGCACTGGCCCTGGACCTGGTTAGCACTTTCAGAGTCAGTACCCATCAGCACCAGTCAAAAAAATGGGGGTGATCATGGCAAAAAGGATGACTTTCCTACACCAACAATGTGTGAAATAAATGTGTATGGTAAGTTTAAGATTGAAATATAAAACTGCAAACTGCTAGTCATGATCCTGACAGAAGTACTGCCATACATCTTGCAGGATGATCGAGTGGGCTCATGCCGAAAAAAACAAAAGATTCATGGATGCTAGAAAACACCCTGCTGCTACATGATCACCTGCATTGTCTACATCTTAAAGCAAGAGTTTTAATGAACTAATAGACGCCCTACAGGTTGGAAACCCATTAAACCCCTCCTGTGATATTCTGGACCTGTATAAGGTGCTAGTCTCCCGATCTACCTTCCTCCGGTGTCACTTTACTAATTTTATTCTTTGCAAGTTGTGTATGCATATCACCTTGGAGAGCTTCTCCCCTCTCGAGATCAGAATCCTTATAGTATGCCCTTTGATCAAAAATCAGCTACATTTGCCATGCCCCACAGGAAAGTTCTTAAATAATGTAAACGTGCTTCTTGTGTGGATCAGTAAACAAAGATATTATATTTTATTTATGTAGCCCATAGACAAATTTAACTGTACCTATGTGCTCATCAGGGAACATACTCAGCAGCACTCAAGAACCACTCAACACGAGAGGCACTGATTTAACTTCTTTTCTAAAGACTAAACACTGGAGGGAGTGATCATGTCCGATGTGGATAAGGAGACTTTTCCGTGTTTCGGCCTCAGAACAGAGAACCTTCTGCTCCTGTCTTACACTTTGTCTGGTGGACACTAAAAGGCTTTATGGGATTTCTATACCATGCATTATACACTAAATCAGTTCAGTTGCTGGCACATCTGTACAAAACTGCAGTCACATGTTTAATCTGAACAGTTGAGATGTAGCCTTTGTTGCTTTGAAGACAGATAAGCCAAGTACTGTTGAGACACTCTGAAAAAAACATCTTATTTACAGTCCATAAAACTGTACAAGTGGTAAGAAACATTATGCCAAAACAGGCCATTGTAACTTCTGAATCTGTAAGCGAGTATTTCCTTTTTGGTGGTAAAAGTAACTCTTACCACATATATTCATTTTCAAACTGTTTTTCAGTAACAGCTATAGCTATAGTAAGTTTACCTTCCAACTGACCTCCCTAAGACTTTATTAAAGTATCGCGTTGGCTTTTCCTGGTTTGAACGAGCTCTGTGGCCAACTTGTTATGCATTAAATTACCTTGTACACGCGAGTACTGTGGTTTCTAAGTGGAGGCATATTGACTTTTCATAGGGACAGAGCTTCTTCTTTTCCCTACCATTTTTAGGTCGAGCTAGACAGCGCAGCTGTCTCTCCGAGACCTGCAGTAATCAGTCTGTGTGCATCAAGTCCATCCCCTTTTTTGCTATTTCTTTTCATTTGTCTATGTCAGTGTCCTTTAAAAATCCTTGCTTGCTAGTGGTAGGTGCAGCCTCTTTGTCCCTCCTTTCTCTCTTCTGTTCCTCCCACAGAGCAGGGGCATAGCACTGTCTCATTCCTCTATGGTTCTTTATCTGTTCTCTGGGGGACTCTTTTCTTTCTTGGTTTCCTGCTCGTTTACTGTTTGTCTGTGCTCAGCTTAAGCACCCTAGCTTCTTGCATTTAAATATAGCCTTCTTTTTCCCACCCATCTTAACACCCCAGTTGTGTCACTGCTGCCTCCCCTGCCCAGCCTCCTGCTGGGTTGCTTGTTAATAATTGTGGACATTATCTATCAGTGCTGCTACCATTTCACTAGAGCTGCACTGGTTTCGTTTTTATTGTGTATTTCCTGGCTCCTCGTTCCACTTTCTCTTCTCTCCCTCCCCCCTCTCAATCAGTCAGCTGGCTCCAGCCTGCCTCTCAGCAGAGCCAGGCGGATGGAGAGTGAGGGTTGTGCTGCAGTCTGCCTCAGAGCAGGGGGCACTGCTGTCTGTGCCTTTCTTGCTCCTCGCAGCTGCCTGGGCCCAGGACAGAGTCTGGTCTCTGCAGAGAATGGCAGGTTATTTCTATTATATTTATCGGCAGGCTCTATTTATCAGCGCGGTGCCCTTTCACGAACACCGCGCTGGTTTCGCTTTCATTCTCCTGCCTCCCCCTGCTCCTCCACCCCACTCTTTCTGCTCTCCCTCAGTCCTGCCAAGTACCACGCATCTTGCGTTAGACTAACGCATTTCAGTGTGGTGGTCCGCATCACCGCACTGAAATGCAAAGTCACGCATTTCCGTTAGGTCACAGATCTTTACTTGCACATAACTCGGGCCCTGGGAATGAGAACGTGACAGCCTGCAGAGATGGCCCGATAACAAGGGCCCCATTATCACCATTCACGTAGTAGCTCTATGTAAGAGATGTTCTGCTAAAGCGCGTTTACAAACATCTCCACTCAGCCTCGGCTGACACTAGATCACGTGGCAGGAAGAAACTGTGTGACGCTTCTGGTTACGCGATGACGTCGCTGTTACCAGTGCATTACCAGCTACGCCATACTTCACAATAACACACTACGCATATGCCAGATCGGAAGCTTTTCATCGCTTGCTAAGGAACAGCTCTAGTAGAAGCCTCGAAACTATTGCTGAGTTCAACTTCACACGTGCTAGACCGCGCATTTCACAGAATGGTGCTCTGCTGTCAGCGTCCGTGTTAGGTGTAGAGTGCAGATCTACATTCACCATTACAAAATAGGAGCTTTAGCGTTTGGGGTTTGTTTTTATGAAATACAAGATTGCGTGGCTGCACCGTTCGCCGAGAGTCTACAACGTCCAGTTTGGTATTTCATTTCTAAATGAGGCTCATTTTGTCTTCCTTAACAGCCAAAATCATCCTAATATTAAAGAGCGCAATGTATGTGCTTAAAATTATTTTAAAGCGTCATCATCACTGTGCTTATCCACTTCCAGCTGTGCTCACTGTTTGGCTTTCTTTGTTGTAATGGATGCACTGATTAGGCCCTGCCACAGTGCCCGGTGCCGCTCCAGTTCGGTGTGGGCCAGGACTCCCAGCCAGGGAGAAATCAAATTCTTGAGAACAGCCCTTTACCAGCCATCATCTAGTTCATAAAGTTCTTTTCTAACTACGGCGCCTGAAGCCAGAATGGAGCCGCTGGTGCCTCTCAGGTCGGTCGGGTCCTTACTTTTCAAGGTAGGAAGAATTGTGCGCATTGAAAAAATATACCGGATATTACCATTTGTTGTACACATAAAGCCATTTGTATTCACTTTTAACATGACTTTTCTGTTTTTGTTTATTTTACGTATCAGTCAGGGATCATCATTACGATCAGCTCTAAAGCACGTTTAAAGTGATTTCTTCTTTATACCTACTGTTTGTAGTATGAACTAATGAGGAAAAAAATACCTTCTTTTTGTGATTTTCTTTTTCTAATTTTCTACCGACTGGTACCGTAAAATGTGAGTTTCTGGTTGCACAAATGAGTGTAAATTCTGATATTTATATGTTTCCCTGGTCTTCATTGCTTTATTTTGCTCGCGAGAAAGTGTCACTCATAGTTGTTGAATGTCACTCATAAGTACACTGAAAAAATGAAATTGTCACTCATAAGCAATCTGAAACCTTGGCAGCTATGCTCCCTCCTCCCTCCCTTGCAATCTGTCAGGGGGCTCCGGCTTGCCTCCTAGCAGAGCCAGGGGGACGAGAGAGAGGGCTCTGTTGCAGGCTGCCTCAGAGCAGGGGGTACTGCTGTCTGTGCCTGCCCTGCTCCTCGCAGCTGCCACGGCCGTGGCGTGGACTGACTCTGATTTGTGTTCGTGGCTGTTTACAAGCAATGCGACCCCCATCAAACGAAAACCAGAGCAGCTGTTGCTGATAAGTATCTCTGCTCGAGGATCATCTTGTTTTATTTTGTTCCCTGCAACCCGTTGTGGGTTTAAAGTGCAGTGTGACCTTGCCGATGAAAATGCTGTTTTTTTTCTCCTTTATGTGTGCCTTAATTTTTATTTTTTTATTTTTTTTAAATCTTTTTCGAAAGATTGGAGCAGCAAACGCTACCATGCAAGGCAGCACAACAGGAAACCAACAACAACAAAGTGTGATTGATCAATACAGAGAACCAAGACCGTCATATTTCAAGTCAATGACCCCAGAAGACATGTTAGGTGACAAGCTAGAGTTATACAGGACCCTATATCACTACCGGTGTAGAGTTAATCAGAGCCTGTTGTTGTAGAAACAGGCGTAGAAGTTCCCAGATGTCTTTGGGTATGGACGACGTTGGAAGTTCTTCTGCATACAATTCAAGATTTTCTTTACAATATACCATGTCTTTGAGCCAGTGTTCGACCTTTGGTGCATTAGTGTTCTCCCACGTTATAGACACCCGGCGTTTGGCCATCAGTAGTGCGATGCGTACAAATTTGCCTAAAGGACCCTTCACATGAGGAACATAACATAGCAAACATACCTGCGGCGTACATTGCAGTTCTACCCCAGACATTTTTTGTACATGACCCACCACCAGTTCCCAAAAGCGTGCCACCAGCCCACATTCCCAGGCGAGGTGTATAAAGTCCGCGTCTAAGCGGCCGCACCGCTTACATCTGCTGGACTCACGTAGTCCATACCTGTGTAATCGAAGGGGCGTATGATATGTCTGATGAAGATACTTGAAGTGTATAATTCATAGGTTGTAATTGGGTGTAAGTGTGCCAGTGAGTTTACATATATGTTCCCACTCGGTGAGTGTCAAGGGGGAGTCAGCTGATCATTCCAGCGGGCCAGGCTCTGATCTGGTGCATTCGTTTGTTCGGCCCGTACAGCCTTATACAACTTCGTGACCAGTTTCCTCCGAGTAGGAGTGGTTAATAGTAGCTGCAGCGATTGAAGCGTCGGTGGCTCGTTTGGGTATGTGGTGTAGTGTGATTTGACAGCTCGCCGTAATCTGTGGACAGTGAACTGGAATAATGGTGTAGGGTTAGTGATGTATTGTAGATCTTCCGAAGTAATGAAAGTGCCATCGGGGTAAAGGTCTTTCATAGTGACTATGCCTGCCTCTCTGAGCGATCGTACCGGGCCGTCTTCCCGTGTCACCGAGAGTGCGGTGTGATGTGCCAGAGGCAACGCTGGGGCGTATATTGGAAGTTTAGTGGCTAACAGGCCTATGGATTGCCACGCTGTGATCGTTGTATCCAAAGTGTTTATCTCCGCTTTTGGGGTACCTCGCCGTGCATGTGTAATGATGCTAGATGGGGGAATCGGGTGGGCATCGCCATCTTCAACCGCCACGTGAGGAGTGTATGCATGTGGGTTAACCCAGTAGTACGCATACTGTGCTTGGGCGCACAGATAATAGATATAAAGGTCTGGAGCACTGACTCCCCCCTTGGCATAATCAAGTGAAAGCATTGCCCAGCTCACTCAGGCCTGTTTGCCTCCCCAGATCAATCGAAGTAGAGAAGTTCGCATGATCTTGAAGAAATGTTGTGTCAATTTTATAGATATGTTGGAGAACACGACCATTTTGACAATTGCAATGCGATCAGCCAGTGATAGTGGCAGTGCACCCCATCGTTCGACTTGTTGATCAAGTGTGATACATGCTCGCCCATAGTTTTCTTTTATAACGATTTCAGGGTCGCGATGCACCCAAACCCCTAGGTATTTGACTGGCTCTGTGGTCCATACTAGGGGATACTCCATGGCCGGTGGGGAGGTCACCGCTGTCAAAGGCATAATCACTGACTTGTCCCAGTTAATGGTGAGACCAGAAAACAACCCAAATCTGATATACTCTCTCAGGACCTGCATTAAGTATCGACCGGGCTCCCTGATAAAAAGGACCATGTCGTCTGCGTATAGGGATATACCAATAGGGCGGTGAATGAAGTTGAGGGCCGTCTCTCTATGACGTTGTTGGATCACACAAGCCAGGGGCTCGAGTGAAATAGCAAACAATAGTGGTGATAAGGGGCATCCCTGCCGAGTGCCTCGTTTGATCGAGAATGGCTCAGATGTCAGGCCCCCCACCCTCACCCGAGCAGACGGATCGGTATATAATAATTTCACCCAGCCCAGAAATAATAATGGAAATCCCATTCTCTTTAGAATCTGGAACATGTAGCTCCACTCTATGGAATCAAATGCTTTGGCCGCGTCTAACATCACGGCGGCGGCGTGCAAGCCCAGGTCAAGAACGTGCATCATCGCGAATATAGTTCTGAGATTGTGGGATGTTGATCGTTCGGGAATAAAGCCAGATTGGTCCGGGAGGACCAAGCAGGGCATCAAGGGTTGCAATTTGGTGGCTAGGATTTTTGCAAGTATTTTTGCATCAAGGTTAATAAGGGACAAGGGCCGGTACGATTCGCAATGGTCATATGGTTTATCCTTTTTTAGGAGGGTGATAATTAATGCTTGACGAAGGGACGGTGGCAGAACACCCAATTCGTGTGCTTCCGCATACATTTCCAATAGATGCGGCGCTAGTAGATCCGCATATTCTTTATAAAATTCGGCCGTGAGACCATCCGGCCCCGGCGCCTTTGCGTTAGGTAAGGCACAAATTGCTGCTTTTATATCCGATACATCAATTGGCTGATCTAAGTAATCACGGTGACCATCCGCCAGCCACGCACAAGCTATATCTGCCAAGTATTCCGCTATCGTTAAGTCCGTCGCTGTCTCTCGCGACGAGTATAGTGAGGCATAGAAATCTCGGAACTGGTCCACAATTTCCAGAGGAGTGTAATGCTCCGCCCCCGAGAGTCAGTTATTTTATCTATGTGGTAATGTTCGATGCGAGACTTGAGTTTTGTTGCCAGATTGCGGCTGGGTCTCCCTCCCTCCCCATATGATCTGGCTACATGTCTACGCGATAGATATCGGATTTCGGATTCTGCCAATGCGTCGTATTCCAGGATTAGCTCGGGAATACGGGAAAGTGTGGCGGGACATGGGTTATCCGCGTGAGCACGCTCAAGGGCCGTCGGGCGGTTTCTATCTTAGTAAGTTGACCTCTGATGTCTTTCAAGATACCCGCTGAGGTGCTGATGCAGACCCCACGTATTGTCACCTTGAAGGCCTCCCAAAGGATGGCGATACTGTCCACTGTGCCTATATTTAACTCAAAGTAGTGAACTATGGCTTTTCTGATAGTGTCGGTGTAGACAGGATCATGTGTGCCTTCATTTATATGCACACTAAGTGGTTTTAGTATGGCACGCTGTCTCTTCCCTGACATTACCACACATACATATAAATACTGCACTGTCATATGCACTGTGCTGCCGCACACATCGCGTCATTGCTAAGCTCTTCCTACTGCGCTCACATATAGCCTTCACGCACCGCACTATGTGCTTTTACCATGGCATGCTGTCCCTTTCCTTGACACCTGTTGTCGGTTTAAACTGCATTCTAACGTTGCACATTAAAATGCTGTATTTTGTTTCTTTATGATTGTCTTCGTTGTTCCCCTCTGTAATTGTTAAATACTTTACGGATTGCACTGTCCCTTACATGCAGTTGAAATATTTCTGTTTTTGAAAAATTATTTTACTGTTAGTTTCATGATGCAGACATTGTTGGTGGACGTGACTCAGTGTAGCACCACTATTTATTTTAAATATTATCACATCATTTCATATAGGCCTTCCGGAACCTAAATAAAGCACACAGATCGTCAATGGTATTATTTGTTTTGTTTTTTGTAAATAATCCCTTAAAGTATCTTCCCCTCCTAAAAACTTTCAGTGGTATTAGCATCGCCATCTGCTTAACAGTTGCTTAAACAGACAGTTACATACACACCAGATACATTCCTGACACACCAGATACAGGGCCTCAAGCAATTCGTTTTGCAAGCTCCTAGGCAGGCCTTTCATCCTTTTCGTGTCACCGTCTTTTGTTACGTAGGAATTAGCAGCCTAAAACTAATCATGATGTACTTTTAGCCACATGCTGTGACTAATTACACTTCCTTATCAAATCGTAAAAAGTGGCCTACAGTGTACTTTTGCAGGGAAAACATCAACAGACTTAACACAGAGCATTGTAACAACTGTAATAGAATGTATCTATTTTATTTCCGGTGTTTGCTTTCTGTGCAAAGCAACCTAATTCAACACGACATTTCCCAATTTAAAATAAGATTCACATATTGGACTATAGGTGTCTCACTTAAAACACATAAACATAAAATAAACACTGCAGTGTTTGTAACGGTTGCACATTGCAGCTGAACACAAATTTAAACTCTGCACACTTTCGCTCCTTCTTCCATTCTCCTCCTCTTCACTTCACATCTGTTTTACTCCTCCGTCTCTCATACACTCCTCTCCCTAGCTAGGACACGTTACAGTGAAATCCCTTCTTTTCATGCCTTTCACTCCTTCTCTCCTCCACTTCTCTCCTAATTTCTCCAAAATAGGTTTAAACAATTTGAGCCTTTAAACTACAGCTTACTTTGAGCACTTAATTATTAACACCTGCTCTTTGGCCGTGCTGTGTAACAGACACATATTGGGTGTAACTGTGTACATGCTTACACATTTAAACAATTTTAACCTTTAAACTATTCCTTAATTTCAGCCGGGGTCTTCCAGTACGCACCATGGAACTTAATCATTAACACCTGCTCTTTGGGCGTGCTGTGTAACAAACGCATACTGGGTGTAAATGTGCACACACTTACATATTTACACATTTTTGTCATTTAAACTACTGCTCGATTTCAGCCAGGTCTTCTTTTCCCATTTTCTCCTTCACTCTTCCACTCCTTTCCTAATTTCCCCCTACTCTCTCTCTCACTCCATCTATTTTTCTCCCTCTTACCCACTCTCTCCACACTTTCAGCCCTTCTCCCATTCTCCTCCTCTTCCCTTCTCATCTGTTTACCCCTCCCTCTCTCATACACTCCTCTCCCTAGCTAGGACACAGTTACAATAAAATTAAATGTATCTAACACTTTTCTTCACCTGTGTTATAATTACGATTTATGTTCTACTATATTTCTTTTCATTGTGGTGTATAATATATGCTGTTACATCATTTTGGCTTTCCACTCATTGCGTACACCAAGGCCCAGGGTATGCATTATAAATTGTGGTCAATTCGGTTTCCCTGGTTAAATAGCACCACTTAAAGCCATAATATTTTTACCTACACACAAGGAAAAAACATATTTGCCCAATAACACATAATATTAGGCCAGGACAAAACTGCATTTTCATCCCCAAATCCAAATTCGGCACATTTCTTCCTTACACCTCATCCTCTCCACAATAGCCTTTGCCTGTCCGATTCTGATCCTTCTTTCCAGCACATTCTTTTACCTATCTCACCGGCTTCCTTTCTCTTCTGCTCTTACCCCCTTTCATACTTTTCTGTTCTTCCCTTTTTCTCCTTCTCTCCTCCACTTCTCTCCTTATCTTTTCCTAATATATGTAATGAATTTGAGGATTTAAACTACTACTTACTTTGAGCCAGAGTCTTCCAGTGCGCATCAAAGCACTTAATTATTAGCACCTGCTCGTTGCCCTCACTTCCTCCATCTATTTCTCCACACCACTCAACTTTTCTACACACCACTCAGTTTTACTCTCCTCCCAAAACCTTTACTCCACTCTACTCAGCTTTACTCCAATCCACTCTGCTTTACTACACTCCACTGCGCACAACATTCTGCTTTATTCCACGCCATTCTGCTTTACTCCGCATTACTACACTCAACTCCACTCTTCATTACGCCACTCCACACTGCTTTCCTCCATCCACTCTACTTTAATACACAACACTCAAATGTATTCCACCTCACCCCACTGAGCGTTACTCCACTCCATTCTGCTTTACTCCAGTCCAGTCTACTCCACTACACTTGACGCCACTCCGCTTTACTACACACCACGCTGCTTTACTCCAGTCCACTCCACTCTGCTTTACTCCACTCCAATCCACTCTGCTTCACTCCACACCACTCCCTGCAATGCCACTCTGCTTTAGTCCATGACACTCTCCTTTACTCCACTCCATGCAACTCTACTTTAATTCACTTTGCTTTACTCCCCCACACCCTGCTTTACTCAACTGCACTCCACTCCACTCTACTTTACTCCACTCTACTTTACTCCACACCACTCAGCTTTACTCCACACCACTCTGCTTTACTGTACTCCACACAACTCCATGCAGCTTTACTCCACCCCACTCTGATTTACTCCACTCCACTCAACACCACTCTGCTTTACTCCACACCACTCTGCTTTATTCCACTCCACTCCACTTTACTCCACTCCACCCTGCTTCACTCCACACCACTCTGCTTCACTCCACACCATTCTGCTTTACTCCATGCCACTCTCCTTTACTCTATACCACTCTCCTTTACTCAAACCAATCTTCTTTACTCCATGCCACTCCACTCAATCCCACTCTACTTTACTCTGCTTTACTCCACGCCAATCTGCTTTACTCCACACCACTATGCTCAACACCACTCAGCTTTACTCCACGCCACTCTGCTTTACTGTGCTTTACTCCACTCAATAACACTCTGCTTTACTCCACGCCACTCTACTCCACGCCACTCTGCTTTTCTTCATGCCACTCTGCTTCACGCCACGCTGCTTTACTCAACTCCATGACACTCCACCCACTGCACTCCACACCACTGCACTACATGCAACTACACTCCACACAAACTCACTCCACTCAACTGCACTCCACTCTACGCCACGCCACCCCATACAACTCAGCTCTCCGCAATTCCACTACACGCAACACCACTCAATACAAAACCAATCCTTGCAACGCCACTCTACTCTATGCCACTCTACTCTATGCCACTTCACTCTATGCCACTCCACGCAGCGCCACTCTATGCCACTCCACACAATGCCACTCCACACAACTACGCTTCACTCTATGCCATTCTGCCCCACTCTACGCAACTGCACTCCACTCTGCACCACACCAATCCACGCAGCGTCAATCACTGCAGCACCACCCACACAATTCCACTTCTTGTAATACCACCCCACCCCACTCTACACAACACCACTCCACGCAACCCCACTCCTCTCCACACAATGCCACTCCAACCAACTGCGCTCCACAAATTACTACACAACTGCACTCCACTTTACACCACTCCACTCAACGCCACACCACTCTACTCAATGCCATTCCACGTAACACTACTCAATACAATGCAAATTCATACAACCACACCACACAACATAATTACAATCCACATAATACCACTTAACAGCACATAATTCAACTACACCTAATTACACACTTCTCAATACCATATAAATACACCCCACATAAATCCACTCTATACCACATAACAATCCACATAAAAACACTCCACACCATGCCATATAATTCCACTCAAAATAATTTCACACTATACCAAACTATTCCATGCCAAACTATTCAACTTCACACAAATCCATTCCACACCACATATTTAATTAAAAATGTCCACCCCACAACACAATTCCACTACACACCATATATATCCATTTACAACACACAATTAATCATACCATAAAACACAACAGCACACCACTTAACTAAACTCCACTACATAGCACTCCACAACACAAAATGCCATTCATCATTATTACACTCCATTACACACAATCCCACTCCACATAATTCAAATACACTCAAAAACACATAATTAATATCCACATAATACAGACGCACACCATATCACACAATTCCACTTCACAAATCCACTCTACACCACACAATTCTATGCCACACAATGCCACAACTACATTCCAAACCAACACACATAATTCCACTACATAACACATACATCCACTCCAATCCATAACATATAGGTAATAAACATTTACATTTACAATGCTAATAGCTCTAACTCTCTTTATTTTTTAACAGCCAAACACACAGAACTAAAGCTTAACTCCTACCTATTTCTTCTTTATCATCTCCAAACAGGTAAATCTATCCACACAATTCCACATCATACAATTCAACTCCACACATTTGCAATCCACACCATATAAGTCAACACCAAACCACTTAATACAACTCAACAACACAATTACCCACCATATACATCTAATCCACGCCACACAATTCCACACCAAGCCACAAATTTAACAGCACACCATATAATTAAACTCCACTACATACCACTCCACAACACAAAATACCATTCCACATAATTGCACTCCATAACACACAACCCCACTACACATAATTCCACAACACTCAATACCACATATTTACTATCCATATAATTCCACAGCACACCATTCCACATAATTCCGCTACAAAAATCTAATCCACGCCACACAATTACACAACTAATCCAATCCAACACACATAATTCCATTACACACCACATACATACATTCCATAACATATGTAAAACACATTCTCATTTAGAATGCCAATAGCTCTAACTCAAACAAATGCGAGACCTATTGCATTTTCAATGCTTGTTTCCTCTTCTCTCTCTCCGCGCTTTTACAACGTCCTCATGGCCTATCGCCGAGAGCAAGACCACTGACTCACTGTCTTTCTTGTTTCTTTTACACTAGAAAGAAATTCAGTAGTCCCAAATGCACAGTTTGCATTTCAGCAGCCTACGCCTGCAGCCATGGCACCTTAGTCTGCCAGCTTGTGCCAGTCTTGCAATGTTTACCAAAAACAACATTGAAAAAAAGTTGCGCTTCCCTAAACTGCATTCCCTTACAAAATCAGTGACAAATCTTCCTACCCCAACTTCCATTCGTCCTTTTGGAACCAGCTTATCTCAAACTGGTTTCCTGCTTTCTCAAGTGCTCTATTATCCATTCGTTCCATTCATGATCTCACACTCCAGTGATACAGCAAGACTAACCTGAATAGGAACCAGACTAAAAATGTGTCATTCAATTAACAAGACAAAATCAGCTCATCTGCTAAAACAAAAAGTTATCTATTCACCAATACTGCAATAAGAAGGAAAATATTTTGGGCATGGCCCATTTAATATAACTTTAAGTAAAATTTAACTATTATCATAAAATATAACTATTTAAAAAAAGTAAGATATTTAAAATACAGCACAAAAAAGCTGGTGACGTATTTAGATAAAGATAGCAAGCATAAGTTTTATGGTTACGATGTAAACTTGTTTAATACTCTATATATATCTTTAATATCGTCTAGCTCACATACTAAAACATACTACCTCTGGGAACATATAGAAATTACCTTAAAAAGAATGTGCACTAAGAGTTTCCTTTTATAGCAGACAATAGAATGTTTAAATAAAAGTTCTCTTACCTGTACAACAAAATGGGCGCCATTTTGCAGAAATGCATCGTTTCTAATTGGCAGCTTAACAGTAATTTGAGGTTTCCCTTCCGAGAAGACGATATTGTTTTTTGTAGAAACGTTCAGCACTCCCTCTCTGGCTCTCAAAGGGTCTATGGCGCCAGCAGGAATATACAACGCCGTATATGTCAGCCTCACATCTCTTAAAGTCCCTCCTTGTCTTGCAAAGGTTAGGGAGAGAAAACGACCACTTGGGCTGCTTTCAATCATTTGGTCTTCGACACGGTGAAATTTGATTAAGCCATAAACATCATCACTGTCCTGTATATAAAAGAGAAGCTGCAAAGAAAGAAAGATTCTGTTAAATGCAAATGCTGCAAATTTACATTAATAGGTAACTTACAGTACACACAGGTAATTCTTTTAAGGATTTGTTGCAGGGGTTTAAACGTGTTCAAATACTAGACGTATTGAAAAGTAGATGTGCAGTCTGCATCACCTGGATGATTTTAAGCAATGTCTAAAGACATCGTAGTCAATGAGAGCATATTTTATGTTCTGCATTGGCCACCTATATGGTTATTATCAAGAAACAATGACAATTCACTTCATGACTTTCTATATCCAACAAACGGATGGTTAGCTACAGGTTCTAAAGTTTGTGCCTCATTTGGTTCAAAAGAGGAGTTTTTCAGCTGAGGCTTAAAATAGGATTTTGTCTCAAGGTGAAGAAGATGCCCTGAGAAAAACTGAGGTTAGGGACGGGTCTTGGGTTTAGATTCTTTTCTTTGAATATAGCAAGAGGAGGAGCAATCAGAAGGTGTGGCGAGGGAGCTGATTTTCTGTACGGTACTGCAGATGACTTGAGGGGATACTTGATGGAGATTGAGGTGTGGATCTAAAGAGGCAGTGATGTGGGCATAACTCAACTGGATGGAAAGGGAGCTTTGATCTGTTTGCTTTTGTCTATGAGAACAATCTTGTTTTGATGTTTCATTCCTTTTAGGAGGCCAGAGGAGCGGTGGTGCATGGGGAGATTTGTAGACCACCACTGCTTTGATTCAATCTCAATGTTTGTTGATATTGTCAGTTCTGGAGGTGAGTTTGTTCTTTTTAGGTTGGATGATGGGGGGCATGGTCGACTGCCAACCAAAATGGCCGCTTGAAATGGGGGCTCCTCTCCCTAGCCTGTAAAACCTGCCAATCCTATCAAATCCCCATGAATCGTACACCAACCATCCTAAGTCACTGGCAGATGGCTTTTATGTGGACTTGATTTGAGGGGTTTATCCCAGCATGGAGGTAACGGACGCTAAGCCACACATGCTGAGGGAGGGGCGGCTGCATGGCTGGTGCAATCTTGCCAACTTGCTGCAACAGCTGCACCTCTAATGGAGTGTGCCTCGGAAGGTCGGTTGGGCCTTGAGAGTGGGGCGCCTGGTGAGAGTGGAGCGGAAGGTGTGGTCACCTATGGGATAGGAATCCTTTCACTGCATCTGGCCTTCCTGAGGCGTACCCAGAGCGATGACGTGAGGTGGGGCGAATTGGCTGGGGTAAAGGTATGGGTTTTCAAATGCCGCTGGCTCCCTCCCTCCTGAATTATTACACCACCATGGATGCCTGGGACTAATGAATGATGTCCATGTTACCATCCCTTTACGTGGTAGTGTGCCGGGTACTGAGAAGTAATTCCATCTTTGTGGTCTCATCATGACTGTAGGCATCCCAATATGGAGCAACAGACCTTCTCTGGATATCACAGGAGTTGAAGTCGTGGTGTGGGGGAAGAATGATTTGGCCTTGGCAACCAGGGCCGATCCCTTCAACCATCCGCAAAAGCACACAAATACCCTCCGTCTACCCCATACCTGAATAATTGCTGTTGCTCTGGCCCCCTAGGATAACCTATCCTACCCCTCCTACTTAAATGTGGTGTTATTGTGGACATGAACACACAGCTACCGCTTTGTGGACTTTGATTATCTTCCTGTTCAACTACGGTGATTTCACTTAGCATGGTGATTTGGGTGGCCCCATCACCTCCACTACTGGCGCACTACAATAACGCCGATAATAAACCAATAGTATTTGGATTGACTAACCTATAATTTTACACTTTTTTTATGCGGGGATTGCTCTTTGACCACAGGCTCACTCAGGGAGGCCAGGCAGATATTGAGCCTGCCACCAGAGGATGATGAAGACCAAGCTGAACAGGACCAGGGGACAGCGAAGATCCATTAACCGAGTTAACAGATAGTCATGAAATGCTACAGAAGTTGTCGACCAAGTGCCACCAGATTAAAACTCACAAAGCCCAACATCTAGAGTACCTTTGTAGCAACGATGGCAGGAAAGAAGATGAACCAAGTTAAAGCTCTGAATGCAACCAAGACTACTCTTATTGATATAGCTTCATCTGGCTCCCAGTGGGACCCGGGCCCTGTAGTTTCTTCTACGTAGTGGGTGTGGCGGTCAGGTAGGGGGGTGGTAATCTATTGACACATCAACACAGCCAATACGCCGAACTTGTGAGGAGGCACTTTGGTAATATGACGTGTTCTTTTGACTGTTAATATTTCTTAGAATTTAAGTGGAGAGGGATACGTTGACCACACATTTTTACATCACATATCCTTTGCCTGGGTGGGAGACGAATGAAATGCTACACATGCTACTGGTATGATACAATTATCAGTGGGTGCACATCAGTGAAAGTCATAACTTACAATGTCCAAGGTCTTTATAACCCCTCCAAATGGCATAGAATTCTGGGGGAATTCAAAGCGGCTGACACCGATATATGCTTCTACAGAAGACCCACATCCTGAGGGTGGAAAGGGCTAGATTGAGGTCCTGAATCTTTTCTTCTCAATACCATGTGACTGCCTCCTCCAAGAGAGTTGGAATAGCAATACTCCTAAGCCCTAGAGGCCTGTTTATTTAGAGTAAGTATCAAGCTAGTAAACCAGCTAGACTGGTAGATGGGTAGAGGTTAAAGTCTTTGAGAGGATAGCCTAGTTAGCCTTAAGTCTCTGTATGCCCCTAACTGTGGAGAGGAGGTATTCCTGAAAGACACTGTCCGAATTCTTACCCATTTCACTTCGGAACTCTTGATAATTAGGGGAGATTTCAATATGTTGCTAAATGCAGTCCTAGACAGATCCCAGCTAAGTCATGGTGGGACCCCAGAGTTATCAGCTGAAGGACAGACCTTGTTAAATGATTGGGATTTGGTGGATGCTTGGTGCACTAAATATCCAATAACAATAGACTGCTCCTACTATTCTTCAGCACATCAGACATATGCCAGGATGGACCTAGTCCTACTGGATAAGAGATTAGAACATGCCTTGGATGGGACTGGCTAAATCCCCCAGACTCTCTCTGATCATTGCGAGGAGAACCTTACATGACACTGGGAGAGAGAGGCGAGACTCAATTACTGGGGCTCTTGGTGATTTAACAATTAATTGCTGAAAGACCCCATAGTCTTGGCCGAAACACTTACAGCATACTTGACCATTGGCAATACTGGTGAACTGCAGAAGTGCGTTGTTTGGAATGCCCTCTTAGCAGTTAATAGGGGAACCCTTATCCAATAGGCAGCAAGACTTAATTGCATGTTTGAGCTAACCAGGGGAAACTTACCCACCACACTGAAAGAGGAGGAACAGAAACACAAAAATATCCCTTGCAATAAAATTTGGAGGAGGGTGACAACTATATGGGGCCAACTCTGCACCTTAGATTTAGATAGAAGAAATTACATCCTCACTACATATACCATGAAAGTGGGAACAAATTTTGCACCCTACTGCCATATAAGCTGTGATTCTATCAGACGCGCAGGCATATTGGGGAGATTAAAGAGGAAACTGGCACACTACGCACCATGATTGAGGGCAAGCTCCAGGCATTTCACCACGCCCCGACTGGCCGTACCGGGCATCGGGTGTTTTCCCAGGAGGCCATAAGGATGGGGGCCAGTTTTGCAGCGGTGAGGGCCAGTTTTGTTACTTAGAGCCAGTATTGCAGCCGTGCTGCAAAATCGGCCCCCATTAACAATCAAGTGTTTCCAGCCTCCCGGGGCCAGGCAGTGCTTTCCCAGGGGCTGGTACAATTAAATTGCCAGGGCTGCTTTGGGTTCCCAATCCAGTCCTGCATTTCACACACACTATCAATCTTTAAATACTGCAGGTCGCACTTCGCCAAAAAGAGCAAGCAGCATACACAGATTCAGTTTCACTTCCTAAACTTTCATTATAGTCCTCCATCATTCTAGATGAGCTCATCAAGGGTACTCCATACACAGACAAGATAGATTGGATTCACGCGGAGGGGGCTTGGAATCCTCTACCGTAATATGTTCCAATGCTCCTCCTTCGAGATCACTGATCTTAAAGGGGCAGAGATTTTAGGTTTCTGTCTGCAGATCGATGGGTCTACTTCTTTCCCTGAAGCCCTAGTCTACTGCCCGCCAGGCTCAAGCACCCAATTCCTAGATCCACTGGGTGACGCCCTTGGCCCTCTAATCGTCAGGTACTCCAATTTTACCCTCCTTGGGGACCTCAATCTACACCTAGAATGTAAAAATGAACCAGGAGTTACAAACTTTCTAGACACACTGAACACCTTAGGTCTTGAACAGCTAGTATGCTCCCCACTCATGGCGCTGGTCATACCTTGGATGGAATGTGTTCCAATTACCAGTCCCTCAAACTCAACTTCCCACTACCAATGGCCTGGACGGACCATTGGTTTATCCCATTTGAGATAAATCAAAAGTCCACCAACATCATACAGAATCGTGCTAGCGGCCCTCCCCCCATGGTCCGGAAATGGAACAAAATGTTAAGCAACCCTGATCTCAACACTATAGCTCTAGACCTCAGACCCAATCTGACAGGTGACCCAGCTAGGGACTCACAACATTTTACCTCTTGGATGTCCCTACTCTGTAACACTCTAGCTCCCCTAGTCAACTTAAAAAGGAAAAACCGCATCATCAAAACCTCCTCCCCTTGGTTCACACAAAAATTGATAGATCAACATCTCCAATGTAGACAGCTCGAGCGCCGATGGCGAAGAAACTATAAATCAGAAGCTCTCTCCCAGTTTAAACTAGCCTTAAAAACCTATCATCGCCTAATCAGACTAGAGAAGAAAGTATACTATTCCAAAGTACTTGCCTCAGCTGACTCTGACCAAAAAACTATCTTTAAGATAGTGAAATCTTTCACGCATCCCAAAGCACTCGAACAAGAAATCCCTCCCTCACATTCTCTCTGTAATCAAATGAACAGAAAATTCAAAATATTCATGCCGACTTTAAGGAAATACCTCCCCTCACCACTAACCCTACATCTAAAATCAAGAATAAAGCACACCACCTACATTCATTTCAAAGGATTAGTAAGGAACAATCCCGCCAAACTATCCTCTCCTGCAAATCAGGATCCCCCTTTGACCCCTGCCCCCCAAAAATCCTTCACCCCATTGTGGACACGGTAAACCCATTCATAAATAGTATAGTCAATGCATCAGTTTCACTAGCAGAGGTACCCTCAGACTGGAAAATCGCGGCAGTCAAGCCCCTCCAGAAAAAACAGTTGGGAGACCCTACCACCCTTTCTAATCTCCGGCCCATTTCCTTACTTCCCTGTCTCAGTAAAATTACTGAAAGAATAGTCAACAGTCAACTCATGACCTTTTAAGAAACCACAAACAACCTATCTCCAACTCAATCAGGCTTTAGGCCATTACACTCTACAGAATCAGCACTTTTACATACCGCGGAGAGCCTTAAATCCGCCTTGGACGAGGGGAAGAATGCAGTTCTGATTTTGTTAGACCTATCAGCTGCAATCGATACCATCTCCCATGAGATCTTGCTACATCGCTTCAACGCATGTGGCATCTCCCATCTGGCTTTGGCCTGGCTCAAATCATTTTTGACAGGCCGTCAGCAAGTAACCACGCTCGGGCCCTACCAGTCAGCCATGAAATCTCTGCATATAGGTGTCCCGCAGGGATTTATATTGAGTCCAGTACTGTTTAACATCTATATGGCCCCACTTATAGAACTGATATCATCATTCAACATCAATACTACATCTTATGCAGACGACACTCGGCTGATTCTAACATTAGATAAACAATCTACCAATGCTGAAGTAAACTTCCAACATTGTCTCACAGAGGTCTTTCATTGGATGAAGCAGAATCACTTGAGGTGCGATTCGGAAAAGACTGAAATCATGCTCCTAGGCAAAGCCAACACCTTCACCCCCAGTAGCTGGTGGCCACTAAATACCCCTCCACCACCTAATACGGTGGAGGTAGCAAGCAATCTTGGGGTAAAATTTGATTCTATCCTATCCTTTCGTCTGCAAGTTCTATCAGTGGCAGGGAAGTGTTTTCAACTGATTAAATCCCTGAAATTGTTTTTGACCTTCTCCCAGCCACCGCAAGAAAAACTATCACAGCAGCTCTAATAACTTCTAGGCTTGACTACTGCAATAGCCTCTATGCAGGTACCAACAAAACTATCCTAAAAAAACTTCAGACCATTCAACACTCAGCAGCCCGCCTGGTACTCAAGCTGCCACGTCGCTCCTCAGCATCCGCAGCTTTAAAAGTGTTGCATTGGTTACCCATACACAAAAGAGTGTTATTTAAGATACTCATCATCACTTTTAGAGCTTTCAGGGCCACTGGACCCGTGTACCTAAGATCTAGATTCTCGCCCTATATCACCACACGTACTCTTAGATCTACCTCAGCCAATCTCTTAAAACCTGCCTGTTTCAAACTTAAAACTAGAGGAGGTAGATCAGTAACCATCCTAGGGGCAAAAGCATAGAATTCACTCCCCAGCCAACTTCGTCTCATCCAATCTGAAGCTTCTTTCAGGAAATCCCTAAAAACTTGGATTTTCGGAGCCCCTGACTCTCTATGCTTCTCTCTCATTTAACTCCTTTCAGTCTCCCCAAGGCAACTCGGACTACCCTGTACCTTTTTCATCTATGTCTGCACAGCGCCAAGATACTCCTTCGGAGCGATAGTCGCGCTTTAGAAATTCCTGGTACAATTACAACTACAATCACCATGGCCAAGATGAGGTGAGGGACATTGGGCAGCTGAAGTGCTCTAAGGCTACAGGCCAGATGGGTTTACCAAACTCCTTCCCATCTTAACCGCACTGTTTAATGATTTAAGTGCAAACAACAGAGCTTTCTTAGGAATAACTGAAGTTCGCATCATGCTGCTACCCAAACCATGTAAGGACCCAACACTCTGCCCATCTCATAGACACATTTTTCTATTCAATTTAGACTTCAAGATCTTTGCTAAAGTTGTAGCCAACCGACTGCACAAACTGATGTCCGAACACCAAAATAGCCTTGATTTTATAGATATTGCCATGAAGAAAGGGAGGGAGGAAGTAACTTGACGATGAAACATTGTTCAACAAGGTAGTTTGGGGAAAGCTATACCATGCATTGAAATGGAATACAGCCCTATACTGTAACCTTCGGAGTGGATCAAATTCACTGGACAGATCTTTGCATTCTTACTCATATGCAAGGGCACTTGTCAGGGGTGTCATTTGTCCTCCCTTTCTTTTTGACGTATTTTTGGAACCCTTCCTTCAGAATATTAAAGAAAATCCCCAGGTTGATGGTATCTCCTTTTGCAAAGATGTATTTGAGCTTTCCGCCTTTGTGAATGATATCGTTCTTGCCCTCAATGAACCCCTGCAGTCATTCCAGGCTCTCATCCCTTTATTCGAGGAACTTTAGGCAGTATCAGGGCTCCAAATCACTATGACTAACTCTGAAGGTTTGGTGCTAGTCAGAGGGCAGTCCTTTGTCATGAATCACGTAAATGAAACATCATTTCACTAGTCTCAAGGCAGCATCAAATTCCTAGGCATCCAATGGAGCCGTCCGTACTGGCTCGCAACAGAACAAACTGCGAATTGTTGCTACATGCAAACAAGGTCCACTTTGGCAGCCTGGAAAAACTATGTTCTCTCTCTGACATAGGAAGAATAGCTGCACTGAAAATTATGCTGCTAAATCAGATTTTATATGTCTTCCAGACCCTGCCACTTCCCCAGAGGAGGGAAGATATTAGACAGTAGCAAACGGCCTGCTTAACCTATATCTGGGCAAAGACTTGCTTGAGGGGGCTAAAGACTCCTTACTTGTTGCGCTATTACCAAGCCTCCCAGCCATGATATATGATTGAATGGCTGAAATGGGAAACAGATAAGAAATGGTGCTTTATAGATCTTAATCTAGCAGCTAGACCACTGGTGATGTACCCTGGAATCCCTGAAAACTTGCATGTCAACTCCTCTACATCTCCCTAATAACAATAGCCATGCTAGGGGTCTGGGACTTCACTGCCCACAGAGAAGGCCTCACTACATTCCGATAACCCCTCACAACTATAGTCTGCAACTCTGACTACACACCAGGAATGGAGATGCACGAGTTTCAGATTTTGAGGCAGAAGGGATCCTTCCTACTCTGGGATTTCTGCTCTGATGGTACCCTAAAATAATTTGTGGAAATTAAGTTAGAGTGCAAGGTTCTAGAGAGAGAGCACTTTTACAGACTACAAATTAGAAACTGGGTACTCCAGAGTGGATTTAAGGATGGGGCCACTAGGGACCTGACACACTTTGACAAATTCGTACAATATCCTTCCTCCACTAAACACCTAGGGGTCGTTTCCGATCTCGGCCGGTAGGGCACCGAATCGGATTCGGCCTTACTGGATCCGATTCGGAGCCCTCTTTCCCGACCGATTCGTACGTGCGTCCGGGCGAGCGAGTACGATGCGAGCGCACGCGAATTCGCCGACCGACTCGTACGCGGGTCCCAACCGCTCCGACCGACTCACACGGACACGACTCGCACCGCGCAATGGAGACGTTCCCCGGCCGGGCAAGTACGATGCGCGCCTCGAGCAGTCCGACCGACTCGTGCAGTCCGGCTCCAAAGAGCAGTCGGAGCCGCACTTTGGGGGTCCGTGTCGGACCCCCCTGTACGCGTAGCCGCGTGAGTCGCACACAGGGGGGACCCATGGGTCCCCCCTACCTGTGCATGTACGGCGCGAGTCGCTTCGACGCGTACCCGCTTTAGGGGGTGCCCTCGTTCGCCTCGCACCCATTGAGTCAATGCGAGCCCGCGTACGCGTTGTACGACCAGCTCCCATTGACTTCAATGGGAGTCCGACCGACTCGAGTCCGATGGCATATGGACGCATCGTACTCGTTCGGTCGGGCTGCTAGGGTCCGATTCGGTCGGTAATCTCTCCGGGTCCGGCTCGGTCGGAGAGATTTCCTGCCCGAATCGGAATCGGCCCCCTAGTCTCTAGAATATATGTCCTCCTCAACTCCCCAGCAAAGTAATGGTGTGAAATATATGTTTGGACCACTAATTTCACTCGTTACACCAGAGGTAAGGAGATTCTTTATAAAATGCTATTCCAATGGCAACCTGCATGGCTACATTAACCACACTATTAACCAGGTATACCCCAACACCTGCTGAAGGGCCTGTGGCGAAGTGGGATCCTTGCTACACATACTGTGGGCATACCCACAACGGCGGGATTTCTCAGACAAGAGCTTCCTAGCCATCTATTAAATCCATGACCAAACCATAGACAAATTACCTAAATTTGCTCTGCTCGGCAAACCTGCAGAATGAATAGTCCCTTTGAATTGCAGTTGAATATCCCACCTCTTATTGGTGGTCATGCACATTGTTTTGCCACTTTGGGGGTCAGACCACTACACCGTCCTATGAACTTTGGCTGAACAAACTATTTTTCCTATTGAGTCATGAGAAAATTGCACACAGTTTGTCTGGCAGATAAGTCTGGCAATTTAACAAACTATGGCATCCAGTTTTACTAGACTTAAACAAAGATTAAAGGGCTTTACATGCCCGCGGTCTCTGAGAGCTTTAGGCCTTGTTGATTACACCACGATACCCCGGTTTGAGACACTAGTGTGCCAGAGTGACTGAAGCATGGTAATATTTTCAATTTCATAAGCGAGTGGTCAGGGGTGGTGGGTTGGGAGGGTGCATCTTAGTTCTTCCTTTTAAAATCGGGATAGGAGTTGGGCAGTATGACTTGAAGGGTATACCTGCCAAAATGTTGTTCTTTATGCCTGCTAAATTCACAATAAAACTACTGAAGCTTAGATTCAGAAGGGTAGCTTACCTTGCACCAGATGAGAGCTCCCAAAACAAAAATAATGATACTGAGGGTGGTGCAGCTAAATTTGTAGTTCCCATGGAGGGAATGTAAAATTTGTGCATGCTCTAAACAGGAGCAAAATTAGTTGGGTTAATTAACCTCTTTGCAGTATGATTCATTTGATGTAAGCCAAAGATCACCCAGCATTTTGTGTTTGTGTATCTTACAATTGGGAAGATAATTATGTAAATACATACATAGAGATAAAGGTGAATGAAAAAGTACAGCCTAACGGATACAAACAACTGGACTGCTAGCCAAAAGTCATTTTTAACAAAAGAGGGCTCAGTAAGAAAATAAACAAAAGAGAATATCAGGGCATTAAAATGGGACCAAGGAGAATCGCAATATGTCGATGCTACCAGCATATTAGTACAAACTTACCATAGCAGCTGAAAATAACATAGAAGTATCTAATATAAGTGTTAAAGAAAAGGAGCAAGGATAGGATCACTTGGAAATGTAACTTTTTGCTAATTGTATTGTAGATAAGCAAAGGAGGGTTGTGACACGCCCACCACAGACACCATTTGGCTCATCAGAATACCATGGTCGTGAGTTCAAAGCATTTAAAACTTCCAAGAGAATTAAATTCATAAAGGATCATCTATCTAAGTTATTCAAAATCTAAGTAATGACTGCTACAAAGAAAGTCTTAGTACCATAATTGGATTGTAATAAGTGTCTAAAACCTGGATAAAATTGACACAACATGAACATCTTTCCCAACACACTGCGGACTCTTGAATGACTTTGGGGGTCATATTATGTTCAATAGCACATTATCCCGGTTTCTGCCAGGTACATCATCAATAGTGACCATCAGGGCAAACAGAGATAGTGTAGCATATTATAAACAAAATGTGATGTCTCCTCTGCAAGCGCAAAGTCGCAGCTACACATGGAACAACTCAGCATTTAAGGGCTAATCAGCAGGTTGAAACCAACGGTCTGTCTTTAAAGCAGATTGACGAGCAGCACTTTGAAGAGGAGGCACGTATCTACATGCAGGTGGAAGCATTGTGTCTGCACCAGCCTGCGAGGGATGCCAAGGGGGCTACATTGGCTCCCCCTCCCAATGGGCAGGCTTCAAGGGTGCGCTGACTTGCGTCACTTTGCACATGGCTCACAATCAGTGCACCTCTCAACAGTCTGTTTACCCCTGTGCCCACAAATGGCTCAGTTCAGGGACAGAGGCAAATTAGTTTCTTCATTTGCATAGGCCATGCACCTATACCTATGATGGGAGTGTCCTAGTGGATAGCACAGGTGCAAAATATGCTCCAGCACAATCCCATAATTCAGAAGGGGCTGCACAAGCATCTCTGGCTCAATCTTAAATTCCAAAATGCCCCATGGATGCAAATTAATGGGTCGAAACACTTATTCTGCCCCTTGAAAACGTTCTGCAGTATGAACACAATTTCAATTCACTATTAAAAAAGAGTTTAACAGCGAGGTATGCAATCATTGAGTAGGATTCTTTTTAGGTCTCGCCTGAGCCAGCGCGCATGCGCTGCAAGACATTTAGTAAGGGCTTTAAACTTTGGAACACACGCTTGTGTGTGTGCTTTTGTTTTCTTCACCCGCTATTGGCCTTTGCATGCGTCTTTCTAAGAAAGACAGCACGCAATTGGCCAAATGCGGGTGCATGTCCCGCCTTCTTTCTCTTGTGGCCTAGGGTCCGCGGGAGCGAGCATGAGCGCCATATGTTTCCAATTATCGCGCCGCGTCTCGCGGTCGCGTTAATTGGAAACATATGGTCAAACGCGGCGCTTTCACTTTCGCCGCGGCGGGCACAAGCGCCCGCGCGCGCACCACACTTCCGGGCTTGTTATGACGTGTTGCCTGTTTTATATCTTAGGATGGGTCCGTTTGTGCTTTGGTTGTAAGAGCCAAGCCAGATCAATTTGCTTGGCTCTCCAAGGCTGTCTGTGTCAGTCGCAAATAAACAATACGGCGCCAGACGTGCCAACGCATTCCCGCAGGTGGCTGACACTATATTGTCATGTCCCACGGCGCTCAGGCGTCTGCCAAGCTGCCACTCAAAGTCCCGAGAGGCTGCGGTCATTTCCGTTCAACATCCACACCCAAGCGTGGATTGTACAACAATGTACAGGCCTCGCTCTGCTCAGGGAAGGAAGTCGCCTGGCATGCCCTGCACCTCTCGGACTGTAAGGGGCTGAGTAGGGGGACAGTGTACGCTGCTACTTTCAGACCAGAGCTCTGCACAGGGACTATACAGCCACGCTGCCCAAGTCAAAGCCTCTAGAGCCCGGCTAGACTTCACACCGGTGACCTCCGAGTCACCCAAAGGCGTCACTTCCACAGAGAAGATCGGCTTCCCGACGAGCCACGTCGGAAACATATTTGGCAGAGTGTGAGCCAAAGAAATCCACCAGATGCTTGAGGCCGGCTAAGAGAAACCACATACCAGTGCAGGAATGTAACCTGAAGTGTGCTGTCAAACCAGTTCACGCACATGCGGAAGGGGTGGGTCAGAAAACAGACAGTGCTCTGAGACGTTATTAGACCACACCACTGAACAAATGAGACTGGAGCGTGCGGAGAATTGCGTTTGCTTAATATTCCTAAATTGCGTAGTGTCACCTTAGGTGGCAGAACACTTTAAATCACCGGACTCTGGAATATAATTCTGCAGGAGAGGACCCATTTCTGTTGTATTTTAGAAACCTTTTGAACACTTTATTATTCACGGTTATAGCGCCTTTTCCATTTTTTCGTAATACCAAATATTTCAAAATTACCCGTAATGTATTACAAGTGCCACCGTACCTTCGAGTGACTGCTGCGATGCATAAATACTACACTGAATGTTATGAATTCAACTTTAGGCAATTAATACAGCGCAGACTTTGCGCCAGGGAGCAGCGATCAACTGGCACAGAAATCATTATTTCAGATTAGACATCTGAAACATGAGGTGCACACAACAGTATGGTGTGAGAGTGTGGTGGCTAATATCGCACACAAGAAAACTAGTTGTAATGAGGAGGTTCGCAGGCCTGGGCATGCTGTGAAAGACATTATTGTACACCATTTAAGGAAATGCAAGCCTGCGTGTAGTGTATTGCGAGACACTAGCGCGCACAACAGACAGAAGTAAAAAGTGTACAAGTCTTTAGTGCGCATAAACTAGGTATGTGAAGTGCTGCGAAATATTTTAAAGCACATCATTACTAAAAAAAAAAAAAAGAACAGTGGCATGCTGTGAGATATACTGGCGCACAACTCTCAAAGAATGGTAAGCAACGATCGTGCAGTGAGATCATATAACGCACGCAATGACATCATGAGGAGTCAAGGGTGAGCCGTAAAACCGTGACGCACTAAAAAGCCAACGGTGGGAGTGAAACCCTTCAGCACACGCCGCTGAATTGCGGGTTGAAACATGCTTGAACGCTCCTCATGAAGGACTGCGAGACACGGTTTGCAACGTCACCCTACGTGCTATACGTTGTGAACACTGCATTTTGTGGGGATGATGATGGACGAACAGCCTAGGGAATTTTTTACTGGGTACCAGTACTGTTTCATGTAAAGCACCTAGAAACTGCAAATGTGTTGAATGGAGACAGACGGGCACACAGACACACACAAACTCAATACTGCTATAATAAAACTTGTCTGGGCGTGTAAATTACACCAACAATCCTAGTGCTGACTTAGTATTGGGTATTATTCTGAAAACGCCACCATCAACAGAACCAAATATGAAAATCGTGATTTAGTGGAGATTTTGCGGTGAATTAGTGAACAATTATAAGAACACTAATCTTAGTGACAAGTTGTGACAGAGTTCATGCATGGCAAACTCAACACGATATATTATATTTTTCTGTAGCGCCGAAAAACGCAGGGAGCTTCTTCAGATAACTTCTGGTTTCTATAGACAATATTTGGACACCAAAGTTCACGAATTAATATTTTTTCCAAACTTTTCCTGAGCTTTCCGTGTTTGGTACTCTCTATTTGATGACATACCTCACTAAAACCGGCGTCTCTGTTTTTTAAGAGAAGGAGGGTGAACCACTTCTACATGTGCTGTGAGTTTAGAGAGGCAATGGGAAATGTGCCACAGGGCCTTCATGCAGATTGCTCACACGCCACCTGCTTACCTGCCTACACTGATGCTTCTGCAGAGACCGGTCACTCTCAGTGCAACCTAAACAAGCATTGGCATAGCCAATAGGTCTCGCCTTTGGGACCTTATAAGTGTTTAGTTATGCAGCACAATATCCTTGGTGCTACAACATCAACTGTTGCATGGCTAAACATTTATAAGGTCCCAAAGCGAGACCAATTGGCTATGCCAATGCTTGTTTAAATAGGAGGATGAGAGATTCCGTGATTAGATAACATGTCTAGAAGAATTCGTGTGCAAAGTAAATGATGACAGAAGGGCCATTGTAACCTGTAAGAAGGTGGTATATACCAGTTGTTGCATAATAGACATGCTTTAAATGCCCACAAAGACTCACTTAAACGTTCTTGCCTGTCTCTTGAAAACAAACAGATCTTAAAACAGGAATAGGAGAATGCTATTTTAAGGGGAGATGCTTGCCAGTGTTAAGGATATCTAAGACGTTCTAAAAAGTATTAAAGTACTCAATAAAATCTGAGGTATGATCAGGGAAAGCAAAACTGCAGGTACAGAAAGTGAAAACGAGGTACTTTACCTGCCGTGCAGCTCTTTTATATACAAACCAAGCAGAGGTGTTTCTGCAGTTTCAAGGGACTAAGCCTGACTGCATCAACGAAAGAGGATGCTTTGATGAGGAGGAGTTAGGCATAGATTCGAGACCTAAACAGAGATTGCTCCTTTGAGTGGCAATCAATACCCTCTGTCAACTGGCACTCGCCAAACTAATAGCTCTCACTTGTAACAGTGGGTGCAAACCTAGTGGCATCTGGGGTTTGTGGTCTTGTCATTCTTTTGTGTACTCTGCATTGGAATGTATTTTTGGCTTTTGTGAATATGCTGTAGGTTCTGCACTGTTAGTAGGGCTTGTGCTTTAGGACGGTGGTTGGAGCTTCCTTTGATGCATTATACCAGATACTGTTTTCTAATGTGTGAAGCCTTCTTCTCCGCAATTACTACCCTTTGTCAAGGACTGGACACCTACATGACCTCATCTGTTGCAAGCTTCAACATCAACAAGTGTATTGGAACACTACAGGAACTTTGTGCGTTAGCACTATTCCATTGAAATGGAACTTATGCTAACTGGTGGTCTTTCACTTCGCTTATGAAAGGAATTGTTTATTTCTTCCACTGGATGGAGTGCTGGTGACTATATGAAGAAAGAGCTATTTGCTCCAGAGAAAAGGAAAACTTGCTTTCATAAATGCAAAGAGACAAAACATATTGATGTAAAAGTGGGTGATGAAATAGTAGTAAAAGTTCCGGAAAGAGATGGTGGAGATTCAAAATATTCTTCTTCACTCGAAATCATTTAATTGTTCTGTGAAATTAGAAAATGGATATATTTGGACCCTGCATCATATAGTTCTAATTAGAAATTAACATTTTCCTTAAGTTCTCAACCTCTTTCTGTAGCGTCATTATAGCACTAGGCTCCCTGCCCACTGCCATTAGAAGAATCTGCCTTTGGCGGGTGGGACATGCTACTCTTTGAGCACTTTGGGTGCAGGAGAGACCTCAGGAGTGCAGGCGGCTCCACACTTCCTACTAAATCTTACCTTATGGCAGCTGGCACACCGATGTTGTCTCCTTGCCGTCCCTGCAGTCTTCTCTCTAGGGTCAACCGTGGAGGCGCAACAGCATCTCCATCTTCCTGTTGTCTCCACCCTTCCAGAATGCTTCAATCAAACTTCTGGGAAGGTATATTCTTACAAACAAAGATGGCCACCATTAAACACCAATCTGTGGAGATTCTCCCAGACCAAAATGGAGGCCCTGTTTCCAGATGTTATTTTCTGTTTTTTCTCTATAGAAAAGGGGAAACCAGGTCTACTCACTGTGTCACAACACTGAGTTGCTCCTTCATTGTGAACCATGCTTCTGACCTTCTCTTGGAGTTACTGGAGTTTGTTAGTCCTGTTTGCCGACTCTTCCATTATCCTGGTTTCCTAATCTCATCAGCGAACTCTTCAGCACATCTCGATTCCAGCTGGATTGCCTCCTCCTCAGTTGGACCTCCACGAGCCAAAGGCATCTACGTGTCCTGAAGTGTCACTGCCAGAGTAGATGTTTTTTACCTTAGGGCTTTTTCTTCCTTTTTGGGGCTCCTTTTTGAATGCACCTTCTACTAAGGCACTACGTAGGCAATGTGGCTACTGGAAAAGGTCGCCCTTACCTCTGGCAATCTAAGACTGTAAAGACCTCGACGTCCAGACGCAGCAACAGCCAGACCCATCTTCAGCAGGGCTTCAGTCCTTTGAAAATTTACCTTACCCATTCTTTTGGGGTTCATTCTTATTTGGGTGGTTTAGGAGTAGGTGTGTATGGTATCTGCGGTTACGCTCTAGTGTTCCTTGTATATAATCTATTTTTAAATGTATTTTTGTAAATGTGGTATAGGTTCTATACTGATAGTAAGGCTTCTGCTTTCTGGATGGCGGTTGGAGCTTTTTTTACTGCATTAAACTGACTGGAGTATATCTTTTAGTGGGGTGGAGCTTCTTCTTCTCCACCTCTACACTTTGCCTAGGCTTTTTCATTTACCAAATGGCCTCCATGCATGCACATGCATGTACAACTATCTTTGAATCATTTTACCTAAAGCTTAGGAAAAAGCATTCAAAGATGGTCACGGCGCATGCGTGCATGTTCATGCTTAAGGGGAATATCAGGTGCAGTACTCTACTATAGATATAGAATCTCTGGTTCAGTGCAATTGACACGAAGGTCTGCTCAGTCTTATAAATTACTAAGAGTTCAGGCAGCCTACTAGTCAAGTTAAACTATGCAGTTCTAGAGCAAGAGACCTTCTCTTAGTCTTCCAGGCACCGCCCATGTTACCAGTCTAGGAAAGCCCTGTTTGCCATATGCTGGTCATCCTTGCTTCTTGCACAGAAAAGCGTTTTAGCAGTGGAGTAAGGTCATGGAGGTTTACCTGCCTCTCTGGTCACATCAAAGTTGAAGAACGGCAAGCTAGGGATCAACTGTCTTCTTCTTAGCAATTGAAGACTCCGGGCCATAACTGAAGACTTTGGCAGCTGCAGTGTCGGGTCACACTGTTTGATGGTGGTGACATATGTCTGCTTTTTCTGGGTGTTCCTCACAATGGAAATACATCTGAGCTTCTCCTTCTGGACTGTCTGTTCTCCTGATGGACCAGGCACTTGTCTTCCTTCTCTGTGCAGGCAGGCTTCCAGGCATCAAGCACTCCCAAAGCTACTCCAGCAAGTTATGCAGACTTCAGGTGATGTCCTCTCACCTGAGGTAGGCTAATTGTCAGACAGACACCAGTCCTGGTTGCACAGCAGCTCTTGGAATAGTCCTGGTTGCCCATCAGCTATTTAAATACTCAGTGGAGCAATCCCTTCATTGGCTCTAGTAGGAGCTTCCAAAACAAGGGCACAATTAAGCGCAAGATCTCTACACCGACTGCCATCTGCCTTCAAGAAGTGGTAATCAGGTTCAGATAAAAGGGCAGACTCTCCCCAGAAACGTTCCCAGCATTAACAACAGAATCTGCTTGCTCACCTCCTCTCCCCTATGAACCACCAAATGGCAGTGAGTATGAGGAATGAGCAACTCTTTGCTAAAAGGTTCACAGTGATTTTTGAGAAGTAGTCCTGTCTCCATCCTTTATCATTTCCTTGTCTGAGTCTACACCCACCAGTCACAGAACTGAAGGGAATACACGTTACTGCATCTGCCCTCCATTTTGTGCCATGTTGAAACCAGTGGCTATCCAAAATGGATCCCACTGGTCACAGCAATCATACTCACACTAAACAAAGAGTCTCACAGTGATGCATATGCCACACATCTACTATTCACACGTGCACTCAACAAACACACATGACATGTCGGCGTATCAAGAATCAGGTTAGTCAACAGGTACTCAGGGGCTGGAAGCTTTGAAGAATGGGTTTGTAGAAGCTTCAATGGGGGAGGGAGGGACACAACACTGCCAATGTCCTGGGAATGCATACTTCTTCACTACCTGGGTTAAGGGAATTTACAGGTCAGGGGGGTAGAACCCTAGCTTAGTGCCTGGCAACGTGTTGTGTGAATGCATTGATTTTTCGGATCTTCACTATAGTTTGCACCTGTTTTGTATCCTGCACCATTTGTTGTTTTCTCCCTCTTGTTTCACTTGGTCCCTTTGTTAGTCTGCTCTTCGGTGTTTGTCTGTTGAATCCCTTTTCTTGTAAAGTCTTACCTGTGTGTGTGTGTCCAGCAGTGTCCTGGGGCCTCTGCTGGATTCCTGGTTAGCTTTAGGCTCATCATTGCATCTTCCACTGCTGGAATCGGTAAGCCTTGTTTCAGCTGATATCTGTATGATGCATCCAGGTTTTGTTTGCACTGACCTTCTGCCTTGCGTCTTACAGCTTGTTAGATCGATCCAAGTTTCACAGCAACAGAAGAAGTCTCAGACACCCAGCACCAGTCCTGGATATCTCCTTTACAACCTTTCTCTGTTCCTCCCCCAGTTTCTGTGTCTAGTAGTACTTATAGATCCGTTAACCAGTAAAGTTATGAAGGGACTGCAGGGCCTTCCAGCAGACCCACAACATCCCAGGGAAACTTTACACTAGTGAGTTAGGAGGCTGCAGTCCTCTAAGGCAGATAAAAAGTGTCTGCCCAAAACAATAAATCCTCAATAATCAGTATGTTGCCACTACCACTGTATGTCATCAACCCAAGACATGGACACTAGTCTAATGCTGCTACAAAGAGTATGCTTGGTACAACACTGGCTTTACCATGGACAAACCTGGGCCTCAGCACACACGCTATATTGGCATGCTGCTTGGCCAAACAAAAAAGGATATCAGATTCATATATAGTCGGCACTTAGTGCATGGGCTCACGCCTGCATACCAACCAGGGAACATCCCTGTCCCAATAATGCTTGATGTGCTCATCAATAATCTGTGCGCAGACCCCAGCATGCCAATGCTGTGTAAAAGTATTGAGCTGGCTAGATGAAATCAAAGTATCAATGGATAAACAAATTTATGCTAGCAAATAAGTTAACTTGTCATGAAAAAATGTGCATCAAAGGAGATAGACTGCAATTAAAATGGAGAAATGTGTTAGATTTTTAAATGACATGCTGTTGCTGAGTACTTTTAAAACAGATTTACACACATTTAAAGGTGGGCTGGTGCAAATAAATGTGAGCTAAATTAGACATCATTCATATTTTCCATGGTCCATTTCAAATATGGTATTTTATTTTACAGACTAGATTTGGAAACAATGATTTGTGTTTTGAACTTTGATGCTCTTAGATTCATTTCTCAGTCACTCATGCTTTCTCAGCATACTTACATCTGCTGGCGTCCCGACTTCTGCACCACCTTGAGTTGTATTTTCCAAGATTCTGAGCAAATAAGTCTCTGCTTCTTCTGGAGTTTCATCACTAATTATATTTAGAATAATGGGTGCCTGCATCTCCCCTTGAGCAAAATGTAGGACCCCAGATGCAGGCCAGAGGTCCGTTGTGACCGGCAAGGGATCCGAACTGTTGCGTGTTATAATCCACTTTACAGACACATTCCCATGTGTTCCACCATTTCGTACAATTGTGATTCCTTCAAATCTGCAGTTGGGAACGAAAACAATAAACTTAATATTATTATGTGCTCAATCAACAGCCATATTTAGTCAGACCTCTTGAAACATAGTGTAGTCCTAGATTCCCTTCGAACACTACCAACAGACAACAAGTACAAGAAAGAAAGAAACAGCCTCCAGAACAACAACTCTGTATTCATCTTTCTTCAGGAACATTACAATGACCATCTCACAGCCCACCTACCTCTCAGGCCTCAGCACCCATAACACAGATTCACTCTCCAACTGTATGTTTGCCTTCAACTCAATACAGCATTTGTTGAGTTAGGCTTTGTACGTGCTATAGAAACACCTCATAAGTACATACATACTACACCACCTCCACAGCTGAGATCAAACTCTTGCCTTTTACACCACCCCACCACCTCACCTACTAGTCCATTCTAATGTAACAAAACTACATTACTTTTTTAGATGCTTTGAAAAAAACTTTTATAAGAGGAGTGGAATAACGTCACTTTGCATGGAGAATGGGTAAATCTTTTAAGCACCGACTCCAAATGTTGTTCCAGAGAAATCTAGTTTTCAACTACAAGATGAATTCAACATTTCAGTTCTCAATTCAGGCGCCCTTTGGAGTGCCTTTGGAGGCCACGACTTCTCCATCTCAGCTCTTGAAACATCCAACAGTGGATACACTGTTCACAGCTTTTCATCTCAATCTTTTTACTAGGCATGAGGGAAAGTAACCAAGAATTCCTTTTTGCACCAGAAATAAACGGGCAAGTTTACAATACCGGCAGCCCCAGATTTATTCCAGATGTGAAGTAATATATTCCCTCATGTGTCCACTAACGATAAAAAGTGATGGGATATATGTTTATTGCTAGAGTGCTGGTGCTAGAATTTAGGTGACCCAATTGAATGTCACCCGGGTACTGCATGTGCACTTTATTGCGATATCTAGGATAGTTTTTGAACACAAGGTGGAGCAGAAATCAATGATTTGGATGTTTGAAATTAGAAACATTTGTCTCAATCACGATTTTCCAGATTATATGCACTTTCTCATGTTTCTTCTTTTAAAACTTGAGGGAATACTGCCACAGAATGGCGGATTTGCCAAAAAGGAATCTTCAAGTTGGTTACTATCACAATGGACCAGTCAGAAAATCGTAAGTAGAAGTCATCTGACCCTTGGAAGCCAGTATTACAGAGTCAGTTTATAGGTGATATATTCTTGTTTTGTGTAGCTATTTATTTTTCCCCAAAATTCTTACCCACTCAAATGTAAATGTTTTTAAAGATGGAAGTAAATTCCAAATGATGGGATGCAAAAACTCATGAAACAAGTTCTTAGCAGTAATGTGGCTTTGGCTGTTTAAACGTCAGAATAGTGTTTTTATTCATGCTGGGGTTAATTTAGGGTAGGGCATTGATAATAACAGTATAAAGTAAGTTTTGAGGTGTCGCTGCAGATCTAAAGCCACGGTATATGTACACTTCGAATAATTTGAAAAAGAAAAACATTTTGAGCAACAGGAAACGTTTTATTTCCACCAGCTAACCTAATGCTAAAAAGCTAACCGGGCCATCTAGTATTTGGTGCATTAGAGCTACTATTGCAAATTACTGGGTCACACCCATGCTCCGCTGCCAGCATTACTGTTATGATGAAAATGCTCCTGACATGCTGGCAGGAGCACTTTCGTCAAAGCGATCCCTGTCAATGCACAGGGATCTGTAAACATGATGGATTATCGGTCACCAGGTGGGCGGAGGGCCTTTGCTGCACTGTAGGACGGGCGGACACCTGATGCCATCTTAGGTATAAATGACCTCCTAAGTAAGTATTAAATATTGATGAAGACACACAACAAACAAAGAAATGTTAACACCATTTGCACTAAGCAAGTCAGATACAGAGTCAGCTGTGTGTGGATAGGTGCATGCTCCTGAGTTTAGACCACAATAACATGCAGACAAGTTACAATCCTAACTATGCCATGTTTTACTATAAAATGTATAAAGAAATCTTTTTCTAAATTAACCACTAATGTACAATGTTATTTTGGTGCATTAAAAGGCACATGTATAACCTGCATTAAAAGGAGTGTATGAAATAGAATGCCCTGTGCATAATTTACGAGAATGTACCGCTTGGTGCCCAACTGCATGTGAATCTGGAATGCTGATTTTTTTTGGGCCTAGTGAGCATACTAATCTCAATCAATCAATCCAGGGTTGGTAAAGCGCAACTACTTACCCATGAGGGTCTCAAGGCGCTGGGGGAGGTGGGGAGGAGATTCGTCTAAGTGCTGGGGTCATTCGAAGAGCCAGGTCTTGAGGTCCTTCCTGAACTGGGGTAGCGTGGGAGATAGTCTGAGGTGGAGGGTTAGGGGGTTCCAGGTCTTGGCAGCAAGGAAGGAGAAGGGCTTTCCTCCATCTCTGGTCTTGCAGATCTGTGGGACGGTGGCCAGGGCGAGCTGGGCCGAGCGGAGGTGTCTTTTGGGTGCATGGAAGGAGAGGCGGCTGTTCAGGTATGCTGGTCTGGCATTGTGGAGGGCCTTGTAAGCTTGGGTGAGGAGTTTGAAGGTTAGTCTTCTGTCTGCTGGGAGCCAGTGGAGTTCGCAGAGGTGTTGAGTGAAGTGGCTGTGCCGGGGGCTGTGGCGTTCTGGACATTCTGGAGCTTGCGGAGGTGTTTCTGGGTAACGCCAGCTTAGAGTGCGTTGCCGTAGTCGAGTCTGCTGCTGATGAGCGTGTGAATGGCAGTCTTTCTGGATTAGGTGGGGATCCATCTGAGGGTCTTTCGCCACAGGCGGAGGGTATTGAAACAGGCTAAGGATACTGAGTTGATCTGGCAGCCCATAGTGAGCGATGCGCCTAGTATGGTGCCAAGGTTTCATACATGGTCTATCGGGGTGGGGGGAGTTTCTTGCGCAGAGGGCTACCAGGTATTGTTCCATACGGAGGGGCTGGATCCCAGGAGGATGACTTTTGTCTTGCCTGAGTTGAGCTTAAGGCAGCTGTTCTTCATCCAGGTGGCGACAGCTTTTTGCCTGGTGGCATTGGGTTCGTTGGTGAGGGAGAGGATCAGCTGTGTGTCGTCGTCATTGTAGGAGACAATGTTGAGTCCGTGGTTCCTGATGATGGTTGAGAGGAGGGCCATGTAGACGTTGAAGAGGGTGGAGCTGATAGAGGAGCACTGGGATTCTCCGCAGTTGGTCTCTGCCGGTTCCGAGAGGTATGGCGGAAGTCTGACCCACTATGTTCTGCCTGTGAGGAAGGATAGGATCCAATAGAAGGCCTTGTCGCAGATGCCGGCGTCATGGAGTCTAGTGAATAGGGTGCGGTGGGAGACGGTGTCGAAAACTGCAGAGAGGTCAAGGAGGATGAGGGCTGCGGTTTGGCCCTGGTCGAGAAGGCGGTGAGGAGGGTGGTCTCGGTGCTGTGATTGCTTCAGAAACCAGATTGGGACATGTCCAGTATATCGTTTGTTTTGATGAAGTCGGCTAGTTGGTTGTTGATGGCTTTTTCGACGACTTTGGCTGGGAAGATGGGGCTGACGTTTTTAATTTCTGTCGGGTCCGCAGTGGGTTTCGTCAGGAGTGGGTTGATTTTGGCGTGTTTCCAGTCGTCGAGGAAGGAGGCGGTCTTGAGGGAGCAGCTGATGGTTCAGCATAACTCGGGTGCGATGGCGGGGCATCTCCGTGGAAGATGCGGTCGGGCCAGTGTTCCCATGGTGCTCGGGAGTGGATGCTTTTCGTGGTCTTTAGGGTGTTGTCTGTGGTGAGTGGGATCCAACTGAGCAGGGTCTGTCGGGGGCATCGGTTGAGGAGGTTGCTGGTGCAGTGGGGAGGTCCTGGTTGTCAAAGTTGTCGTAGATCGTCTTCATCTTGTGGTAGAAGAAGGCGCAGAGTCTGTTGCAGAGGTCTTGGGAGGGTGGAACGTCTGTGGTTTCGCTATTGGGTTTGGCGAATTCCTTGATGATGGTGAAGAGTTCTTTGCTGTTGTGTGCGTTGGTGTTGATTCTGTCTTGGAGGGCCTTCTTCCTTGTGTTTTTGATGAGGTGGTGGTGTGCGGTGGTGGCTGCTTTGAAGGCGGTGTGGGCTTCCAGGGTTCTGTGGTTCATCCATGTCTTTTCAAGTCGTCTGCAGGAGCATCTGGAATTTTTTAGGTCAGGCGTGAACCAGCTTGCTTTCTTGATGTGTTTGCCGGTGGCATTCTTGAGGAGGGCCAGGGTGTCGGCGCAGTTTGCGATCCATTGGTGAAGGTTGCGTGCTGCGGTGTTGGCATCTAGAGTGTGCACTGAAATTGGGGCCAGCCCTAGGGGAAGCCAAGGTCCAGAACTTGTTCTGTGAGCCAGGTGTACCCTCTGTAGTGACATAAAACTACTGTCCATGTACCAATTTTTGAGGATTTACAGTTCTGGGCAGAGCCCTTTTTTCTTACACAGATGAGTGCAGCCTACTGTGTAACCACAATCCAACCCTTGCACTGACACTGCATCTGGGTGCGTGGATAGTGAATGTGTGTCACATTTTTCATAGTAAGACTCTGTGTGTAGTGTCAGTATGATTGCTGTGACTAGTGGGATCCATTTTGAATGGCCTGTATTTCCACATAGCACATAATAAAGTGTGGGTGCAGCTTACCCAGACAGGGGAAGTGCATTGCCTGCATCCCTGTGACTGAAGGGGGAGACCAAGAGACTGAAGTGAAAAAGGATGGAGAGAGAGCCTTTAGAAATTTCAGGAGATCCTTTTAGCAAAGGGTTGCTGAATAATCCTTTATGAGCACTGCTATTTGGCGGGAGATAGGAGAAAGGGGGCACATCAGAAGATCATGTTGCTAAAGGTGATAACATTTCTAGGCCGATCCTGCCTTTTTATCTATCCCTTATTGCAACTTCAGGAAGGCTCATGACAGCAAGATGCAGAGTTCACACATTTCATTGTGCCAGTGTTTTGGATACTTCTCTTTAGCACCAGTATCATCACTACCTGCCTTGAGAGTCATTACCTTGTACCTAGACTATATCTACACAACAGCAAGAAATTTACATTTTAAAGGGAACCACCCCAATACAGTCCCAGAACCATAGACAGTGGACCAACATACCCTGTCTGGAAAATGAGTATTAAAGTGATAGCAAACACAAGGAGATGATGGACGGAGCGCTGAAACTTTTCAGACACTCACCCCCAATCACAGATCTGGGTTGAATCCATCATCATTCTTTAGCTCACTTTGCCACCTCAGTTCAGACCCATCTATATGCAGATCAGTCTTGACACTGTGCCTCATGGGAACAGTCCAGCCTGAACTGCCAAGCCAGGTCTTCTCTGAACCGGAAACAGGCATTGTGGGACCGGTTTCTGGGTAACACCCTTCATCAGTCAGGCTAGTTTGAATCCAGTGGCAAAGTGAGCAAGGGACCCACGTCTGGGCATACCCTGCCAACTTAGGGCAAACAAAGCAAACACAAGGAGCTGATGGACAGAGCACTGAAACTTTTCAGACACTCACCCCCAGTCACAGATCTGGGTTGAATCCATCATTATTCTTTAGCTCACTTCGCCACCTCAGTTCAGACCCAGCTATATGCAAATCAGTCTTGACCCTGTGCCTCATGGGAACAGTCCAGCCCGAACTGCCAAGCCAGGTCCTCTGAGTGAGGGTACCATGCTCACCCTCTGTGGTTCATTTGGTAAACTATGTGAAGCAATAATCATCATAATCAGTGAGCAGTTGGACATCTCTGAAATGACCTTAAGAGCTAACTGTCGCCTCCAATGAATGGTGTGATTGGACACCAAGGAGGCCTGCAACTTCCCCAAAAGTCAGCAACTGCCCTGGAAAAAGCAAATGCTGATCTCAAGCCTGCTGTGCCATAATTATAATGTGACCAAATGGCAAGGCCTCCTGCTCGGCCACGTTCCAGCTATCGGAGGACTTTAGCGTGTGATTACAAAGTACATGGGCAGACTGCTGATCTGGCCTGCTGCACTGCATGTCCAATGTGACCTGAGAGTCAGGGCCACCTCTGTAACCCTGCTGACTCTGCAGGAGGACTTTACAGTGTGATTGCGAGGACCACGGATGACCACCACATGCCTAACTGTGTTTTGCTAAGACAGGCAATGTGACAGTGCTTGAAAAACGGAGAGACTTTATTTTGCTCTAGAACTGCAAACTGAAACATTGGGCCACCCAAACTCTTAGCAAGATATGAGGCTGAACAGACCTATTGATACCTGCACTGGCTGATTGATTTTATAACCAGAGCAGAGTAATGCACATGAGATGATTCTCACCGGATATTCACTTTAAGCAGGCGTTCTGTAACGGCGGGCGGGAACTGCAGCTTTGGCAGGATAATACTATACTAGGGTGGGGATAACAACCTCTCATCAGAGTTCTGAGTAGGTGCAAGCCCTGACGTATTGATCTGGCCCGTAACAAGTAGAAGAACACTGTATACCTGAACCCCAAAGCTACATGTGGTATTACGTTTTGCTGTTTTACATCTCTTTTTACTAGAGAAGTACTGGATTGGACAGCTTATAATTGTGTCTGTAGGTTCATTGTTGAAATCTGAGTTCTTGCCCCCTCGCACATTACTTTCCTGAGAAGCCTTTAGCTACTATCTCTCAGGACACTGAGAATCAAAACAGGAAGGAGTTAATTGGCCTAGTTTGCAGTAGAACAGACCCCATTACACCGAGCGCAAATGACCTCAACCACCACGGTTGGAACCCATTAGCCCGTGTTTGCTCTGTGGCCCCAGTGCGTGGTCTGGCAATTGGCATGCAAAATAAAACTGGAGAAATTATGTTACCAATATTCATAAAGAAATGGCGACATCATGGAATAGGGCATAATTCCTTCCACAAATCTGTTGGTTCATTCATTTCTTAGAACCTGTAGGTCACAGTTCACAGTCAGATTATGGAAGGACCAGGCCATGAGCAGAGCTGCTGTGTCAGAATTGGAAACCCTGCAATGAATATTATAGCAAAGCGCAGATGCTTTGCTAAAGTGGCAGCCAGGCATGTACCAAAATTCAGGCATCTGGGATAGTATTGGCAAATGTTGGCTCTACTTCACTTATACAACATATGGCATAATGAGATACAAGGCATGCACTTCTAAGTTCCTACTTGCTCTCCTCTAAAAAAATTGAAAATTGTGAATTTTATGTTTTTCCTGTCGGACATGAAAACGATACATCAGTACATGCCATTAATTGATGTGTTTTGTCTTGTTCTTTAAACGGAGATGATATGATCAGGTACCTATATCAGGCTAAACAATGTTTAGCTCTGGGGGAAAGGGTTACAAAATTATCTATGCTTTGACTTTTGCTGCCCCAGGTCTAACTTGTCTGGCCTCCTCTGAGGTGTATTAATGGAATCCAATGGAGAGAAAAGAGAGATTGCCCTTTTTAATTCTAATATACTCTTTGCTGGAACAAATCTATGTATCAATGCCCTTCTCTATCCTGTGCTCCTACCTCATTGCGGCCACAAGTCAAGTGCTTTAGAGTGTTTCTTATTCAAAAACCTTGAGTGCTTAAGAGTACATGCTACCCACTGAGACTACTTTTTCTGATTTCCTCATTTTCCACACAGTCCACAATAAGGCAACACACCTACTCCAAACAGTCCCATCAAATGCCATCTAAGTCTTTCTAACTGTCTCAGTTTGCTCTTGGTTACTGCAAAAAAGAGCCTCAAAATATCAAGAATTGAGATAGTAACCTTCCACTTTTCTTCATAATGGAGAAAGTGTGATTATCTGGCATGATGGATCAGTGGAATAAATACTTGCTCCTGACATCTCCTATGATCTGCAGGCCAAGAGATTGAATACTGGCAACGCCAACTTAATCGGTCACCCTGCTAAAGTCAGTATATTGACTAATGGAAATTGCTGTTATTTAAAGTGCATAGAAATGGAAACATTGTGGTGTGAAACAATAAACATTCATAAGCAAAGTCAATCGGCCTTGCTTTGCCACTGAGGTTGTATGTCAGAATATTGAACAAAACAATATTGTGCTACAAAAATCTTGTAGAGGAAAAACTACTAAAATATTGTGAAGGTTCATATATAACTAAGTATAGACTTACTATTATTCATTCCACATCCACGCACCCTGAATATACATATATATTGTTGAGGTAAATATCTATTGAGTTAAGTACTTACCCTTATGATATTTGTGTAGTTGATATACTCGCTAACATTCCCTTGCTATGATATTTCTGTAAAATGATATTTGAAACTCGATATTCGGTAATATATCGTCAATGTTCACTGCAGGTATTGGCTTTGCCAATGCTTGTAGAATTGTGGCACAAGAATTGCCAAAGCCAAAAGCGCACAGGCATCTTAGAATATCATTTTGTATATTTCCATGATGCTTGCCATGTTGCATCTAGATACAACGTGATGGCCATCTTGGAATGGTATAACAAGTATACAAAAGAACATTGTTATGTTTGGCTCTCATTGAGAGCCAGCAACATGAATACTGGATTCTGTATCAAATTGTTCATTCCTACTATGTCACATAAGTTAAACACAAAAGATGTTTCGCACTGCTATGACACTTGAAGGGGGCAAGTTTGTGGGCTACAAAGAGCCTAACATTGGTGGGGGAGAGGAGTAAAACTGCAGAAGGTGACTGGGGGTGAAGTCTTATACATATATTTGAGTAGGGAAAGAACTAAAGAGAGGGTGGCATGGTGTGTGGCAGGACACCAGGTTGTTTTTCCAATTTGGGTTAGGGAGAGGGAATAAATATAGAGGGTAGTGGGTGTGGGTGGCAGAGATTCAGGTAAAACTTTTCTTTTCTTTTGGTTGTGGGAGTGAAAGGGAACTGAAAAGAGGGTTGTGTGGGTTTGTGGCTGGTATCTGATGAGGGAGGGCAGCAGGAAGCCAGAACCTATTACTTTTCTTGGGTGGTGGAGTGATAGGATGGCCAGAGAGTGAAGGCAGTTGGTGGCAAGACACTAAGGTTGACCTAGGGCTCGGGGTTGCAGTTAAAGCAAACTTTTGTACTGCTCTTCATGAATCATTTATTCCTAAACAGCTGATGGCAACAGGATGGGCCATGCATACCATAAAATTAAAGATAGGTAACTGTGAAAAAGGGGATGTTTTCATCTCATGGTTCTAAGTGAAATCCGAGACAACTTGAAATTTGCTTTCATTGTCTATTTGATGTCACTCAGAATCAATCTGTGAAACACATCCATTGTTTACAGTTACCCATCTATACGTCTGTATGTCATACTATTTCAAGATAGCCACCATAATGTGTCTAGCTGCAGTATGAAGGCGATCTTATAAGTATCACAAAAAATATAATTTCAAGATGGTCTCACTCTGCTACTGGCTTTACAAATGCTTGCAGCACAATTCTACAACTATTGTCACAGCCAATAGCAGCAGCGGCAGGTGGCAGGTGGCAGGCAGTGAGCAGAAGAAAGAGTGAGGCAAGTGAGGGGTTTAGAGAGAGAGGCACTGAACAATACCACAATGAATGGGGAGGTGGTGTGGAAGGGGACGGAGAGACAGGGTAGGATAGGTACAGCAAGAGAAATAGGAAGGAGCAGAGCATGTATGCCCATTGAGCGCTAATGTTAAAATGCCATAGAAATCTACAAAAAAACATTAGCTCTCTGATGTCAGTAGTGGAAGCATATATTGAACCAATCCAAAAGTATGATGAAACCTACATTCTATGTCTTGCAAGATACAACATGCCTTCAAGCCCTAAACATGCTAAAACTGCCATAGGAGAGCAGTGTTTTTGGTCTCCCGGAATCTGAATCTTGCTTCTTGGCACACTTGTAACTAGTCTTTGGGTGGGTCCCTGACTACCATCACCCAGGGAAAACACTGCTGAAGTGTACTTTTCACCAGGAGAAACGAGAGAACCTTTCGATTGACAGTAAAGATCTTGCGGTGGCCATGCATTGCGATATAAATCAAATGGAACTGATCTGGCATTGGGTTGTAATGTACATGCTTGGAAACGATTTTGGAACAGGACATATAAGCAGAGACCCCCGGGCTGAAGTTAGCCAAAAGGCATAGATTAATAAATTGGCGTTAACACCATAGCATAAATGTTTAATGCTGCTCTAATGTATGAAGGAGTACACATTTACAGAACAATATGTCTAAACACCAAAAAGGATGAAATACTAGCGGAAGATTTGCATGCCTGGAAGAAACTGGTTCATGATTATTTCTGCAAACTCAAGGAGATGATGGACGGAGCGCTAGAACTTTTCAGACACTCACCCCCAATCACAGATCTGGGTTGAATCCATCATCATTCTGCATGATTATTTCTACCCTCCACAAACTAGGCCACCTTGAAATACCACTGTGTTTTATACACCCAAGAATGTATGTGTTTGTTGGATGTTGACAGTGCATCTCCTTACTTTTACTATGTGTAATGACTGATTTGTTTTCAATAGAAAGTTTGTGTTAGACGTGTCCCTACACCTTTCGGTGATATGTATCTAGATAAATGTAATGAGTACATATGTTGTGCTTACAGTCTCAAAAATGTTCTTAAACAATAAATGTTGTATACAATTAATAAACATTTATAGAATACTTACTCTAAACATATAGTAGTATACCTTCAGGGACTGATTCTTTGTCTTTAAAAATGGTTCAAGTTGAGTACGGTACAATCTTCAGTGAATTCAGTTCATATTCTTTTTTCTTTACGTTTGGTGTCTATAAGTCTAGTACTGATTATCTATTCCTTTACATTGGTCCAACTACTGCTGATCTGATTATAGTTTCTTAGAGTTTCTTGTAAACATATTTTAATGTGTTGACTGTAAGTTTTAACCTTATCTCTATTTTCCCATTAGGCCAACCATTAGTCACAACTTCTTCTTTAATTCACCTGCCAAACATTTGCTTGCCAGCTGTTTTCCTGACTCACTACAGCATTCAGTTCATGTTTTTTTCCAACAAGCACATGTAAACCTACAAATGTTGGATACCTGCAGATTGAGTGTCCAGTTGTTGTAAAACACTTTATAACTATTTCTGACTGTTCGCACCTACATTTTTGCTGACGGTCACCTGATAATTCTTCTTATAATACAAATGCCTCTGCATTCCATATATTTTCACACAGCACTTCAAAATTCTTGTTTATTTCAATGACGTATAGCAACTTCTTCTCTACACTTTAATAAAACGATTTCCCTTACACTAAAAAAATGAAGTTGACATTGACTCTTTATCTTACCATTACCCTTCTGAGGTTCTAGCTTTGATGAGATGGTACAGCATACAATAGTATAGCATTATGAAGTAATTTGCAGTACAAAAAGGCAGCTGCACAATCTTTCATAGAATTGACCTTTCCATGTTTTGTACACCAATCAAGTTTAACCAAATACATATTGAAAGTAAAATAAAAACTTTGTTTTTAACATAAGAGTATTACAGTCCTCAAAAGATGGCTGAATACATAAACAAAGGGCAGAAAGCTTTTTCTGACCACCTGAAATAACTTTCATGGCTGTGGTTATGCTTTATGTGGCACCCAGCCAATGGTGTACAAAAATCTGCAAGACATGTCGAGGAAAAAAGAGTGATGTTTCACTGCATTTTAATATTAAGATCCCTAACATTATCATCATATAATGTCACAAATATTACAAAACTAAAATGTTACTGGTGCAGCAGTATTGGTTACGCTTTGCCGTGCCATTGTGAAAGCTTCTTGTCTGTGTACGAGAACACTCACTCATTATTTGAATACAATGAAACACATTATCATGGCATAATAATTCCTGATTTAGATATATTGAAAATAAATCACAGATTCTGCTGGGCATCATACTGTCACTAAGTTTCGAAAACATACCTTGTGGTGAGGTCTTCGTTGATGATCACTGCCTGAGCAAAAAGCACACTGTTGATGGACAGCACTCCGTAGGGTTTGTCATTCGGTTCAATAGTTACCAGGACAACTCGTGGACTTTGTAAAACTGCATCACCCAACAGAGACTCCTCAAGCAGCATTACCTGAAAGGACTCAGCAATTTCTGGGATGGTATCATCCAGGATCCGAAATCTAATAGATGCTTCATAGACTTTAGGTGGAAAAACAATTGTTCTGTTTGGCTGAAGATCCACAAAGTCAGAGTCAAGCCGTGCATGAGCGGTAGAATTTCCCATTAAGATGCTGTAGCGGATCGAGACTTCAGATTTATCAGACCCGATAATGGAATCCCCATTGATCTTCCCACGAACTATTTGGATAACAAGTATGGTGTCCGTTTCAGGCACCATGTAAGCACTCTGTGTAAATCGCACCGGGCTGTCATTTTTAGTAATGTTAATCTGAAAACTACTTCTTGTGGTGTTTATTTCAGCACCTCCCAGTACATTTTTCAAAAGCACTGTATATATTTCATCATTTTCAGGTATCTATAAAAAAAAATGGAAATACATACAAGGGTAAATTGATATCCACGATGACATGAGAATAAAGTAAGCACTCTGTAATTTTTTGCATTTCATCATTCTTATAGAGAAGTCTTACCGCTGGTGTGATCCAGCGGCGAAACATACCACAATTTAAAACACTCATAAACTGCACTAACCAACTACTGCTCCCAAAGGGATTCAATTGTACTGCATTTTCATATAGACCAGAAGTACAAAGTTTTGCTCTTTAATCACTCCTGTACAGCATCAAATTGAAAAACAACTAAACGCCACCTCAACCTCAGCACAATGCACCTTATTCAATCAGGCATTTGCTCAAAACCTCCTAATGGATCTGTCAGAAGAAACCCAAAGATAATTCACCTGCAGCTATGGGCTCAGGCAGCATTGACAGTTTCAGTGAATTCAACAACTTCAACACTTTTGTGTCTCAATACCTAAGACACTCAAAAAAGAACTACATGCCAAGCAGCCCCTGTAAGTCATGTCCCCACGAAAGCTAGTCTGCATGCCCAATTTCACATCCAGGATCTAACTCATACAGCTTTCAAAGTCAGTTGCGGCATATAAATAGACGCGGTGTGTTTGGTGCCCTCAATACTCCTAGGTAAAATACATCTGCGCTTATGTAGACACAACAAAGCAAGGAGAGAAGGGGAGACTTGCAATGGAAAACAGAAACGGGCAAAGAGCGACATACAACAGTATAAACAAGTAGCTTCTTTTATATTGAAAACTTTTTCTACTTGTGTAGCTTTGTAAAAGTTGGAATGTGTGAACTGGGTATTGTAGTGAGCAGTTAAATTGCCAACTTTGGCTTTTGGTGACTTTGGTTCTGGTCCTGAAGCAATGGGAGCAGGTGAAATTAAGTATTATATGAATACACAGTCATTTATATTTATTGCTGATAGTCTCAGCGAGTAGATATGGTCTAAATAGCCATGGAATGTCAGCTTCTCGTATAAGCTCCTGACCAAGTGCAGTACTTAATCTTCCCGGCAATGTGATAAATTAACCATACTTCCCATTTCATCCTCCTATCTTGAGCATTATTGTTAGACTTGGCATCTTTTGGCGTGTTTCCCCTGAGTTTTTGCTTTCTGACCTCCCGGTTTTGACTCTGTTTTGCTGGTGTAACGGTTCTGCGAGCTTTTCGCACTGCTGATCAGTGGTAAAGCGCAGGTGCTCCTATGGTAAATTGTGTTATGGATTGGTGTTTCCATGATTGGATATTTGATTTATTAGTTAGCCCCTAGTAAAGTGCACTGCATGTGCCAGGGCCAGTGAATCAAATGCTACCCGGGGGCCTGCAGCACTGGTTGTGCCACCCCCGTGAGTAGCCCTGAAAACGGTAACTCAGACCTGCCATTGCAGAGTCTGCGCGCAGTTTGTAACTGCCATGTCGACTTGGCCAGTGCACACACTGGCCGGTCCCTAACCTTCCCTTTTCTTACATGTCAGGCACCCTCAGGTAGGCCCAAGGTACCCCTGTGGGCAGGGTGCAATGTATGTGAAAGGTAGGACATGCCCCGGTGCGTGTGGCATGTCCTAATAGTGAATTACAGCCAATTTCGTTTTTCACTATTGCAAGGCTACCAGTTCCCCATAGGACAGAATGGGAGGTTTGTTCATAACATCTTATGAACATAACTGGCCCAGGGAATTCGGTAAGAAAAGGAAGTTTCGTATGCCTGAACTCAGAATCTAAAGATGCATCTTTTAGTGAAGGTGATTTTTACATTCTGTGTTTGAAAATACCACTTTTGGAAAGTGGTATTTTCTTGCTCAGTCATCCTGTGTGCCTCTGCTGGAATGTGGATTGCCTGTCTGGGTTTTGGATGACAGAAGGCTGGGGGAGCAGGAGGGGCGCCAGATGGTCTAGGTAGGTCAGGAAAGGGCTGAAGAGACCTGGGCTGCGATGGGGGAAGGGGGAGGAGGTTTCCTTGCACCTCAAAGGGCCTGCTCTGCCTCTGACAAATGCCGTCTCCACCTCCTGCCAGGAATCACACCAGAGAAGGCAGAACTGGTCCTGACCGGGCACAGGCCCTCTCTGCCTAAGAGATCAAAGGATTTTTGGACATAAATGCTGGGTCCCAGACCCCTGAACTTTAGAACTCATCTGGAACAAGAAGAATGCCAAGAAGAAGAGCAGGAGAAGCTGCGAAAAGGAACGACTGCTTTGCTGGGTGCTTTGCTGGGCTGACCTGCAGTGGCTGCTTCTGTCTTGGGCAGTGAAAGGCCTGGACTGGACTTTCTGCAACCTAATTTGTGAGTCTCTCCAAGGGCTTGAGGTAGAGCTTGCCCCCTGTTCACGAAGTCTCAGGAACAGCAAAGACTTCAAGTTCTTCGACCCGCAGCACTGGGGACTGTGTGTTTTGTGCTGCAACCCGAAGAACACCAACTCGACTACGTCTACGACGCCACTGCCAACTCCGTGTCCTGAAGGCACCGCAGAGGGCACCGCCACAACGCCGCACCGCAACCCTGGTCTCACCGACGAAGCCTGTTGACGCCGCCACCGAGCTGCTGCTTGCACCGCGACCTGTGGGCACCGCACTCCGCACAGCCTCGCTTCACGCCGAAGCTTTGGCACCGCAGAGGGCACCGCCGCAACGCCGCACCGCAACCCTGGTCTCACCGATGACGCCTGTTGACACCTCCACCAAGCCGCTGCTTGCACCGCGACCTGTCGGCACCGCACTCCGCACCGCCTTGCTTCACGCGAAGCTTTGGCACCGCAGAGAGCACGCCGCAATGCCGCACCGCGACCCTGGTCTCACCGACGATGCCTGTTGACGCCGCCCCGAACCGCTGCTCGCACCGCGACCTGTGGGCACCGCACTCCGCACCACCCTGCTTCACGAGGACGCTTTGGCCTTCCTGACACCGCCACTCCCCGCCGAAATCGACGCTGCTGCTTGCCCCGTGGTTTGAGGGCACCGCTCGTAAGTCACACGAAGGACCGCCCTCATCCCACACCGCAGCCTTGGCCCACCGACGCCGGCACCATAGACTCCCGCTCGTCAGCCGACGACAGCGCTTCAGCCGCGACGACGCCGCTGCTTGCACCGCGACCTGCTAGCACCGTGACCCTGGTCTCACCGACGACGCCATCTGACACCGCCACTGAGCCGCTGCGCGGACCGCGACCCGGGGGCACCGCACGCCGCACCGCTGCGCTTCGCACCGCAGCACCCGACGCCTGTTGGCGCCTGCGCTCTTGATCCCATCAGAAAGGGGCTCGACCTGCAACGCGAATTACTTCAAGGGCCCCATCGCCCTGCATTTCTGAAAGGTACTGTTTGCGGGTCTTCCCGACACCGTAGCTGGCCTGCGACCCCGCGGTCAGCCAGAACTGTTTTGGATTTGTGTGATCACGACGCCGTGGTAGCCCGGACGGAGCTATCCACACAAGGAACTCTTTTAATCAACGTATTTTTGAACTGTGAACTTTTAAGTATAGTATTGTGGATTTTTACCGTTTTTGGTCTTGTTTTAATTATATAAAAATATTGGATATTTTTCTAAACCGGTGTGGTGTCCTTTTGTAGTGCGAACACTGTATTACTGTTGGTTATGTGCAAATGCTTTACACAATGCCTCTAAGATAAGCCTGGCTGCTCGTGCCAAGCTACCAAGGGGGTGAGCAGGGGTTATTTTAGACGTGTAACTCCCTTATCCTGACTAGAGTGGCGGTTTTTGCCTGGCTGTGGCCCACGCCCTAGCCTACCAAAAATCCCATTTCTAACATTGGTGGCAGCGGTGGGATAGGACTTGCGTTTGCACTTGACTTACAGTGATTGGTGTGCAATACTACCATATCGCAGACCATTACGTACCACATACTAACCCGTTTTCTTTTTGGCCGATTTTTGTGATCTTGCCAGGTGAACTTTCTACTTCACCATGCCGGAATCAATAGCATCATCCGTTGCATCCATGTACATTGCCTTTGAGGAGGATAGGTTGGAGCTCTACACTGTGAGAGAATTGAAGTCTGTTTGCAAAAACCTAAAAGTCCAAATCGGAGGCCTCACTAGGAATGACGAGCTACAAAAGGCGCTGAGGGCCTGGGTAGCAGCCAGAGACGCAAGTGGGCAATCTGGTGACCTTAGTGGAGAGGCGGGGGAGCCTAGTGCTAGGGTGGATGGACTTTTGGGAGGGGGGGAACCCTTCCGACCAGGTAGCAGTGGCCTGTCCCCAGAGGAACTGGAGGACAGGCGGGAAGCAAGGAGAGCAGCCACGGAGCTAGAAAAGATTAGATTGGCCATGGAGGAGAAGAGAATGCTATTGGAACATGAACGAGGTCTTAAAGAGCTGGAGCTGAAGAGTAGGCCCGGCTCGGATGGTGGCAGCAACTCGTCAAGGCAGACAGACCGAATCGTACACATCCCTAAGAATGTGGGCAGAGAGTTCAAGAAGGGGGATGACATACAGAGGTGGTTTCAGGGTTATGAGGCAGCGATACACATGAATGGGGTCCCTGAGGAGAATTGGGGAGCAGGATTGTGGTCTCTGTTTCCAGAGGAAGCCAGGGATACTTTGACAGCTTTGGGTAAGGGGCCTAACCTCACCTATGCTGATATGAAGGACGCCCTTCTCACTAGGTATGGGCTCACTCCTGAAAAGTACTGGGATCAGTTTAGGTTCTGGAAGAAATCTGATGCCAACACGTGGCTGGAATGTGTGGATGGGTTTTGTCGGTCGTTGGATGGCTGGGTGAAGGGCAGTAATGTGACAGATTTTCGGGGGCTCTACAATTTGATTGCGTGGGAGCACTTGTCTAGTCTATGTTTTGCAGATCTGCACCAGCACCTAGTTGATAGTAAGCTAACTGACCCCAGGAAGCTTGCTATGGAGGCGGACCGCTGGGTGAGTACCAGGGTCCACAAGAAAGCGTTTGGGGGGGACTCAGTCAAAGGTGGGCAGGGTCCCCAGCAGAAAAGTGGGGGGGACAAGGGTAAAACACAGGAGTTCTCGAAAGGGCCCCAAAATAACACCCAGGGTAAAGGTTCCCATCCCCCCGGAGATAAGAAGCAAGGGGTCTCGACAGGAAAGCCTGCCGAGACCGGCCCCCACAAGTGTTTTGCCTGTGACCAGGTGGGGCACATGAGGGGAGAACCCCGGTGCCCAAAGGGGACACAGCCACCCACCGGTGAACCGTCCAAAGTGTTGGCTAGTGTAGCGCTGGGGGAGGAGGAGGAGGAGGAGTCCCAACAGGAGGGTGGGGACCCCGCAGAAATGACCCTCGTCTCACTAGGGGACAGTGAGATGGTCCCAGGAGCCCAGGTGCCCCCTAACACAAAGAAATACAGCACCTGGGTGACCATCAACGGGAAAAGGGTAGAGGCTCTCAGAGATACTGGAGCCAGTGTGACCTCAGTTCGGTGTCACCTGGTCTCTGAGACGCAGGTAGTCCCCGGGGCATTCCTCCAGGTGATTGCAGTCGACAATTCCAAGTGCCAGTGTCTGGTGGTGCAGGTTCCCTTCGAGTGGGGGGGGGGTCTCAGGTCCTTTAAGGGTAGTTGTGAGCCCTTCCATGCCTGTCGATTGTCTGCTCGGTAACGACCTGGAGCAGTCCTTATGGAAGGATGTTGAGCTCAGGTCCCACTTGGAGATGCTGGGGTTGCCAGAGTGGGCATGCGTGTCCACTCGGTCGATGGCGGCCAGAGAGGGTGATCAGATGGACCCGGAGCCTGAAACAGTGGCCCAGGTCCCTGCCCAGAGGAAGGGCAAGGGGCGCGGGAAACCGGCCCCTGAAGTTCCCACGGCCCGGGAGGAGGTGGACCTCGAGGGGGACGCCCGGTGCCTACAGGGGAACAGGTAGCCGAACTGGGGGACATCTCTGAGCTGACCCATTGGCATCAAGAAGGGGGTCCCACCAGGGAGGAGTTCTGCCGGGAGCAGAAAGAGTGCCCTTCTCTGGAGGGTCTGCGGCAGCAGGCCGCAGCCCAGGCGACTGGTGATCAGTTCGGATCACATTGGATATATTGGGAGAATGATCTCCTGTACAGCGAGCCTAAGGTCGTGGAACCTGGGTCAGCCCGTGTGCTGGTGGTACCCCAGCGCTTCCGGACCTTCCTACTGGGTCTGGCTCACGACGTGCCTTTGGCAGGACATTTGGGGCAGGACAAGACCTTTGACCGCCTTGTCACCCACTTCTTCTGGCCTCGAATGCGAAGGCATTCGGATGTGCATTGTCGGTCTTGCCAAACTTGCCAGGCAAGTGGCAAGAGTGGGAGTACGGTCAAAGCTCCTCTCCAACCGTTCCCCGTGGTGGGGACACCCTTTGAAAGGGTAAGGATGGACATCGTGGGGCCACTGGATCCCAAGACAGCCATGGGCAACAGGTACATCCTGGTCTTGGTGGACCATGCCACTCGGTACCAGGAGGCAATCCCTCTCAGGACAACGACGGCGCCAGTGGTGGGCCGGGCGTTGATGGGGATCTTTTCCCGCGTGGGGTTCCCCAGAGAGGTGGTTTCTGACAGGGGGACCAATTTCATATCAAAGTATATGACATCCCTGTGGAAGGAGTGTGGTGTTACGTACAAGTTCACCACTCCTTACCACCCCCAAGGCAACGGTCTGGTGGAAAGGTTCAACCAAACCTTAAAAGGCATGATCAAGGGTCTCACTGAACCCATGAGGCGTAAGTGGGATGTCCTCTTACCGTGCCTTCTCTTTGCGTACAGGGAGGTACCCCAGAAGTCTCTCGGGTTCAGTCCCTTCGAGCTTCTGTATGGTCACCCCGGGCGGGGACCTCTAAGCTTGGTAAATGAAGGCTGGGAGGCCGCTCCCAGGAAGACCCCCCAGGATGTGTTCAGCTACATGCTGGCCTTCTGCAACCAAACTGCCCGCTTCAGGAAACTCGCTCAGGTGAACCTCGAGGCCAGCCAGGAAGAAATGAGGAAGTGGTATGACCAGAATGCCACTCTGGTTGAGTTTCAACCTGGACAGAAAGTGTGGGTCATGGCCCCTGTGGAACCTTGTGCCTTACAGGACAAGTGGACGGGGCCCTTTGAGGTGGTGGAGCGCAAAAGTGAGGTCACCTACCTGGTGGATTTGCAGGCTCCTCGGAACCCGTTACGGGTCCTCCACGTGAACCGCCTCAAACCCCACTTCGAGAGGTCCGAAGTGAGCATGCTCTTGGCGACGGACGACGGGGAGGAAGTGGAGAGTGAGCCTCTCCCAGACCTCCTGTCTGCCCAAGAGGGGGATGGGTCGGTGGATGGTGTGACCCTCTCCCCGGCCCTGACCGCTGAGCAGCAGAGCGAGTGTCGCCAGTTGTTGGGGCAGTTTGCCCCACTGTTCTCCTTGACCCCAGGTGTTACTCACTGGTGTACCCACGACGTGGATACCGGTGACAGCCCCCCGGTGAAACACAAGATTTACCAGTTGGCTGATCGGGTCAAGGCCAGCATCAAAGAGGAGGTCTCGAAGATGTTGGCGTTGGGGGTGGTTGAGCTGTCCAGTAGCCCATGGGCCAGCCCCGTAGTCTTGGTCCCGAAAGCAACGGCACCCGGGGCCGCCCCAGAACTGCGGTTCTGTGTGGACTATCGGGGGCTCAATGCCGTCACGCGGATGAGCTCATCGACCGGTTGGGAGCGGCCAGATTCCTGAGTACGTTCGATTTAACGTCCGGGTACTGGCAGATCGCTCTAACCGAGGGGGCCAAAGAGAGATCACCATTCTCAACCCCGGACGGGCATTACCAGTTCCGGGTGATGCCCTTCGGATTGAAGAATGCCCCTGCCACCTTTCAGAGGTTGGTCAACCAGGTGTTTTCCGGGCTGGAGGAATTCAGCGCCGCGTACCTGGACGACATTGCGGTGTTCAGTTCCAGTTGGGATGAACATCTGCAACACCTCAGGGAAGTGTTGAGGGCGCTGCAGACAGCAGGCCTCACGATTAAGGCCAGTAAGTGCCAGATCGGGCAGGGGTCAGTGGTGTACTTGGGACACCAGGTAGGGAGCGGCCAGGTGGTGCCCCTACAGCCCAAGATCGACACCATCCTGGCTTGGGAGCCCCCCAAGACCCAGACAGAGGTGAGGGCCTTCTTAGGACTCACGGGTACTACCGGAAGTTTGTTAAGGGATATGGCACCATTGTGGCCCCCTTAACTGAGTTGACTTCCAAGAAGCAACCGAGAAAGGTGATCTGGACTGAGTCTTGCCAGAGGGCGTTTGATACCCTGAAGGCCGCCATGTGCACGGCCCCGTGCTCAAGGCCCCCGACTTCTCCAAGGAATTTGTTGTGCAGACCGACGCGTCAGAGCATGGAGTGGGAGCGGTGCTCTCACAGCTGAATGAAGAGGACCTAGACCAACCGGTAGTCTTCCTTAGCAGGAGACTACTCCTCAGGGAGCAGAGGTGGAGTGCCATAGAAAGGGAAGCTTTCGCTGTGGTCTGGGCACTGAAGAAGCTGAGACCATACCTGTTTGGGACTCACTTCCGAGTTCAGACCGACCACAGGCCCTCAGATGGTTAATGCAGATGAGGGGGGAGAATCCAGAACTGCTGAGGTGGTCCATCTCCCTACAGGGAATGCACTTTACGGTGGAACATCGCCCTGGCACAGAGCACGCCAATGCAGATGGCCTGTCCAGGTTCTTCCGCCTTAGTGAAGAGAACCCCCAGGTAAATGGGTAGTTCTCCCTACTTTCAGCTGGAGGGGACGTGTGTTAGACTTGGCATCTTTTGGCGTGTTTCCCCTGAGTTTTTGCTTTCTGACCTCCCGGTTTTGACTCTGTTTTGCTGGTGTAACGGTTCTGCGCGCTTTTCGCACTGCTGATCAGTGGTAAAGCGCAGGTGCTCCTATGGTAAATTGTGTTATGTATTGGTGTTTCCATGATTGGATATTTGATTTACCTGTTAGCCCCTAGTAAAGTGCATTGCATGTGCCAGGGCCGGTGAATCAAATGCTACCCGGGGGCTTGCAGCACTGGTTGTGCCACCCCCGTGAGTAGCCCTGAAAACGGTAACTCAGACCTGCCATTGCAGAGTCTGCGCGCAGTTTGTAACTGCCATGTCGACTTGGCCAGTGCACACACTGGCCGGTCCCTAACCTTCCCTTTTCTTACATGTCAGGCACCCCTCAGGTAGGCCCACGGTACCTCTGTGGGCGGGGTGCAATGTATGTGAAAGGTAGGACATGCCCCGGTGCGTGTGGCATGTCCTAATAGTGAATTACAGCCAATTTCGTTTTTCACTATTGCAAGGCTACCAATTCCCCATAGGACAGAATGGGAGGTTTGTTCATAACATCTTATGAACATAACTGGCCCAGGGAATTCGGTAAGAAAATGAAGTTTCGTATGCCTGAACTCAGAATCTAAAGATGCATCTTTTAGTGAAGGTGATTTTTACATTCTGTGTTTGAAAATACCACTTTTGGAAAGTTGGTATTTTCTTGCTCAGTCATCCCGTGTGCCTCTGCTGGAATGTGGATTGCCTGTCTGGGTTTTGGATGACAGAAGGCTGGGGGAGCAGGAGGGGCGCCAGATGGTCTAGGTAGGTCAGAAAAGGGCTGAAGAGACCTGGGCTGCGATGGGGGAAGGGGGAGGAGGTTTCCTTGCACCTCAATTGCCTGCTCTGCCTCTGACAAATGCCGTCTCCACCTCCTGCCAGGAATTCACACCAGAGAAGGCAGAACTGGTCCTGACCGGGCACAGGCCCTCTCTGCCTAAGAGATCAAAGGATTTTTGGACATAAATGCTGGGTCCCAGACCCCTGAACTTTAGAACTCATCTGGAACAAGAAGACTGCCAAGAAGAAGAGCCGGAGAAGCTGTGAAAAGGAACGACTGCTTTGCTGGGTGCTTTGCTGGGCTGACCTGCAGTGGCTGCTTCTGTCTTGGGCAGTGAAAGGCCTGGACTGGACTTTCTGCAACCTAATTTGTGAGGCTCTCCAAGGGCTTGAGGTAGAGCTTGCCCCCTGTTCACGAAGTCTCAGGAACAGCAAAGACTTCAAGTTCTTCGACCCGCAGCACTGGGGACTGTGTGTTTTGTGCTGCAACCCGAAGAACACCAACTCGACGACGTCTACGACGCCACTGCCAACTCCGTGTCCTGAAGGCACTGCAGAGGGCACCGCCACAAAGCCGCACCGCAACCCTGGTCTCACCGACGACGCCTGTTGACGCCGCCACCGAGCTGCTGCTTGCACCGCGACCTGTGGGCACCGCACTCCGCACCGCCTCGCGCCAAAGCTTTGGCACCGCAGAGGGCACCGCCGCACCGCAACCCTGGTCTCACCGACGATGCCTGTTGATGCCGCCACTGAGCCGCTGCTTGCACCGCGACCTGTGGGCACCGCACTCCGCACCGCCTCGCTTCACGCCTCGCTTTGGCACCGCAGAGAGCACCGACGCAATGTCGCACCGCGACCCTGGTCTCACCAACGACGCCTGTTGACGCCGCCACCGAGCCGCTGCTCGCACCGCGACCTGTGGGCACCGCACTCTGCACCGCCCTGCTTCACGAGGACGCTTTGGCCTTCCTGACGCCGCCACTCCCCGCCGAAATCGATGCCGCTGCTTGCCCTGTGGTTCGAGGGCACCGCTCGTAAGTCACACGAAGCACCGCCCTCATCCCACACTGCAGCCTTGGCCCACCGACGCCGGCACCATAGACTCCCGCTCGTCAGCCGACGACAGCGCTTCAGCCGTGACGCCACCGCTGCTTGCACCGCGACCTGCTAGCACCATGACGAGCACCGCCTTCATCTCTCACCGGGAGCCTGGTCTCACCGATGACGCCATCTGACACCGCCACCGAGACGCTGCTCGCACCGCGACCTGGGGGCACCGCACGCCACACCGCTGCGCTTCGCACCGCAGCACCCGACGCCTGTTGGCGCCAGCGCTCTTGATCCCATCAGAAAGGGGCCCGACCTGCAATGCGAGTGACTTCAATGGCCCCATCGCCCTGCATTTCTGAAAGGTACTGTTTGCGGGTCTTCCCGACACCGTAGCTGGCCTGCGACCCCGCGGTCAGCCAGAACTGTTTTGGATTTGTGTGTTCACGATGCCGTGGTAGCCCGGACGGAGCTATCCACACAAGGAACTCTTTTTAATCAACGTATTTTTGAACTGTGAACTTTTAAGTATAGTATTGTGGATTTTTACCGTTTTTGGTCTTGTTTTAATTATATGAAAATATTGGATATTTTTCTAAACCGGTGTGGTGTCCTTTTGTAGTGCGAACACTGTATTACTGTTGGTTATGTGCAAATGCTTTACACACTGCCACTAAGATAAGCCTGGCTGCTCGTACCAAGCTACCAAGGGGGTGAGCAGGGGTTATTTTAGACGTGTAACTCCCTTATCCTGACTAGAGTGGCGGTTTTTGCCTGGCTGTGGCCCACGCCCTAGCCTACCAAAAATCCCATTTCTAACAATTATACTCAACGGTTTCCCTGCTGAAATCCCCTCCCTTTACAAACTGGCAAGATCACACAAAAGCCTGATTCCAAGTGAGTATGGTAGTGTAGATTCTGATTACTGCCCAGTTTGAGCATGGACTGCAATTCTAAGATTTGTGGTAAACACCATACACCAACAATTTTGCCTTGATGATTTTTGACAGGTCGAACTTGCCAAAATGCAACAAGCAAAAAATATGTGGTATATTCTGATACATGTGAAATTTGGTGCACGATGGGAATTATTTACCACACCCTGTAGCTACTGCACCGCACGGAGTTAATGTTCACCAGGATTGGTAAATACCTCACCAATTCCTGAGTGTCTTTAAAGGAGGACCCAAGTTACAGAAGATAAATTAAATAGTGGTTTCCTTTGGGATGGACAGAGTATTAGATGTGAGATAGAGATTATTCCTCTTCACAAAGGTATCAATTATTTCATAAATAAGCACAGTCTCCAGGTTCAATCTTGAGAGAAACGAAGGACATAAATAAAATGTTCAATCACAAATGTTGTATTCAATTTCAATTGCACAATAAGCATGCATCGAGACAATATACACATTAAAATATATCAAGGTGTGCTAAACATGAAAATTGAAAACAGTACACTGGTCATGATAATCACACATGCATGAAAGTAAAAGGAAATGTTATCACATTAATATACAGAAAATGGCTGCAACTGGATACTTTTAGTGGGATGGTGCTAGTTAGCACATCCCTCCAAAGTATATTACCGACTATATAATATAGTATATTAAGTATATGGGATCATGATCAAGAGAGACATCAAAAGACAGTGGGTGTAGCAATCTTCATCAAAAGAATACAACCCAAAATGAAAAATAGCCATCTGGAAGTAATATGGATATTTAGGCCCGACGAGGGCGAACAGAATGGTAGTCATTCAAACTACATCTTTACTCCGTCTCATTCAATAATTTTCTTTATATCTTTATATTAAAATAATGTTTGTGAATGGCAATACTAAACTAGCATCTTTCCATGTCAAGAAGAGAAATAAAGAGATGTGCAACTGTACATTTACACTAAACATACGTCTCAAGATATTAAACTCTGGTGGTTTATATAAAAAATTTAAATTTTCCTAGCTTTAGTACAGAAATAATCTAAGATTTTATTAAAGACAATGAGGGTGTAATAAAATGTGTGTTAGCGACACTATTTCTTGAGGTGTGTTTGTTTATTTCCCTCTCATTTGTTATATTTCTCTTCTTCTCTGATTTATCCTTCCTCCTTAAATTTTTGTCTATTCTTGCAGTTCTTGCACCTTTGGTCTTTACTCTGTGGTCAAGTCCTGTTCTGCTCACTCTTGTTGTAACACTGCACAGTTTGTCAGTCCATTATCTGTTGTGTGGGCTGCTCTGCATTGACTGCCCCGTGACTAGTCATACTGCTCTCCAGTGGAGGGTGATATTCTTGCTTTTCAGGCTTGTACTAGTTTCCAACTTGGGGGGCATCTGTCTGTCATGACAATCTGCTTCACATGGCCACCCAACCGTGGCAGACCATCCCACTACATGCTTGCAGCCAGTGCCCATGCACATTTTTCCACAATAGTAGGTCTTCCTTCAATATCCTGCCATCTTTTCCCACTACTAACTGTCTCCGTTTTCCATACCATGGGTTTACACTATCTTATATCAATTATTATGTTTTCTTGCAACATATATTATCATTAGGATCGTGTTCCCATAGGAAATTGCCTTTTTTTGTGTCTAGCTTTAGCACAGTTTGACAAATTTCCACAAAACTTTCTCAAAAGTGTTACTTTTTGACTAGTTTGAGCATGGAGAGTCTTGGGGTGATCCGTCAAGCTGGGGTCGAGAATAAGGGGGGTCCCAAAATGTGTTTTTCCCATTCATTTTTCAACTGGAACTTTAGACACAGCTACATCCTGAACCGCTGAACAGATGTACACCAAATTTGCCAGAAAACTAGATCTTGGCCCAGAAAGAGGTTTTTTTTGTGATTTGGTATAAAGCCGTTCAGCAGTTGTTGAGCAATTACTTCACATAAACTTTGTATATCTAGGGACGCGGAGCCTCCATGGATCCGACAGATCTGCTGCTGAGTTCTGATTAGCAGCCACCACCTCAAACACAAAGTGGTTGCAGCCATCTTAAAGCTCGGGGCTCAGTCCTGTGTCCTAAAAACGCACACAAAAAAAAGACATAGGGAGCAGGGCAGGGATACACTGACCCCCCTAGGTCTCATGGTGGGGTCTGGGACCATAAATTCAAGCCATTAAAGGCCCCGGGAAGCCCAACCTTGGGCCGAAACGTTCAAATAAGGGGTAGGGGGGCCACATGCCTCCGAGTCTCTTTAGGCCCAGGAACCCCATTCTCCAGGGCCTTTTTCTTTAATTAAAGGGGAGAGGGGCAACGTTCCCGCCCTTCCCGAGTCTTATTAGGCTCTGGGGACACCACCCCCGAAGGTCAATACTTTTTTTAAAAGAGAGGGGTGCCGCATAGCCCCTCTCCTTGAGCCGCTTTTGGCCCCGGGGAACCCAATCCCCCAGGCCCTGCATTAATTAAAGGGGGTTGCCCTGGTGCCCATCCAGGGTACCTACCATGCACTGACTTGGGGCTGCAGAGGGAGCCCCATCGCCCTCGCGGCCCCAGCTGACTCACCGCATGCTACGGGAACCGGCATTGCTACCAGCCAGAGGTAGAAACTATGTTGTATCTTGCTTATACATTCATGCATCTCCCCTGTTACCTTGGATCTTGGCTGCTCAGCCACTGTGAGTGTTCTGAGTGGAATGTTGGTGTTGTGATGATGGATGGAATGCTTAGGTGCCTGTGTGGTGAGGTGTGACAGTTGGAGTATGGGCTGCTGTACATGGATACCAACCTGCAACTAAAACAAATAAACAATCTACAAAAATACACCTCAGCTACCAGACCTTGATTACAACACACTATGTCTGATGCTCCCTCTGGGCAGGAGCAATCTCTAGATCTGTTTCCCTACCTGCATCAGCGCGTACAGGGAAACAGATCATAAGTCTGCTTCCAGCTGGTGGGAGCATTTTCCACGCTCCCGCCTGCTGTGAGCTGAGTTTGTGTTTGCTCCTGTGTGGCAGAAGATTCAGATATGCTCCCGCCTGGCGGGAGCAAACACTGGTTTCCCTGCCTGCACTGGTGCAGGCTGGCAAACCGATGTGCCCCGGGGTTTGGCTCCCCGGGACACAGCATGTGAGCCGGCCCAGGGGAATGTGGTCCCTCGGCCATAAAAGGCTCAGGGAGGGGGCAGTGCCACCCCCTCCCTTTTAAAAAGGTAATCAGACACAGGGATGGGGTCCCCGGGGCTGCTAGAAGCTTGCTGAGAGGGGCCGCTCCCTCCCCTTTTAAAGAAATTTCAGCCCGGGGGTGGGCTCCCTGGGGCCTGTGATGGCTTGGGAAGGGGGGCCTCATGGACCACCTCCTATTATTTGGTGAATTTGGGACACAGGGTGGGCTCCCCGGGCCCTACAATGGCCGAGAGAGGAGTGCTGCATGCCCCCCTTCCCTTATTAAATGCATCCCTGGGGGTTGGCTCCCCAGGGCCTATAATGGCTTGAAGAGGGAGGCTGCGAGGCCCCCCTCCCCTTATTGAATGCAGCCCAAGGGCTGCATGAGCACCAAGAGTCACTAGAACCAGTAATAACGAAAAAACTCAGAAAGAAGTTACGCAAAGCAAGAAAAGAAAAGAGAGTATGCCTAACAATGGCCCTTAGTGTAAGTGTAGTAACTTTGGGGAACAATTAATCCATCTGTAGAGGATATGGCCTAACGACTAGGGCGGTCAACCTCAAATCGTGGGAACCGGGTTTGAGTCTCCGCAATGACGCTCAACATCCTGTGATTCTGGGCAAATGACTTAATCTCCCAGTGCCTAACAAAAAAAAAATGAATGTGTCCTGTGTAACGCAACTGGTGCTCATGTAAAGAGCTCTGATACCTGATACCTTCGGGTCAAGTTTGCGCTATAGAAAACTCAGAGAAAAAAGAAATATCCTCTGCCCAAGAAGCAGAGCCACCTAAAAGCACTAACAAGCCTTGTCTAAAGAACATTAAACTCTTTCTGCTCTTCAAAATAACACAAGACATACCAGTTGGGGGTAGGCCCACAGCAGGACCCCACATCTCTGAAGGAGTGAAGCCCAGTTCATCACCAAACATCCCTAAAGGGGTGAAGTCTATCCCACCTCTAAACAAAGACTCAAGCCCTCCTAGAAAATAAAACCATCAAGACAGATCATAGGAAGAAGGCAGATACATATCAAATGAACCTGCCCAATAACACGGTCAGTTCTGAACTCCCAAAATCCAACAATGATGCAGAGCAAGACAGTCCGCGAATTGGTTGCATTTTAAACCCAGACTCTGGGGTACAATTGATTCCTCCAACTACCAGGTAGTAACACAAAGTGAAACAGGAGGCACTATGGTTGCTGGCAACTGTCTGATCATCAGCCCCCAGCATATAGCTCTTCCTTTAAAACAATTTTTACTCTAATGTACCAGTCAAGAGGGAGGCATGATATCGTCAATCGGGGCAATATCCTGAAATTGCTAAGAGCTGTACCTACACTTGAAAAGATAGATACAGCAGAAATTGAATCTGTTGAATTTCTGGCCCTCCAGGTTGGTAAGAATCACAGAGCCACCAGGATGTTCACCAGCACAAATGGTTATTCAGGAAAATGAATGCTTCTTGGCATGGGACATTAAGGTAACTACGTATTGCCTTGTGGTTTATCCAACGCTGCTCGCGTCTTCAATGGGAGCTTAAATGGAAGTGGTCCAGAAGTGCCAAAGACTATACAAACATACTTGATCCTCAGGAATCCTGTTGGGAACCCCTCCACAAAAGAATCTTCAACTAATAATGACAAAATCAAGCTAAACATAGGCAGGCTTACCACAGCTTTACACTGCAATAGTTGCTCATGACACTGAAAAGCCTGCACAAATAACAAAACTAATAGATCTCAAGCATTGAATTGACTGGATAGTCTTAATATTTGTTCATGGAACATTAACGGGGTACAGACAAGAACAGAGGAGAAGAATCTTCCAGATCTGCTGAAAGGCAATCATATTAATTTGCCTACAAGAGACATGGGCTCTCCAACCATTGACTGTGGACAGCTTTGCAGGCTATTTTAGTCCTGCAAATAAAACTAAGAAATCAGGACACCCAAATGGGGGTCTGGCCACTTTTACAGCCGTGGATCTGCAGATTTACAGTGAACTGGTGGAATCGGAGGATGAGAACATCCTTATAATTAAACTCCTGAACTGGTACCAAAGAAGCAAGCATCCACTCCCCTTGATAAATCTTTATGTAAATCCAGGTTTAGGAATCAAGACCACAACAGTATCCAAACTCTCAAGTATTCTATTCACCAGTTTGCAAGCCCAACCATCCCCAGAAATTCTAGTCACAGGAGACTTCAAAATGAGCTTAATGGCTGTATTTGCCTGAGATGATCTAACAATCCAACAGGACCATCAATGGTCCGTCCCTGTACAGTCCACAAGGGGCATAACTAAGAAAGCTAAACATCTTAAAGCAGTCACACTAGTGAAAGACCTAGAACCCTTCGGACTAAGAATTCTGAATGCAAGATACCAACAAAATACTCCTCCACAATGCACCTATTATTCTACATTTTCAAACTCTGTATTAGATTATACAGCAGCTACACTCTCTGTGCTTCGTGTATTCACTTCATTTAAGATTGCCAAAACAACTAACAGTGACCATGGGTAACAGCTAATAACAATCAAAGCGCAAAGCCAACTTCATGACAAAGCAACCCTCACTGCCGGGAGAGCTTGGGACAATCAACCACTGGAGGCTCCCCTGGTCGGGGAACACCTTGCAAGCATTGAGGATTCAGCTTTAAGCTTAGCAAAGCAAAGCCTTAGTAAGGACAACCTTAACTTGTCCACTAAATGGTCATTGTTGGGCGACAGACTTATAGGTCACCAAGGCAAACCAAGTGGATTACCCTTACACCGGCATAAAGGAAGCACAGATAAAAGAAGGTTTAAAGTATCTACCTTTTGCCGGGCAGTACGGAAGGAGCGTAATTGTACTCGGAGAAACATCCGGACAACCCTGAAATATGCAGATCCCTAAAACGTTTAAACAAAATCTTCCGGAAAACGATATGGGAAGAAAAATCAATCTCAAAACAAAACTTTTGGGCAAAAGTGTGGTATCTAGGCACTATCTTTAATAATGGATAAGCTTAAGCACAAAAAGCAATGCCTTGACTTATGTTACGCATACTACAAAGCTGCATTTGACTGCGTGAACCGCAATCTTCTTTGGCAAAAAATAAAAAATAACATTGATGGGCATTCCAGTTCATCTCCTAAAAGCTATCCAGCTCTTGCCACCGAACACCTGGGCAAGGGTGAGAATTGGGGGTGGCTCCACATTGTCCAGGAAAATATACACTTCTAAGGGCCTAAAGCAAGGCTATGTCTTAACATCATATCTTTTCAATCGCTGCCTGGCTGATCTATCTCCTGCCCTTGACACAGTAAATTCTCATTCCCCCAAGTTCAATCAATTTCCACCTTCCCCCAACCGCCTCACCGACTCAGATAAGATTAGAGTTCAGCCTATCAAATCAATCAATAGCAAGTAAAGGGGATTATGTAAAAACATGGAATAGAATCAGGACTGGCGTGGGAAGTCGACGGTGGCAAGCACTTTTGCAGAAAATTTAAATAAACGAAATTGCACCAGCCCGCCTTTTCCTTGACTCAGCCATTACTAATTTAGGTATTCAAGCTATATGGGAAGATTCTCCATCGCCAATGGCATGTAATAAATAGCAGGAAGCCATTAATTGAAAGTTTTAGGGGCATGGACTCTATTTTAAACTGTTGTTACACAAAACTTTTAAGGCTTGCTGGGAAAAAACTGACCGCCGCCAATGTCCAGCAGTGATATACACAACCTCATCTTTTTCTCCAGTGTTTTAGTATACTCTTGTAAACTGCACTTTGCCATAATATGTACCTTAGTTGATGTCCTCCTGTGCCAGCTAGGCTGACTGCGGATGTTAGATTTTTCTAAGGCTGTCAGGAAAAAAAGCTAAGGACCATTGATAAACATCATATTCTTCCCTTTTCACAAAAAAATTTAATACGTCTTTGTAAACTGCACTTTGCACTTTGTTGTAGTATGTAGCTTGCCTGACCCCCGCCCCCTCCCCAGTGGATGCTGAGGAGACTATGGCGTAAGAGGGCAGCTATTCATGAAAATATGTTCTTGTTAACAAATGATGCACAACATTGTTTTAACTTATGTCGTATGATCTCAAAATGAATTGTATTAATGTGTTTTTATGAACTTTTATTGTTAAGGTTTTAATTAACTGCACAATAAAATTGAATATATATATATGTTCAATTTTATTAACTGCACTGCACAGTAAAATTGAATATATATATTCAATTTTATTGTACAGTTATTTAAAACCTTAACAATAAAAGTTCATAAAAACACATTAATACAATTTATTTTCAGATCATACGACATAAGTTTAAACATAAAAACACATTAATACAATTGATTTTAAGATTATAAGACATAAGTTAAAACAATGTTGTGCATCACATATATATATATATATATATATATATATATATATATATATATATATATATATATACATATATACATATACAGACACTGAAAAAAAACAAAGGTTACAGGGACATTATAGTTAAGCTCAAATTTCACTCGGTATCAAGAACTGCTCACCAAAATCAGCAGGAAATGTGTTGGGGGAGCCACTTGTGAAGCTATCCATCATCCTGGCACAAGGCAGGAAGACCTTTGCATGCTACTAAGGTGGGCGAGGCCAAACGGGCAAAGCTTCCAAGTGATTTGCACATTTCCATACTCATAGTCATTTAAAGGGAGAACCATGGACTCTGCTTTCACCAGGATAGGACAAGAAAGAACCCACCCGTCACAGTCACATACAGATTGCGCTCCAATAGATAAACGATGCAGTCACCTCCATGAAGCATTTCACATCGTTTTTCAATATGGAATTGCAGAGAAAACACACTTGCTTTGCGTTCATCAAGCCCAGGAGTTAGGATCATTTGTCCTTTACAGAAGTGGAGCTTCAACAGGGGCTATGTTTATATTTGTAAGTGCCTCCTGTTGAGGTTTAATTTCTGTGCAATGTGCATTAGGGCCAAATCAGCCCGCCAAAACGTAACCCATCCTGAGGGGCCCAGCCACAGCTCTACCAAATATCATGCAACAGGGGTAAAACTAACGCATTTTAGTGCGGGTGGCCGCATCACTGCGCTAAAATGCATTAGTTATCCATATCGAGCTCCCTGACACACTGCAGGGATCATGAGGCAGTCCAAAAGCAGCCCCATGCATGGAGCTGTATCTGTGCATTGCTGTGCTTGGCTTTGCCTGTCTGGCAATTTAGCCTGCCGGCTGCCTGGTAAACCCATTGGTATGGTGACCAGTGGTAGTGAGATACATTGTTTTAGTCATTATGATGCATGGCAAAAACACATTCTACTCTTTCTGGCAGCCCAAGACTCTGTGAAACACACGTAGCAGGCAGCGGGATCATCTGGCGCAGGAAAGTTGTGAGCCTGACTCCATTCTTGTATACAGGAGGGCAGCAGCAGCCAAGACCGGATTGTTTTTCGATCGTGACCTCTGTACTGCCACTGCGCTCGCACAGACAACTACCACTTAGTGCCAGTGCGATGCGCGTGACCTCTGGATCCTCTGATAGCTGGAAGGGGTTTGGAGAGCTTAGCGTGGGCGCCGAGGTTAATTTACCACCAGCCATGGGGAGAGCTCTCCCAGCCGGCCTGTGCAGCCATGCGAAGTCCACTACAGCACAATCCAGTCAGACACAGCTGACCGAGGAGAGCTGTGCACCTGTAGAGGATAAGGCTGCATAGAGAAGATCTCAATCCGAGCTGAAGAGACAGAGCCCCCGGACGCAGGTGGAAGTACCCGCCAGAGAGCGGATATGTTTCCAAGAGCAGCTGCTCGCAGTATGGAGTGCGTTCCGTAAGCCCTATCAGCATGTGTTCTTTGAGTGAACCATAATTTGTGCCTTTACTGTCACTAAAAATATTAAAGTAAATAACCTGCTGTGGAAGATATGCTGCAGTCTGACTCAAGCACTTCAAAATGTGAAGCTGTCTCGTTCAAAACACTTGTGAATGGCTTTTCTAATTGTTTTCTCCCATTTAGTCGAGGTACTTTTAGTTTTACCATGCCCGAAAATGCAAAAAATAAATGCTTGTAAATTGATACATCACCCATGCCAGACAAAAAAGTCACACATAAGCACTCCACAGACATAAAAATGCCATGCCTATACACACTGAGACCCTGGCAGCTATGTGGTCTAGACTCAATGGGTGAGGAAGCCGTGTGGCCCCTCTCCCCGGGCCAATTTTGATCCCAGGGATCCCATCCCCCAGGGCCCGGCTAAGATTCAATGGGGGAGGGGGTCCATGTGGCCCCCCACCCCAGGCCAAATTAATACTGGAGACCCCATCCCCTGGGGCAAGCCAACTTTTAACAGGGGAGGGGGGCCCGCAGCAGCCCATACCCTAGGGTCCAGCTTGAGATGCTGATTGCCCTGGAGCCCACTCAGGGCAACTAGTCAGCATCGTTGGGGACCGCAGAGGGAGCATGAATGCCCCTGCGGTCCCTGCTAGCTCTCCGCCTCCAGCGGGAGCCGGCATTGCTCCCACACACAGGGAGCTGCTAAACATGCAGCTCCCTGTGTGTGAGAGCAATAGTTTGGTCTGTTTCCCTGACCGTTTGACAGCAAGCAGGGAAACAGATGAAAACTCAGCTTTCCGCATGCGGGAGTGGTTTGACAGCTCCCACTTGATGGAAGCGGAGTGTTTGCTTTTGCTCAGCGGGAACCAAGCAAACAGCTATGTCCCGGGGGTGGTGGTCCCCAGGGCCATTATTGGCTCCTGGAGGGGGCTGCGCGGCCCCCCTCCTTTCTTCTGTAAGGGCGACCATGGGGAGGTGGTGATCCCCAGAGCCGTATATGGCCCAAGAGCAGGCCGTGCAGGCCCCCTCCCTCTTTACAAAAAAATAAATGGCCACAGGAAGGTGGTGGTCCCGGGGGGCGGGGATCTGTGCAGCCCCACTATTTATTTTTTTAGATATAGCCCCGGGAGGTGATGGTGCCACAGAGACTGGGGCGGGTCCACAAGGCCCCCTAATTTGAATTAAGATGAGCCCTGGGGAGGGTGGTGGTCCCCGGGGCAAGGCTAGGGGGTTAAGGTATTCGTACCGTGCCCCCTTTTCTTTTTTTTGTGTTTTTTGGGGAGTCAGCTGAAGCTGAGTCCCAAGATGGCTGGCAACACTTCCTGGTTGAAGTGGTGGCAGCCAATCAGAGGTCTGCATTTCTCTGCACGAGCTTGTCATTATTCGCGAAGGCTGCACGGCCACAGATACACAAATTTGGATTTCCTTTAGTTTCTCAAAAACTACTGAACGAATATACACCAAATAACAGAAAGAGTGATCTGCGAACCAAAAGCTACCTTTCTGCCAATTCTGTGTAATTCCGTCCAGCAGTTCGGGCTGTAGTTCCTATGGGAATTAACATGGGAAACACACTTTTTGACCCCCTCCTTTTGTTCTCGGCCCCCACTTAACGGATCACCCCGAAATGTTTCATGTACAACTAGAATGACCAGTGCACTTTTTGGGAAAATTTTGTGAAGATTTGTCAAACGGCGCCAAAGATATAGGCAAGTCAACACACTCTTTTCCTATGGAAACATGGTCCGAACTAGAACTACATATATATATATATATATATATAATTTACCTACTGGCGGTCGCCATACATGTTTTTTGTTTGTGGTCTCCCTCTCTCTCTGGCCATCTTTCTTTATGGCCGCTGCTCTGTGTTTCTACTTGGCGTCCATTTTGCATGAGCATCCTGAACTCCTAAAGCTTCACTTAACTCAGTTTCGTTTGTTGGTTGCGATTGCCTTATAAATATGCTTTTCCTGTTCCCTCTTGCTTTGTTTTACCAGCCGGTTACATTTTATTCTTGGCTCCTCTCACTTCTTCACATCTTCCAGATACCTCAAAATAATTTCTTCGATCCTTTCAGCACACTTTTTGCTTAACAGGTGTTTTTCTGTTTTTTTTTAGCTTGTCAACCAATGCATCCAGCCTTGACTTTTCACATATGATGTTCTCAGGCCTAGATACCTTTTTGTGTTACGTTGCGCAACTGGATAGCTTTCGGCCGGTGTTTCCTGGGTTGGCTACCTTCAATGCTGGACTTTGGACTGGATGTGGGTTTGGTGATGTTGGCTACTGTTTGCACTTTCATTTGGATGGAATGCCCGCGATTGCAGAATAAAGAAAGTATCTATATGTCACTCTAAGCTGTACTAGCTTGATCCTGTGCCTCCTGTAGGCATCCTCTCCAGTTGACTGTGTTCCAGTGTTCTGTTTCCTGACGACATCTTTCTTCTCCGTGGATGCATCTTCTACTGGATTGATATTTCTTTGCTTCTTTCATGGGATGACGTTTATATTTGAGCCTGCAATGAGAGAGGTTTCTGGATGTGGCTGCCGCTTATAGCTATGGAGTGACATGATGATATATTATTTACATTCAATTCTGCTGCTGCTGCTGAGATCAGTGATAAAGAGGTCTCTAAATATTACATTCACCTCATTTACTTTAATAAAATCCTAAATTTTCTTTACGCTAAACCAAGGAAAATCTTTTTTTCTGTCACAGTTAATCTACTCGCCCTAAATAAGTTCCAAACTTTACATTTACATTTATTTTTAAGTTTTAAACACTGTTGTGGAAGTTTTTGCTATGCAGAATAAAACGTCATCAACTTATATGAAGACGTTGTGACCTTTTGTCAAATATTTCAGAATGTGTGTGTTCTTTCTGAAGAGTGCAGCAAAGTGAACAAATTCAGTATAGAACAGAAAGAGGCCAAAGGGCTCTCTACAACGTATCATCACACTTCAAAATAGAAATCACAAACTTGGACCTGGCTCAGATAAAGAGATGTTATGTTATGTTATGTAATTTAATGTTAAGGTTATTTGTAAAGCATGGGTACACCTGAGTTTTCTTGGCGTTGAATAACCAGGATTATACACATGACGAATCCAATTACTTGGGAAATAAAGTTTGTTGTCAAAGTTCATCTAAACTGAATGAAAGAGTATATTGAGTGCTAGCTACCCGTATTCCACAGTTTAGCAGAGTCCAGGGACAAAGGAGGCCGTTCTGGCATTGGGAACCTTCAATAGGTGTTAGTCATTGGACCTCAGGTACATACAGGAAGCTTTGTACCATTCGAATTTGGCAGCCAAGAAATCCGGAAATTGCTGGTAGACTGCACGATGAGCTATGATGATAGCTTCAAAGATTCTTCTCGGATGCAAAGGGAGCCCGTGAAGTTGCTTCAAAAAAGGAGAAATATGTTGATATTTCAGGACTTTATAGATCAGGACCACAGCCGCGTTTTCAATCAATTAATCAGCTTCTCAGATTTTTTCAGGAACTGATACTACATGGCATTCCCATAATCAACACAAGACTTTTTAAGAGAGTTTGTAACTGGAATGAGGTTAATACTATTCAAAAACGAAAAATATTCTGGAAAGTTTTAAGATGAATGAAACATGTGCTTGGGATTTTGGTTACATAGGGACTGAAGATAAGATTGGCATTAAAAAAATGCTAAGTTTCACGGCGTTCTGAGACATCCACCACCAAACCAGGTATAGAGTATGGGCAACTGATGAAGTGATGGAAAGGTCACGTGTAAACCCGAAGATCAATTGAGTGTCTCCTGCATACATGTAAAACTTAGCCCCTGCCGATGTTAAAAGTTGAGCCAAGGGACACATGCAGGTGTTACACGGGAGAGAGGATAAAGGGAATTCTGAGGGATGCCACAATTGAGAACTTTGGGCTTTGACTCGATAATGGGAGGGCCACATTTTGAAACTCTTCTGGTAAGATGCCAGCCATTTTAAAGCTGTACTTTAATTTAAATATGAAATCCCATGTCTCTACTAGTAGTTTCTAGTATTAGAACAGAAACAAATGTTTTTAAAAACATCTTCCATGTGCATCATTTAAATAAAAAAAAATAATGATACTTCCTTCAGTTTTTTTTTTTTTTGTTGAGATACAGTTCCGGTATCCATGAGTTCTTAAATAACAGGTACCACATTCCAGGGGGAAAAGTCAACATCATAATCATGGGAAATATTCAAAAACAGTCCTCACCTGGTCATCAAGAATGGTTAAATTATAAATAAGAAAAGATCTGCCTGGAGGAAAGGTAACATTATCGCTCACTGGTCTGATGTCTTCCTCTGGTGGGTTTGGACCGTCTACTACCTGAAAATAAATTATGAAGTCATTACTTATAAAGGAAACAATATAAAGAACTTTTATGCTGAAGATAATAAAACTATGTTTATGTAGCAGGTTATGTGATGCGTGATGTATTACATGTTGTGGTGGCCTCTTATAAGTTTGTGTATCAGATGGATGGTGTTCTGCTGGCATTACAAATGTATCTGGGAAAAACAATGGTTCTTGTGGAAAATACAAAAATATTTGATAATAACCATGCACAATGGCAGATAATACTAGAAAAGGATGTTGAAGGAGAGACACTCATACAGAATGCAATCAAGAGACCAAATACTGTTGGCACAAAATCACATATGTATATTTGAAAAAATATGTACAGTGTGCTCAGTGTTCCACGTGAAAGTAGAAACAACACATTTTAAATGACAGAAATGTGACATACAACGAGATTTTTTAGTACATAAAGCCAACCAGCAGTCTCCTTTTCAACAGAGAGTCCTCCTGGGTCTCCTTTTCCCTGTCTATACTCCTTCCGAGTGCACGTCTTAACTGTCTATATTTCAACCATTGTGTGGTTGGCATTTGGTATTCCTTTTGTAGGCAGTCAAAAGGGACTACTCCGTTGGCGACTCATACTTCTGCAAGCGTGGTGATGTCTATATTATCTCAGCCCTGGAAGCCTCTCAGTGCGGTCACTTGTCTCATCATGGACCCTTCCCAGAGCGGCGTGCGGGATGTGAGCCTCTTGTCCCATTATATCTCTCATAGTAGGCTTCTCCACACCAGCAGGACAGTGACTGTCACCAGGCACGACCGGTGATTCAGCCTCCCCCCATATAATACATGTAAATAGCTTTGGTTGCTCATGCCCCATCTGTCTGTCTGAAATGCTGGGTCCTCCCATTCCGCATATGCCCATTCATTCACTACACTGAACTTACTGCGCCACCTCATAATATCATTTGACATTTGAGAGCACTATACCTCCTTCAAATTTGGAGCACTGCAGGATCTGCATCACTATTCGAGGTTGACCTCCCGCCCAGAGGAATGTCCTCACCAGGGTATCCACCAGTGCAAAAAACGTCTTTGGGATTCCATATGGGTTATTTTGTAGGATGTATAGCAAGCAAGGGATGCGATCATTTTAAACATGGCCTCCTAGCCCAGTAGGGGAAGTGGCAGCGTGCCAATGTTTAACATATCTCTACAGTCCCTGGAGCAGGGGGTGAGATTTTTCTCATAGTATGATGCAGCATCTCTGGTGACCCAAATATTTTAACTTGTGAGGTTCCACTCGAAGGGGCAGCAGTAAATCTTATCTCTGTTCCCAACCCCCATCGGGAACAACAGGGATTTGTCCCAGTTTATTGTGAATCCCAAAAACTCACCAAACACCTGAAATATATTATGAATGCGGACCAGCGTTTGTTCTGTCTTAGTCAGGTATAGCAGTATGTCGTTTGCATATAGCGATACTCTTTAGTCCCAACCTGAGTCACCCGTCCATCCCCAGATTTGCGCCATCTATTCTCATCAACTCCACTAGCTGTTCCACCGCCAATGCAAACAGCATTGGCGAAAGAGGGCAGCCCAGCCTTGTACCTCGCCCGATGGGAAATCCTCCAGAGAGGCAGCCATTGATTTTTAATCTAGCTTTTGGCCTTGTGTACAGTAGTTTGATCCACTTGATATAGCGGACCCAACCCCCATTTTTCAAGGATTGCGAACAGAAAGGGCCATTCTACTGAAACAAATGCCTTGTTGGCATCCAATGACACAATGGCCCATGGCTCCCCATCCTCACCCTTCTGCGTTATGTTGTTGTGGAGGCATTTCAAGTTCAAGCTAGTTCCCTAAGAGGGAAGGGTATGCACAGGTGTGGGCCCCATGCTCATTGTGCCACTGGATACAAGCTAGCCTGGCTGATGAGGGGGTGATACCCCGAAACCGGTCCCAGGATGCTTTTTTCGGTCTATGGAGAACCTGGTATGGCAGTTTGGGCTGGACTGTTCCCATGAGGAGCAGGGTCAAGACTGATTTGCATATGGCAGGGTCCAAACTGGGGTGGTGTGGTGAGCAAAAAAAGGACGGATTAAACCCAGATCTGTGACTGGGGGTAAATGTTTGCATTGTTCAGCATTCTGGTCATCATCTATTCTTTTTGCTTTAGTTGATCTGTATGGCATGAATCCACTCTAGTCTGTGTGGACCAGGTCTGTCACCACTGTGCGTAATCTATTTGCAAGCACTTTTGCAAGATTTTCGTATTCACATTAAACAATGAGATTGGCCTGTATGATTCACATTTATCTTTGGGTTTCCCTGTTAGGGATGAGGACAATAGTCGCTGTTCGCATGTTTGCCGGTAATGTCCCAGAGCGGAAAGCATCTAGGTACATCGAGAGTAACAGTTTTGTCACTCTTCTGGACATTTTGCTGAAGAATTCTACAGGCAACCCATTCAGGCCAGGAGCTTTCCCCGTCTGAATCTGTATGAGTGCTAGAGTGATCTCGGGATCTGTTAGTTCTGCTTCCTGTGCCGCTCTCTGATCTGGTCTCAAGGATTTCACAGGGCAGTCTCACACAAAGCGTCTGACCTCGTCTTCGCTTTTAATTCATAGAATGTAGCCATATGATCTACAAATGCCTCTGCTATCTGTCTGCTACACCGTACCATTCAGCCCATCTGTAGTCTGAGCTCCCTAATATGCATCCCCTCCCTTTCCCTGCTACCTATCCATGCCAGCAGTTTCCCCGCATAGTCACCCGCTTTGTAAATGCACTTCTGTTTGGCAAGAAAGGAAGTTTACACCTCATGGCGTGCCACCTCTTGGTACTCTGTATGTTTAAGCTCAAGGTTACGCTTAAGGGGGGGTCGTAGGACAGGCACTATGTTCCTTCTCTAGCTGTTCTAGGTCATCGTCTAGTGTTGTCAGGCACTTGAACCATTTCTTCTTGTCACCGACTTCTCCCGCTATGAGCACTCCCCTAAATGTAGCCTTATATGCCTCCATGATGTGATCGCACTTTTCACGGTGCCTTCATTTTCTTGAAAGTAGTATTTGGTGGCCTTATCTATTGCCTTAATCACCTGCTTATTGGTGAGTCGCCATGTTGCCATTTGCCAACCCCAGGGCTCCTTATCACTACTTAAAATAATCTACAGTGAGGAGGGATCTAAGATCCCTCGTGCTATGTATTTGGCCACTGAGAATCTGCCTGGTGTGTCTCGCAGTGTCAAGAAATAGTCAAGCCTAGATGACATGTTGTGCGAGTGTGAATAAAAGGAGTATTCCCTCTCCTGCCCATGGAGGGCCCTCCAACCATCGTTCAGTCCCAGCGTCTGTGTAAATCCCGCCATTCTCCCAGCTGTTAACATTGTAATATTCAATAAGGCTTGTGGCCCAGATTGTACCATAGACCTGCATGTTGTTCTGAAATATAGTGTTTTTCCATGTACATATTAGAAACGGAGTCTTATTTCTGCCTCAGAATTCGAAAGGACAGTCTATTTTTTGTTATTCATTTGTATTACCTCTATTTTAAGTAGATATAAAAAGACTTAATTCTTTTTAAAAGTTATAACTCAGGATGGACTTTCAGTTTATGGATTGTGATTACTGTGTCAACCCCTATCTAAATTCCAAAGCAACTACCACCAAGTAAGCCTACAACGCTCAAATCAGATACGCTTTAGAATACAGCGTAAGCGTAAGTGTACAGGAGGAGCTACTAGGTTATCTGACTGAAGTACCATCGAACATCAGGTCTAAGGACATCAGTGGTTAACAACAATACCCACCATGGAGTCTGTGCAGTAACCACTGACTGCCTCAAGATCCAGAGAAAATTCCTCACAGTATTTTTTAGGACTATTGTGTCGTTGTAATTAAACACACCATTCAAATGTTGTAGCTTGAATTGCATAACAAGGACATTTCGTTGCTGCACCATAACTGTTTTTCGCTTATTTGTCGCTCTCTGCAGGAGTGCAGTTCCTGGTGGAAAATTCAGTACAATTATCAATGTTTCTATGTGCAGTTGCAGCCTATGGGTTTTTGTACTTTGGATCATATATGTCTTGCAGACGAAAACATAGAAAATTCAACTGGTTGACTAGAAATACTAAGTGTAATAGACTCCAGTGGAGACAAACACCCAGAAGAAAGATGCAACTGGGGTCATCTAGATTTTTTTCTAGAGATTATTAGATGTCCAAAAGCCCATCTGTCAGCAACTGCATACATTAGAATAAAGTGTAACATAATTTTCAAAAAAATGATTGCCCGTATAGAACCTTGTAGTGTTATGACAAAGCCCAAAAATTCGTTCAGTAGCTGAACCGTAGCAAGCGGTAATCAGCTGCAACAAACACACTTAATCAAGCACTGACAGAGACAGCGTAACTTACCTCTAAAGTAACAATCACTGTGCCATAGGTTCCCTTCTCTCTAATTAACGTGATCGGCACTGACTGGTTCCTACCTCTGGCCTCTGTTACTGTAATTAAGGAAGACTAATGGAAAAAAAGAAGTGAGCAGCAATTAGCAAATGATTGAAAAGCAAAGAAAAATATTACCATAGAAAGTGCAAAACCCCTACAAAGAAGTTAACACAGTTAGCCAGTGGGTTACCCAACCAATGAGTGCAGCAAATAATACTTACATTAGAAGGAAAATATTAGATACTAGCTACCATTATAGATGCTCATGCCATGGAATATTGTTCTTGCACTTAAGTGCAGTAGCAACAAAGTACATTCTGCAGTGCCTCTGTGAATAATTGTTATTGGCTAAAATCCTGTAAATTAATAAAAAAAGAGCTGGGTTCTGATCCGCCTGACCAATACTATTTATGTTTTATAACATATTTTGTTACCACTTTCACTGAGTTTACGTTAACACTAACTCTATACTGTCCAGGAAAGTGAAACAATACAGTTCTGTGCCTCCCCGCCCAAATAATACCAGGGTAACAGAGCAAAGTGAGATATGTCGAATGTCCCTACATCAATGTCGTTCCTGGCCTCCTCCCCAGTTCCTAGGGTTGCTTCCCACTCCAGCCCCTCTCCAAGTACACTGCCCTACAAACTTCCTTAATTTTTCCCATAGGTTTGCCCTTCTATATCTAGGGACTGGTACCGATCCATCTATGTCTCAAGTGTGATCCTGCAATGTCGGGCCCAATCTCTCCAGTACCTCCCATGTTTCTGGGGCAGCCCCTGGCTGTGTAGATTGGTCTTTCCAGGACCATGTATCTGTCTAGGCCTTCCTTCCTTCCATTCCTCTAGTTATGGGGCTGCCGCCGACTTCCAGTGCCTGGCTAGTCTCTTAGCTACCACAAGTCCTATCCACAGTAGGGCTCGTTTCTACCTGTTGCCCTGGATGTAGTCTGAAATGTGTAGCAGCATGAGTCTAGGGTCATGAGCCAATGGCTAACTTAAAACTCTGCCAGACAGGACAGGACTCCTGCCCAAAAAGGGCTAAGGACCAGGAAGCCCCTCATTGTGTGTAGAAAATCTTTGCAGTGGGTTGAGCAGCATAGACAGCGACAAGGCAATCACGCCCATGCGCCGTAGTCTGAAGCTTGTCAGGTAGACTCTATGTGAGTATTTAAGTTGTATGAAAAAGAATTGAGCAGCTACGTCTTCTCGCCAATCATTGTCATCTATCTGGTGAAAGTTTTTCATCCAAGTGGCTCTTAAGTTTTGGAAAGAGTCTGGGGTGTGTATGATCAGTGACTTATATAAAGGACAGTTTGTAGTGGATGGTAAAGTTGAGTGGCACCTGAGCTTTCTTGGGTCTGAATTCCAGAAGCTCCATCAGCTTAGAGGTGTAGGGCAGAAGTGAGTGTCTGATCTGCAGATATCAGAAAAATTGGGTTTTGTGAAGCTCGTACTCTGCCTGTAAGCTTGAGAACGTCTGATGGTAGTTCCTATCATAATGTCTCCCAGAGTGGTGATACCAATGAGGTCCCACTCTTTGAAGCCATCCAAGCCTGTCACCAGTGCCAGCCAGAACCCATTCCACAGCTGGGTTTCTCGGTGAGGTGCTAGTGCTAACCCAGTTGTCAGAGAGCGTCTTGCCAGACTTGAGAGACTACTGTTGTCGCCGGGGGAAGCGTCGGGGTGAGAGGCCCTCTTTATTGGTAATGAGTGATTTCATTTCATGGTTCATCTCTTTGAGGCGTAGGCAGGGGTGTCCTCGCCACCAAACCACCAATCATTCAGTGGCACTAAATGGGAAGCCCTATAGTATGAGAGAATATCTGGTGTAGACAAGCCACCATCAAAGGCTGCCTTATAGCATTTAATAAGTGCGATTCTAGGAGTTCTTCGTTTCCAAAGAAAGTGCCTCAGCAGCTCATTCAGGTGCTTGAAGAAATCCTTGGGAACAGAGTATGGGTAGTTTTGTCACTGATATAATAGACAGGGGATCTTCAAAAGAAAAAAGAGGGCCCCTGAATCGAACAATACAAAGGGAGGGGAGCAGGGGTACAGTAACCAAAAACTAAACAAACAACAACCTGCCTCGTCAATTAGTAAGCGGGATAACTGGGCAGATTCCTAAGGCACTAAAAAGTCACACAAGAGCCTAGTGATTCAATACATACATAGGACGAATCTCAAAAAGATTTCATTTAAAAAGATAAATATTTTTAAATTATATATTTTTTTATATAAAATCTTTTTGAGATATCATTGCATAATGTTTGTGTTGATCTAAAGAAAGGACATCACAACCTCCAAAGACATTAAATAAACTTCTAGACCATAATAACATCTAAAAACTGTGGTGCCTAGAAAAAAAACCAGAAACAAACTTGAGCAGGGATTTCTATTTGTTTAAGACATTTGTGCCACCAGAGGGCCACTTTATCCAAAGGAAAACTATGTTCCATACATCAGCAGTGGCAATGAAAACTCTATGAGCCTGGTTCCCAGCTATTTAGTGAGCTCAATAAATATAGTCGAGTTCCACTGAGCCTGCAATGTTTGCACTAAAACACAATGTAGGAGTAACAACATTCCTTGCTGCCCATGTGGTGGAAGGTGGAAGGGCCAACATTGACCTTTGCAGGGAGGTAAATCCTGCAGTTGTCTACACGTAGATTTACAATCAATTGTCATCCCTCAATTGAGGAGGCCACGGAGATTCCATTGTTGTATGCATATAAAACAGCATCATTAGCTGGTGCTACATGTCTGTGTGTGTGTGGCTGGGCCTTCATGGACTGCCTTTGCCAGGTTGTCATAATTCTCATGAGACCCACTGCAGGCAAAACAGCCAACTCCCATATATAAACCCATTCCCCTAAAGAATGAGCGTCAAGGAGATCCTTGACACCAGGCTGCTATCTATTTGACTTATTCCTAACGGTGAACAGGGAACCAGGGCAACGATAAGCTAAGCCAGGTTGCCTTCACCCTCAACAAAATGAGGATAAAAGATACCTGGACCAGCAAACAACAAAAATGTAATGTTTATCTGTCAGATTTATTTATTTAAATTAGTGGTGGCCAAAAAACTCCTATCATTGCTTATGCAAATTACTTAATAGATAAGATTCCAATAGGCCCTTAATGCTCTCTGGACTTTATGTCCCTACATTGTAATAAAAATTGTCTAAAAATGAATCAGACTGAAACACAACACATGACTTTTTGTAAGCTCTCTTGCAAGTTCTTTAGGAAAGTGGATTGTACCAGCTTAGAGAATAAGAAACCCTTTGACTAGTTGGGGGACACCTTATCTGCTAACCTGTCATGGGTGACACAGTTGTCTTCTTTAAGAGGAAAATGTTCGAAGGAAAATGCTGGAGTAAAAATATGTTTTATGAAACACCATGTGGTTTCTTATTCAACAATTATCAATGCTTAATGCTAAGATTTTTTCGAATTTTTTGATACCAGCTTCTACACATGGAAATAAATTAAATAACGACTATGAGAAAATTGAGGCCTCTCTTTTGAGAAGTTAATTGAGATTCCATCAAGGTACTCCTCGAGAGATCCTGCACTTAGAATTTGATCAAATATTCATTGGCAAATTCTGTGATGAATCCGCTCTTCTTTATTGTCACAAAATATGCAAGGTTGTGTAGATCCTAGCAAGTCTATTTGATCATTATTGTGGCCTGCTATGTCTTCCAATCAATGAGGAATAATGGGTATGTTTCTCAAGAAGTTAATCCCTAAATATGGACTAGAAGAACTTTGGGCTCAAGGGTCCATGTCCACTAATGAGTTTAAAAGAAGCACTAAATTAGACAGTTTTACTGCGGAATATTGTTCCTCATAGTGGACTAAATGCGGCCTAATTTTGGACCTTACTTACCTCAGCCCCACCCCGAAAGGTTTTTAACAGTAGCCATGCCTCAACAAATTCCCAATCAGTTTTTAAGATATCGTTTTCACTATGCAGACAAAAATATAATAGGGGTATGGAGCTTGGTTGCCTAAAATTCTTTCTTTCGCATATGCAGGTTGGGTGACGAGTGTGCCAGACACTATTTATGTGTTTGACCTGGAGTAACAAAGAGGAAAACGTTTCTAGAAATCAAAGTTTAACAGGCACTATATTAGCTGGATAGAGAGAGCTTACTCTTTGACTCTCTCTCTCCTTTCTAATTAGGATTGGAACTGTTAGTAAGTTTTAGATTCTCTGTATCAGAAGAGTGCTATATTATATTTCCAATTAAGTTATGTGTGTTTACTATGTTATTGTCCTTCCTTATGCTGCTTGTAATCTTGGTACTCTCTTTTTAATCCTAATAAAAATTATTTAAAAAATATATATATATTATATTTCCAGAGGTGATTAGTTGTGTTTTCAGGTTCTGAAAAAAGGGTAGAACAACTGTTCAATGTCTAATCTGAGTGAGTCTTTTTCGTTCTACATTGTGTGTTGTTTAACCCTATGTTGTAAACTGTATCACGATGATGTTTTATCGAATATGCTAACAAACAAAAACTTCAAAACTATCTTGATTGGCCTTAGGTTCCACTCAGAAGAGGATTACTCTCTTACTTCATGAACATTGGCTATGTGCTGGACTACTGCACCTTCCAGAAAGTGCTTCCATTGGGGCACCACTTTACATGTTAAAAGTACACTCAATTATCATGTTGTTTGTCAAATTCAATCCTTGATCTCATCTATACATTATATGTAGACACCAATTCATTTTTGATACTTTTTCCAAGCATTGGCAAAACTAACAGAACAGACTTTACTTTGATAAACAGCATTTGTGCATGCAACGCATGTAAACAATATTTGGGAATGCCTGTTTACATGCATATTAAGGTCAGACCTATTGTCTTTGCCAGGGCTTGTTAATTACTCTTGGTGATTACAAGCATAGGGAGGGATGTGAATATTATAAAGACAGGCAACCTTAGACACATCTTTAGATTAAATGGAAAATACATGGAAAATACACCTTAATAATATCACTGAAATTCTTTACATTTCCTTTGTAAAAACATTCTGAATTTCTTCCCCAATTACGGAAATACAGGGAAAAGTTAGAAATCTACATATCGTATATTTACAGATACGATTTGCACTGATTTTTCGACTTCATGGGCATTCACGAAAAACCCTCGGCCGCATCTTGATCCTTTCAGTGCCCGTGCAACCGCCCACAACAAGCGCCATCTCTCATTGAAACTGTGCTGAATACAGTGCACGCACTAACTCGGAAACTCTACAAGTTAGCATACGAGGTGCAACCAGCACTGCTTGGAAACATGAAGTGCTGGTTGTCACTCCTATGTTTCCAAGATGTGTTGTATGTGTAGCTCGTCCACTAACTCGCAGCAGGTTGGCGCATGCTCTGCAGACAACGAGCACCCGGACCCCTGCTGCGCCTGCACATTAAGTCATGGAGTACCTCTGCAAATAGAATCAAATACGTCACAGAATTCATTCCAGCGCCTCCTGCTCTCGAATTTCATATGCGAATCTGGAAAATCTGCTGATGGTTTTGTGCGATTTCACAAAAATGTATACGTTTATTATTTCATTGATAAAAAGAAACACCTTCCCCTGCAGCCCCATGAAATACAGAGTTGTTCGCTTCCCTTCCAGGAACCGTGCTGACTGAAAAATTCTCAGCATTTACATCAGAAGCTCAATTTTATTCACATAATTTCAATTTAGGTGTAGGAAAAAATAGGATTCAGATTTAACAATTTACTGTAATAGTTCGTTCACATCTTCCATTTATTAAGCAAAAAATGGAAAAGATCAAAACTGTACCATATTGAAGGAAATAACCCCGAAGGCGTTGTCGTTGGATAAGATTGTGATGGTGACGGATCTTGGAGCTCCAAGCTTCGTACTGGGTGATGGATTCTAGAGGAGGTGAAAGGGTGAAAATTCCCATCAAGTAATCTGCAAGTGCAATTGTATTTAAATGCATAACACAAGCCCACGGAAACCGGGCCAGTGGTGTCCTTCATTGTAACTCAAGGCCAGTTTCACATATCTGATTCAAATACTATAGAATTATTTCTGGCGGGAAACAAAGAGTCTGCGACAGACTCTGGCCTCCATTAATCATACTTCGACAGCCTTATAATGACTCCATAGCAATAGGGGGTAAGGCATAAAGTATGCAAACCAGTTAGAAAATGAAGTTTCCTTCTCAATCATTGTCAACAAGGATGACATTTTCACACACAAACTCTGAACCCTTATTATGAAACATGGATGTGTTATTGTCCCCTGACAACGTACATTGAGTCGTGAGAAGTATGCAGGGAGGTGAGAACAGTATAACAAATGTCCGATCGAAATCTAAACTCCAGGAAAATAGCCCATTGCTTCAATTTCCTAATTGTATGGCTCCTCTAGCTTGCCGCATCAAAGGAAACACAATTTTAACAAGCTGAAGTAACAATTTTCAATGATAGGCCAGACTTGCAGTGTTAATTGTTCAGCAGAAGATGCAACTTTTTTATTCACCCACATATTATGAGCACATTACATATTTCAAGCCCAGTTTGGAAGTTACCCTGAGAATCTGAATCACAGAGAATCCCAGCAAAAGCACCAGAGGGAAAGGGGGCATGCCACTGGATTCAAGCTAGCCTGGCTGAAGAAGGGTGACATACCCTGAAACCGGTCCCAGGATGCTTGTTTCCGGTCCAGGAAGGACCTGGCCTGGCAGTTCGGTCTGGACTGTTCCCATGGGGCACAGGGTCAAGACTGATTTGCATATGGCTGGGTCCAAACTGGGGTGGCGTGAGTGGGCAAAAGAACAATGGATTTAACCCAGATCTTTTGACTGGGGGAGAATGTTTGCATTGTCAGCATTCCGTCCATCATTTGTTTGCTGTAACACTTTTCGCCCTAAGTGGGATGGGTATGCCCAGACGTGGGTCCCTTGCTCACTGTGCCACTGGATTCAAGCTAGCCTGGCTGAAGAAGGGTGACATACCCTGAAACCGGTCCCAGGATGCTTGTTTCCGGTCCAGGAAGGACCTGGCCTGGCAGTTCGGTCTGGACTGTTCCCATGGGGCACAGGGTCAAGACTGATTTGCATATGGCAGGGTCCAAACTGGGGTGGCGTAGTGGCCAAAAGAACAATGGATTTAACCCAGATCTTTTGACTGGGGGAGAATGTTTGCATTGTCAGCATTCCGTCCATCATTTGTTTGCTGTAACACTTTTCGCCCTAAGTGGGATGGGTATGCCCAGACGTGGGTCCCTTGCTCACTGTGCCACTGGATTCAAGCTAGCCTGGCTGAAGAAGGGTGACATACCCTGAAACCGGTCCCAGGATTCTTGTTTCCGGTCCAGGAAGGACCTGGCCTGGCAGTTCGGTCTGGACTGTTCCCATGGGGCACAGGCTCAAGACTGATTTGCATATGGCTGGGTCCAAACTGGGGTGGCGTAGTGGGCAAAAGAACAATGGATTTAACCCAGATCTTTTGACTGGGGGAGAATGTTTGCATTGTCAGCATTCCGTCCATCATTTGTTTGCTGTAACACTTTTCGCCCTAAGTGGGATGGGTATGCCCAGACGTGGGTCCCTTGCTCACTGTGCCACTGGATTCAAGCTAGCCTGGCTGAAGAAGGGTGACATACCCTGAAACCGGTCCCAGGATGCTTGTTTCCGGTCCAGGAAGGACCTGGCCTGGCAGTTCGGTCTGGACTGTTCCCATGGGGCACAGGGTCAAGACTGATTTGCATATGGCTGGGTCCAAACTGGGGTGGCGTAGTGGGCAAAAGAACAATGGATTTAACCCAGATCTTTTGACTGGGGAGAATGTTTGCATTGTCAGCATTCCGTCCATCATTTGTTTGCTGTAACACTTTTCGCCCTAAGTGGGATGGGTATGCCCAGACGTGGGTCCCTTGCTCACTGTGCCACTGGATTCAAGCTAGCCTGGCTGAAGAAGGGTGACATACCCTGAAACCGGTCCCAGGATGCTTGTTTCCGGTCCAGGAAGGACCTGGTCTGGCAGTTCGGTCTGGACTGTTCCCATGGGGCACAGGGTCAAGACTGATTTGCATATAGCTGGGTCCAAACTGGGATGGCGTAGTGGGCAAAAGAACAATGGATTTAACCCAGATCTTTTGACTGGGGGAGAATGTTTGCATTGTCAGCATTCCGTCCATCATTTGTTTGCTGTAACACTTTTCGCCCCTAAGTGGGATGGGTATGCCCAGACGTGGGTCCCTTGCTCACTGTGCCACTGGATTCAAGCTAGCCTGGCTGAAGAAGGGTGACATACCCTGAAACCGGTCCCAGGATGCTTGTTTCCGGTCCAGGTAGGACCTGGCCTGGCAGTTCGGTCTGGACTGTTCCCATGGGGCACAGGGTCAAGACTGATTTGCATATGGCTGGGTCCAAACTGGGGTGGCGTAGTGGGCAAAAGAACAATGGATTTAACCCAGATCTTTTGACTGGGGGAGAATGTTTGCATTGTCAGCATTCCGTCCATCATTTGTTTGCTGTAACACTTTTCGCCCTAAGTGGGATGGGTATGCCCAGACGTGGGTCCCTTGCTCACTGTGCCACTGGATTCAAGCTAGCCTGGCTGAAGAAGGGTGACATACCCTGAAACCGGTCCCAGGATGCTTGTTTCCGGTCCAGGAAGGACCTGGCCTGGCAGTTCGGTCTGGACTGTTCCCATGGGGCACAGGCTCAAGACTGATTTGCATATGGCTGGGTCCAAACTGGGGTGGCGTAGTGGGCAAAAGAACAATGGATTTAACCCAGATCTTTTGACTGGGGGAGAATGTTTGCATTGTCAGCATTCCGTCCATCATTTGTTTGCTGTAACACTTTTCGCCCTAAGTGGGATGGGTATGCCCAGACGTGGGTCCCTTGCTCACTGTGCCACTGGATTCAAGCTAGCCTGGCTGAAGAAGGGTGACATACCCTGAAACCGGTCCCAGGATGCTTGTTTCCGGTCCAGGAAGGACCTGGCCTGGCAGTTCGGTCTGGACTGTTCCCATGGGGCACAGGGTCAAGACTGATTTGCATATGGCTGGGTCCAAACTGGGGTGGCGTAGTGGGCAAAAGAACAATGGATTTAACCCAGATCTTTTGACTGGGGGAGAATGTTTGCATTGTCAGCATTCCGTCCATCATTTGTTTGCTGTAACACTTTTCGCCCTAAGTTCGATGGGTATGCTCAGACGTGGGTCCCTTGCTCACTGTGCCACTGGATTCAAGCTAGCCTGGCTGAAGAAGGGTGACATACCCTGAAACCGGTCCCAGGATGCTTGTTTCCGGTCCAGGAAGGACCTGGCCTGGCAGTTCGGTCTGGACTGTTCCCATGGGGCACAGGGTCAAGACTGATTTGCATATGGCTGGGTCCAAACTGGGGTGGCGTAGTGGGCAAAAGAACAATGGATTTAACCCAGATCTTTTGACTGGGGGAGAATGTTTGCATTGTCAGCATTCCGTCCATCATTTGTTTGCTGTAACACTTTTCGCCCTAAGTGGGATGGGTATGCCCAGACGTGGGTCCATTGCTCGCTGTGCCACTGGATTCAAGCTAGCCTGGCTGAAGAAGGGTGACATACCCTGAAACCGGTCCCAGGATGCTTGTTTCCGGTCCAGGAAGGACCTGGCCTGGCAGTTCGGTCTGGACTGTTCCCATGGGGCACAGGGTCAAGACTGATTTGCATATGGCTGGGTCCAAACTGGGGTGGCGTAGTGGGCAAAAGAACAATGGATTTAACCCAGATCTTTTGACTGGGGGAGAATGTTTGCATTGTCAGCATTCCGTCCATCATTTGTTTGCTGTAACACTTTTCGCCCTAAGTGGGATGGGTATGCCCAGACGTGGGTCCCTTGCTCACTGTGCCACTGGATTCAAGCTAGCCTGGCTGAAGAAGGTTGATATACCCTGAAACCGGTCCCAGGATGCTTGTTTCCGGTCCAGGAAGGACCTGGCCTGGCAGTTCGGTCTGGACTGTTCCCATGGGGCACAGGGTCAAGACTGATTTGCATATGGCTGGGTCCAAACTGGGGTGGCGTAGTGGGCAAAAGAACAATGGATTTAACCCAGATCTTTTGACTGGGGGAGAATGTTTGCATTGTCAGCATTCCGTCCATCATTTGTTTGCTGTAACACTTTTCGCCCTAAGTGGGATGGGTATGCCCAGACGTGGGTCCCTTGCTCACTGTGCCACTGGATTCAAGCTAGCCTGGCTGAAGAAGGGTGACATACCCTGAAACCGGTCCCAGGATGCTTGTTTCCGGTCCAGGAAGGACCTGGCCTGGCAGTTCGGTCTGCACTGTTCCATGGGACACAGGGTCAAGACAGATTTGCATATGGCTGGGTCCAAACTGGGGTGGCGTAGTGGGCAAAAGAACAATGGATTTAACCCAGATCTTTTGACTGGGGGAGAATGTTTGCATTGTCAGCATTCCGTCCATCATTTGTTTGCTGTAACACTTTTCGCCCTAAGTGGGATGGGTATGCCCAGACGTGGGTCCCTTGCTCACTGTGCCACTGGATTCAAGCTAGCCTGGCTGAAGAAGGGTGACATACCCTGAAACCGGTCCCAGGATGCTTGTTTCCGGTCCAGGAAGGACCTGGCCTGGCAGTTCGGTCTGGACTGTTCCCATGGGGCACAGGGTCAAGACTGATTTGCATATGGCTGGGTCCAAACTGGGGTGGCGTAGTGGGCAAAAGAACAATGGATTTAACCCAGATCTTTTGACTTGGGGAGAATGTTTGCATTGTCAGCATTCCGTCCATCATTTGTTTGCTGTAACACTTTTCGCCCTAAGTGGGATGGGTATGCCCAGACGTGGGTCCCTTGCTCACTGTGCCACTGGATTCAAGCTAGCCTGGCTGAAGAAGGGTGACATACCCTGAAACCGGTCCCAGGATGCTTGTTTCCGGTCCAGGAAGGACCTGGCCTGGCAGTTCGGTCTGGACTTGTTCCCATGGGGCACAGGGTCAAGACTGATTTGCATATGACTGGGTCCAAACTGAGGTGGTGTAGTGGGCAAAAGAACAATGGATTTAACCCAGATATTTTGACTGGGGGAGAATGTTTGCATTGTCAGCATTCCGTCCATCATTTGTTTGCTGTAACACTTTTAGGATCTAGAGGTGGCACTGCAGCTCTCAACATAGGCAAGAAACACTGCTGACACTGTCTGATGAAGTAACTTATTGTAATGGGAGACCAGTGGCGTTACAAAACTTGAGGGGCAGCCCTGCAAAGTGCATGGATTGCCCCCCCAGGCTGCTACCTACCACTTTGGTCCCAGACCCAGTGTACTGCCCTGAGATGGCCCCATTGAGCTCAGTGCCCCCCGCACACCGCGGGGGCTAATGTTACGCCACTGTGGCAGCCATCTTCACCCACTGGACAGTCTGTCTATCTCCAAAACTGTGTGGGACAAGCAAATTAGCAAATTGGACTGAGGCCAGTTGTATGAGTGTGCTGAAACCCTGTCACCAGTGTACATGAAGGCTTACGGTATGTGAGATAAAATGTGCTTTGGTTTTGCTTGCAACTCCTGCTGGGTTGATTGCTACCCCTGCTAGTTTGGGGCTCATTTATCTGAAAGGTGTCTATCAAAGGTGATCCCATTCTGAAGTATTTTACATTCTTTTTCTTTTGTAAACTTTATATTAAGTATTCATTTTTAGGTCTCGCCTAGCGACGCAGCGCATGCGCCGCTCGCTTTGGCGAGATCTATTGTTGTCGATTTAGCTTCCGAAGGGGGACAGGAGATGTGCACGCGCCTGGACAGGCGATGTGCACGTGTACGGCTCGCGATTTACTTTAATAAAACTAACTATTTCACTTGCGCTGCTGCCGCTTTTTAAATGAATTTAACCAGTGCGGCACACCTCAATAGCGGCTGTGACTTTCTTTTATTTGTTGTGCATTGTGATCGCAAAAGCAGGCACATGTTTTTCCTGGTTTCCGTTCCTCTCCACTAGTATATTGCGCTTGTTCTCTAAGTCGCCTATGGCAACCCAGATTTCTGAATTCTGCGTGCTTCACGACAGAGTGGCTTTTGATTGTTGTTGTGCCTAATGCATTTCGATCGTAAGTCGCGCCCTTGCAGCCTCGTTTTACGGGAGTGTGGCTGCCTTGGATGAAATGAATTCCCGCCATATTCATTAAAAGTGTACAGGATACTGAAAGGATAGCACCACCGTCCAGCTGACACACTGCAAATCCCAGCAGTGTGAGCTAACAGATGTCTCTGTACAGGATCGTGATGTGGTAAGTTAAAGGTCTCCGTGAATACACCAAGTAAGCAGGAACTAAATATTTTTATATTGACATTGCTACCATGCCATGGGAATGTCTCTGGTGCTGCAATTGATTGAATGTGTGTATAGGGGAGCAGGCAATCAATAGCGAAACAATACTGCATTGTTTTCCACCTCCTTTCTTTTATTAAGTGCCCTATTTTCCATTATTGAGCTATCACCACAGGGTGCATGCACCCCAGGGGGTGGCATCAGCCCTGTGCATCATGTTATGCATTGTGATGAGGCTGTTTTCATAACTGCGCCTCTCTGACCCTTCGCACACACGGCCACTGTAAGTCAGAAGCACCAATAAATGTTATGGTGCAGAGCGTAGTTTATTGACAATATTTTCAAAATATGTGTTCCCTGTTGCTACTTTTAAAAGTAATGCTTACAATTGTGTTTTACCCTTTGTACAATCCAGCCTTTTCGGGGAAGTGCCTACATTTTAAACAAGCATTACAGCAGTTAATGGATCTGACTATTTTAAATGGGTTTCTTCCTTGACGAGTTCGTTGTGTCTGAGCGAAGGCATGGACTCCTTCAGGGGCACAATAATATATCCTTCATTGTATATACGGACTCCTTGTGCCTCACACTTCACCTAATGATTTACTTCCTGGTGCACATTACCTAACTCCTGCACACTTTCTCAATCTCTTCTTGGAACACACCTGCGCCAACCCCTTTATGATGTGTAGTTGCCCCTTCTCCTTCCTATGTGCGTTTCTGCCAATCTTTTGTAGTCCACCCATCCTTCGGGCCCCTTCCCCTTTTTTCTGCCATGCACACCTGGCCTCCTCTTCTTTCCGGTTCACGTTCACACCATCCCTCTATTCTACAACACCTGGGTTTACCTTCCTTACTCTTGCACACCCTTCCTTCCTAATGCATCCATTCCCCCTCATGGTAGATGCCTTTTTTACATTATGCAATGAGAGAGCACATAATCAGTCTACACCGAGCTGCCATCGGTGACCAAGGTACAAATGCGTGGACTCTGCAGAGGACCCAGCGTTGTGCACATCTCTCTCTTTGGAAGTCTGTCTGCCCGTGCAAACTCCTGGCACTTCATCAGCTCTCCATTGATGTGGTCAAATACTGAAGCACCTTGTGTATTTCAGCCGCCTCCTTGCTCTCAGCAGGTGACCCCTTTTAGCAGTGGCTCATTGTCTCTTCAATGTCGTTCCGTTATTCTCACAGTCCATCCTCAGTAATATAAGCATTTGCAATGCAATTCGTCTTGCATTTGCCAGAGTGTGAGCTATTGCATTGTAAATGACAATGCCTTTTATTTATGTGTTTTGAAAACCTGCAAGCTGTGCGTAAACATGCACTTTGTGCTTATAGTACTAATTTATTTATTTATTCATTCATTTTATAGTCCTTGCTTACGAGAAGCAAGGCTGGAAGTAAAAGAGGCGCAGTTACTGCCATCCTTGCTTCTTGTGAGCAACATCTACAAGTACAAAGGGCATGTTTATGCACCGCTTGCAGGTTTTAAAAACACATAAATAAAAGGCATTGTCATTTACAGTGCCAATTGCACAAACTCTTGCAAATGCGAGACCTATTGCATTGCAAATGCTTGTTTATTGTGGTCTCGCTACAGACAGCTCCAACTGTCAGGAGACAGCATTGCACGCAACACTCCACAGAGTCAAACCTTGCACAAGATTGAATGTTTTTCGTGTCATTTGCAGTTGATTTGCTCATATTTGTAGCCCTCCTCCCTTTCTGTGTTTGACCCAGCAACAGGAGCTTTTTGGTTTTGTAGTCGGTAGATTCGTCATTCGCCCTGCTACAAAGGCAGCATTGCAAACAGAGCCACGTTTCAACAACAATATTTTGCTGCTAATCAGTTCACCTAATGGAAGATACAACATCGATCTTGACATACAATGAAGACAACTATAAACAATCATTTGCAATGGCAATTGGTATTGCTTGTAAATAAAAGGTATACAAGACCAATTTCCATGCCAATACATAATATTTGTGAAGATTGATGAAAATCTGTCGCTCCTGTGACCGTCACGGATTTCCAGTGGGTGTTCATGTTTTTTAGATATCTGAACAACGGCGGCTCCTCCACTGAGGCAGAGGAGCGTCGCCCCACTGCTCTGGGAGCAGTTTAAAAAGGTAAACTAAAATGATAATAATTGACGTTATTATCATTTTAGTTTTTCTTCCTGCTTCGGTGTGGGGCGGGGCGGGTGGGGCTGGCCAGAGCAGGGGCCAGGTGGAGGAGTGTTAGGCACACTCTAAAGTGCGCAGGACAGTCTGGCTGGCCCTCTGGGGCCGGCCAAACCGTCCTGCGCAATGTGCATGTTCCCTACCAGGCTGCATTACACACCTTTGTAGGGAACATGCACAGTCTCCCTGTCCCCGTCTGAGCGCCGAACCACGGCGCTCAGACCAATCATAATGCTGCATTGCAGCGTTGTGATTGGCCAGGGGATTTTGGGAGGTTGTGTGCTTCCTGTTGCGGCACAGAGAAGACGTCGGAGAAGCGGCAGCCGGTGGCACCCAGGTAAGTCTTTTTATTTAATTTTTTATTCTCCCCCTCTGGTCCCCCATTCCACCGTCCCACCACCCCCGTTCAGTAGCAGCCGCTACTGTATCTGGTTCCTAGCTTTGTCTTTCCCTCCTTTCCCCTGACCTGGTCTGAGCACCAGCTTGTGCTAGGTCTCCTGCTGTAAATAACTGAAGGAGCCTCATAAAAGTGAGAGAGCAGGGCTCTGGGTACAGACAAGCCAACAAGGAACATCAGCTTTCAGTGTATGGTGCTTATCACTGGAGTTGAATCCAGTGCTGGGCGATTTAGAGAGTGTGCTGTTGTCCCCTGTCCAGTTGAAGGGCTCAGGGTATAGGCTACTGCCTTTATATTGCAGCATTAATCTAATGTGTCAACAGTGTTCAGTGCTGAGAAATTATAGCACAGGGTCTGCATCTTGCTTTGGTTACTAGATATATGGTTTGTATTGTAACCAACCTGAGCTGTTCACTAGCAAGAAGTAGGCACTGCACAGGGATGTAGCACAACACTGAATGTGGCCACCAGTAGATAATGTCTGTGCTGCTGCAGCACGTAGACCACGATGCAGAACTGTTGCAAGATATTGTCAGAGCCATCAGGCTTCAAAATCTTATGTATGAGTACATCCTGCCAATTCGGATTTTGGTACTTTCAGTCCAAGTTAACCAATTATAAATTCAGGATTACAAGTACCAGATTGCAAAAAAATCCCTGTATGGGAAAACAGAGTACTTCCAGCTTTGATAATGATGCTTGACCCCCCTAAAGCACTGCTGAAGAAGCAATGCTCATCAATGTCTCCATTCTGCAGGGTGCCAAAGGACCTATCGACCCTGCAGGCAAAAGAGTTTGACAATGTAATATTTAAAAAAATATATGCACCCACATTTGTTGTCATTCGGGCTTTGATGGCTGGAACTGGTTTTGGCAGGCAGATGTTCACCATCAGCATGATATGTATGCTTTGGATTTTGTAACATGAATTGGTAGACCTGACAGCCTTAGGGTGGTCTTCCCCAACTTTTTGCCTGCCTCCCTCCTTTTTCTGACCTCGTTTTTGCTGGTTTTAGGACTCTGTGCACTTTACCACTGCTGACCAGTGCTAAAGTGCTTGTGTGCTCTCCCTAAACATGATAATATTAGCATATTTAATTTACTTATAAGCCCCTAGTAAAATGTACTACAGGTGCCCAGGGCCTGTAAATTAAATGCTACTAGTTGGCCTGCAGTACTCATTGTGCCACCGTGGCCCTCTAACCATGACTCAGGCCTGCCATTGCAGAGCCTGTATGTGCAGTTTAACACTGCCACTTCAACCTGGCAAGATAAACCTCTTGCCAGACCAAAACCTTCCCTTTTTATACATATGTGTCACCCCTAAGATAGGTCCTGTATAACTCAGAGGGCAGGGAGCAATGTATTTAAAAGCAGGACATGTACTTTTAAATTTCACATGTCTTGGTAGTGAAAAACTCCCAATTTAGTTTTTCACTACTGTAAGGCCTATCTCTCCCATTGGATAACATTGGGATTACCGTATTACACCTTTTAAGTGTAATTCCCAATTGTGAAGAGATAGACTTTTCAAGTTTGGTGTCACTGAACAATTTAAAATCCCAACTTAAGGTGAAGTTGGATTTTAAGTTACAGTTTAGCAAATGCAAGTTTTAGAAAGTTGCAAAAAGAACAATTGATGGACGGAATGCTGAACAATGTCAAACACTCCCCCCCCCAATCAGAAATCTAGGCATAAATCCATCGTTTTTTTGCTTACCACAGCATTCCAGTTTGGACTCAGCCATGTGCAAATCAGTCTTAACCCTGCTCCTCATGGGAACATTCCAGCCCGAACAGCCAGGTCAGGTCTTCCCTGGACCATAAATAAGCATCCTAGGACCGGTTTCAGGGGTATCACCACTCATCAGCCAGGATAGCTTGAATCCAGTGGCATGGCAAGCACTGGGCCCACGTCTGGGCATAGCCGACTCGCTTGGGGTGACAAATACAAAAAGAGAAATTGATGGACGGAATGCTGAACAACGTCAAACACTCACTCCCAGTCAGAGATCTGGGCCTAAATTCATTGTTTTTTTGCTCACCACACCATTCCACTTTGGAACCAACCATATGCAAATCAATCTTGACCCTGCTCCCCATGGGAACAGTCCAGCCTGAACTGCCAGGCCAGATCCTCCCTGGACCAGAAACAAGCATCTTAGGACTGGTTTCGGGGTATCACTCCTCATCAGCCAGGATAGTGATTACCAGTGGCTGTACCCAGCTGATGAGTCCATAATTAGGGCGAAACCGGTCCTGGGTTGCTAGTGTTTTCCAGTTCAGGGAGGACCTGGCTTGGCATATCGGCCTGGACTGTTCCTATTGGACCAGGGTCAAGACTGATTTGCATATAGATGGGTCCAAACTGAGGTGGCATAGTGTGTAAAATAACAATGGATTGGGATGCAGCCTGAGTGATTACCAGTGGTTGAGATTAATTCAAGCATTCCATCCATCACTGTTTTGTATAATTACTGTCGCCCTAAGTGGGACAGGTATGCCCCGATGTGGATCCTGTGCACACTGTGTCACTGGAACCAAGCTGTACCCGGCTGATGAGCCCACAACTAGGGCGAAACCGGTCTTGGGTTGCTTGTGTTCTTGTTCAGGGAGCACCTGGCTTGGGAGTTTTGGCTGGACTGTTCCTACTGGAGCAGGGTCAAGAATGATTTGCATATAGCTGGGTCCAAACTGAGGTGGCATGGTGTGCAAAATAACGATGGATTAGGATGCAGCCCGAGTGATTACCAGTGGCTGAGAATAATTCAAGCATTCCATCCATCACTGTTTTCTATACTTACTTTTAGAAAGTTGGCATTTACTTACTTTAGCCATTCTGTGCCTGCTGCCTGTCTCTGAATATACGTCTGGGGTGGGTGATAGCTAGGCTTTGTGCATTCCTTCTAGACAACCACACACAAAGGGAGCTTAGGTGTGACTGATGGGCTATCTACATCCTGATAGGCCATCCTGGGCAGGATGGGAGGGAGGGGCTGACACACCCGAATAGACTGTGTCCTATCCCCACACAAAGGACTGCATAACCCCCTGTTGTGAGTCTGGAGCCAGGGCAGGAAGGGAGGACCTCTGTGGAATTCATAGCTTTCTTTGAAGTCTCCCCCACATTAAAGGCACAACTGGGTAGAAGTACTGGACCTCTGACACCATGACTTCAGTACACTTCTGGACCTGTAACCACTCTGCCAGGACGAAGAACTGCTGTGCTACTGGAAGCACTGCCACACTGCTGGACTGCTGCTTTGCTGGACTCTTGCCTTGCTGTACTGTTGCCTTACTGAGCTGCACTGTTGCCAGCTGTTCTACTGCTTGGATGAGAAAGACTGGACCATCATCACTTGAACCCAGAGTGACTACAAGGACTTGCTGGCTTGCCTCCTGTTCTAAGTCTAAAGGATATCAAAGACAACTATCTGCATCTGGACTCTACAGCTGCGAGTCTGCCCTGCCAAGCGGTGCCACCCCTTTCCTGGACCCTTGGGAGTGAGGCCTAAGATGCTTCTACAATCAGAACCCACGCATCCTCATTGGAACCAGTGCGTCTTCGCCTTTGTGCGAGTCGCAACCAGCGCATCCTTGTCGTTGTGTTGAGCAGACCCGCCACATCACCTGCAGAACCAGCGCATCACTTTCGGAATTGACGCAGTGCCTACTGCGGTAGCAGCAGCCGTGCATCGCATTCGGAGCCAGCGCCTCGCACTCGGAACCCATGCATCTTCGCAGTTGATTGAAGAAAATTGACGCATCTTGTCTACTGCGTGGCTCAACACCGATGCATCACATTCGGCTGCACATCTTAGTCAACGACGATGCATCCTGGATCAAGGTACTTTCGTTCAGCGGGCCCAAGTGGGCCCCTATATCTGGTCCATGCTCCAACGTGGGCAGTCTGAACTTTTGACTTTGCCTCGGTCCAGTGCGACCAGATAACCCATTAAAGCACTTATTGCTTCTAAGCGTTATTTTGCATTTATTCTTTAAACATTCATATCTCAAATTCTACTAGTTGGATTTTTGTCGTTTTGGTCTGGTTTTATTTATAACATTAAGCCCTAACCTTTTGTGGTGTTTTCGCTGTGTTACTGTTAAAAGTGTTGCACAACTACTTTACACATTACCTCTTAAGTTAAGCCTGACTTCTCTGTGCTAGCCCTGGACGGAGTTCGTGGATGCGGAAAAAATTCCGCTACGCGGAGCGCCGCAAGCGGCGGAGTGAGATAGAAAAATGCTGTTCGCAGTGATTTGTGGTGCTGGATGCTTGTCCACACTGTGCAATCATCGCGAACGGCACCATGCACAGCGCAAGCGGGCGCTGCTTTTCTTTCTGCCGTTCAAGTAGATTTTTACTCGAGCTGCAGCTTTCTCAACACGAACAGACAATTTCTCAACGCGAGCGATCGCGAGCATACGCGACCACTCGCAATGAGAAATCTGACCCCTCCCCGCGTTGAGAAATCTCGCAGGGAGGTTGATTTTCCACGCTCGCGCTCGCCTACTTGATGTTGACAATCGCGAACGAGGAAAAATCTCGCCAGGAGGTGGATTTTCCTCGCTCGCTCTCGCCAACTTGACGTTGACGAACGCGAGCGAGGAAAAAAACTCTGCTCCGCTCTGCCGAGCAGAGTTTTTCGGAACTCCGCGAGCTTCGCGTAACGCGGGGTGCGGAAAACTCTGCAAACTCCGCGAGCGGAGCGGAGTTCACCGCCCAGGGTTACTCTGTGCCAAGCTACCAGAGGGTGAGCACAGGATAACTTAGTGTGTGTTGTGACTTTCCCTGACTAGGATTGTGTCTTTTGCTTGGACAGGGTGCATTACTCTGCCAGCCAGAAACCCAATTTCTAACATGAAAAATTTGTCGCTATAGTCTGTGGAAATGATGTCTGTGTTAACTGTAAATCAGTGTGAGTATTTCATGCCATACCTAGGAACAGGATGAGTGTGAATTAGGACCCGAGGCTATCTCCGAGCATATAGGATTCTGACTGGGGCACATGATGTCTCTGTCTGGTCATTTGAGAATATGCCTGGGAGTAGGATGATTGTGTTTAGGCATTGAAACTGTACCTGGTCATCAAATGATTGCACCAAAGTAGGTGATCTGCATTATATCATGGATGCCACCTAAAAGCAGCACCCTACTTCATATAAGGATGTTCACTGAAACAGACATGCTTTAGTAAATACGTTATTTTATTAATATTGACATTATTTATGTTTTTTTACTTTGGTTATGTCACATTCTGTGTTGTTGTTAGAGCCAAAGGTCATGTGTAGTCCTAGGTCATGTGATATCACTTTCTGTTACGATATCATAATTCAAAGAGAAGGGCAAGTGATGTCAGCTCCACTACCCCCAATATTTTGGCGAACTGACTTCCATGCTGAATATAGATGCCTACAAGAGGAACGGATGCTCATTAGAGTTCAACTAACTTATTTTCCCAACTTTCAGCGACGTTGCAATTAATTAACATCTATGTGTATAGTTTGAAGTTGTTTATGTTATTATTCAAAACGTTAAACTAAGATGTTAATAGTTTCATTGTCATAGCTGCATAAATATTTAATTTTGTAAGAGATTTTACCTTCACCAGAGAAATGTGAAAATATTTCCCCAAAAACTTTTACAAATTGTCAGAAAATCTGGATTGTGCATACCCTCAAGTATAAATTAAATTTTTAATTTCACTCTAGCCTTTAAAATGCACTAGATCATAATTAACTGTGTGAAATGTTTTAAGTGCCCCTGCAGTGAGTATTGTGAAATCAACTTAATCGTTTCCTCCTGCACAACTACCTAAAGTCAAGGCCACTGGAATTATGCGGCAGGGGAGGACCAAATACTGTGACAGGGTTGAATAAATTATGTGGTAAGAAAAGTCAAATTATGTGGCGTAATGCGGCACCTTCTGTGATAGTATTACTTAATTATTTCCAAACGTTTACACTTGTTAACACTGTTTAGGAAAATATTGCATCTCATAAGTACCAGTTTTAAACCCAAATATAGCAATAACTCACACAAAGGGGACCAGTCAACCTTTGCAAAGGGCCTTCCACTGCGTGGCAACATGTGTTGCTGCGTTTTTAGTAACTTTTTGACCTTTTGAGCTAGAAGCATCTTTTTGGTTAAAATCTGCAGATTATGGATCAGATGATGGATTATGTAGCAAATGCAACAAATCCATAATTATGAAGAAAAAAAAACGCTGTGGCTGCACAATTGCACAATTCCAGCGGCCCTGTCTATAGTTGTCTAATGGTGAAGAAAATTAACTAGCCGCCTTCTTAGGCAAAAGCAGGAAGGTATTCAAAAGGTTTGCCTTATTAGCATTTTATTGCACTATAATCTCATTGGGAGAGCCTTACATTTAGGCCGTTATTACAAGTTCTCTGTATTACTTATGGGCATACAAGGAACCAGAATAACTACTTCCAGGTTTTGGCCTTGCACCAAAGTGGTGTGGTTATGAGTACTTTTCCCCAGAAAGAAATTCGGCCCCGGGATCACCGAGTCCAATTCCGTGTTTTATCCCATTCTGGGGAATATAATGTGCCCAAATAAGCATCTACTCACCACCCTCTTGGATGTAAGGCTTTGATTTGGCCCCAGGTGCATATGGCAGGGAGCTCTAAGAGTATAGGGGAGCAGGTCTGGCTTTAGGGCAGTGCGACCGGTGCGGCCGCACTGGGCGCTGACCTGTGGAGGTGGGCGCCGACCTCAGGAGGGGCACTGTATTAAGCAATATTTTAAAATTGGCACTTTTGCACGGTGCTAGTGAGAGAATTCAAGGAGGCGGTCATGGGGCGCCAAAAGTGATTGATGCACCAGGCGCCACCAGCGCTAAAGCCGGCACTGTAGGGGAGAGCTGGAGGGATAGTTTGATGCAATCTCCATACTGCAGGAGGAAGCCAAGCGAGGTTAGGTACAGCAGCTGGACGCACCCGCACCTCTATCAGAACTGTAGTCGGTGTTTCCTGCCTTCGGATTCCCAAGTCTGCTATTAGCCAGCTGCTGACTCAGGGCAAAGAGACACTGGAAAACATATGTGTGGAGCCGATCCCACTTCTCCTATCTGCACATTTTTTAGGATATATGCCCCCAAACTTTGTTTTATTGTAATTCCTTCTCTCTTTCTTCTTACCGGTAAACTTAAAAGGAAAACAAATGTCTCGTCCGCCTCGGGAAGGTCATCGTCAAGGACAGGTATGAAGACCGTGCTGTTGGTTTCTGTATCAGGGATAAATGCAGCGGTCACAGTTTCCACAAAGTCCAGAGTGTTAGGTCCTATTAGCTATGATGGAGACACAAAGACAAGCTTTTAGGCTCGGTTCTGTTTTTAGGTACGAAATTGTGCATATGCTTGCACATAATAACGTGCATTCAACGCCTGTCTTCACATTTCTACATTAGCATTCAATGTAGTAACAAGGTACAAAAATAAGGTAGATTCTTTACTCAAAAGTGAAAAATAGTGCACTTGAGCCTTCCTTTCAACTTGAAACACTGCAGAAACCCAAGGAAGCGGAGGCCATAACCCTTTAATGACAATCTGAACATTCAGCGCCTATAGAATAACATTAACAATAACCCTAATAACTTATTTTGCAAAGTGTTTCAAACTGCACTTCTTTTGTTTCTAAGCATTTCAAAGAAGAGGCTTTACTATTCTACAATTTATGGTACTCAAGTTACAATACTCTGAAGGACAGAAAGCTGAGTTGGCCTCAACAGGACTCTTATGTATCCTACTGCCAGCGCAGAAAGCCCTCTTAAATTTCCACAAATTATGTTACCTTAAACTTACTTAGAGAACCTGGAAGTTCTGTGCCTTTCTCGGCCTTTGGATTTTTGCCACCGTTTTCGAATGGAGCATTACACATCAAAAGACATCGATAATTACATTTGAAGTTCAGTCAATAAAGAGAGCATTAGTAAAGTTTTAAAAGTTTTATTCTCTCATTTAGTAGGTAAGTCGAAATTTTTGTTCTTTTATTCAAATTAGTGGCAAATTGATTACAGAAATAATAAGAGATAAAATTGATTAGAACAAGTATAGAAAAATAAAACAGCGTGTTCCAATTAGAGTAATATCCCTGTTCTAAACTAAAGGACCTATTCTACCCTAACAAGAACCCATAAAGAGTTCTTTCTGGAAAAGAGCAAGTAGATTTTGGTGCAGATTCACTTAGCTAAATGGAAGAACGAACTCCCCATAGAGGGTTGTGCTAGAGACTCATCTGAGTTCTCCTAACAATTGCATTAGCAACCGTCTATAAAGAGAGAGAGGGAAGGAATCACAACAGTAGCTATGATCAGGATAAAACAGATAGTCTCCTCACAGTTAGTAAGGAAAAACTAAAGGAATCACCGTAAGCAGTAGCTCATGGCAAGTCGGGCTAGCACAGGAAAATGCCAAAGAGCATGATAGGGTAGGGATGCATGGAAAGAGTCTTGAGCTTTCTAGCTAGGATCATGTACCATATAGAAAGCAGCTAAACATGTTGCAAAAACAGGTGCATTTCATCATCACCGTCCAATGGTAAGTCTTCTGATGTTCTGTCATCTTCACCCTCAGTTCCCACAGTAAACTTTCACGCCAGCATGAAGTCAGTTAGAAATGGCTACAACATATTACAAGAAGTTACATCTACGAAGGTTCTCATGAGAACCTTTTGGAAGCCTACTCTGGTTGCAGTCTGGTTTCTTACTATTTAACAATGAGCTGTTCTATGAAGTGAAACATCCAAATTCTGGAATGTCCTGGTTAGATCACGTAATGTAAGCTGCAGCAAGCATTTTCTTTCATAAATACATGTTCATTATGCAAATGTGGCAAAGAAAACAATCTAAGTATAGTGAAATCATATGGTGTGAGGGAAGAAAGAATACATTTTCTCTGGACACAGCACATTTGACAAAAAGTCAAGCCCTAGAGTTTGATTCGAACATTAAATCACAATTTTTTATTAAAAGCATTATTTTTCTTAAAGGGTAAGTGTTGAATAAATGTGCTGTGCAGCCTGGCAAGTAGAGAACGGCTGAAATAAAAGCTTTCTGCAGAATGTAAACAACATTTTCACATTTGCATGTTAAAGTAAAGGCACATTTTCTGACACTTAGCTTATTATGCATATTATTTAACTCATTTCTATATTATTGTGTGGTAGAATTGGAGTACATGTTTTCAGCTTTTTCACTACTGAGGCATCTGTGGGTTGCATATGCTTTGGATAAAGGTTTATTTCTTTATGTAGCATCTTTCTAGCATCTCTGAACATACTGGGACCTATTCACAAGTGTAGATTTGTTCATAAACATACGCTTCCAACTGGAAATACCTTTTTTATGACTGCCAATAATTCACAAATGGATTACTGGCAGGTGTAAGTGCATTTACTACTGCAGATAACTGCACCACAACTGTAGATAAATCAACAGAAGTAAATCCCCATCAATGGGCGGGAAGTGGGCGTTTCAAAGGTATGGTTTGTCTTAGAAGTTAGGAATGCCAACAAACATACATTTGTGGGCATTGTCCGCCCCCTTTCTTCCCTGAAAATGGTGGGAGACTTACACCAACCAGAAGCTGTAATAACTCCCCCTTCAGGATGGGAAGGAGAAATTGATCACCCTCAGATTTGCTGGGACTGTCAAGGAGGAGCTTTCTTTTTTAAATTCTAAATATGTTATTATTTTCTTAGACACAGTACGAAACAGAAAACATGTGATACATACATATATGAAGCCTACTAGAACATGCTAATGTCAGTAAAGATATGCATTGCTTACACCTACAACCTTGTACAGAGGGGAATATACATAAACGGAGTCAAATTTAAACTTGTCTGCAGGTAGAAGGTGATGCATCACAAGGGCAACATTGAGTTAGGGAGGAGCTTTCGAAACTGGAAAAAAAGTTTTCCTCACTGAGAAAAAAATGTGCAGTTGGAGAATTCCACGCAGACGAAATGGGACCTGAATGGACCAGTCACATGACATTCCTGGTAGTGCACCTAGAATTGTGGGCTTTACATTTAGGGGACATATCTTTCCCCACCTGACATCCACAGCTTGAAATGCCCCCCTGTTGAGGGTCAGGGAGTTGGATAATATTCTGGCTTTTCGGAGAGCTTTGAAAACCTTTTCATTTTGTCAACTCTGTTTATCTAGTTGTCTTTCGTGCTACCTTGCTGTATTTTCAGTGCTAGGACGACTTTTGGTGTCAGTGCATGTTTAAATAAAATGAATGGATACATTTTTGTGAATTGAAAAAGTGTAAAAGTAAACTGAGGCAGAGATATAAATCTCTGCCCAAATTTTCACACTGTTTTGTCAGCAGTACCAGTGTATGTTTTTTTTTTTATGAATCTGTATGGATCGCACGCTGCAGATTTTCAAAGAAACCTATACGAGACATAGACTATAGGCCAATTTGAGACAACATATTGTACACTGAGAAGAGGGTGGGCATGTTGGAAATAGGGCAGTGTGTGATTGCTACACTGCTTTTAAGACAGAAGGTTTGTTGCTCTAGTAAAGAATCATGGTTTTAATTCTTGGTGGTTCAAAATAAAGCTGATATAAATTCATGTGTTTTTAGGAGGGAGTTCCACAATTGGACACATGAAGAGAGGTGGTGCTGTTGTCACCAACGTTTTTCTTTTGTTTTTTTAGTGGTTTTATTTTCTGCTTAATTATAACTGGTCCATATATATATTTGAAATTTATTTTGTTGCTTAGGTGGTCTTTAAGTGCCAGTTCTATGGAAATGTACTGTACTTCAAAGAGTTTCATCAAAATGACAAATAATTGCATTAATATTACTACTTATAATCAGCATGCCTTAGGTAGATCTGTGTGAAGGGGTCCCTTCATACTGCCTGAGTGCATGCAGTGAATAGATGATCAGTTTTAGCATTATGATTAGTAGTGTGAGTATGGTGCATGACTCCATTGAGCCCCACCCCTTTAGTTGGTAGTGCTGTACACAGCCTGAGTATGGGATAACTGTTAGTTAGGTATTACTTGGCAAAGAGAGGGCAGTCCTCATGATCCGTGTGGGCAATATCTGACAGGTAATGCACCAGGTGCGAATGACTGAATAGTTATATAGGAGTGACTGGCACCTGCCTCACTCATAACATTCTTGGAGGAATGAGGGAGCAGCTGGAACTGGAAAGTAAGTGGTGGAGCGTGCCATTCCCTCTAGCGAGATAGATGCTTAGCACCCTGAGTCTGTGGTATTGCTAAATAGGGAGTGCACCATTCAGGCACTGGGTGTGGATATATCTAATTATTATTTTTTTCTGTTTTTAACCCCTTTTGACTTTAGGCCTCTTACGTTTACTTCTCAGCTCCAATACGCTCTGCATTAATGCACTTTATAAATGAAAATAAAAGAATGTAGCAGAAAAGAACTTCAGTTATACTTAGCTATCATCCATGTAGGAGTGGAAAGAGTTCAAGGAAAACCTCAGGACACACTAGGAGTTAAAGGTGCACATTTGAAGAGTAAAGGGCCAAGCATGTTGGTGTTGAGGTGGAATCAACTAAGGGTCATAACTGATGCACAAAATGCAATGTGGATCCTCTTACTGAACTGCTTAGAAGTCGAAGTGTGCTCAGAGTGGTTGACTCATGTTACACTAGGATGCCGTCATAGGTATTTATAAGTATGGCTCCTGTGGTATGTCTTGAAAGTCAGATTCGCAATGTGAAGATGTTAGATATGTTGGAATTATTTATGACTAATTTAACAGATACTGTTAATACTCTTCATATCTTGCATCGTACTTCATTGCTAAGTGGGTTAAAGAATGCAAGAATGGCAAGTATAGGGATGGTAAGGAACAGTTGACATGGACACACTGGGGGATACAATCAAGAATACTGAGGGCCGGGCCATATGTACAAATTATAGGAATAGCGATCACCTAATTTCAATTTTCTGCAAATTGCAATTAGGAAATTGCTATTCCTAATGTACGAAACCCATCAAGTTTTATTTAGCAATTCCTAATGGGGTAAATATACCTACCTCATGAATATTAATGAGGTAGGTCGCTATTTGTGACCCATTAGCAATTGCAGCTATCACAGGAATGGTGGCTTGCTGGGGTCAGCAGACCACCATGTCTGTGATTGCTTTTAAATAAAGCAATCTTTTTTTTTTTGTAATGCAGCCAATTTTCCCTAGAAGAAAACGAGAAGTGTTTACAAAGAAAAAAATGAAACGTTTAAGTTTCATTTTTAGGTCTCAGCTGGAGAGTGTATGCATTGTCTCGAAGAGACGTGTTGTGTTTAATCTATAGGCTTACCATTTGCTCACTTCATCGTCAGTCTCATATCCTTTGTCCCCATTTGTCCATAGCATGCATGCGTCATGCCTCCTCTTGTGTTTAGCTGTCCCCCAGAGCATGGAACAAGTACTTGTGTCCATCCACTGCTCCCGCTTTAGGAGATACTTTTCTCTTTGTGTTTGAGCACTCCACAAGAGTACTCCTGTTTTTACAAGCTCCGTCTCCTCCCACCCTGGCTTCATTATGAACTGCTCCTTTTTCTTTGTGTTCTTTCTTAAACCGCAGCCGGATTTCACTATAGCCAACAAAAGTAAAAGGATCATCGCTATTTTATCAATATTGGTCTGTGTTTTGCCAAAAAAAAAAGAAACGCAATACGTGCATGAAGTGGCATTATGCATTTCAATTTGAGCTTTGTTTTACAGTGTGGTGTGTCCCTCTAGTGTCTGAAAACAGAATATCCCACACAATATCCCATCACTTTCTATTTGCGTTATACAGCTTAGGCTGGGTCATATCGCTTTTTAGGTCTCGCCTAGGCAGCCCATGTGCGCTGTCTCTTCGAGACATGCTGTATCTACAATATGGGCTTCAAGCACAAGCCATCTTTTCCATTGGTTCCTCTAACTGTCCTTTTGTAAATGCCAGCTTTTGTTTGGTGAATACACTTAGTAGTCCCTCCTTTTGGACTTTTGTATCCTCCCACGAGGACTGCCCCAGTTACATGTGCTCTTACTCTTCAGGTTATTTAGGATACTTTGAGTGCACTCTTTTTTTTGTTGGCCTGCCTCTGCTCCTGTTAAGTATTTGTGTTTTTTTTACTTTGTGCGCCGGCTTGATGAAAGGTACCCGGACGCTTCATTTTCTGTGCTTGATCTTTCTTCACGGCCGCCGCGCTCTGTTGTTTTTTCACTTTGGGCTCCTTGTTCATAAGTATTTGTGTTTTTTGTTTACTGTGGGTGGCATGTTTATAAAAGAAAGGAGCGCGGCCACTTCATTTGACACTCCCCAACAGGGCATGTTTTGTCTCTCGTGTCACAGTTGGACTGCCAGCAGCACTAGCAAGTGGTGCGATGAGCTAGAGGGACTCAGTGAGTTGAAGGATTGCCGTAAACCATGATGGTGACCTGAATGTTACAAGTATGTACACTAAAAGGGAGATTATCCTCCCAGGTCGGTAAAGTAATTACTATGAACTGCATAAAAGTAACATCTGTTAATCAATGGTTCGACATAACAGCTGGTCCTTCACAATTCTGCTTTTATTCAGAATGGGGAGACACAACCAAAAACAGTTGTGATTATTAAGGGATATCCCTTTTCAGAATAGTTTACCCCCACACTTAAGCACACGCACACTCTTGTCCCATATAAATCATATCTTCAGTCCACACCCCATGTATTCTTTAAGCCAGTTTTTACTTTTTCCAACGCTCCACTATCAAGCCACACCGTTTCCGTACAAATGTTTTTTTTAGCATCTCTGCTTTTCCTGTGCAGTCCAGAGAGGAGGAAGCAGAGCTTAGCGGAGTCTGAGGGATCAGGGGCAGAGCTGCCACAGCAGAGGAGAAGCCCCCTGGTCTCTGCAAAGCTTGGGCTGTCCTTGAATCCTGCTGTCATTAGACTCTCTATCCACTCTTTCTGGCTCAGCTCGCCTATCGCCTGCTTCTTGTTCAGCTGTTTCCTCCTCCTCTTCCTACCCTGCCCCCTTAAAAAGCCTCTCTAGCCAGCAGGCTCTGATTGCAATTTTCTGACTGTATGTCAACTGCCAAAAAATGAAAACAGAAAAAAGGGCTACATCCGAGAAACCGGCTGTTCATTTAGTGCTGCAGCCGTTTTAAATCTACAGAACTGAGAACAAAACACAATTTGAAGGGAGTTATCAAGTATGTGATTTATTTTTTACATGCTGGCTAGAGAATTGATTATATACTTGGCTTAGACATTTTTATTTGAACTATTTAAATTTGCATTTTAATTTAATTAGGCACATTTATTAAGTATGTGTTTACTCTTTGTATTTTGAACAAATTGTGAGAAATTTGCGTATTCCTCTCGAGACAAACTGTACATACTTTCTTTAAAAATGGCCGCTGCGTTGAGCTAGAGGCTGACAGGGAGAGCGAGTGAGTACGAGAGAGAGAGACTGGGGAGGAGGGTAAGACCTCTTAACCTATCATTTCCTAAACTGTTAGGCTGTCAAGAGCAACAATCTTGTGGCTGCAGGCAAAAGTAAGCAATTTACCAAAAACCTTTATTTTTTTACACCTTATCTGTACATACTTCAAACAGCAAATAGAAATAGAAAGCAGTTTTAAATGTGTTTTAGAGCTGCTTGATGATTAGCAATTACAATGAAAAAAACCCAGAAAAAGTTGTATTACAAATGAATACATATGATTGAGCTTTCTTTTATTTGAGTGCTGCATACAATTTCCGTGGATAACTACTCATAAGCAGGGTGAATAATGTAGTGGTGCTAAGGGGTGGGCATCTGTTTAAAAAATTAAAGTAATTTTTCTGATGCCTTTTATGGAAGACAGAAGCTCTTCCACACAGGTCTTGGTTTCTGCCTCCCTCACAAAAGAGGGTGTTTGTTCTGGCCTCGTATTGGCACTGCGAGGTGCCCCGTTTCCCTTCATTTATTTTGTTCAGCGCCACCAGAAGGGAACCTTGAAGACCGTATGCAAGTGCCATTTAGGAAAAGGGCAGATCAATGAGTGATGGGGAGGGGAGGAGGCAGAGCCAAGCAGAAGTAGGGACATTAACTTTGCAGAATGGTGCATTCTTTAAATAGTTTAACATATCCTACAGTAACGAGATTACAATTTTGTTAGCCACGGATCGTGCAAGGCCTTTTTCTATGCCCCTGGTATAATAATATATTTTAAAGAGACAAGGGAACCCAAAGGGTCTGAAAGGGACCTTGGGTGCGTGTAATTATAGAGAGACAGAGGTCACTATCAACAATTACGAATGGAGCAAATCAACACAGAAATATAATAACGACTATGTCATACACTTCTTAAAGGAAAATAAACATTTTAATTTTCACCATGGAAAACAAGGAAATAACACAAAGGAAGTGGGGTAGTGTCACAAGAAATACATAGGGAAATTAAAAATAAAATAAAAGCTCAGGCATAAACTGACAAGAATGACCAGGACTTAATCAAATAGTTAGGCCAAACAAAATAGTGAGAGCACCATTGCACCAATATAGAGTAGTTTATATACAACAATTTTGTGTCAAGGTGCTAAAGTCGACGGCGTTTCGATCCCTAAGAGAATAGTGGAATCATCATCAGGACAAACCGAGTGTGTAGACTGATGATTTTACCTGCTGTGAAGAAGAATCAACAAGGAAAGGGGAGAGAAATAGGGGGAGAGGGAAAGAGGGGAAGAAAAAATGAAAACATTAGTATCGGGTCATACGAGCGAATGATGCAAGTGAGCCATGGGGTGCAAGACAGGCTAGGAGAGTGTCTACAGTGAAACTAGCCAATTGGGATATAAAGTCCCAAGTGCTGTGATTAATTACCGAGTAGGTGTACCAGGGAGTAAGTGAACATGCCTGGTGATCCACAGCTAAGCCAAGGTACTGACCTGGTAAAATGAGAATAGCTGCATATGGAGACCCAAGTGGTTCAGGGGTCATCCATAAAGGCATCGAGGGCCTATCTTGAATCAAGAGATAGAGCGAGAATCCGTCACAGAAACGAGTATCCGATATTAAGAACCCAACGACCAGGGCAGCCGAGTGAGGATTAGTGATTGAGTGCTGCCTGCAAGGGAAGGCAAAATAAGGTTCAAGAATTGAACCTTAGTGTGGAAAAACGAGGCGATAGAGTAAGAATGCAGAAATTACCCTGATGGGAAAACGGAGGCTGGAGTGGAAGCGCGGAAAAGGCGTCCACGGACAGCCTACGGAGGAGAGCCACAGTGGACTGCAGTGATGTGAGCCACAGTGCTCTTGGATAGTTGAAGAAGCGATACCCTTAGTGAATACTAAGGAGTAGATGTGCAGCCGCGGGTATAAAAATATCACTCCATCCACATCCGTTTTAGTGTCTTTATGGTATCCTAAGTTACTGGTGTTAATATACGACCTAACTCACTGCAATTCCTTTCATCAACGTCAAAAGACTGAAACATCAAGTTGGCCCTGCCGGGACTTTCTGCAGTTGGCATAGATATTTCAGCAGAATAAGCAGAAACCCATTCTTTTTATTTTTGTTTTACTTTCTTTATTGGGTTTTTTCTATACATGTCACAATACAGAGTCAATATGTGTCAAGCGTATAACAAAGTAATAACATTGTGCATCATCTCAATACTCATGACTCCCTTCGGAGATATGGTAAGCCCTTGCCACCCCACATTATCAGCATCAGTCTAGTGACTGGAGCGTATAGAAGCCAGCATTCCTGCCTTCTATATGAGTGAGTATCTTAACCCAGACAGGTAGTTTACATGAAGCTGGCCAGCAGTAGGCACCCCTCCTCAAATGTCCATCAGTGAGGACACCTGGAATATTCGCTTAGCGGCATGTCACTGGCATGCCTCACTTGGTGTCAAGGGGTCAGTCCATGACATTCTCCTATGGCACTAGCTCATCATTTTGCAGTGTGTTTGCCTCTGTACCCTCAGGTGTCTGTGTTGCCAAGTATGTTTGCAGAGGGCCCCAGGCATCCCGGATTCGGGTGTGGGGGGTAGTAGCTCAGCATATGTGGTCAGTTGGTCTAGACAATATGTGATGTCCTGCAGCCAATCCTTAAATTTCGGTGAACGGCCTCTTCCCCATTTGCATGCAACTCTGCGCTTGGCCAGGAAAAGCCCAAGTGCTACATATTTCCCGAAGCCCCTCTCAATGTCTTCAGGGTGCCCAGGTATCGCCATTAATGGTGTGAGTTTTACAGTACGGCCTATCATACGGGCGAGCACTCCTGCCACTTCTTCCCAGTTTGCCTGTATCAGCCCACAGGTCCAGGCAAGATGAAGGACGTCTGCCACCTCTGCGCCACACCTGTTACATCTGTTGTCAGGGCACAGGCTGTATAGCCTGGCTGGCGTGTAGTAGATACAATGTAGAAACTTATAATGGATGATTCGCAGTCTGCTACTTGATGTGATGCCCCCCGTCTGCTGACGGGAATACAACCATTGATTTTCAATGAGTGTTGTGCCTAGTTGCGATTCCCATCCAGCCCTAGCATCCCGTGCCAGGTCTGGAGACTCAGGCTGAGCAGAGTGGTATAAAACCGAGACAATATGGTGCAGGCTAGTGGAACTGAGCAGGGTATGTAGCATATTAAATGTGGGAAGTTCCCGGGGGAAGTCAAGAGTGGTGGCGTTAACATTGTATCGCAGTCTAATGTAGTGAATTATGTCTAGTGGTGCCGGTGCTTCCCCGGCAAAATAATCTTCATGATTACGAGACAGACCATCAGAGTATAGGTCACCCCAAGTGTTGAAACCAGCCTTAATGAGCATAGCCCTACAGGCTGCCTCATGTGTCACTGGTAAGGCGAAATTATAGGGCAGCAGGATAAGAGGTGAGTAGAGCAGGGGCTTGCCCAACCTTCTAGCCATCTTCTCCCATGCCGCTGCGGTGCATGAAACAGTAGAATCCGCAGCTGTGGCCAGACCCCCACATGCCCCCAAATAGGCAGAAGTTGGGATAGGGGTCATGCAGCCCTGTTCATGAGCTAGATGCGGCATGAAGGGGGTGAGTCTATGCCAATGTATGGCGTAGTGTGCCTGGGCGCATAAATAATAGAGCTCCATATCAGGTGCCTCAAAATCCCCCTTAGAAAAAGGTTGTGTGAGTATATTCCATTGTATGCATGGTTGCTTACCCGCCCAGGCTAATCGTAGAAATTGCGTTTTAAGTAATTAGAAAAAATGCCATCATGGCGAGTAGGGAACATTAAGGAACAATTAGAGCAGTTTCTATAATATATTCATGTTCATAAGGGATATTCGGCCTGCCAGGGAAATAGGTAATGACATCCATCTTGTGATTTTATCAGTTATCGCATCCAGGGTGGTACCATATTTAGCACGGATCAGCTCCTCTCTGTCCCTGGAGATCAGTATTCCTAAGTACCTGAGTTCCAAATGACACCATTGCAGCATATAGTCTGGTGTAAAGCGTTCTGTGGCAGCAGTGAGGGGAAAGAGGTGAGATTTCTCCCACTTAAAATGGATGCCTGAAGTGCCAAGAAAGCAGACAAATTCACAAAGCACCCCATTTAGACGGAGCCAGGGGTCCCTGATGTATAGTGTGATATCATCAGCATAAAATGAGGCCATGATATGTCTTGTGGGATATCTAATTGCCTACTTGTGATGGTGTTGTCGCAACTTAGCAGCCAGGGGCTCCATCACCAGAGCAAATCCTAGTGGCGACAGTGGACACCTCTGCCTGGTGCCTCGTTTGATGTTGAATGGGGCCCGAGCACGAGCCGTTTATATGTATTTTAGCTGTTGGCTGCGAATATAGCAGGCAATCCAGGCCACGAAAGGGGGTTGGAAGCCCATGCGCTATAGAACCACTATCAAGTAATCCCATTCCACCGAATCAAAAGCCTTAGTGGAATCAAGGAATGCAATGACCGCAGCAAGCTCCTGGTCAATATCTTGCAAGAGCGCAAACAAGGTGCGCAAGTTATGTGAGGTGGTCCGCCCAGATATAAAACCTAACTGGTCAGGTCTCACCAGAAAATCCATCAATAGGCTAAGGCGACTTGCAAGGATCTTTGCGAGTATTTTGGCATCACAGTTTATAGGGGAGAGGGGCCTATAAGAGTTGCATCTCTTTGCTGGTTTGCCAGGTTTGAGTAGGGTTATTATCATCACCTCTCTCATGGAGGCTGGCAATAGGCCAGTCACTATTGCCTCTTGATAGGCTAATTTAAGAATCGGGACTAATGTGCCAACATATGCCTTATAGAAATCTGCAGGTAGCCCGTCAGGGCCAGGGGCTGTGCCCGAGTGAAGCTGCATTATGGCATCCCAAATTTCATCTTCCTCTATGTCAGCTGAAAGGAATTCCCTCTGCATATCCCTCAACCACCCCAGGGACACATACCCCAAATATGTTTCTATGTCAACTGTTTCCAGCCTGCGGGAACTGTAAAGATGGTTGTAGAATTTAGAAAATACTTTCAATATTTCCCGGGTGTCACGAACCAGAGTGTTGATTTCATCTATTTTTTCAAGCGCAGCATTAGCGCCCCGGGGGCTGCCTGTCATAGTCACCAGTACATGCCCTGGCCTCTCTCCCCCAGCATACTTCCTTTCCCTAAAGTATTTGCCTTGAAATAGACATTACGGCTCAGCTGTTTCCTGGTAGTCCATGATGACTGCCCTGATCCGACCAGTTATCTCAGTGTTCGGTGGAGCACCTAGCTTACCCTCTAATGTTTTGATGTCTGTCTCTATTTTCCTAAGGGAGTCCCTAATGGAGAGCAGGATTCCTCCGCTTTTAGTTAGGCAAATCCCCCGGCTGGTAACCTTGAAGGCCTCCCATGTCGTACTAATCTGTGGGACTGAGTCTTTGTTCCTGTCAAAGAATTACACCACCTCCTGTCTCAGTTCCTCGTGAAATGCCCCATCCAGGAGTAGTGTTGGGAGAAAGTATCCAGGGTGCAAGTGGGGTAGGAGTATCCGGGGGTGACAGCACCATCAGCGCTGGGGAGTGGTCCGAATAGGTACGTGCTAAGTGGGTTGAATCACGTAGCCAGGTTCCCAAACCTCTGGAGGAAATACGATCCACACTTCGCTTCAGGAACTCGCCAGCCTGCTGTCGGTTGTTTAAGATTTGGACCTTACCCTGGTGGGTGATGCAGAGTCATGCAGGGCATAGCATTGCGTAATGAATATTGGCCTGCTGCAACTTCTGTTTGATAGACATGTATTTCCTTTGTTTCTCCTGATTTGCCATAGTGAAGTCTGGGTAGATAGCCACAGTATTGCCTCAAATTTAAGCAAATGATTCTCTCTCCAGCTAATCTTAAGGCAATATCAGCGCCCGATGGGCTCACTCTACAATAAGCACCTTGGAAAGGGATTCAGGTTCAAACAGTGTGGTGAGCAGTCGTTCCACAAACTCCTCCATCTTGCATATTCGGTGATTCCCATTATGAGCAGATTGTTTCTTTGGGATCTTGTCTCTAGGTCTTCATTCTTGGCAGGGATTATTTTGAGGACTTTCTCCATATTCAAAAGTTGTTCACTCCTCTGGGAGACTGTGTCTTCCACTGTAGAAATCCTCTGTTCTGTTTCAGTGAGGCGGCCATTGTGCGTTTCCAGTTTGTGCATGATGAAATCCATCCTGGAGCACGTTATCCATTTTAGATTTAATTGAGGTACGGCTCTGCTGCATAGCAAGTAGGAGGGATTTCATGTCCACAACGTCGGTCGCCTCCTCTATTGGGGTGCCCTCAGAGCCATTCTGATTGGCACTGCCACCAGGGGTGCGAGTGCATCTGCAGGCATCTAATTGTAGTTTGGTTTGTTTAGTGTCTGTTTTCCCCATTTTGGCAGTAGGTAGCATTATTGGGAGCCTTCAGAGTAGCTAGTCGTAGCTGTATGCAGAAGTTCCCACAGCTTAGTGAGGTTAGTGCCCTCTGATGCAGCCCCAGTAGCTCTCTGGTTATTCTCCGAGGCGCGATCCAGGCAGTGTGGCCCGTCACCTTCCCTGCAGCCCGCTTCACCTCCATATAGTTGGAGGGGTATGTGCAGGTCAGTTAGACCAATGAGCCTGGAGACCCGGTCTCTCCTGCCCCCCTCAGCTGGAAGGCCAAGGCTAGTAACAGGCACCCCCACACAAGCAATGCCGACACATGGCACACTGACAACGTTCTACAGGAACATAGTGGTCAGAACAGCAGTAGATGAACTGGTATCCAGATACCTGCTTATAGGTCCTCACAGTGGTGCTACAGTACAAACAATCAGTAAGGGGACAGATTTGATGATTTCTTGACCTGGCTGTGTTTACATTTGGTGCTCTCCATATACTGCCTTCGGCTCCAAAGTGTCTTGGGTATTAGGGAAAACATCTCAGCCGTTCACTCGCCGAGTATGGCAGAGCCCACCAGCTCCCTCACGCGAGCAATTACAGCCTTCCCTGCTGCCCAGCACAACAGGTGCTCACGTGGCCCCCAGCGTGCAGTTGGTCCGATGGAGCAGCGCTTCCCAGAGGGGAGGAGGGAAGTCAAGGCGCCAGCGCGCCCGACCGAGTCACCGCCCGGCAGTGCTGCGCTGTTTACTGGCGTGTTCTCCCAGGGCCCATAGCATTTTTGCAGCCGCTGCCGGCGGCCCATCCTTCTTCTCAACCCGGGCCAGGCCTCTGCCTGTGCCCTGGCAGCAACAGATCAGGATGAGCAGCGGACAGAGGAGGCAGCAGCAATCTCGCACCCAGGCCCGAACAGAGTCCCCGGGTGCCTATTGCCCCGTCGTTGCATCTTGCCCCAATGGTTGCGTCTCTCCTGCTCCATCCCATGTTGCCCACCAGCACCACGCCTCACCAGCTCCTGAGCAGCATTTTATTAGACATAGAGCAAAATTAGTCAGACAACAATGGAGCGCTTATTTTTTAAATCAATTTACAAGGACAAAGCTTCAAGCACAAAAACTTTCAAAATTGTTCAACGCAACTACCGCTGTTACACGAAATGTGACCGGTTGCTCTGTCTATTTTGTGATATTTGTAAACTTGCAGCTTGTGTGCTGCATAAGTTAAACACTTATAAAGTCACATTATCCCACAAATTGAATGCAAGTAGGGTCAACCTGCTGGCATCTAACATTTATTATCAGATACTAAAAATCGACATTGATAAATCTCATTGCACTGTTTCATCCCAGCCCTTTTGGTGGGGGGAGCTATTAGGCAGTTGCAGGAGGACCTGGACATTATTCATGGGAACACAGAGAAAGACCTCTGCCTAATTTGGGGAGGGGACTTTAATGTGGGCCCATGTACCTTGGCGGATGGGGGACACTGTGGTCTATCTTTAGATGATGATAGAGACATTTCTCACTTTGCGCATACCCCTGTTGGGGAGTTGCTAAACTCAGTTAAATACTCCATGGATTTGGGTTTTGTAAATGACCTGTGCTCCCCACCCACTTTATTTAGCAGCACTTTTAATGGTCGAGTGTTGTCTTCCATTATTGATTTCTTTTTAATATCTAACAGATACGCCGATCGATTATACAATTTTAAGACTCATTTGGTAGCTTTTAGTGATCACTTCCCTATCAGTTTCACTCTAGACCTGCCGTCAGGAGTGTTATCTGTCAGATCTATGTCCGCCGAGCCCCTACAAGATATTGCCATTAATAGACAAAATGGTTACACGATTAGATGGGGCGGGGTGGACACCTTGCAATTAACTAAGCTACTTTTAACACAGTATAATTCGGATTTTTTAACCTGCCTAAATGAGAAGGCATCGGATACAAATATCTGCAATTCATACCGTAATATCTCACTAGCTATTCAAAATAATCTGACAATAAAATCTAAAAGCACCCCCAAGGGTAAGCTAGGCTGGTTTGACTTGCAGTGCAGCAAGTCACATGCTGCCCTTAAATCCTTGTTGCACGAGTCGAGGAGGGACCAAGAAGCAATTAAAAGGGCCTGGGTGGCGTACAAGTTGTCCATCAAAAAACGCAAACAGGCCATTAAACTAGAACTGTGGCAGGCCCTTAAGCAAGCATCTGCCTTAAAGGATATGAGAGGATTTTGGAAGGCAGTAAATGCCCCTTTTTTTGCCCCCAAAAGTATACCTAGTCTTGTAAATGCAATTGGGGAAGACAAATGGGTGTCCCATTTTTCATGTTTATACAGTAATAATGCTACCCCCACTATTTGTGAGGAACCTAGCCCAGGTCCTGAAGGCTATCTTCCAATTTGCATTGATTTTAATGTGGATGAGGTGATCCTGGCTATTAAAACAAGCGTAGGTGGAAAAGCTCCAGGCCCAGACAGTATACCAGTGGACCTTTATAAATCTTGCCCTTTGCTTTGGGGCCCACTTTTAACCTTGGTCCTAAGGGCCTGTTGCATACATGGCTTTACCTCAACTTGGATAGAGTCCACACTCGTCCCTATCTTCAAGAAAGGTGACAGAAACGACCCGGCCGGTTATAGACCGATTTCTTTGTTGGACTCCCTAGTGAAAGTGGCCGGGCGAGTTGTTTTAAACAAACTGTTGTCATGGGTGGAGGACTCAGGCATCATATCAGAGGTCCAGTACGGATTCCGTAAAGGCCTAGGCACCGTGGAACAGGGCCTGAACCTGAGTCTCATACTGGGAAAATACACCCGGGCAAAAAAAGGGAGTCTTTTTATGTGCTTTGCCGACTTGAGTTCGGCTTTTGACTGTGTCAATCACCAGAAACTTTGGCATATTTTAGAGGATATGGGGGTGGAAACTCAACTAATTAATTTTTTAAAACAGTCTTATTTAGAGGCAAGGGTTCGCTATGGCAGAACTGGTGAGCTCAGTGACAGTTTTCCTGTTGGCAAGGGGGTAAGACAGGGGTGTGTCTTGGCCCCCCTTCTCTTTACCCTCTATATTAACAGTCTTGGTGACACCTTATCCAGGGACTGTAAGTATTTACCCAGGATCGGCAAGAGGTCAATTGGTATGCTGCTATATGCTGATGACGCGGTGTTGTTAGCCCGCACTCCAATTGGCCTGCAAAGAATAGTGACATGTTTTGCTTCCTTTATGTCAAATCTTGATCTAAAAGTCAACATCTCCAAAACATTCATTATGAAATGTAGCAAGCCCAGTGTAAAGTGTCGTGAAATTTTTATAAACGGTGAAAAACTTAACTTCACTGATCACTTCTCATACCTGGGAATTGTATTCGATAAAAGGGGTTCCTGGTCTAAAGTTGTTAATTGTAGAAAATTGCTTTTTGCAAAAGCAATTGGTGCCTTAATAAACTTTGCCAGGAAACTGGGAAAGCGCCCTATTGATGACCTGTTGGTAATTTATAAAGCTAAATGTGTGTCAGTCGCCCTGTATGGAGCTGGCATCTGGGGACATGTTAATGTGGAGCCTATTCAGCAAGTAGAGAACGGGTTCCTGAGATATCTCCTAGCTGTGCCAAATGGCACGGCCACGTATACCTGCCATGCTGAGTTGGGGCTGCCGTACCTGTCCGACCTTATTAAAATCCAGCCAATCTTGTTGTGGCATAGGGTCTGGACAGGTGCGACCACAGGTCTCAATCGGGACGTTATAAAGGACTGCCTGAATCTTCATCAGGCAAAATGCATTCCCTGGCTTGCCTACATCAAAAACTTTATGCAGGATTTAGATCAATCTGCGTTTTTTGACAATCCTGAGACCGTGTCCTGTCTCACGAGAAGGGACCTGAAGGAATTATGTTTAAATCACTTAGAGTCTATCAGGCTATCCTCTAATATTATGAAACCATTGGTTCGGGCCAATCAATTACTTTTGACTAAGGCGGGGATACAACCTTATTTATTATTTATTCATGGTAATTATGATAGGTTATTATTGACGCGTTTACGCCTAGGCAACTTTCATAATCTAGTTACCTTTCCCCAGCCAAATAATTGGTCGCGCTCTCTTTGCCCGTGCCCCTGTGATGACATTGCAGCACAGTCAATAATCCACATCATATTTTTCGGCAAATTTTACACCTCACTCAGGAAAAGGCGGAACTTGCCTCATTTGAAAGTGCAAGGCTTGAGACTCTGTCAACCTGCTTTCCTTAAGTTGTCGTTTCTGGATGATGAAATTGTTACTGACCACATCGCAAAATATTTGAAAGGGGTGGTCAGAACCAGGAAAACAATGCAAGGCCCGACTTAATTTTAACTGATTACTAGTTTACTCATGATAGTGTTGTATATTGATGTGAGACTATGGTATTGATAGTAACATTTTAACCTTTGTTATACCAATAGATCAGTTCGTAATTTTTTTATTGGTTGTTATTGCATTTTAAAGTTTTTACATTGTTGTATGTATGTTGTTTTTGATATGTTTTGTGCTTTTATGATTACACATATTTTAATCGAATAAAGCGTATCTTGACTTGACTTGACACTTATAAAGTCACAAAGGCAAGATTTATTGGCTATGCCAATGCTTGTTTACCTGACTTTCAGCCATCCTGAACAGCAGCCATGCTGCTATGCAGCCTGGTTAAAAGACATTGACAGCGCCATTAGCTCTCGAATTGCCAAGACCTATTGGCTTTGCCAATGCTTGTTTAAGAGTAGGCACTGGTCTGTGTGACCACTCCCTTCTCTATACAAATACTTGTATCAGCATTCGCAAAGTGGAAGGGGTCCTCTGGGGACCCCTTCCATTTGCGAATGGTCACCACCTCCTCTGAGGTATCAGTAAAATAATGTTTTGCAACAGTAATTTGGTCAGAAAACATTCATACATACCACTGTGAATCGGTATTAGGGAGGGACGCCCTAAGCCCGCCCCTTCTAAATACTGATTCGCAAATCCAAATTGCGATTACCAAATCGCAACTTGACTTTTGTACATTTAAAAAATCTTTTTTGCGGTCGCAAACGGCCTGATTCTGTGAATTGGGCCTTTGTGACTTCAAACAAAGTTTTGTACATATAGCCCCAAATGCCAGTACACAAGTGATGGGTTTACATCGCATTTTCTTACTGGGGAATTTAATGTAAGGATGGGGACAAGTCAAGCAAAGGGCACACTTAATTTATCAAGCCCAACTTAATCAGAAATGGCATCAAGCACCCTATGAATTTAACAATACCCAAACCATTCCTGATTGCAACTAAAACATAGCTTGGGCCACTTTGAACGCTAATAAGAGCTGAGAGTTTTGCTAAAATACATTTTCAAATTGATTAATCACAACAGCGAAGACATAAGACTGTTGTTAAGCATATCGTGAACTGGCAGGCAAAAAATATCCATCTACAATTATTATTTCAAATATAAATTTAACCCGTGACTCTGCAGATTTGTTGTGGCGATACTTCTGGATTCAACACGCTAGGGTGTGAGTAAGCAGTGTGTAAAAGAAATGATGTGATCTTTGTGACGTGGCAGATTCCAGGGGCACACGTAAGGCGGCAGCCACCCCTCAACCAAGGAATCACTGCCCAACATTTTGTGTTGACCAAGGGACTCTGAATTAATTCAATTTGGTCTGGCATTGTGAAATACTAAGACAAGTGTTGTTCCCAAAATATCTCCACAGCTTCCAACAAAGGACGCGTCACTTGCCCTCCTTTCAACAGTGACAAGAAATGTAAGTCAGTGTAATTGGGTCATGTTATTGGGTCACAACATTGCTGCAGTGTGTGGAAATGAATGAAGGATTAAGTGTTGAAGCCCGCGAATGCTTACCGATACAATGGCAGTAATATTTGCAGGCACTCCCGTCCTTTCAATCACAAGGCGAATGACCGTCGTGCTGCTTTCATTGACAAAGAACTCAGTCTGTCCAGCGAACTTTACTTCTGTCTGTCCAGCAGCAGAATTAATGATTAGCACTAGTAGAAAGTTACTTAATATAAAAAGGGGGAACATGTCTAGAAATAAAGAGAGAAAAAGCGAGCTGTTAGCAATATGTTGTTCATGTAAGAGCATATAAAATGCAGCGTATCACAATTCATAGTATGCGCACAACGTGACATTCACTCCTCTCCATTTACGACATTTTTCCACCCCGCTATGCCCAAGAACTCTCAGAATCAGAGCATGTTGTCCAAGGCGTAGCCTTTTTATTCACATCAAACCAGGTAATTTATCACAGTCCAATAGGAGAAAACCAACCTGTTTGGATATATAAAATTACTCACAGAATCATGTTTTAGCCGCATCAACCTGTCAAAGGCATTAAGTACATTAGGCACAACATTACACTTGAACTTCTGTTGGCCGTACACTTTAGCAGCAACAACATGTCAAAGGCAGTAAGAAAATTTGGCACGACATTACACCTGCACTTGAGCTTGGCAGTACAGTTGAACTTGTCCGACTCAGCCCGCCAAGCTCCCCACTCAGCTGCGCACATTGCGCCGGCAGGCCCCAACGCGCTACAGCAAACAGTTGCATTACTTAAAATCCAGGACACCGCATAGCGCATCGGCCCACCGGGGTACCTGAACACAGGCAGCCTCCCCAAGGTTCTACTCAGTCCATACGTTGTGGGTTAGGGCAGTAGAGTCCAGGACTACCGGCAGGTCAGTCCCCCTTTTCCGCCTACCCTCTGTACACGTGGATCCTACCCCCTCCTGGGGTCCATCCAGTCGCTGAACTTCCATTATTGTGCATCTCCCTTTGTTGTTAACTGTCAGTGCTCCGCGAAGCCTCGCTCTTCTGCCGGGTGGGTGGGTGGTCAACGACGCACCTCTGCAGCTTGCTGGAGGTCTGAGGGGACAAAGAGGCCGAACACCCCAGGGCGCAGCCTTAAATAACCCTCCCAGGAATTCCTGCGCACCCTGATGACATCACCGGACCTCCTCCTTCAATCCGTCCCCTTTCTTAGCTGCCCCGGAGGAGGCTCAGTCTCGTGGCGCAACTAAGGGCGCCCCTCCCCTAGGCACGGGGGGCGCCTGTTCATAGTATGCGCACAACGTGACATTCACTCCTCCCCATTTACAACATTTTTCCACCCCGCTATGCCCAAGAACTCTCAGAATCAGAGCATGTTGTCCAAGGCGTAGCCTTTTTATTCACATCAAACCAGGTAATTTATCACAGTCCAATAGGAGAAAACCAACCTGTTTGGATATATAAAATTACTCACAGAATCATGGTTTAGCCGCATCAACCTGTCAAAGGCATTAAGTACATTAGGCACGACATTACACTTGAACTTCTGTTTGGCCGTACACTTTAGCAGCAACAACATGTCAAAGGCAGTAAGAAAATTAGGCACGACATTACACCTGCACTTGAGCTTGGCAGTACAGTTGAACTTGTCCGACTCAGCCCGCCAAGCTCCCCACTCAGCTGTGCACATTGCGCCGGCAGGCCCCAACGCGCTACAGCAAACAGTTGCATTACTTGAAATCCAGGGCACCGCATAGCGGCCAACGTCCCCACTCAGCTGCGCACATTGTGCCGGCAGGCCCCAACGCGCTACAGCAAACAGTTGCATTACTTGAAATCCAGGGCACCGCATAGCGCATCGGCCCACCGGGGTACCTGAACACAGTCAGCCTCCCCAAGGTTCTACTCAGTCCATACGTTGTGGGTTAGGGCAGTAGAGTCCAGGACTACCGGCAGGTCAGTCCCCCTTTTCCGCCTACCCTCTGTACACGTGGATCCTACCCCCTCCTGGGGTCCATCCAGTCGCTGAACTTCTATTATTGTGCATCTCCCTTTGTTGTTAACTGTCAGTGCTCCGCCACAGGGTGAGAAGCTACCCGGCGCACTCGCCCTCCCCCCCCCCGGCGCTGACAGTGCTCCCGAATAGCCACCAGTATAGTGTGGTTAAAGAGCTCCTATGCTTTTACTGACATATGCACCCCATTCCAACAGAACTGCTCCCTTTTACCTAACTGGAGCAAGTTGTGCAGATTCATGCTTTTTCGTGGGCGGAACCTGCTAAGATTTCTTTAATGAAATGGTTCAGCTTTACAGATGTGATTATCGCCTTAACTGGGGCACCTCCAGCCCAAACTACTTGCAGTATTATTTCCAACCCCAGTATTGACATTGTCAGTAAAAATCGTGTAATCCTAAAAAGGGGCTGCGAACCAGGCCTAACTGTTGCCTGCCTAATGACATTATATAATTCCCACCAGAGATAATGACTAAGAGGACCGGATGGGGAACCGCGTTTGATTGTAGAGCTTGTTCAAGCCAACCAAACAAAACCTGCCAATATTCCACACCCCATCGTAAAGGCAGTAAATTAGGCAAGACAATACAGTCGAACTTAGACTTGGCCGTACCCTAGAACTTGGATTTTTCCACTCAGCCTCCTACGGACCCGCTCAGCTGCGCTGATTGTGCCTGCAGGCCCCAACGTACTACAGCAAACAGTTGAATTACTGAAAACAAGTTGAATTACTGAAAACCAGGGTCCCGCATAGCACTCCGGCCCACCGGGGTACCTGAACACAGGCAGCCTCTGCACGCTTGTACTCAGTCCATACTACAGGACTTACCTCTTTGCTCTGCAAATGAAGGAATGCCCACACCAACATACGCGTACCAGGCTGCGCCAATTAATGGGGTGCTCTTGCCACCGCCCAACTGCAAATTTTGGAGACAGACACCAAATGCCACCTATTTTATCGCTAGTGTGGGCATCATCTATGAAGGGAAGACGATCAGAAGACCTCGTCTCCCCCGGTTCTGGGCTTTGATGCCCTAAAAGGTGGGACCATGGCCTCAAATTTTCCTGCTTATACCTCTCTTGGTGGTCACTGAGTCACCACGGACACCCAGGAACCCCCACCCAGGGATGTTAGACATCACTGTATTTCCCTTAAAGGTGCAAGGAACCCATAAAGTAAGGAACAAGGAAGGAAATGTCAGAGAACGCTATCCTGACAAGCCGTTGGAGTACCTACGGCCCCCTGAATGTTAATTGCGTTGCACACCATTGGTTCTCAGTAAAACTGCCAAACTCTAAAAGAAAATAGAACTTTGCATATGAATCATCGGCCATTGAATGAAGCCACCATAATGTAGAAGGAGCCACCATAATGAAGATGGATTTTTACCAATACCAATCATCCGTGGATTATGCCACAAATAAATTGCAACCCTTTATTGGGGTTTGCTTTGAAAATGCCAGTGGTTCCCAAGGCCCACTCCATGTTAATCGTGTTGCACACCACCAGTCCTCATTAACAACAGCTGACACTTAAAAAGGAAAGATAAACTTTGCTGATAAATATTTGGCAATTCATTACTGCCCCATAAATCTATACTGTTAGTGGGATGAGCCTTTAAAATGGATTTCCTTCCCAAGGCCCAGTGCATGTTAATTGTGTTGCATACTCAGTCCTCCTGAAGGACTGCTGACACAACAGAAATGAAAAGCAGAACTCCGCATATCAATGATTGGCAATTCAGTAAAGCCACCCTAATGTTGATTGATTCCTCAGCAATTCCTATTGCCTGTGGATTATGCCAGAAATAACTCACCGCCTGTTGCTGGGATGCGGTTGTCCAACATATTTCTTTGCTAAAGCCCGCTCCATGTTAATTGTGTTACACACCCCCAGTCCTTCATAAAGTCTGCTGACAATTAAAAGGAAAGAGAAACTTTGCAGATAAATATTAGGCAATTACATACAGTCCCATAACTCTGTACACGTTAGTGGGATGAGCTTTTAAAATGAATTAACTTCCCATGGCCCACTCCCTGTTAATCGTGTTGCACACCATCAGTCCTCCCCCAGGAACTGCTGACACATCACAGAAAAGAGAAACCAGAACTTTGCATATCCATGCTGCGCAATTCAGTAAAGCCACCCTAATGATTGATTTCTCCGAAATTGTCATTGCCTGTGTATTATGACAGAAATACATCACCACCCGTTATTGGGTTGCGCAATTATTATGTATTTCCTTCCCGATGCCCACTCCATGTCAATTGTGTTGCACCCTATAAGTCCTCACTAATGACCACTGACCGTTAAAAGAAAAAAGATACTTTGCAAATAAATAAATATGGCAATTAATCAAAGCCCAATTAAGCCAAGCTCAATCAATCTCTACACATTATTGCGATGAGCATTTATAATGGATTTCCTTTCCAAGGCACACAATGAGTCCTTACTAAAGACTGCTGACAATTCCCCACATAACCTGTGGATTAGTCTCCAAACAAATTGCCCCCTGTTATTGGGATGAGCTTTTGAAATTGCATCCCTTCTCCAAGGCCCCCTCCTTGTTAATTGTATTGTACACCATAACTCCTCACGAAAGACTGCAGACAGTTAAAGGAAAAGGGAAACTCTGCATATAAATATTCAGCAATTAGGTAAAGCTACCTTAATCTTGACTGAATTCTTAGCAATTCCCCACATGGCCTACTGATTATGTCACCACTAGATTTCTACACGCTATTGGGAGGAGCTTTTAAAATGAAGCTCCTTACTGATATGTGGAAAGGCAGGTTCCGTAGCGCCCCGCCAGGACATCAATTTTGGGTGATAATGCACTGAACCCAAACAGCTGAACCCAACGTAAAGCCACATCTTGCAAATTTTTTACTACCTCCCCGGGAGAAAGTACTGCACCGGGATTCCACAGTCCCCCCTGGGGTGATGATCTAGTCATTGGCTACCCCTCCCACTTCCCCCTAGAAAAAGGGGGTTTGACCACTTGCCACTCTTTTGACGCAATAGCGCCCAGGGAAAACCTCACCGGAGCAGCTTGGGTGTGGCTATGTGACGTTTGGTGATACCGTGGTAAAACTGAGGTTCTGACTGTTCGCTTGCGACCACAGTGCTTTGTATCCTGTTAACTTATAACACCCATAGTGCTTTGTATACTGTTAACTTGTAACGAAAGAGGGCATCAGCAGCTGTATTTACACCCTGTAAAACTGGGATCTCCCTGTGCCACCAACCCATGGCTAACCGCACCATTAGTAATTGTGACTATTGCTGGGCCCGAATTCTATCTAACACCCCAGGTCGCAGCCTTAAATAACCCTCCCAGGAATTCCTGCGCACCCTGATGACATCACCGGACCTCCTCCTTCAATCCATCCCCTTTCTTAGCTGCCCCGGAGGAGGCTCAGTCTCGTGGCGCATCTAAGGGTGCCCCTCCCCTAGGCGCGGGGGGCGCCTGTTCAGTGTCAGAGTCCTAACTTACACCAGCACGTGGAAACAGAGCACTAGGACACCAAAAGCGCATTCACAAAGAGCAGATTGAAAAACTTGGAAAAAAATTCACTAGCATGCACGGAAAGATACACCAGTCATAGCTTTTTTGGCCTACTCACACACACAACATTTAGGCAGGTAAAATTCCACCAGAAAGAAATCTCTGCATAAAGGAGTGGAACACAAATGTTGATAGGCACATTTAACTTTTTTCTGTTTCTACAAGTGGAACATGTTTCTCTACACCCAAGTTAAATACGGGGTCTTCCCTCTCCACCCTCTTGCCACTCCCATCCTGGAAGTGCCTGTACTCCTATATTTGACAGGTGTACATTTGCTGGCGTTTCCAATGTGGGGAATGACCTGCACGTTTTAGGTGAATGCCCACAATGCTAGGAGTTTACAGGTGTCCAACAACTTTACAGGTAAGCCCACTAAGAAACACCCACAAACCAATCCATAAGAGTACATATGTGAATGTTTAAACTCAATTCTTCTACCAGTGTAAGTTCTGTAGGTGCAAATCCACTTGGCACATGGAAACTTTTGCCACTTCTGATTCTTAGACCTGGTGATGGGAATTTCCAAGCACAATTCGAAAAATGAGCACCCCTACATTGAAACTGAGAAAGAATATATTTTTTTTAAATTGAGAAAAACTGGTGCTTTTTGCAGTGTTCTCCCACTTTTGCACCCGTTGTGACTACTAGATGCTGGTTTTCTGACTCTGTGCCCTAGGCTCTGCTAACCAGACCCAGGGCCTGTGCTCTGATTAAAAGTACATAGTAATGAGGTATAATTACAATTGGCACTGACAACCTACCTGTAAAAATCCCTAGCATATGGTACGGCATGTAGGTTTATGCTTTTAAAATAAAATGATATGCAAATTCGACTTTAGAATTAAACGTTCTTCCAAAGTCTTAAACTACCTTATTTTTACATATAAGTCACCCCAAAGGTCTACCCTAGGTGGCCCCAGGGTAGCGCGCCATGTAAAAATAAGCAGGGACATTTTAAAATATATTTGATATGCCCTGGTGAGGAAAAGAATTTCGTTTTTCCCCATTGTAGAACATTGGCTCCATATGCTAACATGGGAATATTTTAATAATGTATAACTATTGACAGGAGCAAGCTAAAAATGTACTTCAAAGTATGTAAATGTTAGTTAGAATAAATCCAACAACTTCCCAAAGCTGGATTTACTATAACTATCACAGAAAAGAAGTTATAGACCTTTATTTTATGGTGTGCTAAAATCCAGCCTTCCAGCAGCCTCTCCTGATTGGCCAGCCTTTAGCAGGCTGAGCCAAACTGCTCTGATGGTGTGTGAAGTGGCCTGCATAGAGACAAAAGACATCTGGAGAGAGGCGATCTGCAGCTGCAAAAGGCAGGGTGGGGGTGGAGTAGCCAAACTAGTCTTCAAAGAGGGAATGACAGTTAGGATAGGACGCAGGCTCATCCCCACATCCTGCGCACCCAGCCAGACAGGAGCCCCAGTAATTGAATTAGCAGAGGGGCTGGAAGGGGAGGGTTATGGAGACTTAGCCACACCACTGGGTTGGCTTAGCCAGATCTTAACCTCCAGGAGAGAGTTTCTCCATTTTGTATTTTAAAAGAATAGTGCTTTCTGGGACAAGTATATGCTGCACATTGGAGGAAGTTGTCATACTGAAGGGTGGCACCCTGCACCCCTTTCGTCAGGGGTACCTCGCTGCTTGTCACCCCGGGAGCACAGATAAATATGGGAGAGCTGCCCAGCAACTCAGATCCCTGCCTTGAAACTATAAGAAGAAGAAGGGCTGCCCTGCTGGACCCTTGGACTGCACAAAAGAGGACTGCACTCATAAGGACTGCACCTGCAGCACACTTTGGTCTTCAGCCCAAAAAGGACTTTGCCTTGCTCTGAAAGTTGAAGGAGTGGACTTCTGAAAGCAACATGTTAAAAGAGCTCCACCTGCATCATCTCCACCAAGAAGAACTCAGCTGACCACCTTCAACTAGACTTTTTAGGATTTGACCAGGTGCATTGTGGGAATTGTAGTCCCAACGTCCCAAGGAGCAACTCAGAGACTCTGAAACCTTAGATTGGTGTTGTGGACCCACAAAGACCCAAAAGAAACATCTGGAGATGAAGGACTGCCCTGCTGGAGCGTTGCACTGCACAAGAGAGGACTGCACTCATGAGGACTGAACCTTCTGCACTCACAAGGCTTCACAACAAAAGTACTTTGCCTGTCTTAAAGGATAAGGAGTGGACTCCCTGATCAGCAGCAGGTAGAAAAGTGCTGGAATTGCTACCTGCAACATCAAACATGAGGACAGCTTCCTTCAGCTGACAAGCTTCACCTGGCTTTTACTTGGATTGGCCAAGTGCATTGTGGGAGTTGTAGTCCCGTTCCCCAAGAGGCAAACCAGAGCTTCTGAACGCTTGGCGGCTGCTATGGACCACTTTCCTGTATCATGAAACACTTCTGGAAGTAAGTGTAAAAGTTTAACATCGCGGGCGGCCTGGACTAGACTTTGTCCTGGTCCAGGGTGACCTTTTTTAACACTTCGAGTGCTATTTGCTTCTAAGCGCTAGTTTTACTTTTAATCTTTAAAAAATCATATCTCTGGTTCCCTACATTGGATTTTTGTCATTTTGGTGTCATCTTAATCATAAAAATGTTCCTATTTGTATAAATTGGTATTGGTTTTTATTGTGTGTTGAATCTTACTTATTTAATGTATTGGTGTTTTAAAATGCTTTACACACCTGTCTCCTAATCTAAGCCTACCTTCTCGCAGCCAGCTACCAAGGGTTGAGCAAAGGAATATATATATTTTTTTTTTTAAACATTTTTTAGAATGACATAAACAACACGACTATGCATCACAACAGATCATGAACAGTTGATTACATTCCATCACACAACCTCTTCATGTATCTCCCCCCCCTCCCTCGTCTAAGGGTCATCATCTGACTTGACATTGCCAATCCTTGTCCTTGTACTGATGGGGAGGTGCAGATATTGCCTCAATGTACGTTCCATTTCCCCCATATCTTGTCCCATTTCTTGGGGCATCCCCTATTTGTATAGACCGCTCGTTCAGCCAGCATGCATCAGTCTACGTCTCGTTCCCACTCAATTATCGTTGGCAGCTCCGAGACCCCCCATTTGCGAGCGATGTTACGCTTGGCCAGCATAAAGCTGGTGGCTGCCCAGAGTTGTTCCATGTGGGTGAGATCCGTGGCATCCCATATATTCAGTAGGCATGTTTTGGGAGATAGTGATATGGCAGTCCCGCATAGTTCTCCAACTGCGCCATTAACCGCCTCCCAATGCGTCTGGATCAAGGGACACTCCCAAAGTGTGTGATAAAACGTGCCCGTCCCTCCACATTGCCGCCGACAGTCCGCAGAGCAACCACGGCCCATCTTAATCAATGTGGTGCATGTAATATAGGATCGATGCAGAACTTTCAGTTGGACCAAACGCAATCGTGACGGAATGGCCACCTCCCGTGGGAGGCCAGCGCATCACGCCAATCCTCCTCCTCTAAGTCGCCGACATCAGCCTGCCAGCACGTGAGTAGTTGTTTCAATGGGTCTGGTGAATTGTTAACTAGTTTTCGGTACGTGAGTGAAATTGATTTACTGTCAATGGGATCTGCTAGTAATCTATCCTCATGCGGGGTGGCCTCTGGGATCTCATCTATACCTTTGGTTGCCTCCAGTAAGGCATGTCGTATCTTTAGGTATCGAAAGGTCTCGCCGATCGCTAGCTTATATTCTTTTTTGTAATTCGGTAAATGTCAGTATTTTGCCTTTCTTTACTAATCTTCGACCTGTGATATACCAATGGTGTCCCATTTGTCGAAACCTATACAATTGCTTAAGTTGCCTAGCTTTTCTGCATGCCATAGGGGCGTCATACGCGTCAGTTTATTACCCGGGGGAATAATTTGAGATCTTAAATAGGCTCTATATTGTGATTGTGGCCTTATTACTAGTGGTAGGTACCTACTTACCCCACTAATAAACTACATTCCAACAAAAATTTATAATTAAATGTAAACACTTTCTATCGTCATGAGGCCTTAGAGCAGGCCTGTGAATATCCCCGCACTGAGGCTTCCTGTTCATAAATACTTTGCCTCTTTGTAGCATTAGTTGTGAAGGTGGTAAATTCTCAGGCTTTTTGGACTGAATTGAAAATTGCGTATTTGCGTAAATATTTTGGAAATTGCAATGCCTCTATGGGGCGTGTCATCATTGCATGGTGGGTAGTAATTGAAATTGGACTAGATTGAGTTTTTTACCTGAAGCCAGTGTTTAATTTGCCAAAAAAAGAAGTGCCACGGCCATTGTCAGGAGGCCACTGCAGCTTGCACCACCCATTACCCCTGCAAGCACTGCCAATGACAGTACCTACACAACTTCTAACCATCACACTGCTACAAGTGTGACAATTTAGACTGATTGATGTCACCAAAGCTATAAGAATGGCTTGGGCGACACGTATTAGTTATTTTTATTAATTAAACAAAAATTGTGCTGCTCGTCCTTAATTTACACAAACAAAGCCAACATGTGGCATCTGTCATAAGTGCCGGTGTTGACGATTAAGTGCCGGTGCCGAACATCGGAAACCACAGGCTCAAATTAAGCACTGCCTGAAGCAAATTGATGAGTAAGGTCATGCAGAGGAATCTTTTTTAAATGATGACAAATTGGATTGGGTCCTCTGCACTTATTCCACACTTTCTTGCTGTAGAAATTGTTTGGGCACAGACATTCCCATAGGGCCTATGCGACCCACGACTGGAGCAGTTCGAAGCCTATTTTTTTTTTGTTTAAATGTGTTTTTATTGATTTTTAGAAAAAAGGTTATGAGATTCCATCATAATACAGGTGTTACAATCACACAGTGTTCGCATTACAAGTTAGTTATGGCGCATGGGCCAAGGTATCAAGTAAGACATCTCTAAAGTAAACGTCAATGCTTTACAGTGAAAAACAGTGTTTTCAGAATATAGTCATAAACCTGATAAGTATAGGATTAGGCTGCTTGTAACACAACATTGATATAATAGAAAACGTATCACATTAGCCCCTACATTTGGACTTATAACATTAAATCACAGCAACACAATGCACTATCGATGTCTGTTAGCTGCAGAAGTTTGTTCACACAACCGATGTGCAGCGCCTGGATGGAGTCTAATCGCTCTGTTCATCAGCACCCAAGGTGTATGCCACATTATGTTAGTCTTGGCGCCTACTGTCATAGCTGGCGTAGTCAGTGGTCAGGCGGTGACCGCCACCCGGCCCACTAAGCACGCTTTAGGGGCAGACGATGATACAGGTCCTAGGACCTATCAGTGTTCCCACAAATCTAGTTCGCATGTAGCGCAGGTTGGCTCCCCAGTCTGAGCCCGCCAGGCCACGCGGAAATCTGACAGGATTGCATCCCAGTTGCCCGCGAGTGGTTGTTTACGAATCCCCACCACATCCTCCCGATGCAGTGGCACACTCTCCGCCTGCACCCAGCAGAGAAGCGATTGGAACCAGGCGCTCACCATGGGGGGGTCAGGAGACTTCCAGTGTCGTGTAATCAAACGCTTGGCAACTATGAGTCCCAGATCTATATATCGAGATGTCACTTTATGTTTCGGGGATCTGCTATATAATCCCAATATGCAGACTTCCCAAGTCCAACTCAGAACTCGCTCCGTGCACTGTGCCAGGGACGTGGTGACAGTTCCCCAATAGGATATTATAGCAGGGCAGGACCAAAGCATATGGAGTAAATCAGCTCCCGACTCCCGACATCGCGGACAGTCAGCGTCAGTACGATTAAAATATTTGTTTATTTTGGCCGGCGTTAGGTAGGCTCTATGGATAAGACGGAATCTTGAATTGAGTGGGATTCGTGCGGGACCCTCAAGTAAGGTCAACCATTCACGATCGGCGAAGGGACGCCGTAAATCAGCCTCCCAATGAGCGCGCAGAGCGCTCAACTGAGGTGCCGCATGCGTTCTCAGCACCCCAGCGAACCATTTAACGAGATGTCGGCCTGTACCCAGTTCATGCAAATATTGCACCACTAGGTGCACGGGTGGTTCCTGCTCTATGTTGCCCCATGTCGTCTGCAGCGCACCTATAATTGCTGCGTGCAGTAAAAATTGCCCCCGTGGCAGGTCCGAGTCATCCGTCAGCGTCCCGAAAGGCAACAGCTGCCCCTCGCTGTATAAATCCCCGATCGTCGTAATACCTGCCGCCTCCCGCTGCACCAGCTCCGCTCCCATTACAGCACAGTGTCTCCTAGGTGTCCCCACCAAAGGTAGTGATGGCGCATATGGGATCATGCTGCGCGTGACTTGCAGGCTGCGGCGGTAGCAGTAGTAGGCTACATCCAGCATCAGCTGGGCCAGTGGCCTGCCTTTCCTACTGGGGTGGAACAGCTCGATCACTTGTGAATGTGTAAGAGCAGGTGCCTGGGTCACCAGATCCTCCAGGCGCTGTGCGCTCAACCACCTTGCCACCCATTGGAGTTGAGCAGCAAGATAGTACTGCTCCATATGCGGCAGTGCAAGACCTCCTGCAAGACTTCCGCTAGCTATCGGGGGATACATTTTGGATACAGCTACTCTGCTCCGCGATGTGCCCCAGACAAACTTTCTTATGTCTACTTCAAGGTTCTTAAACAGGGCTGGCTTAAGGCGGGACGGTAGATTTACAAAATAGTACAATAGGCGTGGGAGCACCACCATTTTAACAAGAGCGATTCGACCCATGACCGTCAGCGGCTGGAGCAGTTCGAAGCCTATTAAGCAGCTACGCTTAGGTAATAGCTAATGATGACTGGCAGCCTTTGACCCTGTTTTCCTCAGGCTAAATATGTATTTTCGGGTTATTGTCGTTTCTACACAATAGGCTGACTTCTGCTGCGATTTTTCATCCCAGCCACACAGGCTACGACGAAAGAAGCAAACCTCTCTAAATGAATACTTTTACCAAAATGTTTTGCACAAAAGTATTTGACGGTTTACAGAATCGAAATGTGTGTCACAGAGCTGTTTCAAAAGCAAATATCAGGGTGGGCTTGAAGTATGGGTTTACATGTAAATACCGAATAATGATGTAAAAGCAACAAAAATAACAACGCAATTGCTGGTTTTAATGTGAGTGCGAAATTCATACTGTTTACCTGTCTGTTTGACTAAAATTGACTGGGATTGTATGGAAAAATAATCTTACACAAAAAAGAATCATTGCCACATTAGGCGATTCTATGTGCTCGCAACTCACGCTGAATGTGTGGCATAATATGATATTCTGTGCACCAATATGAGTAAGTAAATGAATAATATTATTTAGATACTTATAGGCTTGGTCAGGTTGTTCTGTTGATCAATGCGTTGAGTACAATAATCGCTTTGTGTAAAAAATGTGTATGAAATACAGCCACATCATGGCTTTTCACGCTCATACTTTAAGTACTGATTAATGGTATTATATCATTGTAGCGGGGTGACTCCCCGCTGATAAAGCCTTGCGGGCGCACTTACGGGGACACGCACCAAACAGTGCAATCAATAAATCGGGCACACCCAGTGATCTAGTTGACTCGGGACTGACCCTGTGCGGCCATGCCCCTGCTTTTATTGGCGTGCCCGGGCCCCGCCTGGTCCAGGCGCGTGGGTGCGACATGTCCGGCCCACGCAAGGGCGGAACACTGGACCGCTTAAAACATTACATCCCATCTTAACTCAACCCTTTGTTTTCTTTTCAAAGTCTTTTCAAACTGCATAACGTGTAATGTCCCTTAAACTGCTCAACATGCAAAGTCTCTCAAGCGAGAACTGGGACCAGGATTGTCTCTCAACTCATACCGAGTATGGGCCCCTCTTCCTTGGCTTTGTGCAGCAGGTGGCTCTCTTGACTCTGCAGGTTCGTCCATGTCAGGGGTGACAGCTGCGCCTCTCTGGGGGTCCTCACCCGTTTCGCTCAGATTCTCTCCTTGTGGGGCGTCGGGGGTCTCTGGCCACTCGTGTCCCTCGTCTGACACATCTGCGCATGGCTCGCCACCTTCCTCTGCGTTTTTGCCGACTTCCTTGAACCATGATATGTTTCTGGTCACTTCCTCACCGTCTCTTTCCACTGTGACCATGGTCCCCTTGACGGCCACCACGGTCCAGCCTCCTTCGTACCGTGTCCGGAATTTTCCTCCTGGCCTACGGTCTCGCATTAGCACTCGATCTCCTTGCATCAACTCCCGGGTTTTGGCCTTCCTTCGGAGACTTGCTTTCTTATTCTGACGCTCCCGTCTCCTCAGGGTCTCTTCTCCACTGTACGGGGGCGGGGTCCAGCCCGGGCACGTAGGGAGAGTGTCCCGTCGGGGTCCATTGAATAGCAGCGCCCACGGGGCTTGACGTGTAATGCTGTGGGGTGTACTCCTGTACTCCCGGAATAACAGCTGCAGATGGCGTTCTGGGTCTGTGTTCTCCGCTACGGCAATTCGCAGGGTCTTATTCAAGGTCCTCATAAATCTCTCAATTTCTCCGTTGGCCTGCGGTCATTGAGGGGTGATTCGGCGGTGCTGTATGCCGTGGTGCTCCATGAAGTCGCGGAACTCTCCTCCTTGGAACGGGGGCCCGTTGTCACTTTTGATTTCACTGGGGCACCCAAACATTGCGAATACCTTCTCCAGCACCGGGGCGATCCCTGCGAATGCTGTTGAGTTCACAACCTCCGCGACTGGGTACTTTGAGAAGCTGTCCATTGAGACGAGAGTCGCCCGTCCGTCTGGGAAACTCCCAAAATCAATGCTTATCTTCTCCCACAGCACTTTTCCGGGCTCTTCGGTCTGGATGGGGGCGGGCCGTTCTGGAGCGCCAGTCAGTTGGCACGCCGGGCATCTCTTCACCAACTCCTCAACTCGGTCTTCAAGCCCCGGGAACCATACCTTCTCCCGCATCCGGGCTTTCATTTTCTCTATCCCTTGGTGTCCCCCGTGAGCCAGCTGGGTCGCCTGATGTTGTAGGGCGGCCGGGATGACGATGCGAGATCCCCGCAACAGTAGTCCATCTTGAGTCATGCTCAACTCGTGTCGGACCCTCCACATTTTGGTAAGATACTCTCGGTCTTGCCCTGACCAGTCGTTTGCCGTTTGCAGGAATTGAGTCCAGCTCCCTCCCTGGACGGCTTGGCACACTTTAACGAGTACTGGATCCAGCTGCACAGCCGCTATGACGTCAGCCGAGGTCAGTGCCTTCGGGCACGTAGTCGCCGAGATCATGTTGAGGTGGGCCTCGAGGGTTTCGGTGTCCCCCTCTTCCTCTTGACTAGCTCCATTTCGTATTGTTGAAGCCCGATGGCCCACCGTTCTATCCGTGGAGGCGGGTGAGGTGTTGATCCTCTGAAGAGAGGTACAAGTGGCTGATGATCCGTGACCACCTTGAACGGCTGACCGCAAACATAGAGATGAAAATGTCGGCATGCCCACCGGATGGCTAGGGCCTCCCGTTCGATCTGGGCGTAGCGCCGCTCCGTGGGCGAGAGGGACTTGCTGGCGTATGCTAGTGCGGCCCACCTTCCTGGTTCCTGCTCTTGAGTGAGCACTGCTCCGAGACCCACCGGGCTTGCATCCACCAGGAGCTCTGTGCGCTTGGTTGGATCAAAGTACACCAGCGATGTATGTTCAAGTAGGGCGCTCTTGACCTTCTGGAAGGCTTCCTCTTCATGCTGTTCCCACTTCCACGGGGCCTACACCCGGGTCAGGTTCCGGAGGGGTTCGGCTATGGTGGCCAGATCCGGGATGAATCGGCCACAGTACGTGGCCATCCCAAGAAAACTTCGGACTTCCGACACCGTTGATGGGGGTTGTGCGTCCTTGATGGCCTGGGATTTCCGCGGGTCCACCTGTATGCCTTGTTGGTTAAAGAGGTAGCCGAAGAATTCTATCTTCCTCTGGAAGAAGAGACATTTCTCCCTGTGCAGGGTGACACCATGCTCCTGGAGTCGCTGAAGCGTGGCCTTCAGGTGCAGGTAGTGTTCCTCCGCTGTGGTCGAGTGGACGAGGATATCGTCACTTACATTCAGTACTCCCGGCAGACCGGTTAGAATTCCTCTCACGGCGTCTTGGAACACCTCTGCTGCCGAGGATATCCCCAAATTGAGGCGCTTATACCGCTGAAGACCCAGGTGAGTGCTGAATGTGGTGATGTATCGACTGGCTTTGTCGAGCACCAACTGGTGGTATCCGGCATTCAGGTCCAATTTTGAGAACCATTTGGACCCATTCACATCGGCCACGATGTCGTCCATCGTGGGCGTGATGTGGCGCTCTCGTCGGATGGCCTTGTTAGGGAGGCGCATATCTATACATAGCCGAATCTTCCCCGGTTGTCGTGGCTTCTCCACTATGACCGTGGGTGACACCCACGGGGTCGGTCCGGTCACCTTCTCAATCACCCCTTGGTATTCCAGCTTCTGGAGCTCCTGTTCGACCAGAGGCCTGAGATGGAACGGGATGCGTCTGTGACGTAGAACTGTAGGGGCGACTGTCTGATCAATGTGAAGTTTTACCGGGGCTCTCTTGATCCATCCTAGGCCGGTGAAAAGGCCTGCAAACTGGTTCAGCAGCTCTTCCGTCTGGGTTGCTTGCACGCTTCTTGCAAAAGACACCAGCCCCAGGTCTTCCGCTGCATGGCTACTAAGCAGGGTATCCGCGTCTTGATTGATAACATGGACCACCGTGAAGATCTCACTGTCCTCTGATTGAATGGGGACAGTCATCTTTCCCCGCAGCGGCAGGGGTGAGTCACTCCCGTAGGCGAATATTTTCATTTTGGATGGTGACAGCTCAGGTTTGGGTCATAGCTTGAGGTATTGTTGCACCCCCATGACATTGACTGACGCCCCCGTGTCGATGACCACCTTCACCTCCGATCCGGCTAGCTTTACGATGCATGTGGGCTGTGGTCGTCTTCGTCTCTTCAGGTCTTTGGTGAAAGACACCATGTACGTTTCGGCCTCGTCGTCTTCCGTGGATGTGTCATCCACACGGTATGTGGCATTTTTGGTTCTTCTGGCTCCGCTTGACGACGCTAGTGAGGCGCTTGACAGTTGGCGCACCAGCTTGCGCATGGGCTTCCCTCCTTTGTTGTCCTTGCGTTGAAGCCGTCTTCTGCAGACAGAAGCAAAATGGTTCGGGATGCCGCAATTGGAGCATGTTTGCCCCTGGGCGGGGCACTCACGGGGAGGGTGTTCCTCACGTGCACAGTATCCACATTGGCCTTTCGTGGTGGGGCCCTGTCGGCTTGGTGGCTTCGGCCCTCGGCCACGCGGTCTTACTGCGTCGACCCTTTCCGTCTTCACGGCCACGTGCTTTTCAGACGATCGTGTTAATGCGAGATCCATTTCATCGGCCCTGGCTGCCGAGAGGTCATGCGTCCTGGCCATGATTAGAATGTCATTGAGGGGTATGTTCGGTTGTCGTAATATCAGTCCACGCAGGATTTTGCTGCGGACCCCTTGGATGATTTGGGCGCTAATTTCCTCAGTGGCCCTGTCCTCCGTGACGTAGGTGCTGGCCAGTTCCCTTAGCCGGGCGTAGAATGCATCGATCGATTCCCCCTCCCTCTGTCAGGCTTGGCGCAGCTTGAAGCGCTCGAAGTCGGGGTTGAGCTGTGGATCGAAATGTGCATTGAGGGCCGCTACGGCGGCGTCGTATTCCGTTGGTCTACCCGTGTTCAGGAGATGTTTGAATAGGAGATAAACCTCTTCTCCTGCGTAGTGAAGCAACAGGGATCGTTTCACCGCCCCGTCAGTTTCTCTTGTCGCGATTAAATGGTTTTCAAGCCGCTTGATCCACGTCTTCCATCTTGGGGACGCTGTCGTGGGGTCGGCTGCATCGCTGAACTGGGGCAGGACACCTGTCGTGGCGTGCTGCGTCATCACCTGCGCAGGTGGCTGGTCCGCGTTGGGTGCTGGATCTCCCATTGGGACAACGTGCTGTGGGGCGCCTGGCACGTGGCGGTAGCTGGGGGCTCAATATGGGCGTCCGCCTGTGACGCAGGAGTACGGCCCAAATGGAGCACGTGATTGGGAGGAGTCCCTTGTTGAGTGTGTGGCCTTCCTCAGATGGCCTTGGCCAGAGTTGTTGTGGTAGTGGTGCTGCACAGGCACAGATAAGTCCGGGCAGGGTGGCACCTAGGTGTGCTTGATTTTCAAGGCTGTGGGCCTGAGGCACAAATTGCTTCTCTTGGTAGAGGATGTGCAGGGCTTCCTGAGCGTGTCAGCAGGCGGGGCCTTTATCTGCAGGCTGGGTGTAGCAGCGGGGCATGCACTTGCGCGGGGCTGGTCTTACAATGCCCCCAGGTAGCGCACTCACTGTTTGTTGGCTCTTCTCAGGAGTGTGACGTTCTCCGCGTCGTTGCTCCTTCGGCGTATGTGACGTCACCGGCCTCGAGGCAGGAATGCCAACGCCACGCTGTGCAGCGCTCTCGGCCGGCCTTCAGTGATGGGGGGGCGCCGCTGGCGCTACGAGCGTGCCTCACGGGGCACGGGCTCGTATCCCCACTCGTCGCCAGTGTAGCGGGGTGACTCCCCGCTGATAAAGCCTTGCGGGCGCACTTACGGGGACACGCACCAAACAGTGCAATCAATAAATCGGGCACACCCAGTGATCTAGTTGACTCGGGACTGACCCCGTGCGGCCACGCCCCTGCTTTTATTAGCGCGCCCGGGCCACGCCTGGTCCGGGCGCGTGGGTGCGACATATCCGGCCCACGCAGGGGCGGAACACTGGACCGCTTAAAACATTACAATCATCACAGGAGATATAATTGTGGATGAACACAGAATGAGTCCGACCAGTGGAGGTCCGTCGGATTTATTATCTTTAAAAGTACACAAAGGTCGACTACTTCGGTAACTCACTTCTGATGATTAAACCGGACTCTGTTGATTTGACTAATTGGACCATGAGTGTTTTGTCTCATTAAGTGCATCCGCTTGCTAGTTCTACCACACTTAAGCAATGCCTGTCGGTTCTGACAGAGAGAGAGGGATCCAGAGAATCTAGCAGTTTTGGCAGACAAGTGGCTAGATAACAAGGTCAATAAAGGTATGGAGCAGAATGCGCTTAACCCAAAATTCTTCAAGGTTTTTTACTCTGAGCCTCCAAGCAAATACTTTGAATTTAGACCCCCCGCCCCCAAAACTTTATGGCAAGTCTAGTGGGATAGGGAGGGTCAGGGCTGAGTGCACGAGGTGGGACTTATGAGGTTATTTCAGGGGTATTTTGACTGTAGCTCATAATCCATACTGAATGTAAGACTAATAAAAGAGCAAATACATCAAACAAATACAGAAACTGACCAAAAAACACAACTTGGGATGTTGTGAACCCATCAGACACTTGGGCCCCAATGCAACTGCACCTGTCGCACTTATGTTAGCTGCGTCCCTGAGTAGCAGGCTATCTCCACTACCTCTTTCACCCCTTCCTCACCATGACTGGTCGTCATCCAATCTTGAAACAGACTCAATTTCCCTTTCAGAAAAAACTACCTGCTAATTGTTTGCCGCCTCTTTGCAGCGAGGATGCCCTCAGCCCTAATGCTAACAAAGAAAATAAGCTCCCATGGCCCTTATGAAAATTAAGAGAGTGGCAAAAGAGATGCAGTGGGCCCTTCACACTCCTCCCCAGTGCCACTGTATCTGCTTCACTAGTAAGACCTACTGCCTTCGGAATCAGGCAGTCACCTCTGCCCCTCGTTAAAAACATGGGCCTTCATCTTTCCCAACCCCCCTCTCTGCCTTCTCTCTGAGGCCTAAGCTAAGGTGCATTCTCGGCTTCAATTTTGCCCTCTCTTGAGCCACTGGTCTGAGGCCCAAAGCAACACTGGCACACCAAGAGTGCACTGGGCCCCAATATAAGCAAGGACAGATAGTAGAACCCCATATGGAGTTTATTTGGCCGGTCACACCCCTGAGCCCCACTGGCGTAGCAAGGGGGGGCGGAGGGGGCGGTACGCCCCGGGCGGCACGAGATTTCGGGGCGGCAGGTAAATTTATCGCTAGCACCCCCCCCCCCCTCTTCGGCGCTCGGCGGCAGCGGCAAAAGGCAGGGACCGCCACGGGCGGCAGAGTGCCTACCTACGCCACTGCTGAGCCCTGATGTTATTGTACCTGCACCACCAATGATACCTACTCCCCTGTCCACTCCCCTCGGGCATCAATCCTAGGCCCGAGGCCCAAAGCAGGCTATCTGCCCCTTTGCTAGTAGGGCAGACATATTTGGGGTGCAGTGATCCCTCACACCGTTGCCCCACTGCCACTGCCACTGCACCTGCTGCACTAATGGTGATGAGGCCCTTAAGAAAAAAAAAGTCTGTGTAGTTCACAACAGGGGGTCTCTCTGAGGAAGCAGTCTTTGTCCATTTTGAAATGGAAAAATTACCCCCCACATAATGTCCTTTCCTCTGGGCCATCTCTGTGATGTTATCCATTTATATCACTCCTTTCTGCTTTCTACTGGGCCATTACTCTGAGGCCCCAAAATCCTGACGATCAGGGCTCTACATCTAAATACGTGTCTGCTGACCTCTTCCCTGCCACCCCTCAACTCCTCCGAAAGGACATCTGTATGTAAACAGAGGTTGAAGTGGTCAGGATGTATGGGGACCTATGTGCCCCTGCTTTTTTAATTTTACCAAAATCCTTTCCATACTTTTGGTCAAAAATTACCGTCTCCGATTGGTTAATGTAGACGTTGAGGTGCATCTGGGTGAAAGTGGAGTCACTTGAAGTGTCATGATGACAAAGATTTATTCTTTCAGAGAGGTAATGCAAGTGAGTTGAGTTTTGGAAAGCAGTCTTTTAATGGACTTATAAAAATGTTTGCATTAGGTACAGTCTGATTACGTAGGGCTAAAGTATATTATTTGTAAGCATTTGTTTTTATCTTAAACACTAAATCCTTATGTGGTAGCCTATTTTATACGCAGAGTAATACAATTTTAAAATAATTGTTTACATTTTCACAGTGCTTACTGGCTGAAACCTCGAAGCACAATAAATACACAATACTGTTACTCTTTTTTCTCACAAACAGACATCTGCAGTGAGCGCATTCACCAACTGACATTTCATAACATGCATTTCCCACTGGTTAGATTAATTTACTTTCATTTTTCATTTAAGGTGTTTTCAGTCTTTATATGCAGTTGCCTGGAGGAGAAAAAAAACCAGCAAAATACTTACAGAATATTTTGTTCTTTTTAGCCATGTCTTTGACCTTGCCACCATGGGGCCCAAGATAACAGTTCCCATACTTTTTTATGGACTTCATATGCTGCATGCAAATAAAGACAGCCTGGAAACATGATAAATAAAGGCACTCTTCCAGTCCAACTGCATTACAAATACTTACTGAGGCATTTGCGCCCATTTGGGAATACAGCTACAGGGGTGGGGGGTGGCATGCCCCATAGTTTGAAGACTTCTGCTCTAAGTCAAAGGGTGAAAGGAACTCTCAACAGACTGTTTCCAAGCTGGAATGTTAGGGCCAGGGCAATTCCAAAAGGGGACAAAAAGAGAAAGGGGATTGATTTCCAACTCAGGAATAGGAAAACGAAAAGGAAGGTTCTTCCCAAAGAGATAACCTGTTTTAAGTGTTACAAAGAGGGGCATTAAAAAAAAACGGTTAGGTAAAAGACCTAGTACAACCTGAACCCATGATAGCAAGTGTGCTAATTGTAGGATAAGGGAGGGGGTGTGGCCAAGATGGTGGCCGGCTAGAACGCACAGTTATAAACTCCACTTCCCCGACATCCACATCCTGCAGCCTGAGTGCTCTCCGCTAACCTCTCACGGAGATGGGCGGACATAGCAGGGCACCTGGGGGCCAGATACATGCTTGTACAACCGCCCAATACGGTGCCAGAGACCTACAGACGCAGAGACCTAATCGGGGCCAGTATGCACTGGGAGATGCAATGAGGAAAGGGAGCTGAGACCTGGGATCTGTGAAAGCCCGTACTGAGCGGCTGCTTCCCGAATTGAACCTCCAACACAGCTGTTTGAATAAATTGATTCAATGTTGAAATTGTAAGGGCTGACCAGCCTTACTCTTGCTGAGACTGGTAACAGTAATGGCCGCTGCAATCAGATTGGAGGCTGACAGATACCTGTGATTGTACATACCCTTGTTCCGCCATGAAGAGGCCTTGAATAAATAGGCCGAAACGCGTCGACCATACAAACCATAAGAACCCCACTGTAAAAGACCCAAAAGGGTCAATTGGATTGAGGACTGCTGCTTTCAAATGCTAATAATCCTTATAGGCGTCCCTGACCTTGAGCGGACTATCTTTTGAAGGTTCAGAGTTGAATAACTGTGGAATGACCCTCACCATTGGAAATTATGCTTTTGCGAGGACTGTACAGTATTGAAGATATATGATGATTTTTTTGATATTTTTATGAGCAAATAAATTCACATTTATGATAAATGATAAGACTTTGCATCAAGAAGCGTTGTGTCATAGATGATAAAGGGTGCATAGAAAGCGATATCCATATTTTAAGAATTTATTAAAGTACTCATCTTGGATGATAATAATCCAGCCAATAACAATTTGAGTGTTATTGACGTTGCTGTAAGTCACTTTGATCGATCCTGCTAGAGCCACTTTTGTTTTGTTCGGAGACCTGGGATCGTGGCGGTGACTTCCCACAGCGATCAGCCTCTGTAGGAGAGCCTACGCAAAAGCACAGTCAGGGGCGGTGGGGTGAAGATGACACCATAGAGAGGATCAGATCCCGGCGCCCCCGCCCTTCTCCACCACACCACAGGCCCACGAATGACAATGACCCACTTCAGGCCAGAATAATCCGAGAGCCATAGTGGAGAACTAGAGCTGGTACCCCAGGCGGCAACGATCCCCCCCTTACCATGCAGATGCAGTTTTGGATCCCTCCAGCTCCTGCCCCTGCAGCGCAGCACCAGAGGGCCATCTACGGCAGCAGTCTGGGCGAGGCTGAGCAACACAAGAGCCGCAGGAGGGAAGAGCTGGGCCATGGGCCCGCAATGCCCCCCCCGCCGTGACACGCAGCAAGAGAGAGTCGACTCATGGTGCCCGCCCAGTGAAGTTCCAAAAGCAAGATGAGGCCAGTAGGGAATGGGGTGCAGTGACCTCATCTACCCCCACGCCCTAGAAGCACAGAGCACAGAACCTGTTGGTGAAGCGGGAACCCAAAGAGGCTCTGAGGGAGTACAAGAGGGGTGAGACGCAGCAGTCTCTTGGGCAGCAACATTCAGCTTACGCTGACAACTTGGTGAGGCACACAGGAAGTCTAGCACAATAGCCTCCCCCATTCCAAAGGCCTGAACATGGGGCCCCAGCATGGACTTATTCTTAAAAGACTGCCTGGTCACAACCGGCCTGGAAAGTAAATCCTCAACTTTCTTCTCAATCGAAAGGATTCATTCGGTCCCTGGCAGACCACTGCCACCTGGCTCTCCACGCCATCTGGTGGGAGCTTGATTACTCAGTTATAGGGACAGAGACCATATTTTGCAAGCAGCAAGAGCCAGGGGCTTACAAAGCTAAAAAATCCAAATGCCAAACCCAGCGCTCTGAGAATTTTCACATACACACAATGAGGGGATAAACTATGCTTCACATGTCTAACACAGAGGGCCAGATAATCCCCCGACGATTTCTATATTGGAGAGGAACTGTCACAGATTGACATTGTTCAGTTGGTGGCTGCAAGCTCGTTGGCTGCGCAGCCTGGGAGGGTAGTTAGGGTTTAATTCATGTATAAATTATCGTTTCTACGAGATTAATGGGTCAGTATTCTATGGCCACACAAATTAGATGGGTGGGAAGACATGAGGTGACAAAGCGGACCCAGAACCATCACCTCAGGTAACTCCACTCAGCACTAACACATTAGATGGCATTGGATAAACACAACATTCTCACTTGGAATGTTCGGGGTACGGCGTCACACATTAAACATTATCGCATCCATTCCTACCTCAAGCGCAGACACATACACTTTTCCTGCCTCCAGCAAACTGACCTTCTTGCCAAGAACTCATAAAACTTAACAAGAGATGGCGATGTAAAGTACTGGGCACTTCCTACTCGAAGTACTCTAGAGGGGTGCTGATTTGGGTGGCACACAGGCTACCCTTCATATTCAACCACTCTTAAGTGGATACAGAGGGCAGATATGTAGTAATGGAATACACACTCAATGGCACTATGCTGTCACTGGTAGCGATTTACAGGTTTGGCATTCTTCCTGAAGGGCTCACTCGGCTCTGCTCCAGTTCAAAACAAGACCCTACATCAGGGGGGGAGACTTTAACCGGGTTCCCGACACAGTGCTTGATCGATCGACCCCTCCCTTGTGGGACACATACGCACTGACGGCCTCTAGATCATTATGTCAGTAGGCCACTCATACCCTGTTAGTCGAACAATGGTGGGCAAAGCACCCAGAAGCTAGAGCATTTTCCTTCTACTCAGGCCTACATGCCCCCCACGCTACAATCGATTTACTCTACTGCAACACAGAGGTCACAGATGTGGAATACTAGGGTTGTACACTATTTGAACATAATCCCCTTAAACTCTAACTCTCATGGGCCCTATGCACACACACATACATGGCACTTCAATGTGGAGGCATTGAAAGACAAAGGTTTCAGAGAAACAATGGGGTAAAATATGCCTCGGACACCATGGTAGAATGGGACACCTTCAACTGGGTAACCAGAGGCCTTTGCCTCAAGAGCACATACGTAGTGAAACTGGCCTTGCTAAGGGAACTGGGCAACCTAGAGGACACCATCAGAGAACTAGAACTGGGAGTTATAAAAAATAGGGCCCTGGAACCAAATTTAAGAGACAGTAGAAAAGTCTATAAAGAGCTACTAGATTAATTAAGTCCCATTGGTTGCAGGAAATATGTCATGTGACCACATAGAGAGGGCGAGAAGGCAGGTAGACTGCTGGCAGGGTTACTCCGATTGGAGGTAGTGGCATCCCCAATAAAGGCCCTACGTTCTGGTCGAGGGGACATAACAAGTACCAAAGAGGGCATCAACGCTGCCTTCCGAGATTATTACAGTGTATTATACTCTGCCCCAGCAAATTCTGATGGCTCCCTAACCATCAGCACATACTATTACGAGGGATTCGACCCTGGATGCCACACTACAGTCAAGTAAACTCTAGAAACAATATTTGCAGCTGACCTTTATTGCTGCTATTTTTGCTGAATGAGATTTATGCAATGATTGACAGCTATAATGTACAAATTAACATAAAAACCTTGAGAAAGCCCCAGGCCGATAGGGGGCGAAACACGTGTCGGCTGCTTGCAAATCTCCAAAAAATCACCAATTTGTGAAACATATGCTATGAACATGATGAAAAGTTCAGCTGGAGAATAAGATAAGAAATTCAACAAAGGAATGAGTACTTGAATTTATTCTAATGCACCAGATTTACAGGAAGAATTAAGAAACTAAATAGGAGTACGCACTCAACCCATTTCCACGGATGGCTTCCTCGGTAGCTGACTATCTAGATGGGATAGCACTGCCCTCACTCACAGGACTACAGGGTCTTGAACTTGAGGAAGCCATCTCTTTGGAAGAAGTTAAAGCAGCGATCCAACATATAGCCAGGGATAAGACACTGGGCAACAATGGCCTGCCCATCAAATTTTATGCAACAACTGCATCACAACTAGCACTGAGGCTGCTGCCAGTATTGAAGGCTTACAAGTCTAAAGGGTTACTCCCCACCTCCATGAGAGAGGCATTACTGGTGGTCCTACCCAAACTGGGGATAGACCCTCAAGAGGTTGGATCCTATTGTCCCCTGTAACTGCTTAACCTAGATTGCAAGGTACTGGGCAGGATACTAGCCAAACGACTAATGCACATTATGCACCTGCTGGCACACAAACACCAGAACGCGTTCATACCAAAACGATACATATTTCTTAATCTACGCAGACTCTTTATGATCATGGACTGGGCCAACTTAGAAAGGCCAGCCCACTGGGTGGCCTCCCTCAATATAAAGAAGACCTTTCCTGAAACCGGTGCTACGCAGAATGGGTATAGGTCCGGAATTTTTGAGATGGGTGCGCCTACTCTATCTTAATTCATTGACGGGAGTCCGCACAGGAACGGAGGTCTCTAAATGCTTCCTCATTGAAAAAGAGACTAGACAGGACTGCACATTGTCCCCGCTGGTTTTTGCAGTAGCAATGGAGCCCTTGGCGTGCTAACTTTGGGCACGGGCACCTAAATGGGGCCATGATATCGCAAATCGCTGGCATATATCACTGTATGTAGATGATGCGCTTGTGTATCTCTATATTGACCCAGACATTGTGCCCGCCTGATGGCCTCTATAGATGTGTTTGCTAGGATATCAGGCATTCAAATGAGCTGGGGGAAGTCTTACTTGTTACCACTCATACCCTTGTCCAAGACACAATTGGATTCACTACCTGAGGTTGGGATGCAGTGGTGGCTGGATACCTTCAAATACTTGCGAGTTAACATTTACCATGGGGAGAATGACCTCCTAGAAGGTAATCTGAGTAAAGCAGTAGTAGTGATAAGATGCTCACTCTCCTTCTGCAGTTCACTACCCCTATCCTTGATGGGCAGAGTAGCTATCTCCAAGATTTTAGCCCTACTACTCCTGTTATACTTTTTTGTGGCACTACTGATGATTATACATAAGTCTTTCTTTAGAGATCTGTGCTCCACGCAGAAAACACTTTTATGGGGTACTGGCAGACGAAGGGTGTTTTGAATGCAACTCTATGCACCACCACTGGAAGGGAGTCCCTAATTACGAACTGTACTATGGTGCAACACAACTTCAATGGCTGATGAGACGTCTAGCTGAAGACCAAAATCCTAAACAAATCAACAAGTTGCATGGGATACATGTGTCACACCACGCGGCAAACTGACACCATATGCACCACAATTGCCGGTATGGGTCCTCCCAGATTGCTTCCAACTCACACCTCCCCATGACACCCCTACATGGCGGGAGGCAAGAATAAAGATCTGGGTCGACCTATTTAAAGGCGGTCTATTGACCCCCTTCGGGGATCTACAATCCTGCTATTACATTGGCCCAGGCACCTTCTTACTGCACAATGGAATGCAAACCCGACTGCAGCCAAACTGGGGAGATGCACAGAAAGAGCCAGTGGTCTAGACGGGGCTCCAAGTATTGATCACACATGGAAACCACCATAAGGCTATCACAGCACTATACACAGTATAGGCGTTCAAAAGCTCATGGGCAGTGTTTAGTTAGCACTTTAAGATCAGGGCCCAGGGGTCGAGCAAGCGTCTCTCCCCTCCTTTTGCTGCTCAACCCCTACACTGCCCTTTGAGAGTGCCTTACCACCAGGACTTAATATGCACTCTGGCACTTTGTGTGTGGTAGCTACCCCGGGCTATGACTAAGAATAAAATACTTTCTTTTATCTTTTTCCTTTTTTAAAGTGTAGGTGTCCCAAAGCCCATTGGCAGCACCCAGCTAGGTGAAGGTGGGCCGCTTGGGAGGTTGTACCCTCGGATTATATAATATGAGACTGGCACTTTACGTGTGGTAGGAATGGTTCCTTCTTTTTAATATTAATGTTTATCTTTTCATATCATTTGCATTGTTTAGATTATTGCATATTGTATTTTATCGTATAGTGTATTTTAACATACAAATGTTTATGGTTTTTATTGACTAATAAACACACAGGGGTCGATTCCGATCTCGGCCGGTAGGGCACCAAATCGGATTCGGCTGAACCGGATCCGATTCTGAGCCCTTTTTCCCGACCGATTCGTACGTGCGTCCGGGCGAGCGAGTACGATGCGAGCGCGTGCGAATTCGCCGACCGACTCGTACGCCCGTCCCAACTGCACCGACCGACTCGCACGGATGCGCCTTGCACCGCGCAATGGAGACGTTCCCCGGCCGGGCAAGTACGATGCGCACCGCGAGCAGTCCGACCGACTCGCGCCGTCCGGCTCGAAGAAGCAGTCGGAGCCGCAATTTGGGGGTCCGTGTCGGACCCCCCTGTACGCGTAGCCGCGCGAGTCGCACACAGGGGGGACCCATGGGTCCCCCCTACCTGTGCGTGTACGGCGCGAGTCGCTTCGCCGCGTACATGCTCTAGGGGGCGCCCTTGTTCGCCTCGCACCCATTGAGTCCATGGGAGCCCGCGTACGCGTTGTATGACCGGCTCCCATTGACTTCAATGGGAGTCCGACCGAATCGAGTCCGATGGCATACGTGTGCATCGTACTCGTTCGGTCGGGCTGCTAGGGTCCGATTCGGTCGGAAATCTCTCCGAGTCTGGCTCGGTCAGAGAGATTTCCTGCCCGAATCGGAATCGGCCCCTAAGGGGTCGATTCCGATCTCGGCTGGTAGGGCACCGAATCGGATTCGGCTGAACCGGATCCGATTCGGAGCCCTTTTTCCGACCGATTCGTACGTGCGTCCGGGCGAGCGAGTACGATGCGAGCGCGTGCGAATTCGCTGACCGACTCGTACGCCCGTCCCAACCGCACCGACCGACTCGCACGGATGCGCCTCGCACCGCGCAATGGAGACGTTCCCCGGCCGGGCAAGTACGATGCGCACCGCGAGCAGTCCGACCGACTTGCGCCGTCCGGCTCGAAGAAGCAGTCGGAGCCGCACTTTGGGGGTCCGTGTCGGACCCCCCTGTATGTGTAGCCGCGTGAGTCGCACACAGGGGGGACCCATGGGTCCCCCCTACCTGTGCGTGTACGGCGCGAGTCGCTTCACCGCGTACACGCTGTAGGGGGCGCCCTTGTTCGCCTCGCACCCATTGAGTCCATGGGAGCCCGCGTACGCGTTGTACGACCGGCTCCCATTGACTTCAATGGGAGTCCGACCGAATCGAGTCCGATGGCATACGGGCGCATCGTACTCGTTCGGTCGGGCTGCTAGGGTCCGATTCGGTCGGAAATCTCTCCGAGTCCGGCTTGGTCGGAGAGATTTACTGCCCAAATCGGAATCGGCCCCTCAGGGGTCGATTCCGATCTCGGCCGGTAGGGCACCGAATCGGATTCGGCTGAACCGGATCCGATTCGGAGCCCTTTTTCCCGACCGATTCGTACGTGCGTCCGGGTGAGCGAGTACGATGCGAGCGCCTGCGAATTCGCTGACCGACTCGTACGCCCGTCCCAACCGCACCGACCGACTCGCACGGATGCGCCTCGCACGGATGCGCCTCGCACCGCGCAATGGAGACGTTCCCCGGCCGGGCAAGTACGATGCGCACTGCGAGCAGTCCGTCCGACTCGCGCCGTCTGGCTCGAAGAAGCAGTCGGAGCCGCACTTTGGGGGTCCGTGTCGGACCCCCCTGTACGCGTAGCCACGCGAGTCGCACACAGGGGGGACCCATGGGTCCCCCCTACCTGTGCGTGTACGGCGCGAGTCGCTTCGCCGCGTACATGCTGTAGGGGGCGCCCTTGTTCGCCTCGCACCCATTGAGTCCATGGGAGCCCGCGTACGCGTTGTACGACCGGCTCCCATTGACTTCAATGGGAGTCCGACCGAATCGAGTCCGATGGCATACGTGCGCATCGTACTCGTTCGGTCGGGCTGCTAGGGTCCGATTCGGTCGGAAATCTCTCCGAGTCCGGCGCGGTCGGAGAGATTTCGGGTCGATTCCGATCTCGGCCGGTAGGGCACCGAATCGGATTCGGCTGAACCGGATCCGATTCAGAGCCCTTTTTCCCGACCGATTCGTACGTGCGTCCGGGCGAGCGAGTACGCCGACCGACTCGTACGCCCGTCCCAACCGCACCGACCGACTCGCACGGATGCGCCTCACACCGCGCAATGGAGACGTTCCCCGGCCGGGCAAGTACGATGCGCACCGCGAGCAGTCCGATCGACTCGCGCCGTCCGGCTCGAAGAAGCAGTCGGAGCCGCACTTTGGGGGTCCGTGTCGGACCCCCCTGTACGCGTAGCCGTGTGAGTCGCACACAGGGGGGACCCATGGGTCCCCCCTACCTGTGCGTGCACGGCGCGAGTCGCTTCGCCGCGTACACGCTGTAGGGGGCGCCCTTGTTCGCCTCGCACCCATTGAGTCCATGTGAGCCCGCGTACGCGTTGTACGACCGGCTCCCATTGACTTCAATGGGAGTCCGACCGAATCGAGTCCGATGGCATACGTGCGCATCGTACTCATTCGGTCGGGCTGCTAGGGTCCGATTCGGTCGGAAATCTCTCCGAGTCCGGCTCGGTCGGAGAGATTTCCTGCCCGAATCGGAATCGGCCCCAGAGTATTCATTCATTCATACACAGCACTGGCAAAGGCAAAAGACACCAAACTGCCCCACCTGTGACGGTAGTGGAACGGGGAACAAGGTGGCTATGATAGGCAAATCTGAGGAAGCCAGTGAGCCTTTACCTGACTTACTGCATAGTAATATGAAGGGTGGATCTGTGGAAAGGGTTCCACTTGCACCTGAGCTAACACCTGAGCAGCAGAGAGAATTTGAGCAGTGTTGGAATGATTTTCTCACTGACAGCAGGTTAGGGGAACACACAACTGTACATCACTGCGCTGGTGGCAGCTTACAGTGTTTTGTGAATCAGTAGTTGCGACCAGACCATTTTATCTGTGTTACTGGAGTGGAGACCTATTGGCCCCCTCAAGTAAAGTTCTGCCTATATTCGCTATTGTTTATTCTATCATGTATGTGTATGCGGTTTGTGTGGTACATACATTGAGTGTATGAGAGAACCAGAGTAATTTGAGGCCTTCTGGTTCTATTTTGGAAGCCCTTAGCCTGTTACTTACTGTGCACAAGATGGAGATGAAGTTGTTTTGCGAGACAGAAGAAGTGTAATGCTGAAACTCCTGAAGGTAGAGGGCGGAGACCCAGACATTGCAATGGGGAAAGATGAGACCAGGCTCCTTTAGAAAATCGACCAGGTCATTTTGCTGACAACTGCTGCTGATTAGCCTTTTAGAGCACTGCCATTTGGTGAATGGTGGGGTTGAAGTGCAAGACTGCCGTTCTGTTATTATAGGGGTGAGGCCAGCCTTTCATCTATTTCTTGATCACTGCCAGTGTGGCTACTAATGTACTAGCTGCAGAGAGCTCACACCTCATTGTGCCTCTTGTGGGTGCTGCAGGCAGGAGACTACCCTGCTGTGAGGTGCATCACTATGCACAAAAGCTGTGTCTGGAGAACAGCCTGGGAGGACACAAGAAAGGAAAAACACTCAAAACCGTTTCAAGAAGTGCAGACAGATTATCCACATCATCATGCTGGGTCCGCCAATTGAAGGAAGACTGAGGAGAGCAATCAGCGTGCCCTGCATGTGAATAATTCCGGGAGGAATCGAGAGCAGCAGTCATCATTGCTGCACTCAAGAAGCTTGTGCCCAAGGCAGAGCAGTTATTGCCCTAATTTGCTAATCAATACCAATATGAAAATATTAGCCAAAGTGCTGGTGAATCTGCAGAAGTAAGTGCTGCCAAGCCTTATTCATGAGCGTCAAGTAGACTGTACCTCGCGGTTCGTCGAGGAATGTGTATCGTCGTGTAACCACATATAGTTATTGGCCAACATACTGTAGCAAGTGAGAAAATATCCTGAAGACAAGATCCTGCTGTTAATAGGTGGTGGCAAAACATTTGGCAGGGTTGAATAGAGATATTTCTTCTGCAGGCTTGAAAGAACTGTAATGGACCCGCTATATAATATGCAATAAAAGGGGGGCAATATGCAGACCCGATCGCACAAATAGACTGTGGAGGACATATGTCTCAGGCTTTTACGATTCAGTGTGGAATAAGACAGGAGTGTCCTCTTTCCTCGCTTCTGTTTCTCTTGGCACTAGAGCTCTCCACTATCAGACAGATAGACCAAATATGGGCAATGGAGACTGTGGTGGGCCAAACAATAGTAGTGCAATTTGAAGACAACATCCTTTGGAAGTTCAGTGATCCAAATGAATCAATCACACATCTCATGTCTTTAATTAAAGCTTTCTCTGTACTCTCAGGCTGCAGAATTAATTGGAGTAATAGCAAAGCATTATCAATAGCTAACTGTCCAGTTAAGCATGCGGCTAATGACTATGGGTTCAAATGGAAGACTTCTAAGCTGAAATATCTGAGCATTTTGGTCAACAGAGGCTTGAAAAACTTGGTCATAGATAACTACAAAGCACTGTTGGCCAAAACTGACACTGATTTTCTTTGATGGTCCTCACTACAACTCTCGCTATGGGGCAGAGTGCAAGTGGTAATAATGGTGACAGCCCCAAAGATTAGTTACGTTCTTGAAATGATACCAATCCAAGTTCCTAAAATGGTGCTACATGCCATAAACAAATGCATCAAAGACCTTATAAGGGCAGGCAGGAAGTCTAGGTTTAAATCCTACAAATTACATGTAGACAGGAAGGTGGGGTACTACATCGACCAGATATCTATTTATACTACCTTGCATTCCAATTATCACAATTGGCACATCTTTTAGATGACAGTACTGAACAACCACTGTGGGTATCATTAGAGCGCTCTACTTTAATTGCCCCACCTGGCCTGGGTAACCTCTATGGTAGCAACGGCTCGCCTCCCTCCCCTGATTACCTACCGTAAAGACCATGCTGATAACCTGGAGGGACTCACATCAACTATTAGGGATAAACAGATGCTTACATTTAGATGCACCAATATGGTCTAACGTTGCCGTCACAATTGGGAGGTAGGTGACTAGCTGGACACAATGAATAGATGCGGGATTAAGTGGCTATGGGACCTATAGGAAGGAGGCACACGCAAACTGTTTGAGACTCTACATAAAGACTTTTGCCTACCGTATTCACATCAATTGAAATACAGACAACTGCAGCACTGTCTAGAAGTAGACTCGGCCCAGACCCCATAACACTACCGGAGTCACCAATACAAAAACATTTTCTGGCTTGGTGTAAAAGCAGAGGTACAGTTTCTAACATCTACCAAATTCTTATTGAGAAACTATACTCAGTCTCTACACGTCTTATGATAAAGACATATTTACAAACGTGTTTAAACATAAACTATACAGACAAAGACTAGTCAGTCTTAATGGAGACTCATGATCGAGACCTAAGAGAAGTCAGATTCAAGTATAGATATTTTAAAATATGAAACGAATGGTATTGGTCCTCATATAAATTTATAAAGCGTGACTCATCCCAGATGACAAATGCTGGAAATGCAACACCTTAGAATGTGACAATATTCATATATTATGGTCCTGCTTGTAACTTAACAAATATTGGAAAAGCTTCTGTCATACATTACGCAACACTAGCCTTTGGCCGTTTGTAGAATCGGCCAAACTGGCTATATTGCATGACACCTCAGACACAGACTACGTCATTTCACAATGGCAATGAACAATGCTGTAATAGTGGCAAAAATCTGTATACGCCACCATTGGGGTACCCAAAATACACCCACCCGCCAAGAATGTTTAAGCGAACCTTTTGGACTGGCTACATATGAGAAGAATAGCTATAAAATTAAAAACTTAATTCCAATGTTTGATAGTATCTGGGGCCCATTTTACACATTCCAGACATGCGATATGATGGCCACTAATAGATACAGATCATGACCACTAACAGGAACACCAGCACAGAACATTTGATAAAGAGGCGGAAGACTATATTAGGGGAACATATTACAGGGTATTATACACGGGGAATGTGAGGGATATGCATCAGTACAGATAGGACGCAGTGGAGGTGGATATTGTTTATTTTTTAATATTTCTTAATTCGTTTTTGTTGTTAATAAGAAACAAAAACAAAGCAAGAGCATAGCACAGATAGCAATCAAACCAAGTCTCAGCTCAACAATCTCATTGGCACATATGTATAAAGTCCTGGCATTCCCCGTACAATACAAAGATATTACAAAGTAGGAGCAGCAAACCTTACATTGCTTGGTTACCCACTTGATAGCAGTATACTTCATGGCATGACGACCCTTCCCTTCTAGAGGGGTTTAATTAGCATCCAGTACATGTGCTGGGTATATCCATTCTTTGAATGGGTCCTTCCCAAGTCTTGTGGGAGTCCCCACCCCTGATTCAACTGCTCCAGCAAAGTCTTCCAGGCAATCCACCCAGATTTACAGATCTTTGATCACTTTTTCATCCCTCCTGGCTAGTTTAATATACGTTTCCTCTGCCAGCACCCCTTCTCTCACCCACAATGCTATATTGCCCAGTACAAGATCCTGTACCTGTGCTTTCAAGGCGGGAGATCAGTCTCAGCGCAGTAGCATCAATCATCTCATTCCCTTCACTTCTCACATTGTGGCTGATACATTCATTAAGCCACCAGTTGGTCTAGGTCAGAGCCAATCTTCTCATGTGGCACTCGGTCCCATGGCTGGACTTACAAAGGGACTGGGTGTGCATCCATCTAGGCTGCATACAGGGTTTCAGGACCACCATTTTCCCCTTGCAGGTCTCGATCCGTGGCTGGGCTAGGTTTAGCAGTGGCGATTGTCATCTGCATACAGTAAGGTCAGCAATCGACTACCTGTCTCATCCTGGTTCAATTGGATTTATTTTTAACCTTGGGGAGCTGCCTACAACACCAGATTATCGTGGATTTAGGGCCAGGGAAGCGAAGCCTTACTAGCAAGTGGCCATCATGGTTGCCTGCTATCCGGCATTCCTCCCGTTGTTCATGTTTCTAATAGCATCCTTGAGTGAGGCAGCTGCATAACAGAGTATCTGAATCTTCATTATTGCAGGGAGCTATGAGGCTTATAAGACTGTTAGTTGTGCTCAGTTGTTACCTCACAAAAATGTCCATAGAGCCAGGAATTCAAATGTTATCGCCCCACAGAAAAGTAGTGTCTTACTGCTTTATCTGTGAGTAACATTTTTCTGTGGAGGCCAGTTCCTTGCAGGCATAGACAATCTGTGCCTGTTAACTTTCATCAGTAGTGCCCCATGTCTGCAGATAGTACCATGCACAACCATGTCAGTATTTTGATCTTGGTTAACGTATGTTAAAGTGGTTTTGTGAAGGAGATGATCCATGGGTTTCTGGAATGTTGTTTGGTGTTTAGAGGACTGTGTCCAAAGTGTGACACTGCCAATAGTCATCGTCAATTAGTGAGGTAGCTGCATAGCATGTACTGAATTTGACCAGTGCGGGCACAGGCGTACAGAAACTGACCTGTTGTACAATGATCTGTGTCAGTAGAGTATGTATTTCTGCAAGCAGCTGGTGGAAGCTGTTGGTGCAATGTGTGTATGTCTGTCATCTGGTGGTTATTTATAAGACATTTCAGAGTCGGTACGTGCTAATTCATACGCTGACTAGTGGTGTACTTGCAACACCGTTACAATACACCACGACATTTTACAATAAAAGTAAACAGTATCTACTGTGTCATGAACTGGATATTTATTTTGTTCAGGCTAGTGGCTCAACAGAGGGAGCTCACAACTTTACTTCATCCTATTATTTTGTGTTGCGTTAAACTGCTGATAATGCAAAAGAAACCAATCAGCATCCAAACAAACAAGCATAAGGAATTAACTGCCCAACCCAGGTTGAATGATCTCATGTTGTCTCAAATGATTTACAATTATGAAAATATTTTCACGAGGCAACATGGTGAAAAATTGTTGAAAGTTAATTTATTTCTGTGGCATAATGTATGGTCCCTAGAAGATAACAACTGCTGAGTACATTTTTAGAATACTCACATGATAAAAGACAGAACTTCACACACCAATTCAAGAGGAATATCCCAAACGGGCTATAAAATACCACCAGCAACACTTCGGAAGACTTAACTCCGAAAATGACGAGTGAAACCTGTTCCATTAGGTCTTCTTCTTCTGTGTTTTCGCCTGCCGGATCTGTTACCTTACTGCGCCTGCCTCGCCTCAGTCACGAAGCACTACATGCCTAAAAACCTGTTTCACAAAATATCTTCCCCTACGGCGGCTGAAGGACATTCAAGGTTAGAACATCCACCACAATCTGCTCGAGGGAAGCACGTGAAGAGTAAGCTCCAGTTTTTTTATATAAATTTCCTAGATTTCTAATGCTCACTATGACATTCTTACTTATATAGTAATGAAAATGACTAATTACACACTTTGCCATACATAATCAACAGTAAGAACAATGTAAGAACAAAGGGCATATGTTTGTGTCTGCTTCGTTTCCCATTGTAGGTCAAGCCTACCAGATACCAGACAGCGCAAGCTGTCTGGTTGCAAAAGACCTGTTTTCAACTTATCAATAACTTACAGTGGGCCTAAAACAAGCCCATTGCTTACATCTGGTTGGCATTATTGTAGCTCTCATTTGCCTGCTTCTTATTCAACCCCTCCCCTTATTCAATGGCTTCGCCTGGAGCATAGTATCTTTACTTTTGTCCTTGAGCTCCTCACTTTTTAGGGAACTACATTTGTCTATTTGCTTAAGCACACCATGAGTGCATGTGGGGGCCAGTTGTATCTCTCGTGCTTCTGTGGTGTTCTCTCCCTGTTGTGCTTCCCCGCCCTTCCTCCCTATGCTGCTTTCCTCTTTCTTCCCAACCCGCTCCTCCGTTACCATCACCCACAGCCTTTATTTTATTAGCGCTTTCTCGCAAAAAATCTTTATATTTTTAAAAATCTTTCCAAGTGGCGTCTGCATCTTGGATCGGGGAATAAAAAATTAAAGCTAATAGCGCCCTTGTCATTCTTCGGGTATGTCAGTGGAATGATACGAATGGGCCTTTTATTTTTATTTTTTTTAAAGCTGCACAGCATCCCAGCTCTGTACAGCATCACCAGCAGTAACTGGCAAAGCCAGTAGGTCTCAATGGCAAGATCTTCTGGCTTTTGCAATAATTGTTCCTATTGACTCTGAATTTAGAATGCAAGTGAACACCAATAGTTGTTTTAGTAGTGTGACTTGCTCAGCTACAAGCTCAGCATGCCATACAAAGAACAAATTTATCAAATGCTGTCTTATTTTATCCTTAGTCCATTCCAGCACAAATAACAATTCATATCAACTTTCATAAATATATGTCATGGCTTACAGGTTTTTCTCTCTAAAAACGTACTACTCGGGATAGACCTTACACTTAGGATGCAAAATGCAAGATTTTTAGCACCATGCATCTTAGTTGCTCCTCTCCTCATAGGAATATGTCCCTTACATTAATCTATTATCAATAAGTTATATTTTCATTAGAGATAGTGTCGCCTCGAAATAATCTAATCACATTTTATCACAAACTTTTTCATGCTTTATCGGTTACAACTTAAACGGCTTCCCATGCCGCCTTCGATCCTTGTTTGATACATCCCTTACTTCACAGGCTCACTTCAAACTGTTAAGCAGAACATATGCATTTTAACCATTACAAATGTATCCTGTTTCCCAGAATCTCGGAGTATATTAACGCAACATAGAAGGTCATAAAAACCCTTATTTCTATATGTAAGTGCTGGAATCTGAAAATTAAATGGCGTGACCCATTAACAATTACAGAGAGTCATGTGAGATTATTTGACTTGTTTAACATCATGCAACCATAAACCTGACAATGGTAAATGTATTTGACACTGCTAATTGCTTTCTCTCACCTGCACTTGTTTTGGTAACCCTGCTAACAATGCAAGTTATATCCGGAATATCCCCAGTGTCACGATCTCGATGACACTATAGCAGGAGAATACAAGACCAGATCTCTCATCTATTTGAATAGTGGAGGACCTACAAGTCAATTGAAGAAATGACTCCAGAACAAACGTTCAAGCCATATTAGAGTGGATACACAGAGGAGTGTCCCACTAGAAAGCGGGATGTCAGAAAATTCAACAGGGTCTGTCAAAAAGTGTTTTGGTACCTTGAATGACCAGGTTTTAAGAAAGACCAGCAGTTCCTACAAAGGCTCTCTTGGCAGAAGTCTTAATCCGCTCCTTGGGAAATTACTCATCTGAGCTCTTTATTGTGGTGAGACTACTAGGCAAACATGCCAGCCTTCATTCAGTTCGAACTGGACTTAAAGGCTGATCAACAGCACTTCCCATTTTTACTAAGGGGCTTATTACGCTGTCAGTCGGAGTTGCCTCCAACTGACACCGTTTCGGTCTTCGGACCGACCGACCTCCGGTCGGGGGTTCCGACCGCCTGATTACGATGCGACCGAACACTGTTCGGTCGCATACTCACTTTTCTCTGTGTGAGCTTGTGTTGCGGCCGTAAACCGGCCGTAATACAGGCTCCTATAGAGATATGGGAATGTGTGTAAAAAAAATGCACCCTGTGGCAGGCACCCCTGGTGCCTGCCACACAATGCAGGGTTTCATAGGGGGATACCTTAGGTACCCCTTCGGCCACCAACCGTAGGCCGCGGAGGCAAGTGGGCCCTGCTAGAGGCCCTCAAAGTCGCTTTCTGACAGCCTTTCCATGACATAAAGGCCGGCACGAAAAGGCTGTTTGAAACCGACATCGTAATCCCGATGGCGGAAACGCCATCCACAGGGGATTACGGGGCGGTTCCGACCGGAAGACTCCGAGAGCCTGTCGGAACTGCGTCAGAATGACCGGCTGGTTTATGTTCCAACAGCCGACATCATAATCGGCCGGTCAGACCGCAAACCTACTGTGTCAGTCAGAAAGCCTCCGTCCATGGTCAGAAAGCTTCCGACTAGCGGTCAGAGGCTTTCCGACCAACATCGTAATCGGCCCCTAAATCTCTTAAATGTGCGGCGGACAAGCAGGTGTCCATTCATACACCAGCTTATTTACAACCAAAATCATGTCAAGCTTCATATCTCCGCATAGTAAGTAGAAGCTTATCCTCCTAGGTTACCTGTGAGGCATGATCACGCAGAGAAGAGCTGCAGAATCGGTCCTGCTTGATCTTATCAAAACGTAAGTGCCTTGGTTGATAAGAATCTGCTTCAGAAGGCCCACAGCGCAGATGGACTTCATTCACTATGCCTGCGTACCTTAACTATGAATGACAAATTTTGGCTATGCGACTTCAGCAGCATTTCTAAAAATAAAAATAAAAGTTTAGAGCATGGCAATAGCATGAGATTTTCTGCCACCCAGAAAGTGTCCTGTAGGTTGATCTCTCCTTGTGAGAATAATGAATTTACTTTATGCACACTGTGTTTTTATGGACCAAAGGCATTTTCATTGATGATGGGAGACAAAGCTGTTAGAGTTTTAATGCCAGCCATAGACTTCAAGAACACCTCAAAGGAAAGGCTACCAACTCAATCTTCAACCGATTGTGAAGGACAAGATCTATTTTTTATATTTAGGAAGTTAGTTTGTGTAGCCTAAGCTCACTTTTCACCTCCTGCTTGACCCCAAATGGCTGCAGCGTCTTGACTCCAGTCTGGTTTGCCTCAACCTAAAATGCTGTTCAGCATGCTGGTTAACAAGATAGCATAACCAGCAGATGGTGGAGTATAGCTCTCAAATCTATGCAGAAATCTTAACCTATGGAACCTGAGGACCCAGTGTTGAAACTTAGCCTCAGCACTAGACCCAACATTGTGACATTCTGGGAATATCACTTAATCTCCCTGTGACTAAATGTGTATAAAAGTATTTGTGTAATCCCCATTTAATGTACACCATCTGTGATTGTCTTCCAAACCCTTAAATAATGTGCAGCTCTATGTTGCTTCACAGCTAAGTTGGGGTTATATAAATACCAATAGATATAGGAAATGAGATTTACATTTTAGAGACCACATCATGAAAAGAGATTTACATTTTCCAACCTCGGGGTAACTAGCATTAGTGAAGGGCCTTATGGTTGTGTTGTGGCAGAGTATTTTATTTATTTTTGCAGTTTTATATAGCACAAACTCAGCCCAAGGGCATTGGAACGCTTTACATGACCACCAGTTGCATTACACAAGGTCACAGTCACTATTTTTGTGGTTTTTTTGGGTACTTGGAGATTAAAGTGATTTACTAAGAATCACAGGATGGTGATCCGACGCTGGGACTCAAGCCTGGTTCCCAGTTACAATGTCAGCAGCTCTGGCTGTAACGCCACATCTTCTCCTCTTTGGAACAAGGAACCCAGTATGGAAAAAGGGCAAGGTATGTGTAGTAGCTCCCCTTTGACTCCACTACCAACCACACTGCACATCTGAGCAGAGAAGGTGTAGTTGTAGGCCATACATAACATACACTTGAAGGTGGGTAACTTTGACTAAAGTGATGCTTTTCACCACTTGATCTGTGTGACATCATAAAAAAATTCGAGCTTTGTTCTCGTTTCTGTTTCATGTCAGTCAGAACCCGCTCAGTCCAAAACATCCCTGTTAGTAACAGTTGCCCATCTATAATTCTATATGTACTGTTGAATCCAGCCCTCATCTCTAACCCGCTTGGATTTTTATGTTGTATCCCCAACATCCTTCAATGACATTGTTCCATGTTAGCTTTATAGTGACTGTCCAATGGACCAGGAGCATATCACATCCTCATCCAAAATGATTTTAAAAAATTTATTAACTGCCAACAGATAGCAGGGCGGACATAAATAGCAGCATATTTACTGCACCCTTTGGAAAGTAGTCAATCTTGCACTGAATCAATTCCTCAGAACCAATTGTATATATCCATTCCATAAAGAAATCTCCAGTACAACTCCCCCTAAAGTCCAAACAACAACAATTTGTAACAGTGAACGTTTCAGACACCACAGGAGCTACATAAGTGATTACCATTAGTTGTTACCACATCAGCGACTTAGCAAATTCCTTCCTCACGCACCAGGTAAGCTAATCCCGGAAACCCGACCCTGATGAAACCAGCTGAGCATGGCTCGGTTTACCTGAATCACACGGGCACCAAGAGGCATTACAAAACGATAGAATTACTCCTCTAAGACATGCCTCATTTCATAATGATATTGTCAATTATTTAAAGAGCTGTTTTTTCCTGATGCACTTTCATATGGCTTTGTGGTGCACGTCACCCCATACTAATTCAATAGTATTATTAGGCAGCATAAAACAATAATTTCGACAGTCAGTTGAATGGACCTGTGAACAGGAAATCAAAAGGTGACCGTCGAGTGTTCAAAAGTATTCCTACGTAGCATTCTTTTGTGTCGTAGAGAGCTCAATATAACCCTGATGTTTGTCCTAATGTAGTCACTTCCCTCTATCCCTATCCATGTGTGTTGCCTTTGTCAAACCTGTACACAACGTGTTATCCCTGTAAAGCGCTCTGATACCCTAACGGGTCACGTTCACGCTCTATAAAACCTCAAATAAATAAATAAAAATAAAATAAATGCACAGCAAGGAACAGATAAAGGGTTTATGCCGTAGCGTGAGTGCGGCTAGTCTACGCCTTTGCTTGCATCAAAAGATTTCACATGGTTTAATTAAATACATTTGTATTTTGTGTAGGTGTCTTTTAAAATGCAAGACTGCTGCCGGGAAAACAGTACACCTCGGGTTCAAATAATTTCTGTCATGATATTACCACATTATTCTGAGGTCGGTCGTTCAGAATGGAGTGCAACTCAGCATTGCAGCATGTTTTCCTCCATTTTGAGCTGTGAAACTTGAAATATTGCAGTTTTTCCTGACCATATTTTGCAAGATTTCATAAAGCGAAATCTGTGCTTGGAAATACATCTGTGTGCTTTACTGTATGCAGTTTTGCCAGATAGGGGAGTTTGCTTTTTTTTGTTGTTGCATATTTATGTAGCGCGAACTCGACCCGAAGGTATTGGAGCGCTTTACATGAGCACCGTATTTACATTACACATTCAGGCACGGGGAGATTAAGTGATTTGCCCAGAATCACAGGATGTGGACGCGACCCCGAGCCTCGAACCTGGTTCTCCATCTCCAAAATCGGCAGTCTAGCCGACGGACCACATCCTCTCCCTGCTTTCGAGTTGAGATTAGCACGGCTAAGAGTCTGTAGTTTACAATCCATCTGTAGCTTGTTACAGTAGTAGTATATCCCCATGAGTGGAAACTGCTAACACAAAGAGAAATCTAGCTCAGTTTACTGGTGCTTCCTGGCCCCGTACGCCCTGTTAGCCCCCTCTGTTAACTGTATAAGGCAAGCAATCTATAACCAGTTGATAGCAAAGCAGAAGCCATATCATGGTTTTAGCGTTACCATTTACCACTCAAATAACCAAGTTCACAGTATAAGATTTAACTTTGGTAAAGGTGGCCCTATAACTCAACTCAACAACATAATTTGACCTGTTAGCGCCCTTGTCACTTTATCCTTGGTCTGCAAAGTGAAGGTCTAAAGCATCCAACAATTTCCGGAATCATTTTATCCACTACTTGCAAGTACTGACCCCACTGAAAACATCCTTTGTTGTATTTACTTTGGAGTATACATTCATTTTAAGCAAAGAAAATCAGTAGTTGATGATACAGAAAAATGCTTAGCATCTTTTAAAGGGTTACAAAGTCTCCTTTTGTAAGTAAAAGTGAGGAAATTGAAAAAAAGTATATGTATTTTAATATTGGTGTGCTTGGTAGATACCATCAGCCCAAGTGCTAACTCCTATTTTAGATGTATTGCCCAGGAAGTATTAAAACTCGGCATGCGGTCAAGACTTGCAGTGCTAGTTAGAAGCGGTGCACAGGCCAGTGATAGCCAGTATTTAATTCCCTAAGAGATTTGTTTCAACTGTATTTTAACAACTGCAGGCGATGATTCATTTTAATGAATGATTAATCTTCCTTCAAGAACTCATATCTCTCCTCACCTGAAAGTGCTCCAATGGCTTCCAATTAAAAAACGTATCACCTACAAAACTCTAGTCTTTGTACACAAAGCACTGCATGCCACCGGTGTGGGCTATCTCAGGGAGAGGATTAAAGTGTATGTTCCCTCCAGGAATCAACGGTCCTCTCAGGGCCTGTAGGCTAGAATTCCCAAGATCCACTGAGCGCGAATTGGGGGCAGGTCCTTTTGCTACCTTGGGCCTGTTGCCTGGAACAAACTTCCTTTGGAGCTACGCACCACAGCTGAGCTTTCTATATTTAAGAAAAAGTTAAAAACATGGCTGTTCGAACAGAATTAATTTGATAGCCTTCAAATTGCAGGTAGCCTTAGCCAGCGCCAGGACACTCTTTCTGAGTAGTTGAGCACTTTATAAATCTCTTTATCATCATCATGGTGTTACTGTAGATGCTTCAAACTACTGGCCAATCTCTGATGCGCTGTTCCTTTCAACGGCATATAATGTGTTGCTTGGCCAACATCCATGGCACTAAATGTTCTTCTGGGTGTGAATTAAGTCTTTTTCCTTGGATTTAGGATTTCATGGCAATTCTTTTTGTTCTGAACCTAAGCGTATCATTCATTATGGCGGGCGGTTTCAGCCACTTGCCCTCTCTTCAGCAGTGAATGAAAGTCCCTGGTCTCGCCTTTGTTTCCAGGTATTTCCAGAGTGCTCATTTGGTGCAGTGTAAGTCACAGATTTCCACAGGGAGTAGGTCTTTCTGGTCCCCTCTTTATTTTACACTGTGGGGCCGATTCCGATCTCGCTGGGAAGGGCACCGAACGGGATCCGTAGCGAGCGAGTCCGATTCGTAGCCCCAGTTTCCGGACGACTCGTACCGCTGTACGAGCGAGCAAGTACGATGCGAGGATAGCCTCGCGCTCCGACCGACTCGTACCCGTCAGCGACGCCCTCCGGACGACTCCGACTTCATCGGCGCGCACAGCGCAATGGGTCCGATTTCCGAGCGACCAAGTACGATGCGAGCGTCGAGCAGCCAGATCGAGTCGGAGCCTCTGACTCGAAAAAGCTCCAGGAAGCAGACTTCGGGGGTCCGTAGCGGACCCCCCTTCACCCACAGCCCTATGACTCGATCACTGGGGGGGGACCAAGGGTCCCCCCTATACATGCCTGCACGGTGCGGGCGGGACCGATGCGTCCCAGCGACAGGGGGCACCCTTGTCGGAGACGTGCGTTTTTGGTCTATTGGAGCCCATGTACGCAGCAACGTACACCAGGCACCCATTGACTTCAATGGTGCTCCAAGCGACCCGAGTCCGTCAGCGCTGCAGCGCATCGTACTCTGTCGCTCGGAGCCCAAGTCGCACGGAAAGCTCTACGGGCGCCAGTCGGCCGTAGGGCTTTCCCAGCAAGATCGGAATCGGCCCCTGTATGTGTTCTTTGTCAGGGGTATCCAAAAGCATGGAAATCCTTACCACAGGTATGTGACCCACAACACTGAAAATGTCTATCTCCTTCGAGTGAACTCTCAGATTTTAGTCTGACTGTGCCCGATATTTAACCAATTCCAAAGGACTGAAACCACTATTTTTGTTCGATATTTGTGTGTTTTTATCGAAGTGGGCCAGATCTTTACAACAGTTACATCCACAATGGAAACCTTAGTGAGATCCTGTTAGAATACTTGCCTGGCAGCAGAGATATAATCGTACTCCTATTTAAAAAAAAATCATATTGTAATTGTAATCTTAATTGCTTTTATATAGCCTTTTCTACCCCTGACGTGCTTTGCCCTGGGCAGCACGCTGCTCCAGAACCCAAGCTTAGTGGTTAATTCAGTGTTATTTTTTACTGTTGATTTTTGGGATTAGCCTTGTGAGCTAAAGCAAACCCTTATAGGAGTTAGGTGTTATCATTGGGGAAAAGGAGGCAGTGTAGATGTATGATGGTGATAATACATGAGCCAGAGGAGGTTAGAAGTAGTTAGGTTACAGGGGTATGACTGATAAAATAGGAGAGGTTTTGATCTTTGAAATGTCGCGGGCAAATTGCAGAAATACATTATTACCAATTAAGGCAAACATGCAAGTGATTTAGAGACTGTTGTGCCCAGTGAGAAAATACATGCAGGGGATGGGAAAGGAAGAAAAGGGTCAACTGAAGGAACAAGCACTGGCAAAGCCAGTCGGTCTCTGCAATGCGAGAGCTATTGGCTTTGTCAATGTCAATGCCTTTTAGCCATGTTATGTAGCAGCCTGGAATATAAAGTGGCATTTATAGTTTTCACTTAATATATATTGGGTACATTGATGTGAAAAGGTTCGATTTAGCAACTACTACATAAATGCAATTACAATATAATGCAACACATTACCAGGAGGCCCCCAAACACAGTACTTCCCCCACTCCAGAAACCCCCACCCCAAGAGTATGGATTTGCCCATTAATCTTCCTCCAAGGAGCTCCATCCGCATATCTGTCTGCTGTAGCCAAATACACTACATTTCGGAGACTCGCTAATGGCCGCTTAGAAATATACACAGATAGGGGGAGAATTTCGACAATTATATTTATATCGACAATCAAATCGATTGGTAAGGAAAAAAACATTGACCTAATGTAAAAGAACAGTGGTTCGTAATGCAGCATGTTTCTTGCATCAAGTAACAAGGAGAAGGCTGCTGAGCTCGTGCTGGCATCGGAAGATCTCGAGTGAGCAATGACCCTGTATCGGCGTGTGTTTATTCGTCCCTAAGTGCATCGGTCAAAGTCACATCCTGTTATTATGAAACGAAATAAAAGCACAGATTCCCATTCAGTTCAAGTGATTCTGGAATGTTTTTAGCCAAATCAATAAAGGCAATAAGATGGAAAAATAGGAGGGGCAGACATGGTGAGGGCAGTGGTGGCAAAAAGAGTTGATATGTAAAGAAAAAGGAGGTGGCAAGCAGCGATGAGGGAGATGGCGGGGAATTTGTCAAGAAGCGAAGCGGAAGGGCGTTGACGGACGGCAAATGTAAAATAGCAGTGGTTCATAATGCAGCATGTTTCATTAGAGCATCCTTACCTCCACTGGACACATGATAAATTATGCGAGTGGTCGATTTCGACCGAGTGGTGCTTGAAAGACGCTCTCGTCCCACCTGCTCTGATATGCACACTTTTACCACCAGAATCCCTTCTACAACGAGAACTTTTTAACTACAAAGAGGGAGTAATATATTCTTCCACCATAGACTATAGGTGTCGAAATTACAATTATTTGGATGCACTTAATGTTTAACTTTTAAATGACTATGGCACACCATGACATGAAATAATGTTATGAATGATACATTGCGAATACTACAATAAAGGGAGTGTATCCTACTACATCATTAGCTTCCTTTTTTTCTATCCTCGAAGAACAGACAACTGGCCACAGGTGATTTCAGAAGTGGGAGATGCAATCTGGTTCTACAGCGGGTGAGGACCCAGAATAACTCTTCACAGTTTTTGAAAGGGTTGCTCATCAAGCCATGCTGCCTCCAGTACTTTAGGACCATTATATTGCTCCTGTGCTCCCTGGTGATTAAAATAAACTTTACAAAGTAGTGAATTAGTACCCCAAAAAACCATATGGAGAAACGAAGAAAGCCATTTTGGAACTAGGATTGTATGAGAAAACAATTAACAGAACTTTCGTAGTTGAAGCAAAACACCTAGGCAGCTATTCTGCAAAACAAAAGATATAGCTGAAAGGAGGTTGCAAACCACGACCAGCAGAAAGGAAGCAACAATGTAGAAAATAATCATTCTGGAGCAATATAGCGAAGCTCTTACCTCAAACGTGCACAGATGGGTACAACAGAACCGCGACCTAACTTTGATCTCCTCTGTGGATATATCTATTGCGTACCAAAGGGCTTCTACAACAAACCGTCATATCCTGGCCCTTCTCTACATCTTGGGATCAATTGAAGTCGACAAGGTCATGCGATCTACGGGATCTGAGATTATTTTAATCTAATCTATGACCATAATGCTTTGACTATGCAGAGTGAGGCCATATAGGGAGGAATCGTCCACATTGCATTATCTCTGATCCAAGACAGATGGGAGTTCACTGTGGAGAACTGGACTTTCGAAGACATACATTTGTCTGGGAGGTAAGTATAAATTAGATATACAATAGCAGCTCAGTTGAAAGTGGGTGCCTCCAAACCATTATTAGTCTCCATTTGTGCTGCACAATTCTGAAAGTTGAACCTGTCCCTATCATATGTATATATGAAGATAATAAAATCATCAGCAAGTAAAAGTATCCGCAACCCTATGGTTATGTGCAACAAGCAAAGGAGGGAGTCACTGAACACCACAGAGCAATCTAGCCAAGCCACACTATTTGCTTTTTTCTCAGCGTGATGGGTTGAGGCTCGCACTTGCCTTAGGATGAGCATCTGAGAAGGTTCGAGAGTACCCAGGGAAGTTCTGAGGGGTACTCACTGAACCAAGAGACTATAGTGTGCTGAAGTGAAACAGGGGGTCGTTATTTAAGCCATGCAGTAATTGGGGCAAAAGAGGCCACTAAGGTGGCTATAAAACCTACCAAAAGTGTTGAACTTGTTGAACCTGTTTCTGTTACACTGCACCAGGCAAGTGTTTGTGTTTCTTTGTTAACTTAGAATATCATGAAATGCAACCTCTTTGTTACTTCAAAGAGTTCAGTGTGCCTATCAATGTCAGTACCAATTGTTGGTGGTAAATATTCCATTCATATTCAAGGTGGCATGTTATCTTAGCAGAAATGTCCATCAGGCATGTATTGCATGGACTCTATCCCAATGCTATTAGGTGCATTTTAATAAGAGAGTGATTGTTTTGTCACAACAGTCAAAGCTTCTAGTGATGAAAGGTCAACAGGACTGATCACAGCACCTGCACCATTAGTATATAGGTGGATGCCTAATGGAATTAATTTTAATAAGCTAATAAAATCGAATATGGAGTTGCAGTGTGTTAGACCCGGGATCCCTGGTTGGCTGAGGTAGGTACCTTAGGCCAAATAGGGACCCGCGTTTCCACGTCAGGGAAAGGAAGGACCCCTTCTCAGATAGCCCCCGCTCACCCCCTTGGTAGTTTGGCACGAGCAGCCAGGCTTATCTTCAAGGTAAATGTGTAAAATATTTGCAACCACGCTCACAGCAACCCAATGATGACACCACAAATAGACTCCACACGAGTTTTATAAAACCGAGTATAAATTTTATATAAATAGATATACGATAAGACCACATGATATAAATCCAACATATGCGTATTTGTAATATTCTTCCTGGCCGGTTGTTGGGCCAGCCCTTGTAAGCTCTGACGATATTAATGAGCACTTCTACACATTCCACTGTAATCCTAACACCATGTTATGCAGTTCGTAATGCTAGAATCAGGCACTTGTGCAATGTAAAAATAATGCAATGCGTAACGCAACAATCAGGCACTTTGCAATGTAAGAATAATGCAATGCGTAACGCAACAATCAGGCACTTTGCAATGTAAAAGTAATGCAATGCGTAATACAACCACCAGGTACGTCGTTATGCAGAAATAAGGCAATGCGTAATACACTAATCAGGTAGTTCGTTATGCAGGAATAATGCAATGCGTAATACGCTAATCAGGTAGTTCGTTATGCAGAAACAATGCAATGCGTCATACGACAATCAGGTAGTTCGTTATGCAGAAATGATGCAATGTGTAATACGACAATCAGGTAGTTCGTTATGCCTAAATAAGATAATACGTAATACACTTCGGCACCGATCACGGTGCCTTAGGCGGTCTCTCCGCCACTCCTTCTGACTCGAAGTCAGCCTCTGTCAACAGTTGCCCCAACACAGGTATGGTGTAACAAAAAGTGCAGCTCCACACTCCGGCCCCGGTACTGCCAATCCCTTGGCAATACTGGCCGCGATACGAGCCGAAGCAGAGGCTCGCGCTGCTGAAATGAGAGAGAGGCCGAGAGCGTCTCCCTCCGAGCCCGCACCCCGCCCCAGGCGTCGACACACGTTACCTGGGGGGCGCGAACCCACTCTCCTCTCCTCTTCCAACGACTTGGTTCTCAGATGCAATCTTTGTGAATGGGCAACGACGGGCTCGGGCCGGCGGCTCAGCTCCTCCGAGGCTGCCAGTCCGGGCCGCTACTGCTACGAAGATCTCAGGCTGCCACAGGGCACACGCACACAGCGTCGTTGAGACTCCCTTGAGCTTCGGGTGCACGATCACCGGGCACTCCACACGAAGGTCTCACGCTGCACAAAGCACACGCACACAGCGTCGATGAGACTCACTTGGACTCCGGGTGCACGATAACAAGGCAATCCTCATGAAGGTCTCACGCTGCACAAAGCACACGCACACAGCGTCGATGAGACTCACTGTCAGAGCCTTACTTGAAGTGTTCCCAAGATCCTCACAGGAGCAGAATGACGCCTTTTCCCAACGCCCCTCCAAAGACCGCTCCAAACCCTCTAAAGGTATATGAGAGCCTGAAGGAACCCATGGGGGGGAAAGGGGAATGGGACAGAGAAGAGACAGTCTCGCCTGCGAGGTGTCCGTGTACGACTGCTTCTAGAGGACTTCCCTCTTGGTAATGATTATGTACACTGAAAGACAAAGAACAACAGTTATAAGACCCTACCCCCCCTGACAATCTTCTCTTTTAATATCTACCTTATTGGTGCCTTAACATACCCTTGCAGACTAGACTCTTGCCTCTCTCCTTTTATACTTGAAATTGGGTATCAGTTGTCTTAGAAGATGTTCTCAATAGAAAATTCTGCTTCTATTACCTATAGGATATTAAAGGATATTGTATGCAGAAGCTCTAAAACCTTTGACGCTATCCATATTATTATTTTTAATAATTCTTTATGACTCACAACATTTTTCTTTTCTTATAGATGCGACAAGACTCTCTCGTAGTAATACTGTGAACTTAGATGGTAAGTATTTCCAAGGTAATTTTCTCTTACACTAATATATACAGTTTGGTAAACTAAATATTAAATTTCTCAAAGAGGTACTTGCGCGAACTGCCACACTATCCTTGAAGTTGTGTAGCTTCTCCTCACTGCTGTTTTCTCTCAGGTGCCATTATGAATAGGTTTTTACAGAACTCTGGAACTCCTCAATGCTGCCAGGATCCGACGCGTAGAAAGGAAACCCCCTAACTACCGTCGGGTAAAGATACGGACGACTCTAACTAACCTAACTAGGAGCACTCACGACGCTCGGGACAAACGCACGACTGGTACCGGTGAAGTCTTTAGTGATGTGCGCAGAGCAGAGGGCGCGCTCGAGCTTCACAGAGCTCCTCGCGCCCTCTGCCAGTAAACTAGAATGCTAACTGAACTCCTGCCGCCATCTTCGAATTCCGCGATCGTACTAACGCGGTCCAAGACGGATTCAGTATCTTGTTGCGGCAAGTAGCAGAGCTCCTTAATTCCTTGGCAGTAAAGATTACTCCCGCCACTTGGCTAGACACACCGCTCCCTTGATCTTGCTTCCTGACAGTACCCCACCGCAAGGGGGTTTACCCAAGTCTTGGCTTAAGGGGATTTTGAGCATGGAAAGATTTTATTAGTCTGGGAGCATGTACATTAGAAAGTGGTTCCCAAGATCTTTCCTCGGGACCATAACCTTTCCAATCGACTAGGTAATACAATTTTCCTTTTGTCCATCTTGAGTCTAGAATTCTTTTCACCTCAAACTCCTCCCCAACCTCCGTTTGACTAGGTTTGGGCAATGTTCGTAATCTAAGATGTGGAGAGGATTTCTTTAGTAAGGAAACGTGGAACACTGGGTGTATTCGCAGTTGAGAGGGAAGACTTAGCCTATAAGCCACTGAATTGATCTTTTTTTTTAACCTCGAAAGGACCTATAAAACGAGGTTGAAATTTTCGATTTCCTTTGAGTTTCAAATTTTTTGCATTTAACCACACCTTACTTCCTATAGGGTAATCTTCTTCTGGTCTTCTCTTTTTATCTGCATGATGTTTGTACTGTTCTTTTGCTTTCTCTAGTCTTTCTCTTGCAGAATCATGGGTATCTCTCAGGTGTTGAATAAAATCTTTTACTGCTGGAACTGGAACTTCACTAGTGCTAACCATTAAGGTTGGATGCCGCCCATAATTCAAATAGAATGGAGTAGGACCTGTAGAACTATTTTGAGAATTATTGTGTGCGAATTCTGCAGCCCACAGAAGGTCCAGCAAGTCCCCTTCCGGATCTAACAAGAACAATCTCAGGTACTGTTCTAATTCCTGATTAGCTCTTTCTGTCTGCCCATCTGTCTCTGGGTGGAAACTAGTAGAAAATGTACTCTCGATATTTAACCCTTTAGTAAAGGCCTTCCAGAAACGGGAAAGAAACTGAGTACCTCGATCAGAAATGAGAACCTTAGGAACCCCATGTAACCTCACTAAGTGTAAGCTGAACTGAGTAGCTAGTTCTTTGGCACTAGGGATGTTTTTGAGAGGAACAAAGTGGGCCATCTTAGTAAATGAATCCACCATTACCAAAATGGTACTGTAACCTTGACAGGGGGTAAATCTACGATCAAGTCTAATGTCACTGTGTGCCAGGGATGAGGTGGTGTGGGCAGGGGCTGTAACAAACCCTGTGGAGATTGCCGAATTGATTTTCCCTGAGCACAGATCCCACATCCCAGCACATATTCCTTTATTTCTTTCGACATCTTAGGCCACCAAAATTGTCTCTTAATCAGTTCTTCTGTCTTGTTGATTTCTTTATGTCCAGCCATGGGATCATCATGATTCTCGTAGAGAATCTGCTCACGCAATTCAACAGTAGGTATATACAAGACTCCATTATGATAAGGTAATCCATCTCGGATTTCTCTAGACGGATCTTCTGACAGCCAGGTTTACTTTTCTTCAGCAGATAAAGACTTTCTAACCTTCTCATCCAAAGTTTCGCTGACTACCGTTCCCACTATCCTTGATTCTGGGATAATCTTCTGGTCAAGGATCTCTTTCTTTTGTCCTTCAGTATTTATTCTGGATAAGGCGTCTGCCTTTCCGTTTTTGCTTCCAGGTCTATAAGTAATTACAAAATTGTAGTCTGCAAAGTACAGGGACCATCTGAGTTGTCTGGGAGTCAGGGTCCTTGCCGATTTTAGAAACTGTAGATTTTTATGATCCGTAAAAACTGTCACAGTGTGTCTGGCCCCCATGAGGTGATGCCTCCATTCTTTAAAAGCGTCCTTAATAGCTAGTAACTCTTTTTCTGTGATTGTATAATTCACTTCTGCTGGAAGGAGTTTTCGGGAATGATAGGCAACGGGGTGCAGTTGGCCGGTTTCCTTATGCCGCTGGGACAAGACTCCTCCAATAGCTTGGTCCGAGGCGTCTGTCTCCAAATAGAAAGGCTCAGTTGGATCCGCGTGCAGTAAAATCGGGGCTGAAGTAAAGCTTCTCTTCAAGGATTGGAACGCAACTTCCGCCTTGTCGGACCAAACAAAAGGAATCCCTTTCCTTAACAAGCGTGTAATTGGAATTACTTTTTGAGAAAAATCCTGGATAAATCTTCGGTAAAAATTCACAAATCCAATAAACCGTTGGATCTCTTTCACACTGGTGGGAGATGGCCATTCCAGGACTGCTTTGATTTTATGCTCATCCATGGTTATTCCTTCCGGGGCAAGAACAAAACCAAGGAAATCTACAGAACGTACATTGAAAGCACACTTCTCCAGCTTCACGTATAGGTTATTTTCTCGCAGCCTTTCTAAAACTCCTCTAACATGTTCTGGATGTTCTTCCTCCGACGCCGAGTAGATTAAAATATCATCAATATAGACGATGGCGCACTTGTCAATATATTGATTCAAAACGTCGTTGATGAAATACTGAAAGGCTGCCGGAGCATTACTAAGACCGTAAGGCATAACCTGGTACTCATAGAGGCCGAATTTGGTCCGGAATGCTGTCTTCCATTCATCACCCTCTCTGATCCGGACCAGATGATATGCGCCTCTAAGGTCCAATTTTGTGTAAATCTGGGCTCCTTTTAACTGATCCAGGAGTACCGAAATTAAAGGCAACGGATATCTGTTCTTGATTGTTATCCGGTTGAGGGCGCGGTAATCTATGCAGTTTCTTAATTCGCCCTCTTCTTTCTTAGGTACAAAAAACAATGGCGAGGAGACTGGGGATTGTGATGGCCTGATGAATCCGTTCTTCAAATAGGTCTGAATATATTCCTTAAGAAATTTATCCTCCTTCTCCGTTAAGGCATAAATTCTGCTGCACGGAAGATTCGCCCCTGGTTCCAGTTCTATTTTACAATCAAATGGTCGATGTGGAGGAAGCTTTTCGGCTTCCACCTCACTGAATACATCTTGATAATCCTGGTACATTGCAGGAATCTCCTCGATGTGAATGACGCACCATATTCAATCTTAAAAAATGCAGTAGGAGATGCATCTCTAACAGGAAGTTTACGGACCGCACCCCCGAACTGCCATGAAATCCAAGACTGGGGGTGGCTATCAGCAGCTTTGTCCCATAAGAACCTACTCTGACCACTTGGACAAACTTTGCCAAAAATCGACCCTCTTGGAGGCTGCCAAATCTTGCACTCCCCAGCCTAAACCCACAAACCCTACAAATCTCCAGCTACAGTCTCGCCTATCCCTGTGCTCATGGAATATTAGCGGCCTTCAACTCAAAATGTCCTCACTAGAGACCCAAAATTTTACCTTTGGTCATGATCTAATCGCCCTCCAGGAAACATGGGCTACTTGCAATTATCCCATTGATGGATTCATTGAACACTGGAAATCAGCCGTTAGAGACCGTAAATACGGCCGCCCAAAGGGAGGACTGTCAATTTATATTTCATGCAGTCTAAAGGGTCCAACAGAGCTACTAAATTTCGAGGAGGACTGGTTGCTTGGAGTCAAAGTTAGCTCGTGGAGACAACAGCGCCCCCTGTTGCTGCTTAATGTGTACATCAATCCAACCGTACGGACAAAAAGGGCCCATTTAAACCGTTTGCTTAAAATTTTGTGTGACCTAGCAGTGGCCTTCCCTTATGCCGACTGTTTGCTCACTGGGGATTTCAATACTAACTTGTTCCAGGGAAATTCGTCGGATTTGGGAGGTTGTCCCCCATTGTCGTTGTCGGTATTGAAGCCTCAGTCCAAACCCCCAAATCAAACACACTGCGCCTTGGGGGAGCTCTGTGTGTTGCAACTCTTTAGCGCAGGTTTCATAGTAATGAACGGCAGGTTCACACAGGATACTCCTCCAAACTGGTCATGGACAAATGGCCGAAAGTTCTCTTTTTTAGACTACACCATCTGTAACCAAGCTCTGTTCTCTCACTTGGAAAATTACAGCATCAAAGCTCGATCAGAGAGCGACCACCGTCCACAAGTTGTCATCATCAACACTAACCCAGCCTTTCACAACTCAGCTCCAACAACTCACAAGGGAGTCCATTCAGAAAATCTAAAACGTCTAAGATGGAACGATGAACTTAGCATTAACATCCTGAAGGAATGCCTGTCTCTCACACTTGGTGGTCCCCCCACAGCCTCTCACATTGCTGATTGGTCAAATTTCTGTCACCACCTGCTAAACCTGTTTCCATCTCATCCGCATGCTAACTCGACCACCTGCTGTTCTCAGTTCCCCATTTCGAGTCAAACAGTAAAATTAAAGAAGATCAGAAACGCCGCCCTGCGGGCAACCAGGAAGTATCCAGAATCCAATGAGCGCCTGAACGATTATAAAACTGCTCAAAAAAACTATAGACAGACACACCAAAAAGATAAACAACTTCATCTCGATCAATTTTGGTGCAAACTTCTCTGGGAAAGCAAAAACCATAACTCAAGAAAATTTGGGGCACTATTGAACAGACAAATCAATGGAACAACTAGACAGGGGAGTGCAAACATTGCGGAGGCAGAATGGGTCTCATTCTTGACTGATCACTTCAAGGCCAATGGAGGTGCAGACTCCTTAACAGTAAACACCTCCGCATTAATTAAAAACGGGCCCTCAGAGAGCCAGGACAGCCCCCACGAGTTGACGCAGCCGCAATGCGAGACGATCTTCACCACTCAAGCAAGGTTGACCAAAATATTATCAAAAGCAAGATCAGACGGAGCGCCGGGTCCAAATGGCCTGCCGCAGGCCCTGTTTAAGGCAAACATCCCCTTTTGGGCACAACAATTAGCAATCCTTTTTAGATCTGCACTGAGTTGTTCAGCCATACCGGACTCATGGCGAGGTGCAGTAATCCATCCAATATACAAGTCCGGTGCTCATTCGTCCCCAAACAACTACAGGTTGATAGCCCTATTGGACAACAAGCCAAAGCATTTTGCGAGTATCCTACTTGAAGAAGTAAGTTCCTGGGCCGATCAAAAAGGCCTGATTCCAAAAAACCAAACGGGCTTTACAGCAAATTCGGGCACAACCTCCAAGCTACTGGCACTATCAATATTTATTGACAAATCGCTCATCTCATCGAAGGTGGTTTTTTGTTGTTTCGTTGACTTCAAAGCCGCCTTCGATCGGGTCCCCAGGGCAGCACTTTGGGCAAAATTAACAAAATGGGGAATCCCGGCCAAACTACTGGAGGCCATTGTTCAACTGCACACCGACACCTGGATACAAGTCAAGCTTGGCACTGGCACACACCTGTCCCGAAAAATCTTAACAACAAGAGGAGTGAAACAGGGGTGTGTGCTTGCCCCATTGCTCTTTAACCTGTTTATTGCCGATCTCTCAGCAGAACTGGATGAGATAAACAGCCATTCCCCAAAGATTGGCGGTGTGCAGCTAAGTAATCTTCTGTACGCCGATGACCTTGTTCTTTTCAGTCAAACCCGAGTAGGGCTGCAACGATTGTTAAATAAATTATATAGTTACACCACTACAAACAGCCTAGAGGTTAATCTAAAGAAAACACAAGTAGTCATATTCGGCCGAAAAACATTACGGAGGTGGCGGCTGGACGTACAACGACTCCAGCCTTGTCGTAGGAAAATCTTACAAATACCTGGGGGTCAACTTCGACTCCAGGGGCACCTTCGCCAAACATCGTAGCGACATTTCAATGAAAGCCACAGCACTCCGACTGAATTTTTCAAAACTCTCGAAAAAACTGATGGGTCCGAGTCTAACCCCAATGATGGAAGTTATGAAAGCCAAAGTCGGCCCTACGCTGTCATACGGCATCGAAATCTTTAGGGGGAAAATTAGCACAACACTAAATCAACATGTGACCAAGATCTATAAAAGTGTTTTTCACATGCCAAAATCCGCATCCGCCGCACAGATTCGATTAGAATTGGGCCTTTTAAACTACGAAATTTCCAGCTTAGGTGCCTATTTAAACCTGTGCCACAAGCTAAGGCAGGCAGAAGGTGGGTCCCTTGAGTCAATGTTGTGGTCGGACATTAGTTCTAATAATCCAAGTGGGACCTACAGCAAGCTCTTCCATGACTGTGTACAGCAATTTTCAGCAAGTGACCTTTGGAACCTAAACCCCAGTCAAACGGCCTTAAAAATCAGCATCAAGAAGCGCACTCGCATGCTGTCCCATACCACAGACAAAGCTGTTCTCGCCAAACATAAGCATGCATGGGCAGTAATTAATTCCCACCAGTTGGCTACACCGTCATCATATCTGCCCTGCACATATTCTTTGTATCTAAAATTGCGTTTTCATGGCACTAAGACTGGGGGAATGGCATCTGCTGAAACATTTACCCATCTGGCGTTGCACATCAGACAACCAACAGTGCAGGGGTTGTGGAGACTCGGTGGAATCTATGGAGCATGTTGTATGCCTCTGCCCTGCACTGCTGACTCAGCGCAGATCAAAATTGAGGCCAGAATGAAACAGATTGGGAGTTCGGTCATGCAGACAGGCAATCATCGCGGCTTTGAACCCGGAGAACACAGCTCTAAATATAAGCTTCACTATTTTTATTCATTACGTATATCGCAAATTTAATCGGCAAATTGTAGGCCCGGTAGCAACTGTAAAAAGGGCCACATGTGACTAAAACAAAACTGTAGATTTATAAAGCCCAACTTTGGTTTCTTCTGTGTTCTCTGTGCCTGTAACACTAGGGTATGTGAACCCGATGATCCTCTATGGACATTGACATTTGACAGTCGTTTCAATGAATTGGTCACACTCTCCGCGTCCTCTTGTAACTCCTGGTCCTTTTTCCTCAGACTTTGACAGTAACGCTCACTCTTTTCTTTGTTTTTTTGTGTTTTTTTTACATTATTAATCCTTTTAAAAATACTTTGCTGTTGCCTAGCTTTAAAATTTCGCATCTTCATACCACTTTGGTCATTTTAATCATCTATTTTGTATATGTATGGCACGCATGTCCAGCTTTTATGATTATATTTTAATCAAATAAAGTTCTTCTTCTCGAATGACGCACACAGTAGCTCCACTTTCACACAGGCTAGCGGCCAGACTGGACTCTTTCCCTTGGTCCTCTTCATGAAAACAAGACTCCTTGCAATAATCTGAGTTCATCTTGATAGATCGCTTCTCCCAATCTATTTGGGGATTATGTTCTGTTAACCAGGGAAGGCCCAAGATTAGCTGAAACTGCGGCGCGTCGATTAAATTGAACTGCAAGAACTCCCGATGTCCATCAGGGAGAATGAGCTCCACCTTTTCAGTATGGCTCACAATTGGGCCAGAAGAAAGATTTGTTCGGTCTACTGCTCTTACCGCTTCACTTTTTGCTTTACAAATTGACTTTAACCCAATCTTAGAAGCGAACTTTAAATCGCAAAAATTTCCGGTTGCTCCAGAGTCAATCATTACTGGAATGTCTGTTTGAGTTACTGTTCCGTATTTTAACATGACTGGGAGGGTCAAATGCGGAGCTGCTGATTGCAGGGTATTTGCTAATTGATGAGTATCGGGGGTTGAGTCTTCTCTCGCATCCACCAGTCCAACCCCTCCTACTGGTGGTGCCTCAAGTTTTCCTTCAACAAAGTCTTCGGCTTCTTTGGACACATTTTAACAAAATGGCCGCTGCCTCCACAATACATACAAAGGTTATTCAACCTCCTCTTCTCTTTTTCTTCTCTAGAAAGAGGTCCACGGACTACTCCGATTTGCATGGGTTCTGGAGTTTGATTATTTTCTGCAGTTTTGGAACCTTCTGGTCTCATTCGGTCGAATCTAGGCACGCTCGGGCGAAATTCCCTTCTCTTCTCGCCTCTCCTCTCAGTTTGCCTATAATCTAGTTCTAGGACCAAATCAATTAAGGCTGAAACTTCTGTGGGTCTATTGGGTATTTGAGACAGAGCATCTTTTAGTTCGTCCTTCAACCCCCGGTAAAATAGCGCTGCTCTCTTGTTTACTGGCCAGTCTGTTTCCACTAAGAGTTTGTTAAATTGAGCCAGGTAAGCTACTAACTCCTTGTTTCCTTGTTTCAGTTCTAATAACTCATTGTCTGTTGCTTGAGCTACTTTTCTCCGATCAAAAATTCTTAAGAACTCCTTCTTAAACTCTTCAAAGTCATACAGGATGGCTGAGTCCTTAGAGACTAGCGGTAAAGACCAAGCTGCTGCGTCACCGCTCAAATAAGATAGAATAAAGGCCACCCGGGATTGTGCATCAGGGAAAAGAGCAGGTCGGCACATGAACTGAAGTGTACATTGTGTAAGAAAATTTTGGGCCTTTTGGGGGTCTCCACTGAATCGTTCTGGAGGGGCTAGCGGAATGACTGGGGACAAGGAATGTACCACCTGCGTGGTGGTCCTAGGGTAAGAAACAGGAGTGGAACTAGAAGTCTGGGAGTCTTGGGTTGAAGCAGCAAAACTAGGGCCTGAAAAATAGCCATCCATCTTACTCGCTAAGTCGGTTGTCTCCCTCCTTGACGCTATTAGGTCCTGCCTTAAACTTCTATTCTCTTCCCTAACAGCTATTAACTCCTTTTGTATTGCCTCCAAGACCCCCCCTAAGTTCTTTAGGTCGAAACCCTCTGCCATTCTGCGCAGGTGAGTAGAAGGTCGTGGGCACTTCACTCTGTCAGAGCCTTACTTGAAGTGTTCCCAAGATCCTCACAGGAGCAGAATGACGCCTTTTCCCAACGCCCCTCCAAAGACCGCTCCAAACCCTCTAAAGGTATATGAGAGCCTGAAGGAACCCCTGGGGGGGAAAGGGGAATGGGACAGAGAAGAGACAGTCTCGCCTGCGAGGTGTCCGTGTACGACTGCTTCTAGAGGACTTCCCTCTTGGTAATGATTATGTACACTGAAAGACAAAGAACAACAGTTATAAGACCCTACCCCCCCTGACAATCTTCTCTTTTAATATCTACCTTATTGGTGCCTTAACATACCCTTGCAGACTAGACTCTTGCCTCTCTCCTTTTATACTTGAGATTGGGTATCAGTTGTCTTAGAAGATGTTCTCAATAGAAAATTCTGCTTCTATTACCTATAGGATATTAAAGGATATTGTATGCAGAAGCTCTAAAACCTTTGACGCTATCCATATTATTATTTTTAATAATTCTTTATGACTCACAACATTTTTCTTTTCTTACAGATGCAACAAGACTCTCTCGTAGTAATACTGTGAACTTAGACGGTAAGTATTTCCAAGGTAATTTTCTCTTACACTAATATATACAGTTTGGTAAACTAAATATTAAATTCCTGAAAGAGGTACTTGCGCGAACTGCCAAACTATCCTTGAAGTTGTGTAGCTTCTCTTCACTGCTGTTTTCTCTCAGGTGCCGTTATGAATAGGTTTTTACAGAACTCTGGAACTCCTCAATGCTGCCAGGATCCGACGCGTAGAAAGGAAACCCCCTAACTACCGTCGGGAAAAGATACGGACGACTCTAACTAACCTAACTAGGAGCACTCATGACGCTCGGGACAAACGCACGACTGGTACCGGGGAAGTCTTTAGTGAAGTGCGCAGAGCGGAGGGCGCACTCGAGCTTCACAGAGCTCCTCGCGCACTCTGCCAGTAAACTAGAATGCTAACTGAACTCCTGCCGCCATCTTGGAATTCCGCGATCGTACTAACGCGGTCCAAGACGGATTCAGTATCTTGTTGCGGCAAGTAGCAGAGCTCCTTAATTCCTTGGCAGTAAAGATTACTCCCGCCACTTGGCTAGACACACCGCTCCCTTGATCTTGCTTCCTGACACTCACTTGGATTCCGGGTGTGCACGATAACAAGGCAATCCTCACGAAGGTCTCATGCTGCACGAAGCACACGCACACAGCGTCGATGAGACTCACTTGGATTCCGGGTGTGCACGATAACAAGGCAATCCTCACGAAAGTCTCACGCTGCACAAAGCACATGCACACAGCGTCGATGAGACTCACTTGGATTCCGGTGCACACGATAACTGGACAATCCTCACAAAGGGTTCAGGCTGCAATAAGCACACGCACACAGCGTCGCTGATCCTCGCTTGGACTCCAGGTGCCCACGATCACAGGGCACTTCTTAGGAGGGTCTCAGGCTGCAACAAGCACACACACACAGCGTCGCTGAGACTCTCCTGGAAACTTTTGTGTTCCTGAGTTTCCGCAACAGGGAGCCAGCTCACCTCGGGCCCTTGGGGATAAGTTACTTCAGGACACAGCACAGCAAAGTCCTTTCAAGCAGGGGGACACAGCTCACAGCAAAGTGCCTTTAGCCTTTCCTTGGTTAAAACAGCAAACTGCAGGCCAGCCCCAGAACACACAGCAAGGGTCAGTCCTATCCTTCAGTCTCTTCAGTTGTTTCTTCCTTGGCAAAGGTTCCTCTTGACCACGAAGTAGCTCCAGTCTTGTTCAATCTTGATCAAGCCATTCTCCAAAGTTCAGGGGCTTCAGCTCTCATAGTTATACCCCTCAATGGCTTTGAAGTCTTTGTGTTCAGGGGGCATTGACCCCTGTTCAAACCAGTTCTGGGTGCCTCCCTGCCAGTGACACCTTTATTCCTTTGATAGTGGGGGTCTGGATCCTCAATCACTCAGCAGGGGCCGGAGCCATTGGTTTATGGCTGCAGCCCAGGCCTCTTCACCTCTAGGGGCTACTCCTCCCCCTACACTCCAGATGCAGGTCAGCATGTTGCTGTCTCACCTCCTCCCCTGGGTCAAGACATTCCCCAGATCCTATGACATTGAAATCCAGACAGTCAATCCACAACCAGGCAGAGACACACAGAAATGTTAAGAGCACAAAAACCCAGCCACTTCTAAAAGAGTGGCTTCTAAACACACAATGCAAAAACCACCTTCATAAAAAGATGTGTTATTACACTGTGAGTTCAGGCATACTAAACGTCACCTCTCCATCTTAAGCCTTTGGGAAGATAGGCTGGAAAACATATTACACAGCCTCCCCATTCTGTCCTATGGGCAAGATGGCCTTTCAACAGTGAAAAACGAAATGGAGATTATTTCACTGTCAGGACATGATACACACCTTAGTACATGTCCTACCTTTCACATACACTGCACCCTGCCCAGGGGGTACCTTGGACCTACCACAGGGGTGTCTGATGTGCATAGAAAGGGAAGGGTAAGGTCTGGCAAGTGGGTACACTTGTCAGAATAACATGGCAGTTTAACAAACTGCGCGCAGGCACTGCAATGTCAGGCCTGAGTTCCCTTTCAAAGCTACTTGTGTGGGTGGCACAAATAGTGCTGCAGGCCCACTAGTAGCATTTGCATTACCAGCCCTGGCACACATAGTGCACTTTACTAGGGACTTTACTAGTAAGGCAAACATACCAATCATGGACAACCAATTACCATTACACTTTATACAGGGAGCACTTGCACTTTGACACTGTTTAGCAGTGGCAAAGTGTCCAAAGCATCTAAGATGGCAAAACAATGTCAGAAAAAAGGTCTAGGGGAAAAGCAAAAAGTTTAGGGAACTTTAGCCAAAAGGGCCAAGTCCCACACATCCCCCTCCCAGCCAAAAGCCAGGGTAGACCAATCAACTACCTTGTTGGACTTCCCTGCTTAGGGCAATAGAACACGGATGCAGGCCCGCTACCACAGGGACACCCTCCGGTTCTATGCCTTCCTGACCCCAGGGGATTCTCTTGGTCACTACTCCCTGGGTCAACTATGCCGCTCCATGGGTACTTCCAGTCAGTTGGGGCCTCTCGAGGGGTGCTGGCCCCTTGCCAACCCCCACCTAGAGCAGTATCCCTGGAAGACCCATCAGTCAGGACACTGTTCCCAGTTATCCTGTCCTCCAGGTTAGATGTGGGTGTACCCTGGTCACTTCTAGGGGACCCAGCTCTACTAGCTGGACACAGTCCCACAGGTTTTCCCACGGGGGGACACCTTCCTCCCTTAACCTTCCATTTAGATTTTTGTGCCTGCCATTTAGGAATGGCACCCACAAACTTCAGGACCGCAGGAGCTCTGGGGACAGACGCCCCACGCCCTCCTGACGCTAGGTGTTCTTCCTCGCACAGCTGGCAAGTAGGCGCTAGGCCTCCCACCTTGTGCTCCTGTAAGGAACCCTCCAGTCTCTGGGGTGGGGTGGTGAACCCCTGGGGATGCTGCTCACACTCCCTCCCACTCCTTTGAGACAGGGCGCTAGCCCGCATGCCCCCCCACTACTCTGGGACCTAACGGTTCTACTTCACCTCTCTTCCGTCTCTAGGGCCTTTTCAGACCCTTGGACTCATGACGAGGGGTCCGGCTCTTGTGCCAGCTCCCGGGAATCAAAGAGCTTGCACCCTAACACAGGTTGGCGCAATCCTGGAAAACAATTACTGAGCCTAGGCTCCCTAGGGGAAAAGTTGAACAACCCCTTCAAATCATTTGCCATGCTCACCAACACCCAGTCATCCAGTGCACGCTTGTACTCATCCACACTTGGCACTGGCTGTACGCTGCCACCATTCAAACTGGACTCTGCCTGTTTAACCTTAATGTCCAGTTCCCTCATGCTTAACTCATGAGCTAAGAGAATCTTTTTCTCTTCCAAGGCGAGAGCGTTCCTGCTCTCCTCTGCTCGCTTTTCACTTTCAATGAGCAGCTTCTTCTCTTCTGCTTGAGCTTTAAGTTTTAAAACCTCCAACTCATGCTCTCTGGCCCTTTGGTTTTCCTCCAACTCCTCTGGTGAAAAACTCCTCCCTGAATGGCTACTACCAGCCCCTAAGACTGGTCCCTCCACTGGCAAATCCTGTGGACCAAATCCATTCCCTGGGTCATCCTCATCCACCTCAACATCACCCGTCTCCTGAGCCCCTTTGGCTTCCCACCAGGCCCTCAAGGCCATTTGCAGCTCCTCCTTCTTGGCGCTACTTTCGTTGGGACATCCCAAAGCTCTGCAGAATTGCCTCAATTGATCAACTTTGTAGGTAAGCAATGCCTCAATGTCGAATTCTAATTCTGTAGCCTCACTGGCTACTTGACTCCTCTGAGACATGTTGTGTGGCTTAAAGGTTGCTCAAAAATAGAACCAACTAGAACTAACAAATCAAGAACACAATATGTGGTTGCGTCGTGGTCTGCGCTAAACTTGTGATGTACACCAATTACTGTGAATTAATTTGCAAATACACGTTTCAATCCCACACCGCTGACCACCAAATGTTAGACCCGGGATCCCTGGTTGGCTGAGGTAGGTACCTTAGGCCAAATAGGGACCCGCGTTTCCACACCAGGGAAAGGAAGGACCCCTTCTCAGATAGCCCCCGCTCACCCCCTTGGTAGCTTGGCACGAGCAGCCAGGCTTATCTTCAAGGTAAATGTGTAAAGTATTTGCAACCACGCTCACAGCAACCCAATGATGACACCACAAATAGACTCCACACGAGTTTTATAAAAACGAGTATAAATTTTATGTAAAAAGATATACGATAAGACCACACGATATAAATCCAACATATGCGTATTTGTAATATTATTCCTGGCCGGTTGTTGGGCCAGCCAGCCCTTGTAAGTTCTGACGATATTAATGAGCACTTCTACACATTCCACTGTAATCCTAATACCATGTTATGCAGTTCGTAATGCTAGAATCAGGCACTTGTGCAATGTAAAAATAATGCAATGCGTAACGCGACAGTCAGGCACTTTGCAATGTAAGAATAATGCAATGCGTAATACAACCACCAGGTACGTCGTTATGCAGAAATAAGGCAATGCGTAATACACTAATCAGGTAGTTCGTTATGCAGGAATAATGCAATGCGTCATACGACAATCAGGTAGTTCGTTATGCAGAAACAATGCAATGCGTCATACGACAATCAGGTAGTTCGTTATGCAGAAATGATGCAATGTGTAATACGACAATCAGGTAGTTCGTTATGCAGAAATAAGATAATGCGTAATACACTCCGGCACTGATCACGGTGCCTCAGGCGGTCTCTCCGCCACTCCTTCTGACTCGCAGTCAGCTTCTGTCAACAGTTGCCCCCAACACGGGTATGGTGTAACAAAAAGTGCAGGTCCGTACTCCGGCCCCGGTACTGCCACTCCCTTGGCAATACGGGCTGCGATACGAGCCGAAGCAGAGGCTCGCGCTGCTGAAATGAGAGAGAGGCTGAGAGCGTCTCCCTCCGAGCCCGCACCACGCCCCAGGCGTCGACACACATTACCTGGGGGGCACAAACCCACTCTCCTCTCCTCTTCCAATGACTTGGGCCTCAGATGCAATCTTTGCGAATGGGCAACGGCGGGCTCGGGCCGGCGGCTCAGCTCCTCCGAGGCTGCCGGTCTGGGCCGCTACTGCTACGAAGATCTCAGGCTGCCACAGGGCACACGCACACAGCGTCGCTGAGACTTCCTTGAGCTTTGGGTGCACGATCATCGGGCACTCCACACAAAGGTCTCAGGTTGCACGAAGAACACACACACAGCGTCGCTGAGGCTCACTTTAACTCCAGGTGCGCGTTAACAAGGCAATCCTCACGAAGGTCTCACGCTGCACAAAGCACACGCACACAGCGTCGATGAGACTCACTTGGACTCCGGGTGCACGATAACAAGGCAATCCTCACGAAGCTCTCACGCTGCACAAAGCACACGCACACAGCATCGATGAGACTCACTTGGATTCCGGGTGTGCACAATAACAAGGCAATCCTCACGAAGGTCTCACGCTGCACAAAGCACACGCACACAGCGTCGATAAGACTCACTTGGATTCCGGGTGTGCACGATAACAAGGCAATCCTCACGAAAGTCTCACGCTGCACAAAGCACACACACACAGCGTCGATGAGACTCACTTGGATTCCGGTGCACACGATAACTGGACAATCCTCACACAGGGTTCAGGCTGCAAAAAGCACACGCACACAGCGTCGCTGATCCTCGCTTGGACTCCAGGTGCCCACGATCACAGGGCACTTCTTCACGAGTGTCTCAGGCTGCAACAAGCACATGCACACAGCGTCGCTGAGACTCTCCTGGAAACTTTTGTGTTCCTGAGTTTCCGCAACAGGGAGCCAGCTCACCTCGGGCCCTTGGGGATAAGTTACTTCAGGACACAGCACAGCAAAGTCCTTTCAAGCAGGGGGACACAGCCCACAGCAAAGTCCCTTTAGCCTTTCCTTGGTTAAAACAGCAAACTGCAGGCCAGCCCCAGAACACACAGCAAGGGTCAGTCCTATCCTTCTGTCTCTTCAGTTGTTTCTTCCTTGGCAAAGGTTCCTCTTGACCACGAAGTAGCTCCAGTCTTGTTCAATCTTGATCAAGCCATTCTCCAAAGTTCAGGGGCTTCAGCTCTCATAGTTATACCCCTCAATGGCTTTGAAGTCTTTGTGTTCAGGGGGCACTGACCCCTGTTCAAACCAGTTCTGGGTGCCTCCCTGCCAGTGATACCTTTATTCCTTTGATAGTGGGGGTCTGGATCCTCAATCACTCAGCAGGGGCCGGAGCCATTGGTTTATGGCTGCAGCCCAGGCCTCTTCACCTCTAGGGGCTACTCCTCCCCCTACACTCCAGATGCAGGTCAGCCTGTTGCTGTCTCACCTCCTCCCCTGGGTCAAGACATTCCCCAGATCCTATCACATTGAAATCCAGACAGTCAATCCACAACCAGGCAGAGACACACAGAAATGTTAGAGCACAAAAACCCAGCCACTTCTAAAAGAGTGGCTTCTAAACACACAATGCAAAAACCACCTTCATAAAAAGATGTGTTATTACACTATGAGTTCAGGCATACTAAACGTCACCTCTCCATCTTAAGCCTTTGGGAAGGTAGGCTGGAAAACATATTACACAGCCTCCCCATTCTGTCCTATGGGCAAGATGGCCTTTCAACAGTGAAAAACGAAATGGAGATTATTTCACTATCAGGACATGGTACACACCTTAGTACATGTCCTACCTTTCACATACACTGCACCCTGCCCAGGGGGTACCTTGGACCTACCATAGGGGTGTCTGATGTTCATAGAAAGAGAAGGGTAAGGTCTGGCAAGTGGGTGCACTTGTCAGAATAACATGGCAGTTTAACAAACTGCAATGGCAGGCCTGAGTTCCCTTTTCAAAGCTACTTGTGTGGGTGGCACAAATAGTGCTGCAGGCCCACTAGTAGCATTTGCATTACCAGCCCTGGCACATATAGTGCACTTTACTAGTGACTTTACTAGTAAGGCAAACATACCAATCATGGACAACCAATTACCATTACACTTTATACAGGGAGCACTTGCACTTTGACATTGTTTAGCAGTGGCAAAGTGTCCAAATCATCTAAGTTGGCAAAACAATGTCAGAAAAAAGGTCTAGGGGAAAAGCAAAAAGTTTAGGGAACTTTAGCCAAAAGGGCCAAGTCCCACACAGTGTATCTCCTTATGTGAACTATTTATATTTTACACTATAAAGTTACTTTGAAGCCTCAGGTGGTGCAAACATATAATTTAATTAGAATAAATCAACAGAGGGTAACAACATTTAGACAGATCATATTTCTTTATTTCTTTTTAGAGTGAAACATATTATCAGAACACAGTAACAAATTACAAGTATACAAAAATGTATTTCTAACCGTAATTTTCAAACAAAAAGGCATGAAGGACGGACGCCGCTAGTCAAGTCAAGACGGAGTAAATTGAAATGTTTGGGAGACTTATGGTCCCACTAACGCAGTGATTTTAATACACAACGGATGAGAGAGCGTACACATCAAAATTCCAAAACGGCTGTCTTCAAATATTTGTTTGAACAAAAGAAAATATATATAACTGAACCCTTACAGTGTGGGGATGGAGCCATAAGGCCCAGCGAGGGACTCACTTATCCATAAGGATTCTCTTGTTGAAAGATAACTCCATGAGTTTGACCGGTCACATTGAAAAAGGTTTTTTGAAAGAGAGACATAGAGAAATGCTGTCTTGAAAAAGGTGGTTATTTTTTAGAAGAAGAGCGCCGAAACGCGTTGACGCACTGAATTAACTAAATCCATCTAACAATCTGCCATTTTTGATAAGGAAGCTTGCACCAATCACTTGCCTGTTGTTTGATTTCTCTTATGGATTAGTTTACGAACTATAAAGAAATACATTGTCGTTTATGTTTTGTGTCTCTCTTTTTCTTTTTTTTATTTCTCCTCTTTATTTCCTATTTGTACATATGGTTGATTCACTACGCACTTTATGAGATTGTACAAAATATTGATGGTATTATTGTATTGAGATCTGCTTGCTCACCTGACAATCTAATATTTTTTACCTTTGTCTATACAAAGAAAATGCTGTTATAAAATGGTCTTGCTATGTGAAGCAATATTTTAATTTATGACTTATCGAATGTACGATACGATTTTTTAAGCACCAATTTTAATAAAATATATTTTTCCAACATTTGAGCATCTGTGGCATCAGAATTATAGAGTTGTTGGGCTGTGACGTGTGGAGTCTGAATGTAAGTGTTTCTATGATCAAATTACCAAGGGAAATTTTTCTCTTTTTTGGTAAACGTAATTGAAAACACAATAAATGGTCTGCTAATGAAAAATGTTTATACAAGATTTTAAACAGACATAGACACAGGAGCTGACATTACTCCTGACATTTCTACATTAGGCCAATCGGTGGGGCAGACCATCATCAGGACAATATTGTACTTCACCTCAAATTTTGTAAAATCTACAAAAAAGTCAATGCAGATGATACCATGCGACAATAAATTACCAGCACTCTTAACCAAAATGACTTAGCATGAGGATTATGTGGTGTATCTCACCTATGTGTAAATCTAGGGGGCTGATTAGGATGGCGGGCGGACTTATGTCCGCCCGCTTCGCTATCGGGAATCGGGACCGCCCGACAGGCTGTCGGCGGTCCCGACATAGGCATCACAATGCAATCGCCACCACGGCGGTCACAATGCCTATATTTTGTATTGCGGCGGGTGCTTCTGGCTGCAGCACCCGCCGCAAGATAAAAAGGGGTCACTGCACATATCCCTGCACTACGTGGCAGGCACCATGCGGTGCCTGCCACATGGTGCAGGAACATGTAGGGGGGCACCATAAGTGCCCCCTGGTGCCCACATCGGAGGGCAGGGGGGAAGGAGGGCCCACTGCAGGCCCCCAAAGTCCCTTTCCACCCGCCTTTTCATGACACCACCATGGTAGGGACTACAGCTCCCCTCTGCCGCACTGGCAGGCTCAAGGAGCGTGGTGGTCAGTCCTAATGTGGCGGGCAGGAAACTTGCTTAGAATGGGGGTGAGACCGCCACCGACGGGCTGTCGGTGGCGGTCTCACTGCCATCCTAATCAGCCCTTTGATGTCAGCTGTACTACATACCGGTATTCGGACAAAATATCGACAAAAAAATATTGAGAGGCACAAATATCGAGCTGTAAATATCGTGATGTACAAATATCGTGTGCAAAAATATCATTGACAAGAATATCCCTTTTAAGGTAAGTAATATAGATATCAAAAATATCTATGCTGTTAATATTGATGTTAAAAATATGTTGTTACTATAGTTTACAAAAGTATCATTGTTAATAGTATCGTTTTTAAATTATTTTTAAGTATTTTTGTATACATTTTATTTGTATATGTTATAAATTGTTTGTATAATTATTGTTAATGTTTTTAATATATACAGTTAATTTTGAGTTCGTTTTTAAATATAATTTAATAGTTTATTGTTATTGTCAGTGCCGTAATGAGTTGTGGGGTTTATGGGGGTACAGGGTGGGAAGTAAATTCATTATAATTAATTAATAATACATTTTTTTATTAATATTAAATATTTAATTGATAATTATTTTAATTGTGTAATTCATATTTTTATTAGGTTAAGATTTAGGTGTGGGTTGTGAGGTTTGTAGGGTTATTGGGTGTGAAGTAATTTAATTATAATCAATAATTTGTTTTTAATTGTTATTAATTATTTAATTGATAATTATGTAAATTGTGTAATTAATTTAATTATTTATTTATATTTTAGGGGTCAGTTTTTTTAGTAGAGTAAAGGTTGTGAAGGAAATTAGTTCTAATAATTAATCATTAATGTAAACTATTAATAATGATTTAATTGATAATTAATTATGTTAACTGTGTAGTTATATTATTTTGTACGTTATATATTAGGTGCAGGTTGTTGGGTTTGTAGGGGTAAAGGATTGGAAGTTAAATATCATAAATGTTTTATTAGTTAATTGTTATTAATTGTTTAATTGATAAATAATTATGTAAATAAGACATGTTTTATTTATATATCAGGTGCGCGTTGTTGCATTTGTAGGGTTAAAGGGTGGGAAGGTAATTAAATATAATTATTTTATTATTAGTTAATTATTTTTAATGTTTAATCGATAATTAAATATGTAAAATGTGAAAGTATTACAATATTCAAGATATATTTTAGGTGTGTGTTTAGTTTGTAGAGGTTTAGGGTAGAAAGTTATTTAAGTTATGATAAATGAAAAAAAACAACATTTTTTTAAAGTGTATTATTTATTATGTTATGTGATAATTGTGTCATGCTTTTTAATTGTATATTACATTACATGTGTTTCTTATGATTGTTATAATATTGTGTGGTGTTTTAATTATATTAATATTTTTTAATTTACAATATTTATTAAACATTGTAATAAATACGTAATTTTGTTATTTTAAAAAATATATATGTATTTTATAATTAAATATTTATATTTCTTGTTATTTGATGTAGTTATTTAAACATTTTATTTGCTTGAAGTGAACTACTGTCTCACTACTGTTGCACTGACTGAAGTGGGAATAGAAAATGTTACCCTTCTGCAGTCCAATGCTTTCTCTACTGTTGCACAGTCTGGAGTGGGAATAGTACATTTTACCCCTCCTGAGTCCAACCCTTTCCCTACGGTTGCACACACTTGAGTGGGAATAGTACATTTTACCTCTCCACAATCCAACGCTTTCCCTACTGTTGCACTGCCGGAGTGGCTATAGTAATTTGTACCCCTTTTAAATCCAACGCTTTCCCTACTGTTGCACCAACTAGAGTGGGATTAGTAAATTGTTACCCCACGACAATCCAACACTTTCTCTACTGTAGCACCGACTATGGCGGGAATAGTAATTTGCACCCCTCATGAGTCCAACGCTTTCCCTACTGTTGCACAGACTGGAGTGGGAATAGTAAATTGTTACCCCTTCGCAATCTAACACTTTCCCTACTGTTACACCGACTGGAATGGCAATAGATATTTGTTGCCCTCATGAGTCCAACGCTTTCCCTACTGTTGCACGGACTGAATTGGGAATAGTAATTTTTACCCCACTGAGCCCAACGCCTTCCCTACTGTTGCGTAAACTGGAGTGGGAATAGTAAATGTTACCTTTCCTGAGTCCTGTTGCAGAGATTGGAGTGGGAATAGTATGTGTATTATTGCTACAATTTTAAAGTTCTGTTTATATTGATTACATTTATATTATTATGATGTTTTGTGTATTTAAGATATATCATTTTTTATTTAGCAATGTTTGTAATATGCAATATTTTAAAGTTTACAAAAAATTAGGAAATTATAATATAAATTTAAATTATAATTTTAATAATAGTTTTAAAATATATATGTTCAATAAACATACACATATAGGTATGTATGAGTAACGGAAAGGCTGTTGGAAACCGACATCGTAATCCTGAGGACTGAAACGCCGTCCATAGGGGGTTACGGTGCGGTTCCAACCGACAGGAATACTCCGCGAGTCGGTCGGAACTGAGTCGGAATGACCAGCGGGTTCACGTTCCGACCGCGAACATCGTACTTGGGCTGTAAACTGACCGAGTCGGTCGGAAGGGTTCCGACTGTCGGTCGAATGCTTTCCGACCGACAGCGTAATGAGCCCTTTAATGTTTATTACTTTTAATCATATAAGGCCTCATTATGATTTCGGTCGGATGAGCGTCCTACCGTCATCGTATTGGGCAGGTGTTTGACTGACTACATGTCGGTGGTTACACCTGCCCAATTACAATGCGACCACTATGGAGGCGGTCGGAAAGCTGCTCTGTTGCCCTAGAAAAGGGCTGCAGCACATGCCACAATGCAAAAGAGCAGTTTTCAAAAATCCATGCACAGTGTGTCAGGCACCATGTGGTGCCTGGCACATGATGCATGGATGTTTGGGGGGGCACCATATGTGCCCCCCTGGGCCCATAGCGGAGGCTCACCGGGGATGGGGGCCCTGCTAGGGGCCCCTAAAGTCCAATGTCATCTGCCTTTACATGGCGGTTGGACAGCCATGTAAAGGCAGAGGGAAGAGGGCCATCGTAATCTCTACGGCGATGCCCGAGCAGGCACCACCTCTATTTTAGGGATTACTGTCCCACCGCTGACTCGACGGGCTCCTTGAGCCCGTCGGAAATGCAGCGGTCGGTCCCTACGACAGGTGCCCCCGACCGCTGGATCATAATCCAGCGGTTGGACCGCTTCTTTGGATGTTGGTAATAAGGCCCATATATGTTTAAAAAATGATGTATTTGTCTTGATGTTAGTGAATAACAATATTTTTTTCGATCTTTCAGTTATTTACATTACAATATAAGATAAGGATATTTTTGTGTTTGATATTTTTTGACTTGATATTTATATACCACTATATTTGGGGTTTTGATATCTTGTCAGTGAACCCTACATGCCAAGGGGAAAGGAAATGTACAGGCTAGTAATATCTGCTAACTTATGTCACAGAAAGTTATGCAGTAAGGCACAAAGATACTGATTAATTAAGAAGCCATCATTAAGAAATTATTCAATCTTAGAAGAGGAACAAAACCAATGCTCATTAAATCACAGAGTGCTGAACCGATAGCTCCAGGGAGCACAGTCAAATGAAAACCAATGGTGACTGATTAATGGGAAAACAAAAATGCTCACAGGAAACTTGTCTGATGAATACAAAGATTAATAAACTCACAAGCCCCATAAGGAGGAATCACAAAGCCTGCTAAATTCAATTCGTTAAGACTAAAAAATAATAAAGGCGATCTCTAATCATTGCTGTGGACTATTGGAAGGATCTTGCTGTAGCAATAAGACAAGAAAACAAAGATGACTCCGAAGTAAGAAACACTTCTAACTTGAAGTCCTGAAGTTCAAATCCTCAAGCACAGACACAAACATATGCAGATACAACACATCACTGTGGAGCTCTCTTTCACTTGCGGTAAGATCACAACATACTCTCCTCTTCTTCATGAAGCATTTAACAACTAACATCTTTGGACTATTCCTGCTCTAAAATATGACAACTAACAGATCATAATCCAGAATTATTGCATATTATACTGTGTTCATATTTTGTTCCTATGTTCTACTCTTAGTGACACGTAGTATGGCATTTGTTCTATTCAAAGCGCACTAAAATGTATTGGTGTCGCAGTGCTACAAAAAACAGTTAAATAAATTAATATGAATCCTGAACCAATGCTAATTCCGATTGAGACTTTAGTGGCTATTCTAGGATGCTGCTTTCTCTCAAACGAGGTTGAGCCCTCACATGTAGAAAGACTATGAACATGATGAAGCATGCCATCTACTGGTGGGTGAGGGCCATGCATCTTTAAAAGATCATTTTCATAGGCTTTTATCACCTGGACCCACCATTAACTTTTCTTACGGCTTACACTCCTCTTTTTGTCCTGGAGCATTATGATCGCTAGTAGGATGTTCCACCTCTTAGAGCAGATTAAGAAGGTTTAGCTACAGCACATGTTTCAGTAGAAGAGCAGTGGTGTTCTAGTCTTTAGAGGTACTCCTACCCCCGTAGGCTTTATGTAAAGTACATTAAGTATGGAACTATAGTATTGATTCAACCACATTTCAGTGGAGTGCATTCACAGATGGGGGTCATATTCTTGCTGCCTTGTTTGGCTGTCTCTGCAACTACTAGATTTCAGTTTTGGAAAGTTCTGCAAAGCTAAAATAATAATAGTCCAAACTTGAAAGAAGCAACATGTAGCCACCTACAATTTTTTGCAGGAATCAAAAAGTGATAGCACCATCCTTAGCATAGTCAGTTGATGGTTCATGTTCTTCATCACTTTATTGATCTGAGCTATAAATGAGACCTGTGTCCAGGTACCAGATCTTTCTTACCAACATGGAGGCATCAGCTCGAATTCTTTCCCAGGTGAAAGTCACGGTGCTTCTGTTGTTCCTGCTCAGCACCAAAACCTCTGTTTCTCTGTTTAAGACCACTTGAAACAGAGTTAGCTTACCCTCATTTATTGGTGGATTGTATGTTTTGTGATTCGACGAAGCGGTAAATATGAATATTTAGATTGTCAGATTTGAAAAAACGGTGCCCGTGGGAAGTTAGGTGTGATCCCTGTAGTACCGGAGTGGCATGTGGGCTAGCTAGCATTTGAGAGTAAGGATCGTTTCCATCAAACTAAGATTCTCATTGCCCAAGTCATTCTTATAGGTGTTTAAGAAGTATTTGGAGTTGGTCTATAGAAACACATGTCAACACTTTCTTCAAGTCCCTCAGTCTACATAGCATGAATAGGTCACTCATCCTGATGATGGTGCAGTTCAGTGACCTGACCTGGGTATGGGTAAAGCAATGATCTAATCAGGAGAGCAGGCTAACAACAGGTGGTGATTGTTGAGGTTTGTGTGTACAACTTCTAGGGCTGAACTGGGAATAAAAAGCAGCCTTGGCACAAATGTTCAACCCAGCCCCCCTCTCTTTCTGTCTCTTTCGTTTCTGTCTTTTTCTTTCCGCTCTCTCTTCTTTTCACTCTTTTAGGATCTAGTTACGATAGGAAATTGATTTTTTGGTTTGCTAATAACTTTTGCGCCATTTGATAAATCTTCACAAAACGTTAAAAAAAAAAAAAGTTCATCCGCCACATCTCCTTTGTGGACAGTTTTGGGGTGGTCTGTCAAGCGGAGCTGAGAAAGAAAGTCCCAAAATGCAAAGTTATAGATACTTGAGTTAACTGTAACTGGTGAATTTCAATGTTTTTTTTTGTTGTTAAAAATGTTACGTTTTAACTGACATTCACCAGTTAAAACATTTACCTAACTATAACCTTTGTTTTTTCTGTAAATATATTTCAATTATGGCCTTTTTTTTTTCTTTACATTTTACAATACGGGATAGTGGAGGCAATTCTCACCAATTTTTTTTTTTTTTTTTAGATATTTTAATTATTAGTTTTATATATAAAATAGCTTTGTTATTTGTGATTTCTGTGAAACATCTGATTTCGAAATACTAGAAATAGAATGTCAACCCGAGAAGGTTGGCACTCTCGTAATGTTTACATATATAGGCACTTCAGCAATGGCACTTTAAATTAGGAACTGGAGGAAAAAATCGTAAAAATGCTGCTTGAAAATGGTGTGATTACTGTATTGAAATACAATGCATTTTTGATAATTATTTTACAAGTTACAATGTTTTGTTGTGCCACGCACAATTTAATGTCTTTTATGTACCTCCTGTTTGTAATGATTTTAATTAAACAACAATAAAGTATTCTTTCTTTCAGTGAATATATGTGTGTGTGTATATATATATACACATATACATATTACAAAAAGAGTTGCCTCTAGGTGGGATGCACTCCCAGGTGGAAATTACGCCAAAGCAAGGGCACACGCCATGAACAAAGTCCTTTTCTTGTTTCCTGCCAGACGCGTTTCGGGCCAACGCCCTCTTCAGTGGCAGACCATGTGACGTGCCGGCGTGCGGCAACCACCAGTAAATCCCGTAATAATTATGCTCAGGTGAACCACCCGAAGCAATGCTTCCTGGGACTGGTGGTTCATATACATATATATATTCACTGAAAAAACCATAGGTTTCAGACACGTTATAGTTAGAAATTAGCATTTAAAAAACCTTTGAAATTCACTGAAAAAACCATAGGTTTTAGGGACAGTTATAGTTAGTTGGACATTGCACTCGTACAAAACCCGTGAAATTCCCCCGTTATAGTTAGTTCAGCTAACTATAACTCGCGCCCCCGCAATGCACTGCTGATGACGTCACATATTACATCACTCATGACATGGTCAGTGACATCACTGATGACATCACTGATGACATCTCAAATGACAACACTGATGACATCATCCAGTGACTGTGTGTTTCTGTAAAGTTTAAATATGTTTAATATATATAGGGAAAGGCGTATTGAAGAATGAGTGGGTGTATAAGTGTCTGAATGGATGATTTAGTACGTGCGTGACTGACTCTACAAGTGAGTGATTAAACGTATCTTACTGAATGCATGGGTTAGTGACTAAACTGTGTGAATGTCTGTATCCGTCTGTTGGTGTGTAAGTGGATGCATGGATTTGCGAATAGCTACATGAGTGTCTATATGGGTTATTGATTGGTTCTATGAGTATCTGTATGGGTGCCTGAGTGTTTGTGTGGATGGGGTGTGTGCGACTGTGCATAGATGTGTGAGTGGGTGATTCACTGGGTGGATGGTTTCAAGAGTGCATCTGTGATAGACTGTATGGGTGGGTAAGTGTGTGTAAGAGTGTGTTAGTGAGTGAATGTATGTCCCAGTGGTACATGTGTGAGTAACTACATATGTGAAAGGCAGTATATATGTGTATTGGAGTATATAAATAGCTATAAGCGAGAGTGAGTGATTGTGATAGTGGCTGTATGGATGAGTGTGTGCTTGTATCAGTGATTGTATAAGAGCGTAACAATGTGCTAGTATTTGTATGATTAAGTGAGCTGGTGTGTGTATAACTGTATAGGTGAGTAAATGGCAGTGTGTTTAATTATTTGCATGACTGACTAGGTGTGAGTACCTCTATGGATGAGTGGCGCTGTTTGAGTGTCTATATAGGAGTAAGAGTGCATATGATAGTCCTGTACTGAGTGACCATAAGTATGAGTGACTGTACGGGTGAGTGAGTGGATGTGTGTGTGTAGACCTAAGAATCAGTGAGTGGGTATGTAGTTATTGGTGTTGGAGTGTCTATGGTTTTGCGAATGGCACTCTGTAATTTAGATTGGGTGTATCAAAGGTTATATTAGGGTGTGAGGAGCTGCATCAGATTATCACGTGGATGATGTCATCAGTGATGTCATTTGAGATGTCATCAGTGATGTCATCAGTGATGTCACTGACCATGTCATGAGTGATGTAATATGTGACGTCATCAGCAGTGCATTGCGGGGCGCGAGTTATAGTTAGCTGAACTAACTATAACGGGGGAATTTCACGGGTTTTGTACGAGTGCAATGTCCAACTAACTATAACTGTCCCTAAAACCTATGGTTTTTTCAGTGAATTTCAAAGGTTTTTTAAATGCTAATTTCTAACTATAACGTGTCTGAAACCTATGGTTTTTTCAGTGAATTTCAAAGGTTTTTAAAATGCTAATTTGTAACTATAACGTGCCTGAAACCTACGGTTTTTTCAGTGAATTTCAAAGGTTTTTTAAATGACAATTTTTAAATGTATTAATTTTTATATTAATTTTTTTCACACTGATTTACTACATTTTTAGAAACAATTTCTTTTACATATTTTATTTTTTAAATTACATTGTAATTACATTATACATTACATTACAAAAATACTTTCTCAGAATGAATTACTTTAGTTTAAATACTTTGCACATAGGCAATAGACTTTTAAGTACAGTAGTTACAGTTGTTGCAATGGGCAACACATTTTCATACACAATACAACATTCAGCTCAATGTGAATTTCTAGTTAAATGCAATTAGTTACTTTATGGATTACTTTTCTAACCACAGGACTGGATCCTAGATTCAGTCCTGGTACATCTCCTGTAAACAGTTGAGTAAAAGCGTTTTGGTTACAGTCGTGATTTTTAAGCAATATTATTGTATTTTAAAAGTTGACACTTAGAAACTTTTTCTCATAGAATCACCAATGTTATCCTATGGAAGGAAATTCACTTAGCAGGTAAAAACTGTTATCGTTACTTTTTCTTACTCAGTGTTGGATCCTGGATCCAGCACTGGTGCATCTCCTGTAAACAGTTGAAAGAATGCGTTTAAGTCATACAGGCGATTTTTAAGGAATATTTGTAGTTTGTGAAAATCGACACTTTGAAACTTTTCTGCTGAAAACCAGACAATGGATTCCTATGGAAGAAAATATAAGTTACTGGTAAGTACGGTTAAAATTACTTTTCAGGACCAGTACTGGGCTGAAAGATACAGCACTGAGGTCTCTCCTTATAACAGGTGAGTAAATCGGAATTCGTATTTCGGCTGATTTTAGAGGAATATTTGTATGTTTCAAAAATCAACACTTAGAAACTTTTTCAGCAAAAAGCAGGCAATGATATCCTATGGAAGGAAATTCAAGTGACTGGTAAGTACGGTTAAAATTACTTTTGAGGATCAGTACTGGGCTGAAAGATGCAGCACTGAGGTCTCTCCTGATAACAGATGAGTAAATCGGAATTCGTATTTCGGCTGATTTTAGATGAATATTTTAAAGTTCCAAAACTCCACACTTAGAAGAATTTCCAAGTGAAACCAGTCAATGTTAGCCTATGGAAGGAAATTCAAGTTACCGGTAAGTACGGTTAAAATTACTTTTCAGGACCAGTACTGGGCTGAAAGATACAGCACTGAGGTCTCTCCTGATAACAGGTGAGTAAATCGGAATTCGTATTTCGGCTGATTTTAGATGAATATTTTAAAGTTCCAAAACTCCACACTTAGAAGAATTTCCAAGTGAAACCAGTCAATGTTAGCCTATGAAGGAAATTCAAGTTACTGGTAAGTACGGTTAAAATTACTTTTCAGGACCAGTACTGGGCTGAAAGATGCAGCACTGAGGTCTCTCCTGATAGCAGGTGAGTAAATCGGAATTCGTATTTCGGCTGATTTTAGAGGAATATTTTAAAGTTCCAAAACTCCACACTTAGAAGAATTTCCAAGTGAAACCAGTCAATGTTAGCCTATGGAAGGAAATTCAAGTTACTGGTAAGTACGGTTAAAATTACTTTTCAGGATTAGTACTGGGCTGAAAGATGCAGCACTGAGGTCTCTCCTGATAACAGGTGAGTAAATCAGAATTCGTATTTCGGCTGATTTTAGAGGAATATTTGCACAATGGTGAAGGGAGGGGCGGGGCCTGAGGTGACATCTGTGCAAACGCGCCCCGTGGCGCGTTTTAAGTTGGGGGATTAAGTCCCCTTGAATCATGAGGGTCCCTACGGGCCAACTAGCCCACCAGGAACCTCCAGTATGCGCCAGGGGCTGCGTTGCAGAGACATGTACAGGGGCCACACCCCTTTTACACCTCTCTGCAACGCAGCTCTGTGGCGCTTTCTGGACGTACCTGTTGGGCTAGTTGGCCCCAGGGACCCTCAGGATTGAAGAGGATTTAATTCCCCATCTTAAAACGCGCCACGGGGCCTGTTTGCACACATGTCACCTGAAGCCCCACCCCTCCCTTCACCACTGTGCAAACGCGCCCGTGGCGCGTTTTAAGTCGGGGTTTAACTCCCCTTGAATCCTGAGGGACCCTGGGGTGCAACTAGCCCACCATATACCTCCAAAAGCGCCATAGAGCTGCGTTGCAGAGAGGTGTAAAAGGGGCGTGGCCTCTGTACACCTCTCTGCAAGGCAGCCCCTGGCGCATACTGGAGGTTCCTGGTGGGCTAGTTGGCCCCAGGGACCCCAGTATTCAAGGGGAATCGTTCCCCTCTCTGCAAACGCGCCAGGGGCGCGTTTGCAGAGTGGTGAAGGCAGGGGCGGGGCCTACGGGCCCGATCGTTTTTTTGTTTTTGTTTTTTTCCCCTGAAGGGGAGCTGTGTAGCCCCCTTCCTTTTTCCTATTTTTAGGCCCTGGGGACCCCATCCCCCAGGGCCTTACCCCTATCTCAAATTAAAATAAAATAAAAAAAACGGGGAAGGGGGCCGCGTGGCCCCCTTCCCTGGGCCTGTATTGGCCCCGGGGACCCCATCCCCGGGGCATGGCCTCTTTTTTTATTTGGATGGGGCTGCGTGGCCCCCTCCTCAGGCCATTTAAGGCCCCGGGGACCCCATCCCCCGGGGCCGGCCTTGCACTTTTTTTTTTTTTTTAACTTTTGGGGAGGGGGCTGCGTGGCCCCCTCCGTGGCCACTTATGGCCCCGGGGACCCCATCCCCGGGGCCTGGCCTCTCGTTGGGGACTGTGGGGGGTCCCCAAGCCCCCACAGTCCCACCGGCTCCCGTGTCCTATGGGAGCCGGCATTGCTTTACACATGGGGAGCTGCTAAGATGCAGCTCCCCATGTGGAAAGCAGTCGGCTTTGGATGTTGGAAGAGAGAGCAGGTTTCCCTGCTCTCTCTTCCAATATCCAAAGCAAGTTTGCAATGACAGGACGGGAGCCGCGAGGCTCCCGTCCTGTCATTGCAAACAGCAGTGTCCCGGGGGTAGGCACCCCGGGACACTGCAGGAGCCGGCCCTGGGGGTGGCGGTCCCCAGGGCCACCACAGGCTCCAGGAGGGGGCCGCGCGGCCCCCTCCTTACATTTTGAAAGCCCGGGGAGGTGGTGGTCCCCGGGGCTTGGGAGTCCAAAACGGACCCCCATTTTAGTGTTCTTAGTGCCCCGGGGAGGTGGTGGTCCCCGGGCGTGTGGGGGCTGGAGCCCCCACACAGGTTTTTAATTTAAAAAGAAGCCCCGGGGAGGTGGTGGTCCCGGGGCTGCGGGAGGCTCAGAGCCCTCCCGCACCATTATACATAAAGCCCCGGGGGTGGTGGTCCCCGGGGCTTGGGGGCCCTTAGAGGCCCCCACACATAAAATTAACCCCCCCAGCATGCCCCCGGGACTTGGCCCACCCGGGGGCCAATTAGCTATCGAAGAGCGGGAGACCGCGCTTCGATTTTTTTCGGCAGGATTCGCGCACCCTGAGCGCATCCTGCCGATTTTTTAAAAACATTTTTTTTTTTTGCCCAGGGGGTCCTTGTGGGACCCCTGAGCAAACCTAGAGGGTCAGGGTGTTTCTACCCTGCCCCCTTTGTGCGCTTTGCGCACTTGTTTCTGTCCCTCGGTTCTACCGAGGGACAAAATGGCTGCCAACATTTCCTGAATCGGAATGTTGACAGCCAGCTGACAACCAATTAACATGCAGCTCGTGATCGGGAGGGTACGCGGACCCTACTCGGCCATAGATATCACTATCTTTTTACTTTTGATTTTCTCAGCAACTACTGAACGGATTTACACCATTTAACAAAAGGGTTCTTTCTGAACCAAGAACTACCTCTTTGCCAAATTTGGTGTAATTCCGTTCAGCAGTTCGGGCTGTAGCCGTGTCTAAAGTTTCCTATGGAAAATTGCATGGGGAAAACGCGTTTTGGGACTCCCCTTTTTCTCGGCCCCCGCTTGACGAATCCCCGAGACTTTCAGGGTAGGAGCGGACCGGAGCGGGCCACAAAGTTTGAAAATTTTGCGAAGATACGTCAACCGGCAAGAGAGTTATTTCAAATAGAATGTCGCGGATTTCCTATGGATAATAGGTTGTAACTATAACTATCTACTGGCGACCGCCAGTAGATAATATATACACACATATATATATATATATATATGGTATGAAAATCATCAAAGGTTTATTCGAGCATCAAGGTCCAAATGACGCGTTTCGGCTGCCAGACATGCAGCCTTGATCACATATATATATACACACACACACACACACACACACACATTACCTACTGACAGTCGCCATTAGGTAGTTATAGGTAGGATCATGTTTCCATAAGAAAGGCATTTTTTCACTTGCCTATAACTTTGGTGCTGTCTGACGAAATTTCACGAACTTTTCCCAAAAAAGTGCACTGGTGATTCTAGTTGTTCATGTAAAGGTTCAGGGCGATCCATCAAGCGGGGCTGAGAAAAAGGGGCGGGTCAAAAAAAGTGCATTTACCATGATTATTCCCATAGGGATTTTTAACATGACTACAGCCCGAACTGCTAGACGGAATTACACCAAATTTGGCAGAATGGAAGCTTTTGGTCCAGAAAGCTTGCTTTTTGTTATTTGGTGTAAATCCGTTCAGCAGTTTTTCAGATATTAACTGAAATCCAAATTTGTATATCTAGGGACACGGATCCTCCGGGGATCCGGCGGTCCCAGTGCTGATATCTGATGGGCTGCCAACACTTCAACCAGGAAGTGTTGGCAGCCATCTTGGTACTCAGCTTCAGCCGAGTCCCAAAAAAAACATTAAAGAAATAAGAAAAGGGGGCAGGGTAGGAATACCCTGACTGCCAACCTGGTCCTGGTGTCTCTCTGGGACCCCGCAAGGACAAAAAAGCCTTTTTTTTAATTTTTCAGCAGGAATCGTGGAAGGACCCATGATTCTGGCGAGAAGAAAAAAAAAACAAGCACAGTTTCCCACGCTTGTTTTTTTTTAGCCCCCGAGTGGGCCAGGTCCTGGAGGCATTCATTATATTAACAAATGGCGAGCGAGTGCATGCGCCCCCCCTCACCAATGTCAGTTTGAGGCCTGGGGACTGCCGTCTCCCTGGGGCTTTATTTATTAATTAGGAGGAGGGCCGAATGGCCCCCCATCCTCAGGCCTTCAAATGCCCCCCGGGACCACCACCTACATGGGGCTTGAGAGCTATAGAGAGGGGGGTCGCGGAACCCCCTCCTACTTTCTAATTGCCCCAGGGGGCCACCACCTACCTGGGGCACAAATGTACAAAAAAGGAATGATCTGGGCCATATTTGGCCACAGGGACCATCACCTCCCTGGGGCCTGGCCAATTGCAAAGGGGGAGGGGGCTGCGTGGCCCCCCTCCCGGGCCATGTACGTCCACAGGGACCACCAACTCCCCAGACCCAGTCCGTGGATACAGAAGGGAGATGGCCACTTGGCCCCTCTCCTGGAGCCACTAATGGCCCTGGGGACAGCCATCCCCCGGGCCATCTCCCTATGTCCCGGGGTACCAATCCCCAGGACACAGCAGTTTGCTTTTGCTTGGCGGGAGCTAGCGAGAGCAAACACTAAGGGCCTGTTTACGAGTGTGACAGTGCAGCGCCAGGTCCGCACCGCCACCACACCACCAAACCCTTGGTCAGGCCACCCGCCAGATTACAAGTGTTTCTCATGTCTGGCGGGCTTTTTTTTACGTTCCTATGGCGGTGCCACCAAATATGGGCACCGCAATGGGAACGCCAAAACCAGTTCCCGCATGGCATGGATTGTAAAGTCCATGCTGTGCAGGAACTGGTGTGCATCCGCATAACGTGAGGCACCAGGTGGGCCTGTAGGGCCCCCTTTATATCCTCTAAGTCATGGTTTTCAGGGCGGCAGAACCGCCATGAAAACCACAGCAGAGAGGAAACTTGTAATATGTAGGTGGGACTGCAGCGGTCCCGCCAAGCAAATTACTCCCTCTACATCGCTGCACCACTACCAAGGAACAGCGGTTCCCTGGCGGCTGTGGTTCGGCAATGATGGGCTGACCGCCCAAATAGGGAAACCGCCACCACTGCGCCCCGCGAGTCTGGTGGTCCGTAGACTGCCAGACTCATAATCAAGCCTATCTCGCCTCCCGGCAAGCGGGAGCTGTCAAACTGCTCTCCCTTGCTGGGAGCGGAGTTTACATTTGTTTCCCTGCCTGCTGTTATGTGGCCAGGGAAAAAATGACAGATTACTCCTGCACGCAGGGAGCTGCATATTTAGCAGCTCCCTGCATGCTGGAGTAATGCCGGCTCCCGCAGGAGGCGGGGAGCCAGCAGGGACCGCAGGGGCATCAGGCTCCCCCTGCGGCCCGGGGAAGAGCCGTACGGCTCCCCCATCCCCACTGAATTGAGGCCAGGCCTCAGGGGACGGCGATCACATTGCTAAATGCACAAAAGTGTGCTGGAGACATTTCCTTGTGGTCCATTAAGCAGCTGTAGTGTAGAATAGACACTGGACATTTACCCAACAAGGTAGCACTTACTAACTAACCAGTAGAAAGTACTCCAATTGGGAAGACATTTTGTACAAAACTGTGGACTTTTGTTGGATAAACGAGCAGGCGAGCTTCCGTTCTGGCCATGATGCTCATTTCATAGGAATTAAACCTCTACTGGAAGCACTTACAAATATAAGCATAGCAGGTGCCCCAGTTGAAGATCTGCTTCTGTAAAGACAAATGATCCTAACTTCTGGGCTTGGCGAAGGCAAAGCAAGTGTGTTTTCTCTGCATTCCAAGTTGAAAGAGGATGTGAAATCCTTTGTGGAGGTGAATGCATCGTTGATTTATTGGAGCGCAATTTGTATGTGACTGTGACAAGTGGGTTCTTTCTTGTCCTCTCCTGGTGAGAGCAGAGTCCATGGTTCTCTCTTTAAAATGACTACAAGTATGCAAATGTGCAAATCACTTGGAATCTCCGCTCTCTTGGCCCTGGCACGTTCACCTTAGTAGTATGCAAAGATCTTTCCACCTTTCAAAAGGATGATGAACAGCTTACCAAAAGGCCCCCCAGCGAGTTTCTAGTCTGACTGGGATCCTGCTAATCAGGACCCCAGTCTATCTGCTTTCTCCCTAAATTGTTATGTTCAGTACTTAGGTACACCCCAGATTGGATACTGGGGTACTCTTATAAGTCCCTAGTATATGGTACCCATGTACCCAGGGCATAGGTACCCCAGAGGCCTCCCATGGGCTGAAGCAGGTATTATGCCACCCATGAGAGACTATTAAAAATGGAACTACAGACCTGCCATTGCAGCCTGTGTAAGTTGGTGCATGCACCACTTACTAAAGATATAGGTTTACCATATCTAATGGTCACTGCACTTACAACCTATAACTCACACCTATAGCAGGCCTATACAATCCTGAGGGCAGGGTGCTTGGTTCTAAGTGAGAGGGTGCACCTGCATGAGCAGGACACCCCTGCAGCCTACAGAGTCCATTCTCCCGGGTAGTCAGTGAAGCAGCCATACACTATATAGAGGGGCACCGCGTAATCGTGCAATGACCATCTCGAAAACGGCTGCAATGAATCCTATCATTTTTGGTATCAAACATGTTGGAATCATACCCCCACACCATAAACGGTGTGGGAGGTATGATTCCAAGCACTGGAAGAGCCCTCCGTTAGGCTCTCAGTGTTCCCGGTACCAGCCTTCTAGTCCCGGACAGCACAAAATGGTTGCTGCCGACCAGAGACACATTTCTGCCCTCCTGCTGCTGAGCCAAGCTCGAGCAGGGGAAGGTAGAACAATAGGCATCCTGTCACAGGGTGTGACCACCTCCCAGACAGGATTTAGTGTATTAGGGCTGGGTGGGTACGCTTGCCAGTGCCTGAAAGTCTGCATGAGGGGCACATTTGGTGTCCCTGTGCATAGTCCAGTTCAAACTAGTCCTGGGGAGCCGTTGGCTCCCGCTCTGGCGCAAAACTGGACAAAGGACATGGGAGTAACCTCCCCCCTGTCCAGACCCTCCCCTGGGAGGGTCCCCTGAATCTTCCCAACCCTTAACTTAGGGTACTTAAGGGCTTACCTGGGTGTAGGTCCCTAGATTCATCATGGGATAAGATTCAGAATTGAAACCACTGCACTTCTACCGTCTGGGCACTTTGGACTTAGCTGGACTTCGTTTGGGCCTTCCCTTCCTGTCTGCTGCATCGTCTGTGCCTGTGAATCATACAGGAACCTTCCAAGGCCTGTGAAGCATCAAGGACTACCGAAGTAATCTCCCTTGGAGTGAAGGAGTCACTCCTCTGCATTCGCAGGCACCGCAACTAAGTCGACTGGTCTGCAGATCCTGAGCTCCTCCGGACTCTGCAGATCCTGAGCTCCTCCGGACTCCGTGGGCTCTGCAACACAGGTGGTGGTTTTCCCCAGCTCCTGAGGCCTGCTCTACCCTCTCACCAAGTTTGAGGCCAGTAGTCCTCGTGGGGGATGCAAAAACAGAACCCTTGAGTTCTGCATCCCCTTTGCCGTTGCAAAGGCTTGTTGACATCTTTGCACGAAGATCTCCGGGGTCCAAGTAGCACCAACCTCGAGCACCTCCAGTGACCAGAATCTATGGCCACACCGCATCGTGTGCATCGTGGCCTGCATCTTTTGGTGAGCTGCTTGAGGTCTTCTCGTGACTCCTGTGCCTCTGGCCTGTGGGTCCATTTGAGGGTCACCTTTGTTTTCCTTGGGCTCTCCTGATTGCTCGGAGCTTGTCCTGACTCCTCTGCTTGTGGTGACTCTCCTGGACCTTGCTAGTCCCAACCCTGCACCTTCTTGATTTCCTGCGTGAGTTGCATTTGCCAAGGCTTGTTGGTGCTCCCACCGGACACCGACCCCTCAGCACTCTACATCCTTCGTGGGACAGCTTGGATTTGGGTCCTGGTCATCCTCAGCGCAGTCTGGTTCTCGAAGCTGCAGAGTTAAGGTCACAGTCATCTTACCTGAAGCACCCGACATCGGAGGGCATCCGTCTTCCAAGTCTCCTGGTCACCCCTGAGTGACATAGACTCTGTCCCCTCTGCTTTCAGGTACTCTTCTTCAAGAATCCACATTTGGATTCCTCCAGACACTTTCTCCTCTTCCAGCAGCTACACTTTCCTGAAGTCCTCCATTGGGTTACACAGTGGTTTCCGACGCCACTTCACACCTATGCACCCGGCTTCCCTGGGATAGGTAACTTGGGTACCACGGTATCCACGGGTGGGGTGGCTCTCCAACCTTCTGTCTTCCACTGGGTTTCTTCAGGGTTCACTGGGAAGGGTCCCTAATCTTTAAAAATCCAACCGTGACTTGCACATAGACTTGTACGGAGCATGCGGTCGTGTTCACACACTGCACACGCTCTCCAAGGGGTCCCTATCTACTTACCTTGGGTGGTTCTGTGGGTCTCAGCAATTCTACATCCTCTTGACATTGTCTTGACTCGAGTCGTGGTTCTTATACCACTTTCTTAGTATATGGTTTGGTCCCCCCCCGGGCCCACTGTGTATTAGTGCTATTTACAGTGATTTCTTTGCGTTAGTATTGTGTGCTTTGTGTCTGTCTCCATGTGGGAGATACTGTAACGTACTAGATAGTGTTATATAAAAAAAATACATATTTTTATAAATACTTTGTGTGGTTCTTTTTCATTTAATCTATACTATAAGATTGCATTCTGGTCAAACAAGCTGCTTTACACTCCTCCAAGACTAAGCCTGAAGGCTGCTCTCCACAGCTACCACTTGGATAGCTTTCTAAGGTTGTCTGAGACCTTTTAAATGACCATAAGGGTTGTCTGGACTGGTGCAAGGTGCCCACTTACATTAGTGGACATCATATACCAGGCCAGCTTCTCACAAATACCTTATTAGTAATTTCATCAAACTTGTTAAACTTAGTCAAAAGAAAGTGCACCATAAACAAGACCACTGTAGAATTAAACCTACTTCTTGAGAGCATGGTTGTCCAAGGCAAGAAAGTATTAAGGAGCACTTGTATGGATAGGTTTTAAATAGCTGTATTAATAAAGCATGCTGCTCGACCAGTTTTACCTATACTAGTAATGATGCAATGTAGGCAGTAGTCGAAGTGGGCGGAATCAGCAGGGCACGGCGTACCCCTACTTCTTTAATTTATTAGATTCCATTCCTCTACTTTTTATTTTAAACACACGTCCCAGGATGGCAGAAATAGCCAAGGCCTATAGATAAGGCTCGGCGTTCGTGGCCGTTCAGGGACAGTGTCCACTTCTGCTCCGCCGCTGGCAGCTCCCTCCCCCCCTCTTTCTTACTCTTCCTCCCTCTCTTTCTGTCTAGCTCCTCCTCACTTACTGAAAACCGTGACTTCAAGAAACGGTTCTCACCCTCTCTTTCCTCCTTTCGTTTACTTTTTCCTCCGTAAAATGGATCCAAAAACACTTTTGCTGGAAATGTCGTCTTTTCAGACATTTTTCTATTCCGGAGAGAAATAAAAGTTTCAAAATTTGAAAAATAACTAAATAAAGCGAGATAGAGTGGTCACCAGATTGATTTTATTCACACCCAAACACATTAGAGTTGCTTTACAGAGTTTGCTAGTGAAGCGCTAATTTTGTTTTCTCCTCTTTCTTTGAACAACATTGTTTACCCCGGGTGGGGAAGTGCACCATTCCTCGGAGGTACTGCAATACATGCTTGATTGGTGGATTGGAAAACAAATAGTGTAAAACCTCTGTGTTCAGGGATGTGTTCTTTTTAAACCATGCTGCTTATGTTTTGTAAGGATATAAGCAATGGACATTGAAACTGGTCCCTTCTGGGCCCGTAGTCATGTCCTTAACTTTTCAGGCAAAAACACTCATTGATTTCTGAATAATAAGTGTAAAAGTTTTAAGGTAACCATGTTGTTCCTGCTTACATTTCACATGCTTTACTTAATCTTGCATTCCCTTGGGTGTTTGCTTTTTCCAGGCTGTTGTTACTTTTTTTTTCTTTTTAGGAAGCGTATTGCTCTTGTCCAGTGCGTAATTTGAATTGAGTCGTATACAGGTGTTTATAGTGGGGCACAATTGGGTTGTTGTTGAAGGCAGAGCGAGTTTCTCTCAGTGGGGCAGTGTGTTCAGTGGGGGAGGATGTGGCACTATGGTCAGAACTGCTGAATTTGGATCTGGGGAACCAGGTTCAGCCTTCATGACCAGTCCCCCAGACAACTCTCCTGAGGGAGCACATTCCCATGCTAGACCATAGAGAGCCCGGCAAGACCCTAGAAGCCCTGGTGTCTTAGCATCAGCAGGTGGACCCTAGCGGTGGCTAGTGTGGGTTAACCTTGAAGGCCTGTCCACCACAATACATGCTGAAGTTCACCTCCAGTCTTGCGGGCAGGCCTATGAAGCAGCACATAACACTATATGAACAAAGGTTCCCCTTACTTTTTGATTTGGTGGTCTGGGAGAAAAAGGGGAAAACAGAAATATATGTATACACAAAAGCACCTCCCACTCGACCAACGCTAAATATACTCTGGCTAATTAAAGCTCTTTTGGGCTATCCCTTTGTTTTAAATTATCGCAAATAATAAAAAAAAACATAAATTCTTATTTGTTTATTATTTTCGTTATTCTGTTTTTCAATAATCTTTTTTTTTTGGGAATACGTTTTTAAATGATAAAAACACCATAGATTTTCTTCTTTTTTAATTTGTGCAATACAAAACGTAAATAAAGCAACATTAATATAATCCTTGTTTTAGTGTACAAATTTAAACAAATAATGCAATAAATACATACATAATAACAAGTTTGAATTTGTCCCCATACTATAATCACATTTACACTCACCTCTCATACAATCATTGCATACCAGACATACTCATACATACTACACATCACATTCATTGATTTCCAGCTACAAAATGGCTTGCAACAAGAAAACTCATGGGGAGAATTCTTCCTTAATTTCCATGGTTGTGCCGCCAGCTGGAAAAGGATCAGGCCGACGCACGTTTCAGTGGATACTTTTGGTTCAATCCACCTTCATCAGGACCGCTTGCTTTCTTTCATTTAATGCAGCGGAGGTTAAAAGGGGATCAATAAATCGGTATCTGGCTGTTTTTCTCTTTACTCAATGTCACGCCCATATATATCCTTCAAAAATTTCGCATTGGTAAAAAATCAGTCTCGTAGTTACTAGTGCTCCAACATCTTGTAGTCACTAGAACACTTTTATTTTCTTTATTGTCCTTTTTAGGTCAAGCCTAGAGTAGCGTGCAAGCGCTGCTCTGCGAGACTTTATGTAAGGGGCTTTAAAAAGCTGACCACACGCTCGTGCACAATGGCCTTTTCCGTGCGGTTACCCGCATGGCTGCCATCTGTTTCCAATTATCATGCCCAGACGCGGCGCGATAATTGGAAACACATGGCGGCCGTGCGGGTAACCGCAAGCAAAAGGCCATTGTGCACGAGCGTGTGGTCAGCTCAGCAGGCTGCCGCGCTCGCTCGCCCCCGCTCCTCTCTGACGCTGCCGAAAGCAGAGCCTGCCCTCTGTCACTAATGACGTGCCCCACACACGCTCCCATCTATTTTTAGGTCGAGCCTAGAGTAGTGATCTTGGGCAAATCATTTAATCTCCCTGTTTATACAAAAAGAATGTGTCCTTTGCATAAAGTAACTGGCACTCACATAAAGCATTCTTTCGGCGTTGGAGCAACATCCTGTGATCTTGGGCAACTCAGCAAGTTACTTAATCTCCCTTCTCCTACAAAAAAGAACATGGTCTTGTGCAGAGTAACTGCTCCTCCACCCCCTGCGCGCGCGCCTCGCTCTGCCTCTCTGTCTTGCTCGCCCCTCCCCCTCCCCCACCACAGAGCGCGTCTCGCGGCCGCGCGTCTTTTTCTCTTTCCCTTTCGTGTGTCTCTTCAAAGCTCATTTCCCCACGTGTATTCTCTCCTTCTTTCCCCGCCCCTATTTCTCTCAGCCCTCCCCATGTGTCTCTCCAGTGTCCCCTTATCAATCACTTTGCCTTCTCTCCCACGCGTGGCCTGTCCGTGTCCTTCTAAATGTCTGCATCCCCAGCTTCCTAGGGTTTCTTCCTCTCGCCTCACCTCCATCCGTATATTTGTGTCTTCCGTGCCCACCTCCAGCCTCTCCAGTTTTAACGTTTCCCCATAGTTTTCACTCTGTTTTCTTAAGACTTCTGCGTATCCATCTTCTTCCCCTCCCATGTCTGTCTCTCCACTTTCATTCTGCCCCCAGATCCAGTCTCCCCCACCCCTATCCACGTGTCTCCTGCTCCTCCGCATGCCTCGTCTATCCAGTGTTCTCTTCTCATTCAATCCATCCTGTCTGTTTCTCCCTCCTCGCCATCCCATGTGTACATCTCTCATTTCCTCACGCTCTTCAACGTCACCCCGTCTTGTTTTCCAATGCTACTAGTAGCGCACATCTCAGTCACAACTTGATATTTACAGTTGCGGGAGAGAGTGCATCATTTACAGCTTTCATTCAGCCACCTCTTCCTTAAGGGAGCGCTCCTTCTCACCTTGCAGTGCACCCAGCAGCCATTTATTAAGCCATCGAAGTCTCTCGTTATGCTGGAGAAAATGTTTGGTTTGTAGCATGTGTGGTATTGCTGAGTAAAAGAGGGTCGCATCACTTGGGATGTGGAAGCACGGACCACAAATCCGTGAGCCTTTCGGTTGACGGAAGTACAGAACTGAAGCCACAAGGTGTGGCAGCCTCACAGTCTGCACGATGTAGTCACACACACACACGAGGTGGAGCTTTAAAACTCGTTGCTGGGATGCAATGGGGGACAGACGATTTTTAATTTGCAAGCCTGGAGCCTTATCTCACAGACAACAGATGGCACCAGAGGATGCTCTGTGGCTTGCACGCGCAGATCTGGCGACTACAGAGCTAGAAAACCAGTTCAAGTCTTGACGTCGGCACAACATCCTGTGATCTTGGGCAAATCATTTAATCTCCCTGTTTATACAAAAAGAATGTGTCCTTTGCATAAAGTAACTGGCACTCACGTAAAGCATTCTTTCGGCGTTGGAGCAACATCCTGTGATCTTGGGCAACTCAGCAAGTTACTTAATCTCCCTTCTCCTACAAAAAAGAACATGGTCTTGTGCAGAGTAACTGGTGCTCATATAAAGTGCTTTAATAATACATTGGGGTGGGGTTCACGCTATATAAAACTGCATTAAAAAAAAAGAGAGGGAGAACGGAGCGAGTGAACTGAAACCACGAGCACTGTATGGAGTGTTACGAGGCAAAGAAAATAAGCATTGGCATAGCCAATAGGTCTCGCCTTTGGGACCTTATAAGTGTTTAGCCATGCAACAGCTGATGTTGTTGCACCAAGGATATTGTGCTGCATAACTAAATATTTATAAAGTCCCAAAAGCGAGACCTATTGGCTATGCCAATGCTTGTTGTTGTATGGATTTGACTTCACATTTATGGAGTAGGCGATTTAAGCAGCTATGCGGGATCCTTTGTTGTATTTCAGCTCTTTTTTATCGATTTATAATGTCTTTTCTATGTTGCATATGGCACTGTCCGGACTCCCGATTGCCTGCTAACCCTCTTGCCAGGAACCAAGAGCCTTAGAAAGCCCGGCAGGACCCTAGAAGCCCTGGTGTCTTAGCACCAGCAGGTGGACCCTAGCGGTGGCTACTGTGGGTTAACCTTGAAGGCCTGTCCACCACAATCCATGCTGAAGTTCACCTCCAGTCTTGCGGGCAGGCCTATGAAGCAGCACACCCTACAGCGACAGGGACTCTGTCACTGAGGTCACAGGACCCTTGAGCAGGGCGGCTCTAGGGCAGTGCGATCGCACCGGGCGTTGACTTCGGGTGGGGGCTTCATGTTTGCAAGTATATTATGTTTCTAAAAGCACTTGCTACCTCCTTCCTGGCCTCCAGCAAACTCTGTGATTAATGTTCTTCCTCGAGAGAGATGGAGTTTTGTCAAGTGGAAGTTTGGACTCATGGAAAGGGTAGCGCAGAGGGTTAATGTGCCTGCTGCAAAGAACCATGCAGATCACAAAGTGCACATAATATAAATAGGTCAGTGGGTTACTGCTTTTTTCAGTGTGATCCTTTTGTTACTTGCAGTTTATAAGTCAAAATCCTAACTTAGAACAGTGGGCTATTAACTGTCATCTAAGAGCTGCATACAAACTGCAAGGTATAAATTAGAGTATTATGGATTTTTCCCCAGTCTTTGATTATCCTAATGTTGCAGAAAGGGTTCATTTGGATAGAAATCAATTCTGGTAATTGAAGAGAACCCCCAACCATGGTATTACATTGAAAATTCAGAGTTTGTGTTTCTCCAGACCAATCACTATTAAACTATACTGCCTACTAGTATGATTGTCATGTGACTCCTACATCTTGTAGTCATTTGTCTTATGTAACATTCCCTATAAAGTGATTTACACACGCATGATTTATTGTCTGTGTAATGTGTGTGATGTAAAGTGCTCTGATACCCTACACTGGTTTCAGTGGCGCTGCAAATCAAATTAAATGCATCTGAGCGAGAGTGTGGTTTTGGAGACTTGAGGAGCACTGTTAAAGGGTGGTAGTGAGGGAATCCATGGCGGAGGGAGTCATTGGGGGGCACCAACAAACATTGTCGCACAGGGCTCCACCAGCGCTAAAGCCGGCCCTGCCCTTGAGGCAAGTCTGCCTCACCCATTGGTACCTACATTGGCCTTGGTTCAGCAGTAGTAGCTGCAACTCATCAGTGGTCGGCAATGCAGGATTTGCACGCACACCAAACTAAGTTCACAAACTTCACGGTCTCTCTGCTTCATGCACAAGCACTTTTAGCATGTGCTGCCCTCTTTGGGCCAACTGGAATTATGCAGCAATGGAGGACAAAATTATGCCGCAGTGTTGACTAAATTATGCAGCAAAAAAAGGCTGCAGCGTAATGCAGTATATTTTCTGGCACTTTATTATTTTGACATTTTTACACATGCTAACAGTCCATCAGTCAACCATTGCAAGGGCTGTCCACTTCGCGAAAACACAAGTCACATTTTTTAGTGACCTCTGATCCATTTGAGCTACAAACAATTTATTAGTTAAAATCGTGAAATTATGCAGCAGAGAATACATTATGTGGCAAATATCGCAGAGCCATAATTATATAGAAAACATTTGCAAACTAAGGGGCTCATTAGTATGGCGGGCGGACTTTGTCCGCCCGCCAGAGCCCCGGGAAACGGGACCGCCCACACTGCATGCGGCGGTCCCGCACCTACGATTAGGATGCGCCCGCCACACTGGCGGGCGCATCCCGCATTTGTAACATTGCGGCTGGCGGTGCTGAAAGCACCGCCCGCCGCAATGCCACAAAAGCAAGTTGTGCATTTCAGTGCACAACGTGACAGGCACCGCACGGTGCCTGCCACGTTGTACATTGAAATGCAGGGGGTACCATAGGTACCCCCCATGTGCACCCCCCACACCCCAGAATAACTGGGGGCCCGCTACGGGCCCCCAATGGCGAGAACCGCATGCCTTTCCGTGGCGGCAACGGCTAAACCCCGCATGCATCATAATATGGACTGGCGGATTGCCTACCGGCGGAAAACCGGCGGACGGTCTTTCCGTCCGCCGGGGTCCCCCCCGCCATAGTAATATGGCGGGGGGAATTGGCATGCGGGCGGGCACAAATGTCGGGCGGATCGCCACCACCATGCGGGCGGTGGCGATCCGCCCGACATGCTAATGGGCCCCTAGGATATTTTGCCATTTATGTTTGAACTGCTCTTGTGGAAAAAGGGAGAAGTTCTGAAGACAGAAACTCCATGGCTCGGAGACAAATGGCTTGTGATTCTACTTTTAAGCATATTTGGGCCATTCTGTGATTGGAAACGAATCCCACTTTGTGAATGTATTTTAATGTCAGTTCAGTTCAGTTCAAACCACTTTATTCGGCTAACAAAAGCCATAAAAGTACACCACAAACAATGTCATACGAAAAATTTGTGGGATCATGTTAATACATTTAAAATTCAATAAAATACGCCACATACAAACAGTAAAAGGATGCCGATAAAAAGTGATGACTTATAATTCATTTATCAAACAAGAAAAACAATTATGTTGATATATAAAATCCATCGATAAATAAAAATGTCTAATACCCTTTCTTCCTGTGTCTAACTGCCGCCACCAAAAAATTCGCAACATTAAAAATCTCCCACGGGTTATTTAACAGTTGCAGGTATAGTAAGGCAGGTCTAACTTGCACAAATCCCTCCCCTTTAAAATAGAATTTAAAAACTTTTTCCTCATTGGACTAAAATGCTCACAAAACATTATAAAATGCATAGTATCCTGTGTAGAAAAATTGTCACATGTACAGGGACCTAAATCATTTACCCTACTCCATCCCTGTACATCTGCTAAAAGACAATGGATAAGATTAAAACGAAACCTAGTTAATAGAAATCGATGAAAAGGTTTTGTAACAATTGTCAGGTACGGTTCTAACCGTGGGACTGTCTTTAGCAGGAAATGGGCTTTCACCATGGGTTTCACAATCTCCAACGCCTCTCTCTCTACAAACAACACATTTAAAAATTGTGCTTTAACCCATGCCAGATCCTTTTTCACTATCTTTTCTGGGGAGGCAAAAAGTTCAGGTCGTCCCATTTTACCTAGCGATGACTTGACATATTGTATCCATTGGATTTTACTTACATTATCCAACAATATACAGTCCCTGACAATTTCTCTATTAAGTCCCAGTTCTGGGTTAATCCATGTCTTTAGCCAACATACCACAGGACCCAGTCCAATTTGGTCCTCGACAAAACCACTACCCAACTCTTGATGGATAGCATAGGTAGGGGTAGACTGGGGAACCGCCAGGAGATATCTCATGAATTTATTTTCAACTTGCTGAAGTTCAGCTACGGCTTTATATCCCCAGATCGCAGACCCGTACGTTGCTATAGCAATGCTTTTAGATCTATAAATTTTGAGCAAAGCATCAAGAGGCTTCGCCCCTAGTCGGGATACAAAACCTTGTATAGCGGCTATGGACCTAGACATTGCAAGTTTTTTCGCCCTTAGCTGGGGAGTCCAGGAGCCTCTTTCGTCGAATAAGACTCCCAAATAGGGGAAAGAGGAAACCCTTGACAACTCTGCCCCTTCACAGTAAAAAGATTTGGACTTCTTTGGCTTCTGCCCCATTATCATCGTATGCGATTTTGTTTTGTTGACGATAAGATTCAAAGATTGCATGAAAGAACCAAAGGAGTCCAAAAGTCTCTGTAAACCAACTGCAGTATGGGCCAAAAGGACCGCATCATCAGCGTATAGGAGAGCAGGAATAACCCTGTCTCCTATAAGTGGGATATCAAAAGTGGCAGTGCTAAGGGAAGTATTTAACTTATTTATATGAAGTGTAAAAAGCAAGGGAGCTAAAATACAGCCCTGTCTTACCCCTTTGTCAATTTTAAAGTGCTTAGTACATTTACCATCTTGACTGACTCTGACCCTGGCATAGAGATCCTTAGGGAGATCTGCTAAAAAATAGACTAGGCAGCGGTCCATCCCCATGTCTATCAATATGGTCCATAACTTCGATCTATTTACTAGGTCAAAAGCCGAAGATAAGTCCATGAAGGCCAGCTGCAATGTTCTTTGTTTCGCCACAGTGTATTTCTCAGCCAAAAGATGCAAATTTAGGCACTGATCTATGGTGCTTCTACCTTTTCTGAAGCCATATTGACAATCTGTTAAGATTCCAGTATCGTCCAACCAATCAGAAAGTTTATTTAAAATAACTCTGCCTAAGACCTTAACCACGGAGTCAATCAGGGAGATAGGTCTGTAACAACCTGGATCACCTCTCTGCCCCTTTTTAAAAACTGGAATAATAGTGGAGAGAGACCAGGATGATGGGAATCCATGCATACTAGCCGTATTTAAAAGTTTGGTTAAAATTTTTGCCCAGAGCTGCGGATTTTGTTTATATAAGTCGGCCGGGACACAATCAGGGTGGGGGCCTTATTGCTAGTCATTTGAGTGATAGCCATCTCCACTTCAATTTCTGTAAAATTCGGTGATGTATTACCACAGTCTAGGACAGGAAGATCTAAAGAGCCTCTCCCGGACTGGGATACTCCATAAATAGTGTTAAAGTGGGAGTACCACTGATCCTCCGTAATGTTACATTGTAATGGCGTAGTATTTAGTCCCGTGAAAAAGGATTTGTTAACTATAGCCCAAAAACTAGCACTATCCCTATTAACCTCGACCGAAAGCAGGTCATTCCATGCCTCTTCTTTAATTTCTTGTTTACGGTGATTAATCATACATTTATAGGACTGCCTCAATTGAGCTATAAGGGCACGGTCTCTTTGAACCTGTTTCAGGGCAAAAATAAGTTTTTTGTGAGCTTTCGAACAATCCTTATCAAACCATTTCTCGCCCAGATTAATATAACTTCTACTAGGCACTGTTAAACCAGAGGCCACCTGCACACAGATTTCTTCAAAGGCAGATAAGACCTCTGGGCCCCCATCTGCAGGACTAAGACATATATTAAAACTCTCTTCCGCATTAAGCATTAGATCTTGGAGGAAAAGCTCGGAAATTACACTAGTCCATTTTAGCCTGCGTCCCTGGTCTGTGGTCTTTACAGGTATGCATGTTGGAAGTTGTCCCCGTCTCTCTTTAAGGCCAGTTGCCCTACTTAACTCAAGTATGACAGGATTATGGTCACTATAGTCGGACCATATAGCACCATAGTGGGTAACTTGTGAGGACAAAACCGGAGAAATAAAAATATAATCAATTATAGAATCCTGCCCTCTTGCCTTGAAGGTGGGGATCCTCCTTCCCACAGTAGTGGTGTCAGGCTGATATAAATCAGCTGTGGCCAGGAGATCCTCCAAGCATTCTCCTTGCGGGCTGTGCTCAAAATGACAGTTAAGGGGATCCTCTGGGCCAAGATAATCTAAAACATGGCAATCCTTCAAACATAAATGAACATTAAAATCTCCCAAAATAAGAATAGAGTAAAAAGTGGTTTGCTTAAGTCTGTAATCAATTAAAAAACCTTTTAAAATACTTAAATGCTCATTCAGGGATCTAATCTCCGGTGAGTTGTAGAAGTTTACTATTAACAGTTTCATTGAATTTACATTGTTAATTTCTACCGCTAAGAGATTAATATAGCCTGTATTCACAGTGCAATGTTTTCCTGTCAACTTTAGTGATATTAAAATTAAAAGTCCCCCCTTTGCCCTCCCTGAGGCCGAAGGGCGCGCTGGCTCAAAATAGGATTTATAACCATCCAGCCAGAAATTGTCTTCTCTAGCCCACGTCTCTTGTAGCCCCACTATATCATAGGTTTTATGGAAATTAATCCAACTTGGGTCCGCACTTTTCGTTCTAAGTCCTGCTACATTCCAGCTTAAAATCTTACAGTTTAGGTTCTCCTCCTCCATTCCCGTGAGTACTCCTCCCCCCCCTCCCCTCCCAAAGGTACAAGGGGCTTCAGTCAGTCATTTTCATCCAATCTGCTTAGTGGCGAAAACCTATTTGAACACACTAACCCACTCGCCCTTGCATTCTCCCCAACTGATATAGACAACGGTTTGGGGAGAAATGGGCCTATGTTTTGGGTTAGGTTGTCAGACTGGGCCTTCCCAGGACCTAGCCCACAATACTGATCTGCCTTCCTTTTTGGTAGGAAGGAGTTCCCCCACGGACTCCTACGCGGAAACTGTCTAGTCTCTGAGGGCGGGTAAAAAAAAAACAACGGTAGAGCCCTTATGCCCCCTGACCTGCATTAAAACCTCCCTGGAAGAGCGTTCCCGCTATCCCTGTTAGGTCAAAGTTAACGACAATACAGTCACCCTCTCTGTAGTGTAGCTCCTATTTCCCTAATAGGCTCTGCGCATTGGAATAATATCCCCTATAGGTTTGACATAGGACTAAGGTCAGTATGTCCCTATCGAGTATATTAAACTTAATTACTTGTGCCAGCTAGCTCAGAGGCCACTAGAAACTCCTTGATAAACAAGAAGGGAGTAGTTTCTGGCAGCCGCAAGACATGACAACTTTGTTTCCCTTTAGAATCAGAACGTGTCCCAGAGTCGTGGAAACAATAGATAACTATTTCACTCAGCTCACTCGTGCATACTTAGTTTTCTTCAAAGTTACACAGAAAGAACAGACGGGCGTTTCAATAAAAGATTTATTGAACAGTCTTGTTTCTCGTGTAAGTAAAATGTGCTGTTACGATCACAAGACAGTATGCAAGATAAATAATGTACAGCGTAAGCAGTAGAAATAAATAATACTGCGCTAGCATGATCTTTAGTAGATATTCATTTACATAAATAACATAAACTAAAAATGCGAGTACTCATACGATGCGTCTCTAAGCTAGTTCTACCCCAATGTTCCTAACCTAACCTAGGTGTAGGGAGAGGTATGAAGTAGGTGAAGTATTCCTTACTATGGTATACTAAGAGTATGTTAAGTCTAGTATGCCTAGGATGCCAAGAGTCCCTCTACGTTCTAGCCAGCTCCATACCTTAAGAATGAGAGAGGTGGGAATCTCTTGCCAGACTCGAACTCCAACACCCCGCGAGGGAAGTCAGATCACTGGAAGCTGGACTCTCTGCGTGCAGGGATGACAGCGTCTTCTCAGTGCGTCAGGCCGGGAAACGGGCTCCTCTGAAGTTGATGTCTCTTCTGATTTACAGGGGCTAGGGAAGGTATATTTATACCTGAGAGGTACCTCAGAGTGTTAGCATTGACGTGAATCGGACAGCGGAAGACGTCATGAATGAACCCCTAAGGTATAACGGTTCATGCATAATAGATGAGTCCTTGAAGAAATCAATAGTCCTGTGCTAGGGAAACTCCCGAAGCCTAAGGGTCTGTTCTTCAAGAACTCGTTGTGACGTTAGGGTGGACGGATGTCGGAGACCATGCCTGTATTTGGAGTGCACGGTTTAATGCCTAAATAAGGACTTGGATCTTATGCCTATATAAGGGCAGGGCGAATTGTGCCTATATAAGGACATGATACAGGAAAACCTATATACGGATACCCTAAGAGGAATACAACACCCACTCCACTTTCGTGTGTACGATAATACTAAAATGCTAAACATTTAAAAATGCTAAACATTAAATATTTCTTAAAACCATTTAAAAGGCATTTAAAAAAACCTATTAGAATGCAAGAGGTACTGTACATTTTAAGCATTGCTTTTCATTTCAGGCACATATTTAAAATAAAATGCAATATGAATGAAATAAGCAGTAATATTTACATGTGACAAAAAAATGATCGATAAGTTTTTCCAAAATCAAAGTAATTTCATGTCATGGAAATTAATGAACTTTTTTTTAGACAAACAAGATGACTAAGTGTCTGTGGAAGTACCGCGAAGTCTGTACTATAAGGCTAGATCTACTTTAAGCAGATTGAAGTGCCATTTTAGGTCGAAAAATGGGGAAAAGTTCAATTTTGGGAAGAGTTCCAAGTTTTTGAAGTATGAAGGCCAAATTGTTACTGCATCTCTGGAACACTGTGGGCTGAATCAGAGTCGGTTTACGGGTCTGGTGTAAACATGAGATCACCTATTTCTGTAGACAAAACATCGTCCACTGAAGTCGGTGTCAGTTGGAACACCTCGTGTAGTAGATTAATTGCACAGAGATGTGAAGCATCGCTTTCAGCATAGGATGCCGCAGCAATGTTCGCGTCCGTTGTTACCTGTGTGCCTGTAGATCTTTCTCGTACCTCAGCAGCAGCCGGAAGCATCTGTAAGAGCTCAATGAATGCTGACATCAGGATTGGTAGCCTCTGGGGACAACACAGAGCATGGGCCGTTATCGGGACCAGCAGAGTATCGACATCCGTTGGCGTAGCTGATGGAAATGTTAGACAGGTGTCCAACACGCATTCTTCACCACATAGCAGGCATCATAGAACAGGTAAGATGCAATCTTGCCAGATTGGTCTGAATGACAGGAACCACGTGGTATTCAGGTCCCGTAGACGAGTCATGCCCAAAAGCTGTACTATTCGCTCACGGCACTTTCGTTCAAGGAGAGCTTTCTCCATTTCGCTCGGAGTGATGTCTGCGAATAGGCTGGCCATAGCGTAATAGCAGGAAGAGAAATAGAATTCCGGCAACAAGTGCTAGAATTAATGGTATGCCACCAAACACCGAATGTGCAAAGTTCGGGATGATTCCGAGTATTGCCTGGAAAGGTGCTAACAGACCGGAGCAGATGCTCTTAAATACATGTACAATTCCGCTTGTATCTGACATGTTAAAGATACGTCCTATCATTTCCACGAAATGTACATGGCAGTTTGTACGTATTAAAGTCTGTATCTCAGCCGAAGTCCTTGCTACTTGTAGATCATAGGTTTCTTTGGCCAAGGTCAAAGGCACTGTTTGCTGTAAAATCATGGCTTTCATTCTGCTCAAAGTATCAAATCTTATAAAAGAGACGTTCAGCGAAGGCCATAGAGGCGACTCCCTGACTGTGTCTATTGGGGCAAACAATACTTGCATACAGCAAGTGACCCTGGAGTTGACCGTTACTAGATATGGGATGCCTGGCAACATTCCGCAGCAACTCTGATCATTCAACATGAGGTAACTCCCGTTAGAAAGTTGTCCAAACGTTGGATTAATCACAGCAGCTGGTGTACCCTGCTGATGGCAAGACAAATTTGCCACAGAACCATTGCAAGTCCCGTGTAAAGAAATGTCCTGACATATAAGTGAACCGCTCAGTGCACTTTTACAGTGTGTACCGCTCAAAAACACTTCACGATCCCCACTCCAACATCTAAATGTATACGGTAAATCCCAAGATGTCTTAATGTATTCCTTACCCAACCTTTCATATTTGCCTGCTTGCATTTGTCTGAGGCAATACTGAAACTGAAAAGTAGTCACAGGTAGTGTGATTTTGCCATGAATGAGCCATTCTGTAGCTGTTTTTTCTGCCACTGTGAATGGTAACTTTTCCAGCTTTTCAATGCTCAGCACTGTATACTTTGCTCCTCTTTGTGCCAGTTTGATCTGTTTATCACTTAAATTGTATTCTGCAAACAGAGCTGACGTGTTGATAAAACGCCAAGGCACATAGCCCGCGCGCAAGGATTGCAGCGTCCAGCTTAATAACACAATAGAACGTAATTGAGATTGGCCTTGTTGTAACATCGCCAAATCTTGTTCTAGTATGTCGATAGCAGAGGATACAATGCCATCCAATGAATATATTCTGGAGGACAAAGTTGTTAACCCATTGTCGACCACAGAGAGGGTTTTCTCTAAATTAATACGATCAAGTTCACGTATTCGTTCTGCGGCCTCCATCTGTGACACTTTCCATGCTTCATTATAGGCAGCATAAATGCCGGCATATATGAAACGTTTTTGACGCGGTTTTCTTGGTCCAAGCAAGAATTCCCTAATGTCTGCGTCTTCTTTAAGTAAGGATAAGTGTTGTTTCACATCCTGTAGTGTAGATTTCTGAAGCCAATCAAGGCATAATTTTCCTACACTGTATGTTGTTACTACTCCCGGATGCTGTCTTTGGACATATCTTGGGTCTGGCCTATGAATAGTAAAGCCCGGAGTTTTATTCAGGAATCTTTTCTGACAGTTGTTCGTGTCTATGGGCCAGATCAACCATTTTCTCCAATCAGGATTAGATCTGTTGAGTTGTAGTATATTGTCAACTGTCACCACTGCCTGTGTATTATTATCACTTGCAGGTGTTGGTACAGAAGGTGTTTTCATCTCTTTTATCTTGGCTAGTCCAAGACAAGATGTTTGTTGGACAGTTTCATTCAAAAACATTATTTGTTCAGGGATGATACAGGCTCTAAATAACGCTTCTATCCCCTGCACTTGCCAATCTTTAGTAACCCAGACAGTTTTTGTGTCTACTGTGTCTTTCCATAAGTCGAAACCCTGTCTAGACAGTTGGGCAATAAATGCTGCAGAGTAAATCTGTTTCGTATTAGTTAACATAATTTTCAGTCCTGTTTTGTTTACATTTTTATAGTAAAACGTTTCTGGATCAGATGTATTGTACCCTGAAAAATATGGAAACTTGTTAGCAAATGTTTTTGAACTACCTTGTGGTGGTGTTGGACAATGCTCCCATTGGTTAAACATAAACACATTTCTTGGGTATGCAGATTTATGCAAATAATGATGACCATAGTGGTTATAACAATACAGTTGTTCATAGTCTGATGAACCCTCTAAATATTCATTTTTAGAAAATGCAGCAGATTTTTCTAGGTCAAACATTACATCGTTTACAGTCTCAAAGTCCCAATCATCAGAATAGGTACTGGACGAAATTAGATCACTTAGTGAAATTTTAAACAAATGTGGAATGTTCAAATGTTCCGTCGGGCCGAAGATGTCAAAATCTGTTTTGTCCCACACTATACCATCCTGTATAGGAACGGCTCTGATGTTCACTGATGACAAGTCTCTTGCTTCACGATGGGAAGATTTATGAGGTTTCAAAAGTACGTTCACGTCTTTTCCTTCAATGTTCACATGGATGTATCTGCCACTTACAAGCATGCTCACAGTTGTAACCAAAGCTAGCCAGAGCAGGAAAACAAAAAGTCCAGATGTAATCCAGAGTTCAATCCATGGAGAAACCAAATAAGTCTTTTTCAAAAAGTGAAGAAAGTCTTGTACTTGCTGCTTGAGTTTGAATGATGCTGGCGTCGTTTCAGATTCACTCGGATCTTCTGAGAACGTATCAAAGTTAATGAACTAGCCAGAAGCAGTTCTGTCAATTGTTGGAATTGCATCAGGATTTGTAGAAATCACTGGAACCAGTTGATCACTTGCTACATTGGTGTAGACAGGTGTATTGGGATGAACTGTTACTTGGTTTTCAAGAGGGATGAGTTCCATTGCATTGTTGCCTAGTCCTTCATCTGTTACAGCTGAATTCTCGATGGTTATCAGTCTTTCAGTCTGAACCTCTTGGATAGTAGCGAGAGGAGTGCGTCTGCTACTAGGTCGGAGTCCACGAGGCCTACTATTTAGTATTGGCCACATACTGTGGTTTGATGAGGTCGATTGACACAAATCTTTTCTCCTTTCTTCCAGAAAGGGGCGGCAGAAGTACTGTTCTTGTTCCTTGAACTGCTAGGACAGGTAATGGTTGTCTGTAAGAAGCTCCTGTCCGCAATATTTTCTCTGACTAGATCCCCAACTTTTGGAATCCAGACAGGCCTTGCTGGGACCGCCGGTTTTGCCCCAGTGGTGGTTGGCTGTAGGAATACGTTGCTTTGTTTCGTTCTTAACTCATTCAGTTCCTGTAAAACAGCCAAACGATCTTTGATATCAAACGTTTTATTTTCCACCACTGTGCCTACGTCATCGAGATCTGGTACCCACATTCTTGTCCCAAATAGGACCTCATATGGAGTGACCCCCCCTAGAGAACTTCTTGGCAGGTTGTTCAATGAGCGTTGGACCCCATAAAGATGTTTGACCCACCCGTCACCCGAACCTAATACCCTAACTGTTATAGACTGCTTTATGTCCCGGTTTTTCCTTTCCACAACCGAATTTCCCTCAGGATGGAATGGAGAGGAGTACCGCAATGCAACGCCCAGACTGGCCATGGCTTCTTTGTAAGCCCGAGAGCTAAACGCAGGGCCCTGGTCAGAATGTAGCGTGCCTATTGCGTATGTGCCGATAAAGATTTGCAAATCTTTTATAACAGTTCGAGCGTCAGCCGAGTGCTGAGGCCATATCCATAGGAACCTTGATTCAGTATTTGTGGGATTGCATTTGTCCAGAAGGACGCATGCGCGTAGATAGTCTAATGCTGTCTAACAGTGGTGTCTGTACTGGGCAGCTACATTCGTAGCATGGTGTCTGGTGGCTTTCTCGCTGTAATCTACAGTCTAAGCAGTTGTTGATGAATATGTGAATTTCTGTATTCATTCCAGGCCACCAGTACATCTCTTTTAATGTCAAAATTGTTTTAGAGATCCCTTGATGTGACAGACCCTCCCCCAAATATGTTTCATAAATCAAGGCTGCTCTACGTTCCATGTTTGGAATTACCCTATCCCCCACTCCAGGGATTCGAGCAAAAGGAACGTTGTTCGCATCAATTACGTAAGAGTACTTGAGTGAAAACTTTTTTGGTAACGCTGCACTGCTGCCCTTGCTTGAAGCATTGACAGCCAACATTATCTCACCGTCTATTTTTGTTTTTGAACGAGTGATCGCAGCTACGGAAGCCGTCTGAACAGCCCCCTTTGCGGCTTCGTCAGCCAATGAATTCCCTGCAACGTGAACGCCATCACGTTGATGACTCAGTGTGTGGATCACGTGAGCCTTTGGTAGTTTGTTTTTCAACTGAACTACTTGTTCCCAAAGCGTTTTGTGCTTTATTGTGCCACCATTCGCATCTTTGAACCCATTTTCAAGCCAATTTTGCATATATTCATTATATGACTGAACACAGTAAAAGGAATCGCACACTATCAATGTTGGGAATTCTCGATCTGTACTTTCAAGTGCCAGTTTGAATGCTTGTAGTTCAGCTCGCTGAGCTGTCCAATCTCCTAGAGATTGAGTTTTTGTGACCATAGGTCTGAAGATGCCAACTCGCATGCGACCTTTAACGATTGCAAACGCTGCACTGTAAGCTTGCTTACTCCCTGTTGCGGGTTGTTCGGATCCGTCAGTGTAAATTATGAATTTGTACTGATCGAGAGGCAGAATTTCAGTGGGCAGAGGACATTCTTGTTCATATTGCAGGAATGCTTGTGTTTTTAAATCGGGGTCAAAAACATCTGTTGCAGCAAGAGAATTAACCCATTGTATCCATCTTGGATGTAATGCTTTTGCATTTGGAATGCTTGCTTTTGTAACCGCTTCTAAAGCTGGTACTGGGGGTTACGACAATAATGCGTTTCCCTTGTGCTAGGGCTCTTTCTTTTGCTACAGCGGTTTGAACTGCTGTCAGAATTTTTTCAGTTGAACTGAAGCGCATTTCCGCTTGTGTATACAAATGAGATTTGTATGCAATTGGTATTTTCTCACCCTCATTGAAGGTTAAGTAGGTGAATCCGCATTGACCCGAAATTATTCGGATCACCAGGTTGCATTGACTTACGCGTGTTTGTAAGTGATTTGTTGCTAACATGTTAGCCTGGAGTGAACGCAAGATGTCTGTGTGTTCTTGTGTCCAATTCTTGATTGAAAAATCAGGTTTGATTAATGCGTAGAGAGGTTTAACCCTTTCTGCGTAATTTAGAATGTATGTTCTTCCAAAATTGAGGAAACCCAGGATGGATTGTAAGTTTTTTTGCGTTTTTGGAGGTTGGAGCAGCGCACATTTCTCTAGAAAGTTAGCTGCCAAGCTCTTGCCTTCACTTGAAAGCTCATATCCTAGAAATAGGACATTGAGATGGGCAATTCTGGACTTCTTGAAGTTGAATTTGTAGCCCTCAGAGGCGAATCCCAGTATAATGGTGCTCACCCTGTTCAAGTGTTTGTCCAGGTCATCGTCCGTCAGATAGATGTCATCGACATAGGACAATGCCTCATTGTCATAAATTTGTAGTAACTCCGTTACCCTCGCTGAGAATAAACCTGGGCTGTTCTTGAACCCTTGTGGGAGTCGACAAAATTGACGCTGGGTCCCCATTATGGAGAATGCTGTTAAGTACCTGCTTTCAGGTGCTATGTTTTGACAAAAGAAACCATTTGAGATGTCTAATGTGGTTTTATATTTTTTTCACACAATGTTATTCATTAATGCTGTGCTATGTGCATTTTGTACTGCAAAGGTTTTAGAACAAGTGTTTAGGTGTCTGTAGTCCAAAACTAGACGATATGTATTGTCTGGTTTGGAGACAGGAAACAAAGGATTGTTCATTGAGGAGGTGCATGTTTCAATCACCCTTTGGTTTTCAAGTTGATCTAAGATCTCCCTGACCTGTTTTTTAGCTTCTTGCTTTATTGGGTACTGCCTTTGTGCAGTCGGTTCATGTTTCAGATGTATTTTATGGTGAGGTGAGTCATCGTCCCATCCTACATGATTTTTGTATAGTGCTGGGTCCTGGGCTACTGCCCATTTCCTGGCATATGTATATTTTAGGTGAATTGGAATATGGTTGGAGAAGGCAGGCATAATAATGTCCTCGCCGTGTGGGCACTCCCTGACAAATTGTGGTGGCCAGTCTTTTTCTGCTAGAAGTATGTCGTAGCCCCTTGATAGTCTTTCCCAAAAAAGTGCTTTCACCTGTCTAGGTTTGTCTCCCTCCATCCGGAGTGTTATTTCATATAACTTTTGTGGAGTACTAACCCTGGTGTCTACAGTCTCAACTGTAATGTACTCATTCAAGTCCACTATCTCCAGAAGTTCCTTCAGGTTCTGGCGAGCTATTGTGACTTCTGCTGCACTGTCCAGCATTGTCTGAGCCCATTCTCCGTTCTTGAGTTGTGTTCTCAGTATTCTCGGCATGTCTGATCTTTAGACCTGCTACTTTCTTTTGGAGAATTGAGGTTTTGTTTTGTTTTTTGTGGCGTGTTTTTCTTCTTTGGATTTCACGCGTTCTTCTCTATGTTCTGATCGTCCTCTTCTTTCCGAAGTCTGTGATGAGATCTGAAAGGGACGAGAGGAACGTGTATCAGTATCTTGATACCTGTCAGGTTTTCTCAAATTATCCCTATTCCTGAGGTTATACCTCCTTTCAGAGGGCTCCTTTTGAGGAGACCTACCTCGGGATTGAGAACGTTTCTCGTTTGAATGTTGTTTATTAGTCTCCCACTTCTTTTTAGAAGATGTAGGAGTTTGTTTAATTGAGTCCTTCTCAGGACTTTCAGATAGTTTCAGCTTCACTGGTCTTCCACCCAAACTATCTCTGCCTAATTCTGCATAAGATTGTTCAATTATTCTGGGTAGCTCAGTGTGATGTTCTGTAACATCGAATTCCCTTAATTTTTGGCAGATCACCACTGCTGCTGCCTCTCCTTTAATATTAGATAATATTATTGTTGAGACCTGGTCGAAATTTTTCAGTAATTTCATACCTAAATTTAGAGCAGGCTCTGCCCCGTATTCATTTTGAATTTGTTTCAGGACATCAGGTATTACCGCAATTGACGGAATGCCATGTGTTTTAGTATAGATGGCAGCAAAGACTGAGCCCCAAGTGGTGCCTTCTTCCAGTTGTGGTGTGATCCCCATCGGTAAACTGATAGTTAGGATTCTGTGTTTCTCATACGGGCTAGTATTTGGAAATACTGCTTCGATTTGAGTAATTTTTTGAGCTATCCAGAATGGAATTTGCTCACGTTTTGTGGGCATTTTACCCATGACTGCGTAGAGAGTCTGTGGTGTAATTTTTAGTGTATTCCCCTGTTGGGGAGTTTGATTTGGAAGTGTCAATGGTGGTTGGACTGTGAAAGTCTGCATGACATATTGGACCATTTGGCTGTAGGTTTTTATTAACTCCGTAAGTTGAGTAAGTAGTTCCTCATCTGACATTATATCAAGTTCAGGATGAGGAGTGTAGCCGGCTAGAATCGGCCATGTTGCTCCTGGTCTACCTAGTGGACCGAGCCTGGTAATGTTTCTGTGATGTTTTAGGGCGCCTTTAAACCAGAGCTGATGCTCTTGGTATGTTAATGGGATTTCTATATCCTCGAAAGGAATGTATTCCTCTGGTGGATCATCTTCTTTGTAGAAGTGAAACACGTGTGTTACTGGATTGGATTCAGGAAATATTACCCATGAATAGAATACCTCTGTCTGAAAGGATTCGTGTGCCTCTATCACGAAAACTGCTCTACCGCCTCTTGGTGGTAGGCCGTGTTTTATAAGTTTTAGAGTGATGGCTCTTCTTAAGTTTTGAGGGATGTCTATAACACCCTCCTCGGTTTCAATAAAACCTGTGATGTTATAAGCTGTTGCAGCTGGCTGATCCGCAGCTCCACCGTTTCCGGTTTCAGTGTCGGAGTCAGGCATTTTGTTGTTTGAAAAATGTAGAACAAGTTTCAAGGAAACAAAGATAAGGTGTGTGAGAAGTTGGCCTGGTATATGCTGTCCACTAATTATAGTGGGCACCTTGCACCAGTCCAAACAACCCCTTCTTGGAGATAGGTTAAAGACAACCTTTATTGAAAGCTATCCTAGTGGTAGCTATGGAGAGCAGCCTTCAGGCTAAGTCTTGAAGGAATGTAAAGCAGCTTGTTTTACCAGTCTATAATCTCTTGAGTGACCAAATTAAAGAGGACCACACCAGGTATATATTCAAAATATATGTATTTATTGCTAAACACACCCCTCTAGTCTCTTTATGAGGCTAGAGTTTGAAGTACATAAGTTATAAGTTAGTTATCAACAGTAATAGCACAAATACACGTTTGAGCCCTAGGGGCGTACCAAACCATATACCAATAAAGTGGTATAAGAACCACGACTGAGCTAGACACAAGGCCTAGAGCCTGTAGAAGTGCTTGGACCACAAGGAACCACCCAAGGTAGTGACACAGGGGACCCACGGGGGACGCGTGCAGTGTGAGAACACAGCCGCGAATCGCTGTTGACTTCTATGGGGAAAGTCGCGGTTGGAATTTTAAAGAAAAGGGACACTTAGAGGAGGACTTGGAGCAAACCCCTTTAGAACTGGGTTGTTCTAGAGTCTATACCCACGGGAGCACCGGAGTACTCGAGTTACCTCACCCAGGGAAGCCGGGTGCATAGGTGTCTTTCGGGGTCGGGTTTCGTCGTCGTTTTCAATGGCGATCTGCTGCAAAGTGCTGCTGGCGGCCAAGTCGAAAGTGTTCGGGTGGATCCAAAGGTGGATCAAAGATCTGAAGAACCTGAAAGCAGAGGGGACAGAGTCTGGTTCACTAGCCAGTGACCAGGAAGGCGATGAGCGGATGCCCACCGATGTCGGGTGCTTCAGGTAGGTTGACGGTCGTATTGACTCTTCAGCCACGAGGTCCAGGAGGCGTTGATGATGACCAGGAGCTGGATTCGAGCTGTCCCACGATGGCTGTCGATTGCAGGGGTATCGGCGACCGGATTGGACCCAACAATCCTTGGCAACGGCAAGTCTCGTGGAAATAGAAGAAGGACGGTGGTGCAGACCAGCAAGGTCTGAGGGACTCACCCAGCGAGGGTAAGTCAGGGCACGCCTGGAGCAACCAGGGAAGCCCAAGCAGAAGAAGATTGGCCTTCGGGAGGGCCCACTAGCCAATGGACTAGCGACCGCGAAGGAGCCTCGAGTGGATGCACTTAGAGCTGGCTCACGGGACACTTGTGGAGTGGAGGCCAGTGATCTTTGGTGCAGTCGGTGCTGGAGGCGGGGGCTACTCGGAGCCCAAAGCACAACTTCGTGGGACACCAGGAAGAGGATGCACTTGCAAATGTGCTCGGTGTCCAGGGGTCATGGTTCCACATTACCCATGACAGCTACGGGCCTCAGCTTTGCTGGAGACTCAGGGCAGCCTTGGGGAAGTCTGGAAATCCACCTCTGGTGATGCAAAGACTTCGGCGTCCGGCGGGAGTTTCAGCGATGCAGACCGGACAATTGCTTCATTGGTGCCTGCCAAGCAGGGGAGTCACTCCTTGACCCCAAGGGAGATTCTTCAGTCCTCTAATCTTAAAGTAGAGCGTCGAAGGTCCAGGGTTCTGTATCAGAGTTTCGTCCAGGTAAATCTAAAGTCCTAAGGACTGGGGTCCCATACTGTTAGGGGGTTGGACATACTCTGGGGACCCACCTATGGGAGGGTCAGGGAAGAGGGGTGGTTACACCCATTCCCTTTGTCCAGTTTCGCGCCAGAGCAGGGGCTGGAAGCCCCTGAACCAGTTTGAACTGGGGTATGCACAGGGACACCAAATGTGCCCCCAGTGCAGGACTTCAAAGCACCAGAGAGTGCTCCCGCCCAGCCCCAATACACATTATCCTGTCTGGGGAGGTGGTTACACCGCCCTGGGACAGGAAACCTATTGTCCAGGCCTCCCCTGCCAGAGTTTCAGTTAGCAGCAGGAGGCCAGACCCGTGTCTGTGGCAGCGGCATCCATTTTGTGATGCCAGGGCTTGTGAAGAAGTTACCGGGCAGGCCGGTGTGTACATGTCTCTCCCTCTAGAAGGGTGGAATGCTACCCCCGCCGCCAGAACTGGCGGGGGGGTAGTATTCCAAGATGTTTGACACCAAACACGATATGTTTCCGTGCAGCCATCCCAAAGTTAGCATTTAACACGAGGTTATAATGCGCTTAAGAGTATATGGTCAGGCTGCACTACAAACAGCATCAGAGAAGGGTCTCCGAACACTGCAGAGGGGCTCTGCTCATGCAGGGGCACCCTCTCACATAGGAACCAAGCACTCTGCCTTCAGGATTGACAAGGCCTGCCATAGGAGTGACTTATAGGTTTATATGTGTGTATGTATGTAGTGATATAGGTAACCTATATCACAGTAAGGGGTGCATGCACCACCTTACCCAGGCTGCAGTAGCAGACCTGTGGTGTCATTTTGGATGGCCTTCCAGGGGTGGCACAATACATGCTGCAGCCCCTGGTAGGCCTCTGAGGTACCTATGCCCTGGGTACATAGTATACCATATACTAGGGACTTATAAGGGCACTCCAGATTCCAATCAGAGATGTGCTTAAGGCACATGGAAACCATTTTAGAGAGGAAGCAGCTAGGCTGGGGTTCTGATTAGCAGGGCCCCAGCCAGACTAAAGTCGAAAAATAGTGAAGCATCAGCAAAAAGTGGGGGTACCCATGTGAAGCAGATCCTACTCTCCTACACAACCCCCCCCCCCAAACGTAGGGACATTAAACTAACCTTGTCCAGTTAAGTCTTCATGTTCTAAGTGGAAGTACCTAGAGAGTCCATCTGCATTGGCATGGTTACTCCCAGGTCTATGTTCCACTGTGAAGTCCATCCCCTGTAGGGAAATGGACCACCTAAGCAGTTTGGGGTTTTCACCCTTCATTTGTTTTAGCCATAAGAGGGGCTTATGGTCTGTTTGAACAAGGAAGTGAGTACCAAACAAGTATGGCCTCAACTTCTTCAGAGCCCAGACCACAGCAAAGGCCTCCCTCTCAATGGCTGACCAACGTTTCTCTCTAGGGGTCAGCCTTCTGCTAATAAAAGCTACTGGCTGATCCTGACCTTCATCATTCAATTGTGACAGTACAGCCCCTACCCCCAATTCAGATGCATCTGTTTGGACAATGAACTTCTTGGAGTAATCAGGACTCTGTAGAATGGGAGCAGTGCACATGGCCTGCTTCAGGTCATCAAATGCCTTTTGACAGCTAACTGTCCACTGAACCTTTTTGGGCATTTTCTTGGAAGTTAAGTCATTCAGGGGTGTCACTATTGATCCATACCCCTTGACATATCTCCTATAGTACCCAGTCAGGCCTAAAAAGGCTCTCACCTGAGTCTGGGTAGTGGGAGCAGTCCAGTCCTTGATGGTCTGGATCTTGCTCTGCAAGGGTTGAACCTGGCCTCCACCCACAAGGTGGCCCAGGTACACAACCTGACTCTGCCCTATCTGGCACTTTGTGGCCTTGATAGTCAGGTCTGCTTTCTGCAGGGCCTGCAAAACATTTCTGAGGTGGACCAGGTGATCCTCCCAGGTGGAGCTAAATTCAGCAATATCATCTAGATATGCTGCACTATAGGCTTCCAGACCTGTAAGGACTGTATTCACCAACCTCTGAAAAGTGGCAGGTGCATTCTTCAGACCAAAGGGCATTACCACAAATTGATAATGCCCACTAGAGGTTGAGAATGCTGTCTTTGGCTTTGCATCATCAGCTAGTCTGATCTGCCAGTAGCCAGCTGTCAGGTCAAATGTGCTTAGATACTTGGCTGAGGCCAAAGTGCCTATTAGCTCATCTGCCCTAGGTATTGGATGGGCATCAGTCCTAGTGACTGCATTGAGACCCCTGTAGTCCACACAAAACCTCATCTCTCTTTTCCCACCACTGGTGTGAGGTTTTGGCACAAGGACCACTGGACTAGCCAAAGGGCTATCTGAGGGTTCAATAACTCCCAAATCCAACATTTTCTGGACTTCTGTCCTGATACAGTCCCTGACATGGTCAGGTTGCCTATAAATCTTATTTTTAATAGGCAGACTGTCCCCAGTGTCCACTTCATGAGTGCACCAGGTGGTCTGACTTGGAGTCAGAGAGAACATATGTCTGTACTGATTGAGCACTTGTCTACAATCAGTTTGCTGCTGAGCAGTGAGGCTGCCTGCCAAGGCTACACCATCCACTGACCCATCATCAGGGTTCTGTGAGAGCAGGTTAGGGAGTGGGTCACTCTCTTCCTCCTGTCCCTCATCAGTAGCCATGAGCAAGCCCATGTCTGCCCTGTCCACATATGGTTTCAATCTGTTGACATGGAGAACCCTGTGGGGACTCCTGGGTGTTCCTAGGTCTACTAAGTAGGTAACCTCACCCTTCTGTTCAACAATGGTATGGGGTCCACTCCATTTGTCTTGGAGAGCTCCAACACCCACACCTTCTGTCCTGGCTGGTAAACAGTCAGTACAGCCTTTTGGTCATGCCAGGCTTTTTGAAGTTCCTGGCTAGCCTCAAGGTTTTTAGTTGCCTTTTTCATGTACTCAGCCATCCTGGAGCGGAGACCAAGTACATAGTCCACTATTACTTGCTTTGGGGGCTTGAGAGGTAACTCCCATCCTTCCTTCACCAAGCACAATGGACCCCTGACAGGGTGACCAAACAAAAGTTCAAAAGGGCTGTAGCCAACCCCCTTTTGAGGCACCTCCCTGTATGCAAATAAAAGGCAGGGCAAGAGTATGTCCCATCTTCGCCTAAGCTTCTCTGGGATCCCTTTAATCATGCCCTTCAAGGTTTTGTTGAATCTCTCAACTAAACCATTGCATTGTGGGGGATAGGGTGTGGTGAACTTGTAAGTCACTCCACACTCCTTCCACATTGCTTTCAAGTATCCAGACATAAAGTTAGCACCCCTGTCTGATACAACCTCCTTAGGGAAGCCCACTCTTGAGAAAATTCCCAGGAGGGCTCTTGCCACCACAGGTGCTGTAGTGGTCCTAAGGGGAATAGCCTCTGGGTACCTGGTGGCATGATCCACTACCACCAGGATAAACCTGTGCCCAGATGCTGTTTGGGGATCCATGGGACCAACAATGTCAATCCCCACCCTTTCAAAGGGAACCCCCACCACAGGTAGTGGTATCAGGGGGCCTTTGTAGTGCCACCTGCCTTGCCACTGGCCTGGCAGGTTACACAGGAGCGACAAAACTCCTTGGTGTCTTCAGACATGTGGGGCCAGTGAAAGTGAGGGACAATTCTGTCCCAAGTCTTGTTCTGGCCCAGGTGACCTGCTAAGGGAATGTCATGGGCTAGGGTCAATAGGAAGCCCCTGAACTTCAGAGGTATAACCAACCTCCTGGTGGCACCAGGCTTGGGGTCTCTACACTCTGAGTACAAGAGTCCATCATCCCAATACACTGTATGGGGACCACTAGCTTTCCCAGCAGCCTCAGCAGCAGCTTGGTGTCTGAGGGATTCAAGAGAGGGGCAGCTCTGCTGCTCCTGGCTCAGATCTGCCCTGGAAGGGCCCCCTGTCCCTAAGAACTCAACCTGATCAGGCTCAAGCTCCTCTGGGACAGTTCCTTCCTCAGGACTGAGATCATCTCCCTGAAGAGACTGATCTTCCTTCTGAGCCAAGGGGGAAGGCACTGCCTTTACCCTACTACTCCTCTTCTTGGATGGCACTTGGTCCATTATTCCAGAATCCAAGGCCTGTTCAGTGTTAGACATTTTGGCCTGTGGCCTGGTCACAGCAAACACATCTGCAGGGATGCCCAGCATTTCTGCATGGGTCCTGAGCTCCACTTCTGCCCAAGCTGAAGTTTCTAGATCATTGCCAAGCAAGCATTCAACTGGTAGGTCTGCACTTACCACAACCTTCTTAAGGCCAGTTACCCCTCCCCAGGAGAAGTTAACAACTGCCAGAGTATGGTCTGTTCTGACGTTGCTAGCATTGGTCACTTGGTACATTTCACCAAGTATAATCTGTCCAGGATCCACAAGATCTTGTGTCACCATGGTGACACTTGCTCCTGTGTCCCTAAATGCCAAAGCCTCTTTTCCATTTATTAATGGCTGTTGCCTGTACTTGCCCAGATTACTGGGACTCACAGAGGAGGTCACATCCATGCCTCCATCACAGACTAGGACAGCCTGAGTGAGTTCTCTGACTAGGTCAGAGCCCATCTCCTTACCCAGGGTCAACCCTACTAAACCCTTGGCTTGTGTAGTCCCACCACCAACTGTAACTGCACTAGGGGGAGCAGGTGCCTTAGGGGCATTGGTGGGGGCTGGAGTAGAGTCTTTGGACTTGGTGCAATCACTGGTCCAGTGGGTCTTTTGCTTACAGACCTTGCACCATGGTTTCGTTTGGCCTTTCCCTTTGTTAGACTGTGAATCCCCACCTGAAGAAGATTTTTGGGGGCCTTGTGAAGACTTCTCGTCTTTACCCTTCTCCCCACCCTTATCAGAGTTCTTAGAATCTTGCTTCTTTGGGTCACCACTTTGGTTCTGTACCTTCTGCCTCACCCTGGTTCTGACCCATTTGTCTGCCTTCTTTCCCAATTCTTGGGGAGAGGTCAGATCAGAGTCCACCAGGTACTGATGCAACAGCTGATTTTGACAGTTATTAAGAATCTGCTCCCTCATGATAAGATTGTACAATCCTGTGAAGTCACATACCTTACTGCCCATCAACCAACCTTCCAGAGCCTTAGCAGAACAATCCACATAGTCTACCCAGTCTTGAGTCTGTGCTTTTTGGGTATCTCTGAACTTCAACCTGTATTGTTCAGTTGTTAGGCCAAACCCATCAATCAGAGCACTCTTCAAGACTTTGTAATTGTCAGCATCCTCTTCTCTTACAGTGAGGAGCTTGTCTCTACCTTTGTCTGCAAAGGAGAGCCACAAGATTGCTGCCCACTGCTCCTGAGGGACCCTCTGTACTTTACAGGCCCTCTCCAGTGCAGTTATCCATTTGTGGATGTCATCCCCACTCTGGTAGGGAGGGACAATGTTGCTCAGGTTTCTATGGTCATAAGACCTTTCCCTATCTCTGGGGAAATTGCTGCCACCATGGGACTCTAGTCCCATCTTTTTCTTTGCTTTTCAAGCTCTAGGGACTCCCTGTCTATAGCCAACTGCTCTCTTCTGAGCTTCAACTGAGCTTCTCCATATCTGAGCAGTCTCTCTTTCCTTTCATGAGAGGATTCCCTCCTATGAGAGGAAACAGAGGTCCCTATTGAGGTGTCAGAGTGGTTAGACTCCTGAGAAGGAGATCTAGGCCTTCTGGGCACACTCACAATTCTTCCTGGGGGAACAAAGGGGAGGTCATTCTGATCCTCCTCCTCCTCCACAGGAGGAATTGGGTTTTCCAGGTCAAGGTCATTTTCACCTTCCTGGCCAGTTTCAGAGGGGGGACCCTGGGTTTCTTCACCCCTGACCCCTTCCTCATTTTCTGCCCCACCCTCTCTGCCTACCCCTTCAGACCCTAGGGGTATGCTGAGATCATCTGACAGAAGCACCTCTCTGAGGTGTTGGGTGCTGGCACTTTTGCCTGTCTTCAGCTTCCTAGTACTGCACAATGCTCTCAATTCCAAGAATGGGAGATTATCATACTTGGAGGGAAGAAGCCCACTGGCTTCTGGCAAGGACTCACTGGGTCCTGGCTTTGAAGACATTACTAGTGAGGTGTGGTGTATGCACTACCTACTCTAGTGTGGCCTACTAAACTCTCTTGAGTTGTAGAAAGGGTGTGCTATCCCTTAACACACAACTCTAAGTTCAGTAGAACTTACTGTATCCTAAGCTTGATTTATATGTACCTAAGGTACCCTTAGTGGTTTTCAGTTGATCAATTCAATTGAGATTATCTGGTAAAACAATAGCAAGCTGGAATCCCACACGCTGCACACCAATGTGAGAAGTTGGCCTGGTATATGCTGTCCACTAATTATATTGGGCACCTTGCACCAGTCCAAACAACCCCTTCTTGGAGATAGGTTAAAGACAACCTTTATTGAAAGCTATCCTAGTGGTGGCTATGGAGAGCAGCCTTCAGGCTAAGTCTTGAAGGAATGTAAAGCAGCTTGTTTTACCAGTCTATAATCTCTTGAGTGACCAAATGAAAGAGGACCACACCAGGTATATATTCAAAATATATGTATTTATTGCTAAACACACCCCTCTAGTCTCTTTATGAGGCTAGAGTTCGAAGTACATAAGTTATAAGTTAGTTATCAACAGTAATAGCACAAATACACGTTTGAGCCCTAGGGGCGTACCAAACCATATACCAATAAAGTGGTATAAGAACCACGACTGAGCTAGACACAAGGCCTAGAGCCTGTAGAAGTGCTTGGACCACAAGGAACCACCCAAGGTAGTGACACAGGGGACCCACGGGGGACGCGTGCAGTGTGAGAACACAGCCGCGAATCGCCGTTGACTTGTATGGGGGAAGTCGCGGTTGGAATTTTAAAGAAAAGGGACACTTAGAGGAGGACTTTGAGCAAACCCCTTTAGAACTGGGTTGTTCTAGAGTCTATACCCACGGGAGCACCAGAGTACTCGAGTTACCTCACCCAGGGAAGCCGGGTGCATAGGTGTCTTTCGGGGTCGGGTTTCGTCGTCGTTTTCAATGGCGATCTGCTGCAAAGTGCTGCTGGCGGCCAAGTCGAAAGTGTTCGGGTGGATCCAAAGGTGGATCGAAGATCTGAAGAACCTGAAAGCAGAGGGGACAGAGTCTGGGTCACTAGCCAGTGACCAGGAAGGCGATGAGCGGATGCCCACCAATGTCGGGTGCTTCAGGTAGGTTGACGGTCGTCTTGACTCTTCAGCCACGAGGTCCAGGAGGTGTCGACGATGACCAGGAGCTGGATTCGAGCTGTCCCACGACGTCTGTCGATTGCAGGGGTGTCGGCGACCGGATTGGACCCAACAAGCCTTGGCAACGGCAAGTCTCGTGGAAATAGAAGAAGGATGGTGGTGCAGACCAGCAAGGTCTGAGGGACTCACCCAGCGAGGGTAAGTCAGGGCATGCCTGGAGCAACCAGGGAAGCCCAAGCAGAAGAAGATTGGCCTTTGGGAGGGCCCACTAGCCAACGGACTAGCGACCGCAAAGGAGCCTCAAGTGGACGCACTTAGAGCTGGCTCACGGGACACTCGTGGAGTGGAGGCCAGTGATCTTCGGTGCAGTCGGTGCTGGAGGTGGGGGCTACTGGGAGCCCAAAGCACAACTTCGTGAGAGACCAGAAAGAGGATGCACTTGCAGATGTGCTCGGTGTCCAGGGTCACGGTTCCACGTTACCCACGACAGCTACGGGCCTCAGCTTTGCTGGGGACTCAGGGCAGCCTCGGGGAAGTCTGGAAATCCACCTCTGGTGATGCAAAGACTTCGGCGTCCGGTGGGAGCTTCAGCGATGCAGACCGGACAATTGCTTCGTTGGTGCCTGCCAAGCAGGGGAGTCACTCCTTGACCCCAAGGGAGATTCTTCAGTCCTCTAATCTTAAAGTAGAGCGTCGAAGGTCCAGGATTCTGTATCAGAGTTTCGTCCAGGTAAATCTAAAGTCCTAAGGATTGGGGTCCCATACTTATACTAAGTTAGGGGGTTGGACATACTCTGGGGACCCACCTATGGGAGGGTCAGGGAAGAGGGGTGGTTACACCCATTCCCTTTGTCCAGTTTCGCGCCAGAGCAGGGGCTGGAAGCCCTTGAACCAGTTTGAACTGGGGTATGCACAGGGACACCAAATGTGCCCCCAGTGCAGGACTTCAAAGCACCAGAGAGTGCTCCCGCCCAGCCCCAATACACATTATCCTGTCTGGGGAGGTGGTTACACCTCCCTGGGACAGGAAACCTATTGTCCAGGCCTCCCCTGCCGGAGTTTCAGTCAGCAGCAGGAGGCCAGACCCGTGTCTGTGGCAGCGGCATCCATTTTGTGATGCCAGGGCTTGGAAAGAAGTTACCGGGCAGGCCGGTGTGTACATGTCTCTCCCTCTAGAAGGGTGGAATGCTACCCCCGCCACCAGAACTGGCGGGGGGTAGTATTCCAAGATGTTTGACACCAAACACGACATGTTTCCGTGCAGCCATCCCAAAGTTAGCATTTAACGCGAGGTTATAATGCGCTTAAGAGTATATGGTCAGGCTGCACTACAAACAGCATCAGAGAAGGGTCTCCGAACACTGCAGAGGGGCTCTGCTCATGCAGGGGCACCCTCTCACATAGGAACCAAGCACTCTGCCTTCAGGATTGACAAGGCCTGCCATAGGAGTGACTTATAGGTTTATATGTGTGTATGTATGTAGTGATATAGGTAACCTATATCACAGTAAGGGGTGCATGCACCACCTTACCCAGGCTGCAGTAGCAGACCTGTGGTGTCATTTTGGATGGCCTTCCAGGGGTGGCACAATACATGCTGCAGCCCCTGGTAGGCCTCTGAGGTACCTATGCCCTGGGTACATAGTATACCATATACTAGGGTCTTATAAGGGCACTCCAGATTCCAATCAGAGATGTGCTTAAGGCACATGGAAACCATTTTAGAGAGGAAGCAGCTAGGCTGGGGTTCTGAATAGCAGGGCCCCAGCCAGACTAAAGTCGAAAAACAGTGAAGCATCAGCAAAAAGTGGGGGTACCCATGTGAAGCAGATCCTACTCTCCTACAAGGTGCACAATATTTTGGAACACTGTATCCTTCAACATTGAGCAAACCAAACAGCTAATATATAGGGTGTTTCCCTATGTAGCCATGGCGGATACTTAACCCTGCCCACTCCAGACGTCTTTTGGAGTATATGGGTAGGGGTCTCTGAGAGAAAAAGCACGGCTGAGTTTGTCAGTATCTAGCGTTAAATTACCGCCTTACCAAACGTTGGGCGCCATGTAGTGTAGCTCCTATTTCCCTAATAGGCTCTGCGCATTGGAATAATATCCCCTATAGGTTTGACATAGGACTAAGGTCAGTATGTCCCTATCGAGTATATTAAACTTAATTACTTGTGCTAGCTAGCTCAGAGGCCAATAGAAACTCCTTGACAAACAAGAAGGGAGTAGTTTCTGGCAGCCGCAAAACATGACAACTTTGTTTCCCTTTAGAATCAGAACGTGTCCCAGAGTCGTGGAAACAATAGATAACTATTTCACTCAGCTCACTCGTGCATACTTAGTTTTCTTCAAAGTTACACAGAAAGAACAGACGGGGGTTTCAATAAAAGATTTATTGAACAGTCTTGTTTCTCGTGTAAGTAAAATGTGCTGTTACGATCACAAGACAGTATGCAAGATAAATAATGTACAGCGTAAGCAGTAGAAATAAATAATACTGCGCTAGCATGATCTTTAGTAGATATTCATTTACATAAATAACATAAACTCAATCAATCAATCAAAATATCTTTATTCAAATATGAAATATCCATAAAAGCACAATAAAAACAATTCATAGATGGCAACATATTCAAAACAAAAGATACAGTACATTTATAACAGTGACTAAAATGGATCATAAATAGCGTGATATATCATATATTAACAATCGGTGGGGGGGTTTTAATAACAATACAGTAAAATACATTTCTAACGACCTTCATTGGGCACACATAGTTCTACGTGACCGTACGGCTGACTTCAGGAATGATCCGACACGGAAAACTAATTAATCATCCGCCAATTTAAGCACTTCCGTGTAGGCTGTCCTGAAGTCGGAAATAGCACGTGATTTAAAGAAAGGTATCAAAAATCCTTTTGCAAATTTAAAATAAAAACTGCAAAAGAATAAAAAGTGCAACCTTGTTTGATTACTGTGTGCGTTGCAAGGGCAGGGCGAATCATCAAGATCAGTATTATAGCCCAAGGGGAAGCATAATAAATATTTCATAGTACCTGCCCGTAAACGAAATAACAACCCTCTTTCCCAATGTCCTATGGGTTTTAAAAGGTATCTAGCAGGCAAATAAGAACAATCCTCTATGGACATATACCTTACAACTGAGGTTTTCTTGGTCTCTCTCCAGTGCCTTTCATCGCTATACTTTTTATACAATGCCTCTTGTATTGCTTTTTTGTTAGTTTGCTCGGATTGAGTTGGATTTAAAAAAAAAAAAAATGCGTAAATGTGTCCCAGAGTCGTGGAAACAATAGATAACTATTTCACTCAGCTCACTCGTGCATACTTAGTTTTCTTCAAAGTTACACAGAAAGAACAGACGGGCGTTTCAATAAAAGATTTATTGAACAGTCTTGTTTCTCGTGTAAGTAAAATGTGCTGTTACGATCACAAGACAGTATGCAAGATAAATAATGTACAGCGTAAGCAGTAGAAATAAATAATACTGCGCTAGCATGATCTTTAGTAGATATTCATTTACATAAATAACATAAACTAAAAATGCGAGTACTCATACGATGCGTCTCTAAGCTAGTTCTACCCCAATGTTCCTAACCTAACCTAGGTGTAGGGAGAGGTATGAAGTAGGTGAAGTATTCCTTACTATGGTATACTAAGAGTATGTTAAGTCTAGTATGCCTAGGATGCCAAGAGTCCCTCTAGGTTCTAGCCAGCTCCATACCTTAAGAATGAGAGAGGTGGGAATCTCTTGCCAGACTCGAACTCCAACACCCCGCGAGGGAAGTCAGATCACTGGAAGCTGGACTCTCTGCGTTCAGGGATGACAGCGTCTTCTCAGTGCGTCAGGCCGGGAAACGGGCTCCTCTGAAGTCGAGGTCTCCTCTGATTTACAGGGGCTAGGGAAGGTATATTTATACCTCAGAGGTACCTCAGAGTGTTAGCATTGACGTGAATCGGACAGCGGAAGACGTCATGAATGAACCCCTAAGGTATAACGGTTCATGCATAATAGATGAGTCCTTGAAGAAATCAATAGTCCTGTGCTAGGGAAACTCCCGAAGCCTAAGGGTCTGTTCTTCAAGAACTCGTTGTGACGTTAGGGTGGACGGATGTCGGAGACCATGCCTGTATTTGGAGTGCACGGTTTAATGCCTAAATAAGGACTTGGATTTTATGCCTATATAAGGGCAGGGCGAATTGTGCCTATATAAGGACATGATACAGGAAAACCTATATACGGATACCCTAAGAGGAATACAACATCTCCTTCTTTGGACCTCTGTCCTACCCAGCCTACTCGTCTAGCCATTATAATATGGGCTGAGGCCTGTGCCCCATTTGTTGAGTGTTGTTTACACCAAAACTTAGTTTTGCGTAAAAGTTCCTCAGTAGATTCCACTCCACCTATTTTGAGTGGGGGTACTCCTATGAGGACTGCGACTAGGGGGGGTGGCCTTGGGTGGAAGATTAAGTCTACAACTATTATACCTTTTACAATCCCCACTGGTTCCATGAAGCTCACCCGCATCTTTGAGATGCTTATTGGGGAGATTATTCACAGTTGGGATACGGTCAGGTTGCCTCCTCACACCATCACCCCTTCTATTCTGAGTAGAAGTTCTCCCAGATGATATGCCGTCCCCCACAATAACATCAGAATGTGAAATTGTATTACAACCACTTGGGTTATCCCCAACAATATCCGCGCTCTAGCTTTTCCCATAGCAAATTAAATGTCCTATCAATTAATTCCTTCATCTGGGCTAATACAGTTCCCAGGGCGGTCTCCACAGCAGCAGCAATGGCAGGGGCAGTGTCTTTAATACAATCGTGTCTTAATAGAGGAGAGGGGAAGACGGCGTCAGTCTGTGTGCCAATAGAGTTGGTTGTTAGTACGGCTTGTTCAGTCCCAGGATTTGCGGGTCTAAATCCCTTTACACTTTTAGCTTTTTGAGCGCCAACACCCCGTTTTAGTTTTACCGGTGGCTCTCTCATCATAGTCTCCTCCAATGATTTTGAGACCCGTGATCTAGTAGCTATACATGTCCCGGAAGAAGCAGCTCTGGGAGATATATCCAGGGTTAGCTCAAGAGGGGTTGTAAGCACATTTGGGGGAGTAGTAGACAGGCACAATTGTGAACAATTCCCCGAATTGGAGGTACCTAATGACGAGCGTCTCTGTAGTGTTAAAGGATCTAAGGAGAGTCGCTGCTCAGTCATTTCAATTTCATGGGTCAGCAACGATTCTGCCCGGACAATAAAAGCATCTAAGGTGCCCGCTACTCCTTTGCGCTTGCTCATGATTAATCCGTAAATCTTGAACGAACAGGTACCCACACACAGGAAAAAATAATAAGATACTTATGTCAAGGGTACAAATGTATGCAACAGTACCTGAGGACTGGTGAGATCACTCATGAACCGGTAACCAAATATCAGAGCGGGGGCCCAGCCCAGTCTCTTCCGGGCTCTGACGGGCGCGCCCTTGGCCCGGGCTTCGCCCGAGCACGGCCCGCACTGCGGGAGTCCGCGGACGCTTTTGAGGCGCCTCCTGGCGCAGAAAAAGACGTCGGCGGCCGGGTGCCGCGAAGACCAGGACCGGGGAACAGCTGGTGCAGAACAGGAGCAGGCGGCAGGTAGAGGCGGGACCTGCGCTGCGGGAGCCCGCGGCCGCTTTTGAGGCGCCTCCTGGCGCAGAAAATGACGTCGGCGGCCGGGTGCCGCGAAGACCGGGGAACAGCTGGTGCAGAACAGGAGCAGGTGGCAGGTAGAGGCGGGACCTGCGCTGCAGGAGCCCACGGCCGCTTTTGAGGCACCTCCTGGCGCAGAAAAAGACGTCGGCGGCCGGGTGCCGCGAAGACCAGGACCGGGGAACAGCTGGTGCAGAACAGGAGCAGGCGTCAGGTAGAGGCGGGACCCCAATAACTCATATTAAACCTTACATAAACGTGTATCCATTGGTTGAATTAAATAACGTAATAAGCTGTAACTGGGTAGTGAAATGCCAAACAAATAATACAAATTTGAATAATTTGCTCTTTCTGGCCACACCTCTGACTCCGCCCACTGACCCAATCCTCGGGTTATTCCTGCCCTCTGATACTCTGCCCACAGTTCCCCTACTTTTTTTTCCCCACTACGACCACTGGATGTAGGTAATACTACTATTTGTAAATAAATTCGGAGGTTATAGCAATTGCAATTCCACAGCCTGTGTCAGCAGAAAAAAGTAGGCGCTTCCATCCATATCTATAAATGTAGACATTTGCACAAAACCAAGCTTTCATTAAATATGTTTTTATTGAAAGGTAAATACGTCAATGCAAACACGAAACATTGTTGTTAGAGCAGACTTGTATAAACCGGGAAAAAAACTTTGCCTGAAGCTATGCAAATTGAAGCAAATTTGTAATGTGGCTCTGTTGTACCTGTTCCTCTACCGTACATCACTGTAAAATAGCCATAGAAAAACTATAGTTGGATTAGATTCTTGTACACCATTATAGGAATGGATATGTGCCCTTTCACTAGGTTTGTAATAGGTAGAACACATTGCACTTGGCTGGTTAAAGCCAGTGCAACATTATAAAATAATGCGTGTATTAAAAAACGACAACTCTACATGGACTTTCAGAAAGTGACAATTTGTAAAAATGTGCTTATTTTTACAAAGACTGATCATTTTAATTGCATATAGATGTCCATAATGTGAAAACATAAAGATATATTTTAAATCGCTCACACAAAGTTAAAAGCACGGATTTTTGTTTACATTGCGGATGCATCGCTATACTCCGCCAGGTTCGTTTCTATGCGTGGCACTTTGGACTTTTCCAAGCCATTTAACCTTTGCCGCCAATTTAATAACCATTATCGGCCTGTTAGCTGGACGTTTGCATTCTGCTTGTCATGCCGTGCCTCCTCGCCCAAGAAAAGGGAGATTGTTTTTCTTGATTAGTTATTTATGGGCTGCGACAAAAAACAATGTTGGGAAAAGAGGGGCTTTGAGTGGATTACATGGAAGCAGTTCTCAAGAGCTGCGCATTGCAAAGCGCGGCACTTCATTCCTCAAAACCGAGCCGGCTAGTTGAAATGCTAATTGCCTTTCAGCAGAGCCAGGGACAGACAAGGCCCTTTGGAGGAGAGCATGCATTTTTTTACCCCACTTCTACGTTTTTGTCCCGCTGAGAACTACGTGAAATCCATTTATGGAAGGTAGGTCGTTCACTGTCCCCTTCAAAAATGTGGGAAATTCCTGAAGCAGTGACCTGCACCTCAACTGTGGTCTGGCAGGCACACACAACAGATGGCCGGATTAGGGCCTCTTTTAATCCCCGATAGAAACGGCTGCACCTGCTGTCCAGGAGCACAACAGAGAGGCCTGGGGACTTAAATGTCCCGCCCCCAGCATGGCTCAACCGAGTGTGCTGAACTTCACATTCTCAAAACGCACAGTGAACAGTCCCGGTAGCAGCTCCCTGGAATTTGTTGTACTTAAAAACAAAATAAGCCTCTGGAGTGCAGTCGTTCCCAATAAGTTTCTAAAGACACACACACACAAAACAATTCAAATTATTTCCAGACTATAAACGAGAGTAAATTCTGAATTGTCGTGGTCTGTTTTGCTTGCTGGATGTCGGTTTCAGGTGAAATTAGAAACTTGAACAAGCAACATTTCCAACAAGAAAAATATGTTCTTGTCACTTAGGTTTTTGTAAGAGACATATATTGTGCTTCTGGTGAAAATACTTTTCACAAGAAATAATTGTTCTCACTAGAGAGGGGAAAGCACCAGACAAGCGTGGTAAGTAAACCAACAAGGTCAACGGAGTGTTATCTGCATCCCAATATTGCTGTTCAACACACTGGGGTTGATGCTGTTTTGAAATGGCATTTATAGGACACTTTCCTCTCCCTTGCAAGTCCCAAAGTGTGTTTTTTTATGCGGACGAGTAAGTATCTACTCCACTTGTTTTGCATTTTTGGAAGCGTTTTGTTTTCAGTGAGGCCTGAGAGTGGAGGTGTGCTCCAATCAAGTCGCAGCACATTATTGCATAAGGTGAACCGAGGGAGAGTGTAGAGAGACAGGACCACAGTTTGCTTACATAGAGCTGCAGTTCTTGAAGGCTGCTGTTACTTTACACTGTGTATTAGGAGCCCACGTGGTTATTGCTTTCTTGAATTCTAGGTGATTGCAAATTATCTTTGTTGTCTTTGAAAGCAGGTTCCAAGCTTGCATATCTGCATATGGAAGGCACTCCCATCCATTGCTTTTTAAAAGGAGGAAGGTGATGAAGAGCAGAGCGGCTCTGGCTGCGAGGTTCCTCTTTTGATGGTAGAGTTTGAGATTAAATTGAAGAAAAATTGGTGCAATCCTTAAATAGGCGACAGAGAGATTTCTTGTCATTGTGTGAAACGTAATGTACTGTGCTTTACAATAGTATGATATAGTAAGTGTCATTACAGTACTTTATATTCTTTTATAGAAAGGTGCATTTAGAAAGTGCCAACATGCTGTTTAGATGGCTTTTAACATACACTACAACCATACCCTAAAACACTATATTTGAGGCACTAACGGCAGTGTATGACCTTTAGTTACATGATTTGTTTAGATCTTTGGCAAAGTAACTCATCAACCGGTATTTGAGCATTGGGCGTGCGATGATGAAGGTGGGTGTGTTTGTGTGTGGTATAAGGGTGTATAGTTTTGTATGGGTTTTGGTATATTTCTTCCTTTTGTCTTTATATGTTATCCCTATTAGCTTTGATAATTAATGTATACATTAATTTTGGTGTGTGGGCTGAGAATATCGAATCCCGGATGTCAACTGGACAGAATACAGTAGCAAGAATACCGAGGGACTATATATTGAAAGGTAAGTTTCTATACATTTTCTATACCCAACTCCACATATACAGATCTTGGTAATATACATATCTCTTCGGTACATAGATGTGGAGATAAGAATATTAAATCCTTACATCCCTTTGTGCCCTTACCTTTCGATATTTCGTCCCTCGATATTGTTGCAACAATATTCTTTTGCGTCGATATTCGATATTCTCAGCCAAATTCATTAACTTTTCTGTCACCTTAGTTCTGTTTTGCTCATTGTTTTTATGGGTGTAAAAATCACCCCGTTTTATTCCAAACAAAAGTATCACCTCACTTCGAGGACTGTTGACTACACAAGCAGTGTTTCCTGCATTTTAAATGTGAGATGTTGCCTTAACGTTTCCCCAGCTGGATTAGCCTAGCCATTGGACCCACCACAAAGACTATTAGCAGCCCGGACGCTGCTCTGTACACACACCCCAGGATGCCACAGGCAGTCTACCCCCTCCCCCGACCCCTCCCACTGTCACAAATATTCCCAACCTTCCTTCACAGGCTGTCAGCGTCAAGCATCTAATCTCCTGCATGGAGCAGTCGCATCACAAAGGATCAATTTTTTTCTTAATACTGGAAAACGGTCTAGTTTTCAAGGACAAGGAATGAAGCCTTGAAATGGTGCATGAAAACTAAACACATTGAGAGAATCACTACACTTTATCTCAGCTGCCACAACATCACTTTAACTATGGCACAAAACTTACTCTTGCTGAGAAGAGAGGCATACCTCCTGGTAAGAGGCACATGTGAAGCAAAATGTAGCAAATATATTCAAAAGGTGTAATCAAGTGCCCATGCCCTTGTCACCCTGTCTGGTCAGGAGTGGATATTTTTATGGTGTAGCTCAGCTGGTAAATGCAGCAGCAGAGGTATTGTCAACCCTGATTTTAGCCCTGACAGGGTCAGCTTATTTGTTTTATTTATGTTTTAAACGTTTTTGTAGAGCGGTCTTCCGTCCGAAAGCACCATTGCACTAGCATTACAAAGAATATTAGTATACTAATCTCATTGATTCAAATTCAATCACATTTAAGCTGATTACAGTTCATCCAAGCTTCAACCATTATCAGCCATTGATGCAGAGTTACCACATGTGCCTTTAGGTCTTTCGTAAACTACAAAGCAAGCTGGTTATTGTTAGCATACATAAAAGATGTGAAGCCAAAAGTCTGGATGAAAAAGGAAACGGTCAGACATGGATGTTGAGTATTGAAGACACAATAATACGTAATAGGTTCACATTAATTCTAAATTTACTTTTAAAAGTGCCTTTTTTCATAACAATGTGTAGTAAATATGACAGCTAAATTTTTACTATTAGGTTAATATAGAATAAAAAAAATCTCAAAAGATATTGTCATATAACCCTAATATTAATGCTCAAGGAGGGAAGGCTTAGGTTTAGAACACTAAACTGTACAAAAAGTGATAGATGGAATGCTTGAATTAATCTCAGCCACTGGTAATAACTTTGGGCTGCAGCCCAGTCCATACTTATTGTGCACACCATGCCACTTCAGTTTGGACCCAACTACATGTAAATCATTCTTGACCCTTGTGGGACTTGGCCCTTGTGGCTAAAGTTCCCTAAACTTTTTGCTTTTCCCCTAGACCTTTTTTCTGACATTGTTTTGCCAACTTAGATGCTTTGGACACTTTGCCACTGCTAAACAGTGTCAAAGTGCAAGTGCTCGCTGTATAAAGTGTAATGGTAATTGGTTGTCCATGATTGGTATGTTTGTCTTACTAGTAAAGTCCCTAGTAAAGTGCACTATGTGTGCCAGGGCTGGTAATGCAAATGCTACTAGTGGGCCTGCAGCACTATTTGTGCCACCCACACAAGTAGCTTTGAAAAGGGAACTCAGGCCTGCCATTGCAGTGCCTGCGTGCAGTATGTTAAACTGCCATGTTATTCTGACAAGTGCACCCACTTGCCAGACCTTACCCTTCCCTTTCTATGCACATCAGACACCCCTATGGTAGGTCCAAGGTACCCCTGGGCAGGGTGCAGTGTATGTGAAAGGTAGGACATGTACTAAGGTGTGTACCATGTCCTGACAGTGAAATAATCTCCATTTCGTTTTTCACTGTTGAAAGGCCATCTTGCCCATAGGACAGAATGGGGAGGCTGTGTAATATGTTTTCCAGCCTATCTTCCCAAAGGCTTAAGATGGAGAGGTGACGTTTAGTATGCCTGAACTCACAGTGTAATAACATATCTTTTTATGAAGGTGGTTTTTGCATTGTATGTTTAGAAGCCACTCTTTTAGAAGTGGCTGGGTTTTTGTGCTCTAACATTTCTGTGTGTCTCTGGTTGTGGATTGACTGTCTGGATTTCAAAGCGATAGGATCTGGGGAATGTCTTGACCCAGGGGAGGAGGTGAGACAGCAACAGGCTGACCTGCATCTGGAGAGTAGGGGGAGGAGTAGCCCCTAGAGGTGAAGAGGCCTGGGCTGCAGCCATAAACCAATGGCTCCGGCCCCTGCTGAGTGATTGAGGATCCAGACCCCCACTATCAAAGGAATAAAGGTATCACTGGCAGAGAGGCACCCAGAACTGGTTTGAACAAGGGTGAGTGCCCCCTGAACACAAAGACTTCAAAGCCATTGAGGGGTATAACTATCAGAGCTGAAGCCCCTGAACTTTGGAGAATGGCTTGATCAAGATTGAACAAGACTGGAGCTACTTCGTGGTCAAGAGGAACCTTTGCCAACGAAGAAACAACTGGGAGAGACTGAAGGATAGGACTGACCCTTGCTGTGTGTTCTGGGGCTGGCCTGCAGTTTGCTGTTTTAACCAAAGAAAGGCTAAAGGGACTTTGCTGTGTGCTGTGTCCCCCTGCTTAAAAGGACTTTGCTGTGCTGTGTCCTGAAGTAACTTATCCCCAAGGGCCCGAGGTGAGCTGGCTCCATGTTGCGGAAACTCAGGAACACAAAAGTTTCCAGGAGAGTCTCAGCGATGCTGTGGGCGTGTGCTTGTTGCAGCCTAAGACCCTCGTAAGAAGTGCCCTGTGATCGTGGGCACCTGGAGTCCAAGCGAGGATCAGCGACGCTGTGTGCGTGTGCTTGTTGCAGCCTGAACCCTTTGTGAGGATTGTCCAGTTATCGTGTGCACCGGAATCCAAGTGAGACTCATCGACGCTGTGTGCGTGTGCTTTGTGCAGCGTGAGACCTTCGTGAGGATGGCCTTGTTATCGTGCACACCCGGAATCCAAGTGAGTCTCATCGACGCTGTGTGCGTGTGCTTTGTGCAGCGTGAGACCTTCGTGAGGATTGCCTTGTTATCGTGCACCCGGAGTCCAAGTGAGTCTCATCGACGCTGTGTGCGTGTGCTTTGTGCAGCGTGAGACCTTCGTGAGGATTGCCTTGTTAACGTGCACCCGGAGTTAAAGTGAGTCTCAGCGACGCTGTGCGCGTGTTCTTCGTGCAGCCTGAGACCTTCGTGTGGAGTGCCCGGTGATCGTGCACCCGAAGCTCAAGGGAGTCTCAGCGATGGTTTGTGCATGTGCCCTGTGGCAGCCTGAGATCTTCGTAGCAGTAGCGGCCCAGACCGGCAGCCTCGGAGGAGCTGAGCCGCCGGCCCGAGCCCGCCGTTGCCCATTCACAAAGATTGCATCTGAGGCCCAAGTCGTTGGAAGAGGAGAGGAGAGTGGGTTCGCGCCCCCCAGGTAACGTGTGTCAACGCCTGGAGCGGGGTGCGGGCTCGGAGGGAGACGCTCTCAGCCTCTCTCTCATTTCAGCAGCGCGATCCTCTGCTTCGGCTCGTATCGAGGCCCGTATTGCCAAGGGAGTGGCAGTACCGGGGCCGGAGTGCGGAGCTGCACTTTTTGTTACACCATACCCGTGTTGGGGGCAACTGTTGACAGAGGCTGACTGCGAGTCAGAAGGAGTGGCGGAGAGACCGCCTAAGGCACTGTGATCGGTGCCGGAGTGTATTGCGCATTATCTTATTTCTGCATAACGAACTACCTGATTGTCGTATTACACATTGCATCATTTCTGCATAACGAACTACCTGATTGTCGTATGACGCATTGCATTGTTTCTGCATAACGAACTACCCGATTAGCATATTACGCGTTGCATTATTCCTGCATAACGAACTACCTGATTAGTGTATTACGCATTGCCTTATTTCTGCATAACGACGTACCTGGTGGTTGTATTACGCATTGCATTATTTTTACATTGCAAAGTGCCTGATTGTTGCGTTACGTATTGCATTATTCCTACATTGCAAAGTGCCTGATTGTCGCGTTACGCATTGCATTATTTTTACATTGCACAAGGGCCTGATTCTAGCATTACGAACTGCATAACATGGTATTAGGATTACAGTGGAATGTATAGAAGTGCTCATTAATATCGTCAGAACTTACAAGGGCTGGCTGGCCTAACAACCGGCCAGGAAGAATATTACAAATACGCATATGTTGGATTTATATCGAGTGGTCTTATCGTATATCTTTTTATATAAAATTTATACTCGTTTTTATAAAACTCGTGTGGAGTCTCTTTGTGGTGTCATCATTGGGTTGCTGTGAGCGTGGTTGCAAATACTTTACACATTTACCTTGAAGATAAGCCTGGCTGCTCGTGCCAAGCTACCAAGGGGGTGAGCGGGGGCTATCTGAGAAAGGGTCCTTCCTTTCCCTGAAGTGGAACCGCGGGTCCCTATTTGGCCTATGGTACCTACCTCAGCCAACCAGGGATCCCGGGTCTAACAACCCTGCTCCAATTGGAACAGTCCAGCCTGAACTACCAGGCCAGGTTCTCCGAGAACCAGAACACAAAGAGCTCAGAACTGGTTTCACCCTAGTTAGGGTTCAGCACTATTCTGTATACTTTAGTGTGTCGCTCTAAGTGGAACGACTATGTCTAGACCTGAGTCCAGCACACAGTGCTCACTAGAACCAAGCTATACATGGCTGATGAGCCCTAAATAGGGCAAAGGGTACTAGGTTGCTTGTGTTCCAGCTCAAGGATGGCCTGGCCTGGCAGTTCAGGGTGGACTGTTCCAACTGGAGCAGGGTCAAGAGTGATTTGCATATGGCTGAGTCCAAACTGAGGGGGCATATCGTGCAAAATAATGATGGGCTGGGATGCGGCCTCAGGTAATTACCAGTGGCTGAGATTAATTCAAGCATTCCATCCATCACTTTTTTTTGCTTTCTTTAGGGCACGGGTACTCATAGTAAGGCCCGCGGGCCGCCAGCGGCCCGGCAAGCCTTCCTTGGCGGCCCGCGGACCTTGCAGACATCGTACCTGTGTTTGTTTTTGTTTTTTTAAAGTGTCAGCAAATACTGCGGTTGCAGCAGCACGACTCTGAGAGACTCTGCTCTATGGGGGCCGGGCGATTCTTTAAACGACCATTCACTTGTTAATGAGGCTTTGTTGTATTTCACCTCTCCTTAGCACCCCTGCATCTCCACTCTGACTGAGTGGAGATGCAGGGGCGCTAAGAAGAGGTGAAATACAACAAAGCCTCATTAACAAGTGAATGGTCATTTAAAGACCTGTGAAGTACTCGGGTGCGGCTGTGTGTGTTCCCGGGAAGCTGTCTCAGCCCGGGCTGACACACAAGCGGGGTGAGGTGAGAGAGGGTGAGGTGAGAGAGGGAGACAGAGAGAGGGAGGGAGAGAGGGGGAGGGAGAGAGGGGGAGACAGAGAGGGGGAGACAGAGGGAGGCAGAGGGAGACAGAGGGAGGGAATCGGGGGGGGGAGACACAGAGGGAGGGAGAGGGAGACAGAGGGAGACAGACAGAGGGAGGGAGACAGAGACAGACAGAGCGAGAGACAGAGAGAGAGGGAGACAGAGAGAGAGGGAGACAGAGAGAGAGAGGGAGACAGGGAGGGAGACAGAGAGAGAGGGAGACAGGGAGAGAGGGAGACAGGGAGGGAGACAGAGGGAGACAGAGAGAGAGGGAGACAGAGAGAGAGGGAGGGAGAGAGAGAGGGAGACAGACAGACGGAGACAGAGGGAGACAGAGAGAGGGAGACAGAGAGGGAGACAGACAGAGGGAGAGGGAGGGAGACAGAGGGAGGGAATTGGGGGGAAACAGAGGGAGACAGACAGAGGGAGCCAGACAGAGGGAGACAGAGGGAGGGAGACAGATGGAGGGAGACAGACAGAGGGAGACAGAGACAGAGGGAGACAGACAGAGGGAGACAGAGACAGACAGAGAGAGAGAGAGAGAGGGAGACAGAGAGAGAGGGAGACAGACAGAGGGAGAGGGAGGGAGACAGAGGGAGGGAGACAGAGAGAGAGGGAGACAGAGAGAGAGGGAGACAGAGAGAGAGGGAGACAGACAGACGGAGACAGAGGGAGACAGAGAGAGGGAGACAGAGAGGGAGACAGACAGAGGGAGAGGGAGGGAATCTGGGGGAGACAGAGGGAGACAGGCAGAGGGAGGGAGACAGACAGAGGGAGGGAGACAGAGCGAGGGAGACAGACAGAGGGAGGGAGGGAGACAGAGGGAGGGAGACAGAGAGAGGGAGGCAGAGACAGAGGGAGGGAGACAGAGGGAGGGAGACAGAGGGAGGGAGACAGAGGGGGAGGGAGACAGAGGGGGAGGGAGACAGAGGGGGAGGGAGACAGAGGGGGAGGGAGAGACAGAGAGAGGGAGACAGAGAGAGGGAGACAGAGGGAGGGAGACAGAGGGAGGGAGACAGAGGGAGGGAGAGGGAGGGAGACAGAGAGAGAGACGGAGGGAGACAGAGAGAGAGAGGGAGGGAGACAGAGAGAGAGAGACAAACAGAGTGAGTGAGACAGGGGGAGACAGAGAGAGAGGGAGGGAGAGAGAGAGAAGGAGGGAGGGAGAGAGAGCGGGAGAGAGACAGAGAGAGAGGGACGGAGAGGGAGAGAGAGAGGGAGGGAGAGATAGAGGGAGGGAGGGAGACAGAGCGAGAGAGAGAGAGAGAGAGATAGATAGATAGATAGATAGATAGATAGATAGATAGATAGATAGATAGATAGATAGATAGATAGATAGATAGAGAGATGTGTGTATGCCGGGGTCTGGTGGCTCAGTGGACGAAGGCGTCCGCTGCAGGGGCCTGTGTTCAACCTCATGGTCATAGTTTTTTTTTGTTGCTCTAGCCCCGCCCCCCTCCCCCACTGACCCCGCCCCCACCGGTGCGGCCCTCGGCCACAAACCACACTGTAAATTTGGCCCCCGAGAGAAAGTTTGTGAGTACCCATGCTTTAGGGTATCACCCTAAGTGGCACTGTTATGCCTAAACATGGGTCCCGTACATACTATGTCACTGGAACCAAGCTATACCTGGCTGATGAGTCACAACTAGGGCAAAACTATTCCTGGGTTGCTTGTGTTAAGGTTCAGGGAGGACCTGGCCCTGCAGTTCAGGCTGGAATGTTTCCATTAGATCTGGGTCAAGATTGATTTGCATATGGCTGGGTCCAAACTGAGGTGGCATAGTGTGCAAAATAACGATGGACTGAGAGGTGGCCCAAGAAATTTCCAGTGGCTGAGATTAATTCAATAATTTAATTTTTTAGTATACTTTAGATTTAGAACAGGCACACACATCACTAAGCAGAACTGTTATGTCAGAACCCCTTTCAGAGGGCTACAGTGCAAGCAAGAGCTACTGGGCTCAACCTTGAGGTTTACTCCTGGTGTACCAGGGCCCGACTTACTATGGGCTCTGAGCAACTGCGCCAAGTACCCCTTCAGATCTTGACTCTCAATGGTATTGTGGGCCGAGCAGTCCAAGACTTCTCGGGGGGGTTGGGGGGGGTTGGGTGGGGGCAGAAGTAGGGGCTGAACACAGGCTCACAACTCAAAATATGTTCAATAGCAGCAATAAATGATTGTCCAGTCAAATACTTGCTTTTATGAAAGAAGTAGTGTTTATATTAAAACACAAAGTAAAATATGGCATACACAAATACTATGGAGAGACCCCTAAGATCAGCACTCTAGTGTTTGATGGGAACACCAATTCACACTTCCTCTCTCTCTAATGGTAGTGGTTATTCTCCATCCACGATAGGAGACATTCAGGTTAGGCGCCACTAGTAGTCCAAATCACAGAAGCGTCACTTCAACTTTTCTTTTCCATAGCCAAAAGTGTTCCAGCATCTAATATGCTATGAGGTAAAGCAAGGTGTCCCGGACCCTTTGGCCCGGCGATCAGTCTTACCCGCTCCTGCAGAGGTTTGTCTTCTGCAATCCCTGGAAGTGTTCCACATTCAGACGTGCCAGAGGTCTGCAGTCCCTGCTGGCATTAAGTAGCACTCTCAGCTTTACTGGGGACACGGCTAGGCATCCACGTTCACTGCAATGGCACTGTAAGTTCCTCTGATCCTGCTCACAGGTAGGGTGATAATCGCGTGGGTTCTGATTCTTTATTCGAGGCTCGGGCAAGCAGAGGTCACCACGGCATCCTTTCATCTTGACAGCATTGAAATCAGGCAACGATCCTTATCTTTCACAGCAGCTCCCTCTGACATACGGGGTCACTGACTTTACTACGCACATGGGCAACGGCCCAATTGGCTCAGCAGTAATACACTCTTCACAGTGGCCCCCCCTATGGCATACGGGGTCACCGACTTTACTTCACACATGTGCATCAGCCGGATTGGCACAGCAGTAATGCAATCTTCACAGCAGCTCCCTTGGGCACATGTGGTCGCCGGCCTTGTGATGCACACGGACAATGGCCTGATTGGTGTAGCAACCGTTAACTTCATGGAGCCCCTCACTATGGCATACAGGGTCGCCAGTTTGAACCTGTACACTGGCGACGCCCTGATTGGTGCAGCAGCTGCTTCCTTATACCTCGCAATGGACATCTACTTGCCAGAAATCCCCAATGGCCCTTGCTCTTTCCAATCACTGGTGCTGCGGGCTCCAGGGCAGATGGTCTTGTATTTCCCTGTGTGATGTCCGCTTACCCTACTAGGAGACTAGCAGACCTTAGCCCCAATCCTGGTCACAGGTAGAAGTCTTGCAGAGATTCTCCTCCCTTATATACAACCTTACTGGCTGCTTGGCAGTCGACCCTTTTGAGGGCTTTGAGCTCTCTTTCTTATAGTCCATTTCTAGGCACAAAATGTGATTTAACCCCTTGACCGCGGCGCAAATTCCACCGCGGTGCGGGTGATTTATGAGTGGGGGTGGTTCGGACGTCCCCCGGCCGTCCTTTGCACACGCCCACCGTGACGTCGGACGGCCAGGGGCCATCCGACGCACGCAAAGGGTTAATGTCTGAGTGTTTGAAGTTTGCAGTTCTCATCTCCAGGGCTCCCAGGCCTCCTCCATCAGTAGGGAGCTGTAGCTTTCTCAGTACAACTCTACGCCTGCCGACCTTTCAAATAAATCCACCCAGAAGACAACAAAGAGATAAAGGTAATGTGGCAGCTCTACCATCTTCACAAGACTAACTCTACCTGAAACCAACAGATGCAAAGATGACCAAAACGTCACTTGTGACCGAAGAGACCAAATAGCTGCCCAGATATTACTGTCTAGGAGATCTTTGTCAGAGTGATCAACTTAATGCAGAGATATCAGAACATGAGCTGCTCCCATTTTAGTTTCCCGACCATTAGATGCTAGGGGGCTGAAACAAGCCTAAAAGAAAAGCACAATATTTCTCCCAATTGACAGCAAGGCCTGAGATACCATGAAAGGTCTAGAGAACCTCAATTAGTTGAGCAAAGTCTGTCATAGCTTCTTTGGCATACATCAGGATATTGTCAGTGTAAAGCAACATTTTATGTATTGAACCTCTTGCAGGAAGGCCCCAAATCCTCCCTGTGTCCTGACTTCAGCTGATAAGGGCTCAATTTTTAAAGTAAATAACAGAGGAGAAAGCGGGCAGCTCTGATTTTAAGTGTTCTAATGGAGAAAGGGAGTGCATTCCAGAGCCCCCAAGCTCTGGAATGCACTCCCTTTCTCCATTAGAACACTTTCAACCTTATTTGCTTTTAGGAAGGCCTTAAAAACTTGGCTATTTAAGAAATAGAGACCCGTGGCTTGCATGAACCTGCCTACTCCAACCCTTAGCGCCAAGACACCTTCGGGTATTCATGCGTTTAATAAATTTATTAACATAACATATTAAACTACTCAGCTCAACTCTAACAAACCGTATTTTGCCCCACCTCCCTGGGCTAATACACTCAGACCAGACTGGGTTCATTCTTAGAAACACTTCCTCGAATATCAGGAGTTTTTTGGGCATTCTATAAGAAGCCCCTAAACTTTTGCCTCAATCAGTGTGTCTAGCTACTGTTATTTTGAGTGTGTTTTCGTCATGTTGGCTCATGGCTTCTTGAAAAACCATAGTTAGGGAACTGAGAGATAGTGGTCTTACAGGTGATGCAAACCAGGTTGGGAGGCCATGCCCAATAACAACTGATTAGCAAAAATGTGTGTATGCATAGATGCATCACTTTTCTCAGTTGGTGCTATACATTATCAGAGACTATCAGCACTTGTTGCTTGGCAGCTTGGTCAACCTTTAACGTAACAGTATGAGAAATTATCAAAGGAGATGTATACTTTGAATAGGGAAGTAAGTTAGATATCATTCAGGTATTTATTTCCAAGGGAAGGAATTATGCCCCTGACACTTGGTACCAGGGAAACCAGGTTTAAAAGACCGAAGAGGGGGGTGTATTATGTACCAGTTCTAAGACCATCCGAAATACATCAGCGAGTGCGAATGTGAGGTGTCAAAAGACATCACAGCACACAGTCAGTTCCCCACCATGTATAGCCAAGTCGAGACTCTAGATATAATTGCTAAATAAATACTAGACAATCCGAAAAGACATTCATGTTATGTTATGTTATGTTATGTTAATAACTTTTATAAAGCGCGGCAATTACCCATGGGTGTTCTGGCGCTAGCAAATACATCCTAAGGCAAAAAACAAGGAGGGAGGAATTATTCAGGTCTTTAAGCCCCTCCTAAAATTTAAGAGATCCGTAGCGTCTCTGAGGTAAAGAGGCAGGGCGTTCCAGGCCTTCGCTGCGCTGACAGCGAAGCTTCTGTCCCCCCACAAAGCAGTCCTTCTGAGTGGAACTGAGACCAACTTAGCACCTGTCGAGCGAAGTGCTCTGTTAGGAGTGTACCAGTGAAACAGCTGGTTCAGGTGGTCTGGGCCTTTGCCGTGGAGGGCTTTAAAGACCATGCATAGATTGGAATCATGAAGTGATTGGAGGTTGATTAGTGATCAAATCGCAAGCAAGCAGTCCCCTTCAAAGGCAACTGCAAACATTTGTTGTGCCAGTGGAATTAGAAACGTATCAATTTTAAAACACTCCGTTTGGTCCATAAAATGCACCACTTTTCTAAATTAGCAGTGAAATTGAAATTTATAAAAAAATAACCCAGCTCGAAAGCGAAGATCATCTCATCAATTTTTGTTATTCATCTCAAAATTCAGTTAAATCCTCTTGGGGAGGAAATGATTTCATTGTCCTTGGTCCTAAATGATTGTGAGAAGTTGGCCTGGTATATGCTGTTCACTAGTTAAAGTGGACACCTTGCACCAGTACAATTCGACTCTTATGGTAGGTAGGTTTAAGACAACCTTTATAGAAAGCTATCCTAGTGGTAGCTGTGGAGAGCAGCCTTCAGGCTAAGTCTTGGAGGAATGTAAAGCAGCTTATTTTACCACGCAATCTCTTGAATCACCAAATGAAAAGACACCACACAGGTATATATATCAAATATATATGTATTTATTACTAAACAACTCTCTACTAATCTCTTGTGAGATTAGAAGACAGGAACATATGCATAAATCAACGTTTCACAATAAATTAAGCACAAATATGGCTGGGGCCCTAGGGGCGTACCAGACCATATACTAAAAAAGAGACTTAAGAACAACGACTCGCAAAGAGACAAGGCCCAGGGCCTTCAGAAGTGCTGGGGCCTCACGAAACCACCCAAGGCAGGTAAGTAAAGGACCCACGGGGGACGCGTGCAGTGCGTGAACACAGGCGCGGATCGCCGTAGACTTCAATGGGGCAAGTCGCGGTTGGAAATTAAGAGTTTAAGGGCACTTCGGGAGTAGCTACAAGCAAGTCACTTACAGGGTAAGTAGTTCTAGGGCCAACATCCACAGGAGCACTGTAGTGCTGGAGTTACCTCACCCAGGGAAGCCGGGTGCATAGGTGTCCTTTGGTGTCGGGTCGCGGCGTCGTTTTCAATGGGAGCCAATGAAGACTTGCTGCTTGTGAAGCCAGAAGAAGTGTCCGGTGGAATCCAAGCCTGGATTCGGAAGGAGGAAGACCTGAAAGCAGAGGGGACAGTGTTCAAAGTCACTGGGCAGTGACCCGGGGCAAGGAAGATGAAAGCCCACCGTCGTCGAGAGATTAAGGTCGTTCAGGGGTGTCTTGACTCTTCGGCCATGAGGTCCAGGAGGCGTCGAGGATGACCAGCAGCTGGATTCAGCGTGTCCCACAAAGTCTGCAGCTGACTGCGGTGTCGGCGACCCGATTGGAGCCAACAAGCCTTGGTAGCAGCAAGTCTCGTGGAAAGAGCAAAAAGTCAATGGTGCAGACCAGCAAGGTCTGGGGAACTCACCCAGCGAGGGTAAGTCAGGGCATGCATGGAGCAACCAGGGGAGCCCTTTGGTTCTGTAGAAAAGTCTTCAGGGGACCCACAAGCCGGCTGGCAAGGGATCGCGAAGACGCCTCGGGAGGATTCCTTCAACAGGGGCCCACGGTCACTCGGGATGGGGTAGGCCTCTGATCTTCGGAGGGATTCCTGCTAGAGGCTGGGACCAAACGTGGTCCAAAGCACAGGTTCATAGAACGTCGCGAAGGGGTTGCACTCGACAATAGTGCACGGTACCCAGGGACTGCGGTTCCTCGTCACTCGTGGGGTCCACTTGCCTCAGCTTCGCTGGGAGCTCACGATGGCCTTGGAGAAGTCAGGAAATCCTTGTCTTGGGCTGCAGGGACCTCGGGCTCCGGCGGGAGCAGCATAGTTTGTGACCGTGGTTTCAGTTTTTGGTGCCTGCCAAGCAGGGGAGTCACTCCTTGACTCCAAGGGAGATTCTTCAGTCTTCCAGAGGTAGTGGAACGTCGAAGGTCCAGGATTCTTCTTCAGAGCATCGTCCAGGGGTATCTAGTTTGCAAGTTCAATTGTTCCCTACCTTATACTAAAAAGGAAGGGAGGGACTAGCTCTAAGACCCCACCTATGGGAGGGTCAGGGGAGTGGGTGGCTACACCCACTTCCCTTTGTCCAGTTTCGCGCCAGAGCAGGGGCAGGTAGCCCCTGAGCCGGTTTGAACTGGTGTATGCACAGAGGAGCCTTCTGCTCCCCCAGTGCAGGACTTCAAAGCACTCTAGGAGTGCACCCACCCAGCCCCAATACACTAAACCCTGTCTGGGAGGTGGTCACACCTCCCTGGGACAGGATACCTATTGTTGGGCTTCCTCCACTGCGAGTTTCGGTCATCAGCAGGAGGGCAGCCCAGTGTCTGTGACTGGTGGCATCCATTTTGTGATGCCAGGGCTCTTCAGGATTCTACCGCGTTTCCACAGTAGGTACATGTCTATCCCTCTAGAACGGTGGAATGCTACCCCCGCCGCCAGAACTGGCGTGGGGGTAGTATTCCAAGATGTTTGACACCAAACACGGCATGTTTCCGTGCAGCCATCCCAAAGTTAGCATTTAACGCAGGGTTATAATGCGCTTAAGAGTATATGGTCAGGCTGCACTACAAACAGCATCAGAGAAGGGTCTCCGAATGCTGCAGAGGGGCTCTGCTCATGCAGGGGCACCCTCTCACATAGGAACCAAGCACTCTGCCTTCAGGATTGATAAGGCCTGCCATAGGAGTGACTTATAGGTTTATATGTGTGTACCTATGTAGTGCTATAGGTAGCCTATATCACAGTAAGGGGTGCATGCACCACCTTACCCAGGCTGCAGTAGCAGACATGTGGTGTCAGATTTAGTCTGCTTCCCAGGGGTGGCATAATACATGCTTCAGCCCCTGGTAGGCCTGTGAAGTACCTATGCCCTTGGTACCTAAGGTACCATATACTTGGGACTCATAAGGTACCACAGTATCCAATCACTAGTGCACCTACAGTGCACTCCAAGTCGTTTAGAGAGAACAGAGAGGCTGGGGCCCTGATTGGCAGGGTCCCAGCCTGACTATAGCCAGAAACCAGTGTAAACATCAGAAAAAAAGTGGGGGCAACATAAGAGGCAGATCCTACTCTCCTACACAACCCCCCTCCAAACGCAGGGACACTAAACTAACCTTGACCAGTTGAGTCTTCGTGCTCTAAGTGGAAATACCTTGAGAGTCCATCTGCATTGGCATGTTGGGAGCCAGGCCTATATTCCACTGTATAGTCCATCCCCTGTAGGGAAATGGACCACCTCAAAAGTTTTGGGTTTTCACCTTTCATCTGTTTAAGCCATAGGAGGGGCTTGTGGTCCGTCTGAACTATGAAGTGAGTGCCAAACAAGTATGGCCTCAGCTTCTTCAGGGCCCACACCACAGCAAAGGCCTCCCTCTCTATTGCTGACCAACGTTTCTCTCTAGGGGTCAGCCTCCTGCTAATAAAAGCTACTGGCTGGTCTTGACCTTCATCATTCAGTTGAGACAGTACAGCTCCCACACCCAGCTCAGAAGCATCTGTTTGGACAATGAACTTTTTGGTGTAGTCTGGACTCTGTAAGATGGGGGCAGTACACATGGCCTGCTTTAGGTCTTCAAATGCCTTCTGACAGCTAGCTGTCCACTGAACCTTTTTTGGCATTTTCTTTGAGGTCAGATCATTCAAGGGGGTCACTATAGATCCATATCCCTTCACAAACCTCCTATAGTACCCAGTCAGGCCTAAGAAGGCTCTCACCTGTGTCTGGGTGGTTGGAGCAACCCATTCCATTATGGTTTGGATTTTACTCTGTAAAGGCTGAACCTGGCCTCCACCCACAAGGTGGCCCAGGTATACAACCTGACTCTGCCCTATCTGGCACTTAGTGGCCTTGATAGTGAGGCCTGCTTTCTGCAGAGCCTCCAAAACATTTCTGAGGTGGACCAGGTGATCCTGCCAGGAGGAACTAAAGACAGCAATATCATCTAGATAAGCTGAGCAATAAGTTTCCAGCCCTGCCAGAACTTTGTTCACCAACCTCTGAAAAGTGGCAGGTGCATTTTTCAATCCAAAGGGCATCACCACAAAGTGGTAATGCCCACCAGGGGTCGAAAATGCTGTTTTGGCTTTTGCATCATCAGCTAACCTGATCTGCCAGTAGCCAGCTGTTAGGTCAAATGTACTCAGATACTTGGCTGAGGCCAAAGTATCAATCAGCTCATCTCCCCTTGGTATGGGACAGGCATCAGTCCTGGTGACTGCATTGAGGCCTCTGTAGTCTACACAAAACCTAATTTCTTTCTTACTACCCTGGGTATGAGGCTTGGGTACTAGGACTACTGGGCTAGCCCAAGGGCTATCTGAAGGCTCAATCACACCTAACTCCAACATTTTCTGGACTTCAGTCCTGATACAGTCCCTGACATGGTCAGGTTGCCTGTAGATTTTACTCTTGACAGGCAGACTGTCCCCAGTGTCCACCTCATGGGTGCACCAGGTAGTCTGACTAGGGGTCAGGCTAAACATATGTCTGTACTGCTGCAGAACTTGTCTGCACTCAGTTTGCTGATGGTCAGTGAGGCTGCTTGCCAAAGCAACACCATCTACTGACCCATCATCAGGGTTCTGTGAGAGCAGGTCAGGGAGAGGGTCACTCTCCTCCTCCTGTTCCTCATCAGTTGCCATGAGCAAGCCCATGTCAGCCCTGTCAACATATGGCTTTAATCTGTTGACATGGAGCACCCTCAGGGGGCTCCTGGGAGTTCCAAGATTCACCAGATAGGTGACTTCTCCTTTTTGCTCAACTATTGTATGGGGGCCACTCCATTTGTCTTGGAGGGCTGCTGGGGCCACAGGCTCCAACACCCACACCTTCTGTCCTGGCTGGTACACAGTCAGCACAGCCTTTTGGTCATGCCAAGCTTTTTGTAATTCTTGGCTGGCCTCCAGGTTTTTGGTTGCCTTCTTCATGTATTCGGCCATCCCGGAGCGGAGACCAAGTACATAGTCCATCACATCTTGTTTGGGGGGTTTGAGAGGTAACTCCCAGCCCTCTTTTACCAAACATAATGGACCTCTTACAGGATGCCCAAACAGAAGCTCAAATGGGCTGTAACCAACCCCTTCTGTGGAACCTCTCTGTATGCAAACAACAGGCAGGGAAGAAGAAGGTCCCATTTCCGCCTAAGCTTCTCTGGGAGTCCTTTAATCATTCCCTTCAGGGTTTTGTTGAAACGTTCAACCAACCCATTGCATTGTGGGTGATAGGGGTGGCGAACTTATAAGTTACACCACACTCCTTCCACATTGCTTTCAAATATCCTGACATGAAGTTTGTACCTCTGTCAGAGATGACCTCCTTTGGGAAACCCACTCTGGAGAAAACTCCAATGAGGGCTCTTGCCACCACAGGGGCTGTGGTGGTCCTCAGGGGAATTGCCTCTGGGTACCTGGTGGCATGATCCACTACCACCAGGATAAATCTGTGCCCAGATGCAGTTTGAGGTTCAAGGGGACCAACAATGTCAATCCCTACTCTTTCAAAGGGTACCCCCACCACAGGTAGTGGTATCAGGGGGGCCTTTGTGGTGCCACCTGCCTTGCCACTGGCTTGGCATGTGACACAGGAGCGACAAAACTCCTTTGTGTCCTCTGACAAATGTGGCCAATGAAAATGTGGAACAAGCCTGTCCCAGGTCTTGTTTTGGCCCAAGTGACCTGCTAAAGGGATATCATGTGCTAGGGTCAAGAGGAACCCCCTAAACTTCTGAGGTATTACCAACTTCCTGGTGGCTCCAGGGGCTGGATCTCTACCCTCAGAATATAGGAGTCCCTCATCCCAATAAACTTTATGGGACCCACTAGCACTCCCAGCAGCCTCAGCAGCAGCCTGCTGTCTGAGGGGTTCAAGAGAGGGCAGCACTGTTGCTCCTTACTCAGATCTTCCCTAGAAGGGCCCCCTGCCCCCAAGAACTCAACCTGATCAGGCTCAAGTTCCTCTGGGGCAGTTCCTTCTTCAGGATCTGCTCCTCCTCCCTCAAGAGGGGAATCAGTGATCTGAGATAGAGGGGAAGGCACTGCCTTACCCCTACTGCTCCTCTTCTTGGGAAGCATCTGGTCCATGGTTTCAGGATCCAGAGCTGGTTCAGTGTCATGCATTTTGGCCTGTGACCTGGTCACAGCAAATACCTTTGCAGGGATGCCCAACATCTCAGCATGAGTCCATAACTCTACTTCAGACCAGGCTGAAGTTTCTAGATCATTGCCCAATAGACATTCTACAGGGAGGTCTGCACTGACTACAACCTTCTTGAGGCCAGTTACCCCTCCCCAGGAGAAATTCACAACTGCCAGACTATGGTTGGTCCTGACATTGCTTGCATTGGTCACCTGGTACATTTCGCCCAGGATGATCTGTCCAGGGTCCACAAGATCCTTTGCCACCATGGTGACACTAGCACCTGTGTCCCTAAATGCCAAAGCCTGTTTGCCATTTATTACAGGCTGCTGTTTGTATTTGCCCAGATTACTGGGGCTCACCAGGAAGGACATGTCAATGTCTCCATCACAAATCAGCATTGCCTGAGTGGGTACTCTGACTAGGCCAGAGTCCACTTCAGAACCCAGGGTCAACCCTACTACACCCTTATTCTGAGTACCACCTCCACCAGTAGCTGAACTAGGGGGAACAGTTGCCTTAGGGGCAGGAGTGGTGGTGGTTTGGTCTTTGGACTTGTTACAATCAGAAGTCCAGTGCCCTTTCTGTTTACAGAATTTGCACCAGGGCTTCTTTTGGCCTTTTCCCTTGTTGGATTGTGACTCCCCACCAGATGCAGATTTTTGGGGCCCTTGTGAAGACTTCTGGTCTTTTGACTTATCCCCACTTTTCTCAGAGCCCTTAGAATCCTGCTTCTTTGTGTCACCTCCTTGGTTCTGGGTTTTCTGCCTCACCCTGGTTCTGACCCACTTGTCTGCCTTCTTTCCCAATTCTTGGGGAGAGGTCAGATCTGAGTCCACCAGGTATTGATGCAACAACTGGTTCTGGCAATTATTAAGGATCTGTTCTCTCATCATTAGATTATACAATCCCTTGAAATCAGTAACCCTACTGCCAACCAGCCAACCCTCCAGAGCCTTGGTTGCACAATCTACAAAGTCAGTCCAGTCCTCAGACTGTGCCTTCTGGGTGTCTCTGAACTTCAACCTGTACTGCTCAGTGGTTAAGCCAAACCCATCTATCAGTGCACTCTTCAGGACTTTAGTCATCAGCATCCTCTTCTCTAACAGTGAGGAGCTTGTCTCTACCTTTATCTGAAAAGGAGAGCCACAAGATTGCTGCCCACTGCTTTTGGGGGACCTGTTGTACTCTACAGGCCCTTTCCATAGCAGTTACCCACTTATGGATATCATCCCCACTCTGGTAGGGAGGAACAACCTTGCTCAGGTTCCTATGGTCTGGAATATATTCTCTGCCACTAGGGACACTGTGGCTGCCACCAGGGGGTTCTAACCCCTCTTTTCTAGAAGCTCTCTGGAGCTCCAGGGCTTCCTTATCTAATGCCAACTGCTTGGTTTTGAGGGCAAACCTTGCTTCCTCATACTGCAGCAGTTTGTACATTCTGTCAGAGGAGGTCTCTCTTCTTGAGAAGTAGGAGTTCCTCTGGTAGACAGATTCTCTGCCAGAGTGATAGGAGTGTTCAGATTCCCTAGAAAGGGACCTAGGCCTCTCCTCCACTATGTCAGTTCTCTTAGGGAGAATTCCTCTGTCCTGTTCAGACCCCTTGGGACCTGGCCCTACAATCACAGAGTCTTGGTCAACCTGATGTTCATCATCTGACCCAGACACTGTAATTGACCCACTCACTGATTCAGACCCATTAGCTCCTAGAGCTAATCTAAGATCATCTGCTGTCAGCAGATCTATCAGGTGTAGTGTGGAGGGACTCTGTCCTAGCTTCAGGTGCCTTGCAGCACACATGGCTCTCAAGTCAGAGAAAGCCATGTCCTTATACTGAGGCTGAGTGGATCCACTGGGTCCACCCTCTAAGGACATTCTAGTGTTGTGCAGTGTTGTACTACCTACACTAGTTTGTGGCCTACTGATACTAGCTTGAGCTGTAGAAAGGGTGTGCTATCCCTTGGCACACAACTCTAAGTTCAGTAGAACTTATTGATACTAAGCTTGACTTTATATGTACCTTGAGTACCTATAGTGGTTTTCAGTTAGTAATTCAAATAGAGATTTTCTGGTAAAACAATAGCAAGCTGGAATCCCACCGCTGCCACCAATGTGAGAAGTTGGCCTGGTATATGGTGTTCACTAGTTAAAGTGGACACCTTGCACCAGTACAATTCGACTCTTATGGTAGGTAGGTTTAAGACAACCTTTATAGAAAGCTATCCTAGTGGTAGCTGTGGAGAGCAGCCTTCAGGCTAAGTCTTGGAGGAATGTAAAGCAGCTTGTTTTACCACGCAATCTCTTGAATCACCAAATGAAGAGACACCACACAGGTATATATATCAAATATATATGTATTTATTACTAAACAACTCTCTACTAATCTCTTGTGAGATTAGAAGACAGGAACATATGCATAAATCAACGTTTCACAATAAATTAAGCACAAATATGGCTGGGGCCCTAGGGGCGTACCAGACCATATACTAAAAAAGAGACTTAAGAACAACGACTCGCAAAGAGACAAGGCCCAGGGCCTTCAGAAGTGCTGGGGCCTCACGAAACCACCCAAGGCAGGTAAGTAAAGGACCCACGGGGGACGCGTGCAGTGCGTGAACACAGGCGCGGATCGCCGTAGACTTCAATGGGGCAAGTCGCGGTTGGAAATTAAGAGTTTAAGGGCACTTCGGGAGTAGCTACAAGCAAGTCACTTACAGGGTAAGTAGTTCTAGGGCCAACACCCACAGGAGCACCGTAGTGCTGGAGTTACCTCACCCAGGGAAGCCGGGTGCATAGGTGTCCTTTGGTGTCGGGTCGCGGCGTCGTTTTCAATGGGAGCCAATGAAGACTTGCTGCTTGTGAAGCCAGAAGAAGTGTCCGGTGGAATCCAAGCCTGGATTCGGAAGGAGGAAGACCTGAAAGCAGAGGGGACAGTGTTCAAAGTCACTGGGCAGTGACCCGGGGCAAGGAAGATGAATGCCCACCGTCGTCGACAGATTCAGGTCGTTCACGGGTGTCTTGACTCTTTGGCCAAGAGGTCCAGGAGGTGTCAAGGATGACCAGGAGCTGGATTCAGCATGTCCCACGAAGTCTGCAGCTGACTGCGGTGTCGGCGACCTGATTGGAGCCAACAAGCCTTGGTAGCAGCAAGCCTCATGGAAAGAGCAAAAAGTCAATGGTGCAGACCAGCAAGGTCTGGGGAACTCACCCAGCGAGGGTAAGTCAGAGCAGGCCTGGAGCAACCAGGGGAGCCCTTTGGTTCTGTAGAAAAGTCTTCAGGGGACCCACAAGCCATCTGGCAAGGGATCACGAAGACGCCTTGGGAGGATTCCTTCAACAGGGGCCCACGGTCACTCGGGACGGGGTAGGCCTCTGATCTTCAGAGGGATTCCTGCTAGAGGCTGGGACCACACGTGGTCTAAAGCACAGGTTCGTAGAACGTCGCGAAGGGGTTGCACTCGACAATAGTGCACGGTACCCAGGGACTGCGGTTCCTCATCACTCGTGGGGTCCACTTGCCTCAGCTTCGCTGGGGGCTCACGATGGCCTTGGAGAAGTCAGGAAATCCTTGTCTTGGGCTGCAGGGACCTCGGCTCCGGCGGGATCGGCATAGTTTGCAACTGTCGTTTCAGTTTTTGGTGCCTGCCAAGCAGGGGAGTCACTCCTTGACTCCAAGGGAGATTCTTCAGTCTTCCAGAGGTAGTGGAACGTCGAAGGTCCAGGATTCTTCTTCAGAGCGTCGACCAGGGGTATCTAGTTTGCAAGTTCAAGGGTTCCCTACCTTATACTAAAAAGGAAGGGAGGGACTAGCTCTAAGACCCCACCTATGGGAGGGTCAGGGGAGTGGGTGGCTACACCCACTTCCCTTTGTCCAGTTTCGCGCCAAAGCAGGGGCAGATAGCCCCTGAGCCGGTTTGAACTGGTGTATGCACAGAGGAGCCTTCAGCTCCCCCAGTGCAGGACTTCAAAGCACTCTAGGAGTGCACCCACCCAGCCCCAATACACTAAACCCTGTCCGGGAGGTGGTCACACCTCCCTGGGACAGGATACCTATTGTTGGGCTTCCTCCACTGCGAGTTTCGGTCATCAGCAGGAGGGCAGCCCAGTGTCTGACTGGTGGCATCCATTTTGTGATGCCAGGGCTCTTCAGGATTCTACTGTGTTTCCACAGTAGGTACATGTCTATCCCTCTAGAAGGGTGGAATGCTACCCCCGCCGCCAGAACTGGCGGGGGGGGTAGTATTCCAAGATGTTTGACACCAAACACGACATGTTTCCGTGCAGCCATCCCAAAGTTAGCATTTAACGCGGGGTTATAATGCGCTTAAGAGTATATGGTCAGGCTGCACTACAAACAGCATCAGAGAAGGGTCTCCGAATGCTGCAGAGGGGCTCTGCTCATGCAGGGGAACCCTCTCACATAGGAACCAAGCACTCTGCCTTCAGGATTGATAAGGCCTGCCATAGGAGTGACTTATAGGTTTATATGTGTGTATCTATGTAGTGATATAGGTAGCCTATATCACAGTAAGGGGTGCATGCACCACCTTACCCAGGCTGCAGTAGCAGACCTGTGGTGTCAGATTTAGTCTGCTTCCCAGGGTGGCATAATACATGCTTCAGCCCCTGGTAGGCCTGTGAAGTACCTATGCTCTTGGTACCTAAGGTACCATATACTAGGGACTCATAAGGTACCACAGTATCCAATCACTAGTGCACCTAGAGTGCACTCCAAGTCGTTTAGAGAGAACAGAGAGGCTGGGGCCCTGATTGGCAGGGTCCCAGCCTGACTATAGCCAGAAACCAGTGTAAACATCAGAAAAAAAGTGGGGGCAACATAAGAGGCAGATCCTACTCTCCTACAATGATGGATTCAGCTTCTTCTCAAATGTGAACCGGCAATTCTCAGCCTCAGGAAAATCCTCAGCTGGCTGTTTCATCTCACTATTTTTTTAGTCAGAGTCTGGCCAAATCTAGAGTTAGCCATTTGTCTCCAGTTTTCTTTTGATCTTATTCCCTACTGTGCTCCTAGCATTACATTTTTTATGGAGGGGTGCTGCAGTGTTGGCGGTTGGCTGTATGTAGTGTTGGATGTACTACTGCTTCTTTTTTGCAGTAGTAACTTTGAACTCATAAATTTGGCTCCACTTCCTGTTTCAGGGGGTAGAGACATGCAAGTCTACACTTTTGAGGAACTTTACACTTGGAAATGGTGAATACCCCAAAGTAGTAAAGTTGCTCAAAAGTGTAAGAGTAAACTCACATGTGTAGATTTATCCGTTTGTAAGTTAACCTTTGTGAACAGCCGCCTTAATGTCTAAATGATCTGCACACTCTGGCTCGTAAGTTTAAGCAATCCACCCTAGACATAGAACTATCTAATTATGTTTCTTTCTACAGTTTTACTTCCTCAGTTTGCATAGTGCCTCAAAAAACCTCCTCTTGTTATATTTCTAAAACTCTGCAAGAAAACTTCACTTTGATTAAAAACTTTCAATTGTTTTCTCTCCTTTCTTTCTTCACACTGACTCTCTCCTTATCTTTCATCTTCTACATGCATCCCATATTTGAGTATATCATCCTCTTAATCACATGCCTGTCTGTCTTTAATGTCTATTATTGTAATTCTCTAAGTGACTCGCACTTCATTCAATAGATAACCACCTATCTTCCTTTAAACCATATTCCTGCAACCTAACTATAGTTGATCACCGTTAGCCTATCTATTCATCCACCACGTATTTGTATGAACTAACACAGCTCCCACTAATGATCATACACAACTCCTGGGAATCTCCCACAAAGAAACTAGAGTAAATGCACTAAATGGCTTACCTTGAGAGCACATGACTAATCCCAGTAACCAACAACAACCAATAACCATTGGATTAACCACTAACCTTTGGTTCCAGAGTAGCACACTACTCACCGTAAAACACGTAGGCACATTTTCAAGGGTATTAAGCACTATATAAATGCAATTACATTATAATATAATACAGCACCAAGATACCTGTTATGGAGTGGATGCTAAGTGCTTTATAAATGATTGTGTAGATAGATGGGGACAGTTACAGAACCAAAATGTGTCAGAATGGCTATATAAAGTAAAATGTCTCAGCAATGCTTCTATAATGTTTTGAGGTGGCAGTATCTGCACTTTAAAGCTTGGCTGTTATACTTTCAATGCTGTCGCACTGGCACGTCTCAAAAGGGCTGCCATAGCTTTGATCTGACACTTACAGGACTTCTCTGCAGGACAGTTATGTTTTAATTGGAAATGGACCAGAACTAGGCGACATTGCCATACTTTTAATTTGATATTTCCAAATGCTCCAAACAAAGCTGCTATATGGAATGGTACTGTTCAAAACGGTGCTTATACCTTCAGACTAATCCATACATTCTCAGTATGGCGGAAGTACTTTCAAGCTTCTCAGCTTTCGCAAAGATTTGCAGTCAATTACTCTTGCAGTACTCCTGACTTATTCCAAAATTCCAAGACAAACCAGGAATAGATCAGGAGTACTCCTTGGATGCAGGAGTAAAGTAGGAGTACCTATAAGAGTAAGTCAGGCCTTCTCATAGCAAAATCTTTATGAACCAGGACCACTATGTTTAGTGACACATTGCCATAACTTCTCATTAGAGCTGCTATTTTTTTATTGTGTTGATAGCTGTTTGCATTCTCAGGGAAGAGGCACTTTTACAATCCTAAACAAGTGCGATGGCTGCACTTATAGTGTAATCAAGGCAGCATCAGTCAGGGCTCTTCTCACACAAAGAACAGTTGCAACTCAGGCAGCAATAGTCTAGCTCTACTCCCTTACACACTGCTACAGCAAGTACCTCTGTCTCCTGTTTGAAACGCATGGATTTCTAGCCATTTTCGTGCAGGAAATCTGCAATAAAATAAATGTGGCGTTCCAGGCGAAACCACAGAAAAGATGGGTAACTCTACATAATCACAAAATTACTGCCCCCCTTGGAAAGAATGCATGTGTTTTCTTGCCCCGACAGGTCATTTCCTACTAAAAACAGGCATTGTCAAAGCCAATAGGTTTGCATTCGCTGCCCAGCTTTTGGCTTTGTCAACGCTTGTTTTGTTTTGTCATGACTTCTGTAAAACGTTATTGTTGGGGGAGCAGCCAGGTCCTAACCAAGAGAAAACAATTTGGCTAAAAGCAAAAATGTTTTTGGGTCTAAAAGAGTGCACATTCTAGCACTGAAGGGAACTACTTTGTGTGTAGATGTGCATCCTGAAAAAGATCAGAATGTGTCACTCACAATGAAGTTACCCAATGATGAAGAGATCTGACCCGTTGTCCCATGCTTCATACTGTAGTGGGAGGCACAAAATGTGACTGATACAACGAAAGACCAAGGGATGAAGAGGATGGGCTGAGAGTCCCTGAAAGTATATTATAAGCATAATTTTAGTAAAATCAAAAGGTTTTGGCTAACGCCATACCAATGAAAGTGCAAACACCTGGGAGAAACCTTATAAAGGGCAGGTGAGAATACCAGGTCATAATACGTCACATTAAGGCATGGATGTAATTTGATGGTCACCGTTGGTAACAGCTGCTTCCCCGAGTATATGCCTGCTATTCTTGTCGGGTGACTTGTGGCCCTAGCCATCAACTGGCACAGCACTGTGAACACTTGTTTCTTGAACCCTTGACCTCTCCAAGCAGGTGAGGAAATCTTATCTCAATACGAGAAGGGGATATTTTTGTACTGAAGTGAAGCGAAAGTATTACACGTTGGTGGAGCACTTCCCTTTTTAAACGAGTGCACTTTTATGTGGGCACTACATTGTGCAAAGTTATCAACTATGTGTTACAGGTGGTACACTAAAATAAATGCACAATATAATGAGACAAGTATGCAAAACGCTGTCATTAATCTGCTTGTAGCATTGCACTGTACTTATTTCAACTCAGCAGTATTCTCTGTGAATGATGGTCAAGACTGCGCTCTTTTAACTGACTCCAAGCCTCTTTGCCTGGTATAAACGCTGCAAACTGGAATTTCCAAGGGACATAATACCCTGATATAAGCTTCAACTCTCCCATTGTGTGCTTTCCTAAAATGTAAAATGGGAAGCATGCTGTGTACTTAGGGTATAGCATTGTACATTTTACTTAAATCATATATATCTCCAGGGGCTTATTTTTATACACACACACAGACAAAAACGGACTCAAACTCCCTCTTCTTTATTTGGAAAGACTTAAAAAATGTTGGGTAGTCAGTGGTGGCTGCTCCCGGGAAGCAGCAGCGGGGCGGGGAGGGGGCAGGAGAGGGAGGAGGGTATAAAAAAATTAAATTAAAAATCACTTACCTGCCAGCCGGCCGCCTGGCCGGCAGCCACTGCTTCTCCTCCGTCCTCTTCCTGGCGTCTTCTGTGGAGACAGGAAGCACCCAGGCTCCCCATAGCTGGGTATGCAATGCAGCATTGTGATTGGTCTGAGTGCCGTGGTTCGGCGCGCAGCCAGGGAATGGGAGCCTGGGCATGTAAAGTGTGCATGAATGTTTGGCTGACCCTAGAGGGCCAGACAAACATTTATGCGCTCTAACATAGTGCCCACCACTCCTTCCCCTGCTCTCAGAGCAGAGCAGATCCGCCCTGCCGAGACGCTGCAGCAGGAACAAATAAAATGATAATAACAAGTTATTATCATTTTATTTTTCCTTTCTTTTCACTGCTAAAGGCAGTGTGGCGACGCTCCTCTGCCTTAGCGGAGGAGCCGCCACTGCGGGTAGTTCGTATTTGTATTTGTTAAGCGCAACATTCATCCCAGAGGATATCACGGTGCTGGGAAAGCTATGACCTGAAATGAGGATGGTGTGATAATGGGGACATCTGCAAGAAAGGGAGCCTAGTCGATAGGATACGAAATGTCGACAATTACAACCTAGGGAACAGATGTGTTTTCAGCTTCTTTCTAAATGACAAGTAGTCGTCAGTAAGGCGAAGGTCTAAAGGAAGTTCATTCCATTTCACAAAATGTAATTTAACATTATGTACCAGCGTGATTGTTGGAAAATCTGAAGCTCACCCCTCCCCCTAATTTATCTGACCAAGCTATGTGTAAAGGTGAGTCCACACCACAGAAGAAGACATAGGCTCCAGGAGAAATGATAACTGCAGGTTTATTGTGTAGCTCATGTGAGAAGGTGGGTTGGTATATGCTGTCCACTAGTTAAAGTGGGCAGCTTGTACCAGGCCACACGACCCTTAGGATGTATGAGGTCAAAGATAACCTTTATGAAAGCTATCCTAGTGGTAGCTATGGAGAGCAGCCTTCAGGCTTGATCTTGAAGGAATGTAAAGCAGCTTGTTTTACCAGAATCTCACTCTTGAATGACCAAATGAAAGGAGAACCACACAAGTGTTATGTAAAAATATGTATTTATTACTAAAACACTCTCTACTAATCTCAACACGAGATTAGAACATAAAGCACATAATACTTAATCAATAGAACATTCGTAAATAGCGAAATACACAGCGGGCTCCAGGGGGAGACCGAACCATATACTAAATAAATGGTATAAGAACAACGACTTCACTAGACACAGTGCCTAGAGCACATAGAATCGCTGGGACCCCAAGGAACCACCCAGAGGAGTGACACAGGGAGCCCACGGAGGACGGGTGCAGTGTGGGAACACAACCGCGTGTTCCGTGCAACTCTATGGGAAAGTCGCGGTTGCAAATTTACAAGTTAAGGACACTTTCAAGAGGACTTCGAGCAAACCCTTTGGAACATAGGAGGTTCTAAGGCCAACTCACCAGTGAGTACCGAAGTACCCGTGTTACCTATCCCAGAGGAGCCGGGTGCATAGGGGTCAAGTGGTGTCGGAAACCGTCGTCGTTTTCAATGGAGGAGTGCAAAGAAGTCCTGCTGCCAGGAGGGCGAAGAGTGTCCGGTGGAATCCAAGCCTGGATTCGAGGTGAGAAGAACCTGAAAGCAGAGGGGACAGAGTCTGGGTCACTTCAGGTGACCATGGGCTCGGTAGTCGAATGCCCACCGATGTTGGGTGCTTCAGGAGTGAAGAAGGGTTGCTTGACTCTGCAGCCACGGGGACCAGGAAATGTCGAGGATGACCAAAGTCCGGAGGTGAGCTGTCCTACAAAGGCTGTCGAGAGCTGAGGGGTCGATGTCTGGCTGGAGCACCAACAAGCCTTGGCAACTACAACCCACGTGGTCAGAGGAAACAGGTTACGGTGAGGACCAGCAAAGTCCAGAGGACTCCCCCAGCAATGGAGAGTCAGGGCACGTCTGGAGCAGCCAGGTAAGCCCAAGAATTAACAAGGTGACCCTCGCCAGGACCCACAGGCCAACAGACCAGGGATTGCGAGGAGACCTCAAGCAAGTCTGCAAAGCACCAGCCCACAGGACACTCGTGGAGTGGAGGCCGGAAATCTTCAGTGCAAATACTGCTTGGGGTCAGGACTACCCGGAGTCCAATGCACAAGCTCGGGAATCGTCACTAAGCATATGCAACTGCAAATGTACGCGGTGCACAGGGGTTCAGGTTGCACAGTCCCCACGAGAGATACTGGTCTCAGAATCGCTGAGAGGGCAGATTGACCTTGGGAACCTTCGGAAACCCACCTCCTGTGTTGCTGAAATCTTCGGAGTCCTCAGGAGCTTGTGAGAAGCAAACTGGTCAGATGCGTCTTTGGTGCCTGCCTGTGCAGGGGAGTAACTCCTTTACTCGAAGGGAGATTCTTCAGTCGTCCAGCATCGTGCAGGCAGTTGAAGTACTTGGTTTCTTCTTAGCAGAATCTTGTCCAGGTAAAATCTAAAGTCCTGTGATCAGGTAACCCACTTTATACCCATGGGAAGGGGTTGGAAAGATTCTGTGGACCCTTCTAGGGGAGGGGCAGGACAGAGGGGTGGCTACACCCATGTCCTTTGTCCAGCTTCGTGCCAGAGCAGGAGCCACCGGCTCCCAGAACTGGTTTGAGATGGACTATGCACAGGGACACCAAATGTGCCCCCAGTGCAGACTTTCTGGCACTCTAAGAGTGCACCCACTCAGCCCCAATACGCTAAAGCCTGTCTGGGAGGTGGTCACACCTCCCTGTGACAGGAAACCTATTGTCAGGCCTTCCTCTGCTCGAGCTTGGCTCAGCAGCAGGAGGGCAGACCCGTGTCTGTGGCTGGCAGCATCCATTTTGTGCTGCCCAGGTCGCGAAAGCTGGTACCGGGTACACCGGTGACCCATAGTAGTGGTTCTACAAGGGTGGAATCATACGTGTGGAGGTATGATTCCAAGGTGTTTGACACCAAACACGACATGTTTCTAAGCAGCCGTTTTAAAGTTAGCATTTACCGTGAGGTTATAATGCACTTAAACATATATGTCTGGCTGCATCACAGACAACCCCGGGGAATGGATTCCGAAGGCTGCAGAGGGGCCCTACTCATGCAGGGGCACCCTCTCACATAAAACCCAGCACCCTGTCTTCAGGATTGTTAAGGCCTGCCATAGGGGTGACTGATAGGTTTTTAGTGTAGTGATTTAGATAGATATAGTGAACCTATATCTTTAGAAAGTGGTGCAGGCACCAGCTTACACAGTCTGCAGTAGCAGGCTTGTCGTGCCAATCTGAATGGCCTCTCAGGGGTGGCACAATACATGCTTCAGCCCATGGGAGGCCTCTGGAGTGCCTAGGCCCTGGGTACATGGTGTACCATATACTAGGGACTGATAAGGGTACCCCAGAATCCAATCTGGAGTGTACCTAAAGTACATGCATATCAATTTACAGGAGAAAGCAGATAGACTGGGGTCCTGGATAGCAGGATCCCAATCAGACTAGGCCAAAAACAGTGAGACATCAGCAAAAATTGGGGGTAACCATAAGAAGCAGATACTACTTTCCTACAGCTCAGCTGCAAAGACCCCATCCACATCAACGCCAGATGCAACTGATTTCAATAAAGAAATCTACATTCCAACATAGCAACCAGTCCCACATTCCAGATCCCTTACATCATTGCCTAGATACCAGTACACTCTGCATGACAAGTTAAATATAGAACACCACATCACCTCCCTCCTAATAATACACAATCCAATGAACAAGTAAATAAAGAAATGACAAAATAAACGAACATGCAGATCACACTTTAGCAAAAACAATCATTAACCGGAGTGGAATTTTTCTTGTACGAAGCGGTCTAGTGACCTTCTCTTGTGCAACACGTGATTTCATGACATGATCCCCATTGGATTGACACTTAACAACCCTATTCAAGTTCCAAATTCTGTGGCTGTTGGTTTTCAAAGCATTCTTAAAAAACCTTAATGATTCTAAAAGGTTGACTGAATTTGGACTTCTTCCCATCTCTCCATGATGACTTGATCTTAACCCAATCTCCTACAGCCTTTCTCTCATCATACCATATTCTCCTTTTTTTCATTTTCTCCCTCTCTCTCGATCCCTCTGTGCTACCCACACTATCGTCCATCGCACACCTTTTATCAGTCACCCACAAGGGAGTCACCTCAGTATTGGCAACCCTGCCTTTGAACAAGCAGAAAGGAGCAACACCAGTTGAAGAATGCAGTGTGAACCTGTACATGCATACCTGCTTCCTCATGGCTACCTCCCAATTTCCACCAGAGACAACAACTTGTTGTAACGTTTCTTTTAGTACTTTCACAAATCTTTCCACCACGCTTTTGCTCTCTGGGTGATATAACGCTACTTATGCGTAATACATCTAGTTCTCAGAAACTCTTTCACCACCCTAGAGGTAAACTGAAGCCCATTTTCTGACAACAGTGACAAAGGAAAAACTTGACGCTCAAAAAGTTCTTCCAAAAATTCAATAACCACCTCTGATTCAACAGAATTAACTACCTTAATATCTGGCCACGGGCAAACATACCGAGACACACCAGCACATACCAGTCCTGAGATTTCAATCTCACAGGACCCAAAATGTCAACAGCAATATCTATCCACGGACCATTGGTTGTGTCCTGCACTTAAAAATCCTGTCACTGCACAAGCATTCAGCACAATTCGGAACCACTCTTCCTATATACATATCCATGGCCGGCCACCAATAAGCTTTCCTAATCCTTTCTTTCGTCTTGGCAATACCCATATGACTTATGACTTATCAATTTGTCTCTCAGTCTACATGGGGAAACCAACTTGCTGCCCCGCATGAGAAGACCATCAACCACAGCTAACGCTTCTCTGACCTGCCAATATCCTTTATGGTCGTTTTTGCAATTTTTCTTCTGACACTGCTACCCATAATTATTGTCATGACCTTTAGTAACAATTGATCATTGGCTAAGTGTTTCTAACTTCTCACTCTGGCATCCATTCACCCTCAGAAATTAAACCCTCACTGATCAAACATACATTGATCTCCTCCTCAAATTCTTCACCACCAAACCACTCACCTTCCTCAGACACATCACACACTACCACCAAGTCTCGATAGACAATCCACCAAGATGTTATTAGAGCCAGGTAAATAAAAAACTGTTAAGTCAAATTCCTGCAATGCCACCACCCACTTGCGTATCTGATGTGACACAAAGTCAATACCTTTCTTGGTGAACACTTCTATTTATGATTTAGGTTTATGATCGGTTAAAACTTGAAACCTCTTACCCCACAGAAACGTCCTCAATTAACGCACCACCCAAAAAAATACCCAAGGCTTCCTTCTCCACTACCGAATAATTACACTCAGCCCCTCTCATAGGTCTTGAGATAAAATTGTCTTCTCCTTCCCATCTACCTTCTGCAATAAGACCGCTCCTAACCCTTTTGAGCTGGCATCTGTCATCACATAAGACAATTTGGTTGGATCAAAACTTCCTAAACTCGGAGCTTCACTCAGGTACTTCTTAATACACCCAAACTCTTCCTCACAATCTTGAGACCACACAAATTCACTCCCCTTCTTGAGCAGTGCTCTCATACAGCAACTTTTTTCTGCGAAATTTGGGATAAATTTATTATAAAATTCGCCCACTCCCAGAAATTTCACTAGCTCCTGCTTGTTTTGAGGAGGATGAAAATTACAAATGGTGTCAACCAGGGAGACTTTGGGTTTAATTCCGGATGCAGATACACGATGTCTCAAGTATTCAATCTCTTGAACATCAAACTTGCATTTATCTGCCCCGAGTGTGAGACCTTCTTCCAACAACTTCCTTAAGAATGCCCTCAACCTTCGGTCATGTTCCTCAAGATCAACCCCAAAGATTAGTACATCATCCTGATACACTTTGACACCCTGAACACCCTTCAGAATGCACTCCATCGCGCTCTGAAATACATAGGCCGCAGAAATGAGACCAAAGGGCATTCTCAAAAATGTGAAGGTGCCAAAGGGCATGATAAAGGCCGACAGATCTTGAGACATAGAATTAAGTTTGACTTGATGGTAGGCCAAAGTCAAATCCAGGGACGAGAAATGCTTCGCACCCTCAAGAGAACACAGCATCTCACTTATGTTGAGAAGCGGATAGTGGTCAACTACCACCACCTTGTTGAGCTCTCTTAGATCAACACAGAGCCTGGCCTCCCCATTAGCCTTTCGAGTTATGACAACTGGAGAAACCCACTATGTGGCCTCAACTTCCTAAATGATACCATTCTCCAAAAGTTTATCTAATTATTGTATTGTATATAGCATTTATAGAGCGCAACAAACACCCTACGGGTACCCTGGCGCTAAAGATACATGAATACAGACCAACGTGAAGCGAGAAGGACAGAACCTAAAAGCATTACTCAAAAGCGACAGGATCAATTTCTGGGGAACAACCACGTTTTGATCCTTTTCCTGAACAGGGACAGGGTACTGCATTGTCTAATTTCAAGTGGGAGTGCGTTCCAGAGTTTTGCAGCAGCAAAACTAAAAGATCTTCCTCCCAGTCTGACCCTGTTGAACCTGGGTACCTTTGCCAAGTAAGCAAAAGAGGAACGAAGGGTCCGGGTAGGAGTATACCAAACCAATTTCTTCTGTAGCGGCCTAGGACCGAGTCCATGCAAAGCCCTAAACCCTATACAAAGGGATTTAAAATAAATTCTTTGCTGCACAGGGAGCCAATGTAGCTCCGCTAGGCACATTGAGGTGGAAAAGCCTCGTGGCCTAGACAAGGCCAATTTCGCAGCCGTATTCTGAACACGCTGCAGTCTCTGTATTAGATACTTGGGGGACTCCAGCAACAGAGCATTGCAGTAGTCAAGTCTACTTAGGATAACGCCTTGAACAACCAAGGCTCTAACCGAAATTGGGAGCAACGGGAGAATCTTTCTCAGAGCCCTAATGAGGCCAAAACAGCACCCCACCATCTTGTTCACTTGCGTCTCTAGTGACAGGTTGGCATTAAACATAACTCCCAAGTTTCGCACCGTCTTAGATGGCGCCAAGGCACTTTCATACTTTCTCTTACCAACAATGGCACATTTCTAACTTTTGCCACTTTGGGCATGACATCAGATTTAAGTTTTATCTGGTGCATATAGTTTTAAAGACAACCCAATTTTTTGACAAACACCTCAGGGAATTCTCTGACCCAGTCTTCACTCCCTCCAGCTACCAACCTGACAGGTGACATCTCTTTCAAGCAAACAGATGGAATTTCATTGGGATCTAGATATACATGTAGATCACGCTTGTGAAACCAGCTAATCAGCGAGTCTCCTTTCATCGAGACATATATTTTACCAGGAATAGTTCTTCCTTTAAGATCAATAGTACCCCAAAAATAACCCAAAAGGGCAATGGGGCTCATCACCATACCCTTTTGGCTTTATATCAGGTTTTTAACAATGTTACCTTACCCAACAGATGCTGCTCATAAAACATTTTCAGGATAAGAGTTCTTTTAGATCCAGAGCCAAAAAGCATGTTCACTGGCATATCATTGATCATCACCATCTCAGCGGACCCTCACCAGCCAGTTCTTTGATTTGAAGAATGTTAACCTCATCAACAACTTCTTCATATAAGTCAACCTCTCTGAGCTTTATCAGCTCTTTGCCCAATTTGCAGCATCTGGAAAAATGATCCTTCTTTCGACAAATGCTGCGAGTAACCTTCTAGCCAGGACAATCTTTAAAGTTAGCCATATGTGCCATGTTACCACACCTAAAGCATTTACCCTGGAAACTCTTAAGATTGGAGGACTTTGGCGCAGTGCTCGCGCTGGGTTTAGTTTTTGTGGATTTGTCATACACCACCTTAATGAGCTCACCATCCTTTTTCTCCAACTAAGCCTCTTTACATATTCTAGCAACACAAGCTTTCGAATGTTCATGCATTTTAGCTATCGTAAGAACCTCCTGTAATGAAGGGTTGTCCTTTTGCCACAAGCTCTCTCTGGCTTTTCAAGAGTACAGCCTAACATATATAGGTTTCTTAATTGTTCTTCCAAAGCTGCCCCATAGTTGCAAGTGGATGCCAACTTGCGCAAACCCTTAAATATTGCTCTACTGACTCATCTTGCCTTTGCATTCTCCTCCCAAAGTGGTACCGTTCAAGAACAGTACTAACCTTAGGGAGGTAATGCAAGTCCAATTTTTTTATACAAATGTCATATTCATTTAAACTAGATGAATCGCTGTCCGAAAGGTCAGGAAGATGCTCAAAGACCTCCTCACCTTCCGAACCCAAGCCATGCATGAGCAAGGAAGTCTTTCTCTCTGCACTGAGAGATGTGCCACATACACGAGCATAATGCCCAAATACCTTCTTCCATTTTTACCAGGAGAGTGGAGGTTCACCCAGGGAAGAAAGAAATAGGGGGGTGGGGCAGTAACATTCTACATGATGGAAAGACAATGAACCACAAGTGGCCGACCAAAATAAGACTGTCACCCCAGATACAGAACAGACCGCTCTCTTACTTAAGTTCCACTCACAAATGTCTGAACTTTGTGCTCCACTTAGCCTTTTATTCGCTCTTTGTTTTTATGCTGGAGCTGTGCACATCAGCGTGAAAGCTAGGTGCACTTTGTGAAAAATAAATTTAAAGGCTGTGACCATCTGCATGTACAATTGACCAAAGTCAGATACTCAAACAATTTCGACAGCTGTGCGTTTCAGTTCAAACGCAGAACGCGAATCGGGCACACCACAAATACATCAGTTGTGTGCATCAGCGCGAGTGCTTGATGCGCCTTAGGAAAATAGAAAGCAACAACAATTCTTCCAAAGGCAAGAAAGCTCAATGTACTAAATGAACCCCAGCAATTGTACCAGCTGTGCACATCAGCGCGAGTGCCTGACGCGCCACAGAAAAAAAATCCCTTTAGCTGTGTTCATCAGCGTAAAACTTCAATGCGCCATGGGAACCCAAGTAACAAAACAGTAGTGCATTCAAGCGTTGGGTGTGTGTTTCGCACACTACAAAAATTAACTCACATCAGCTGTGTGCATCAGCGTGAAAGCTTGACTCGCCACACAAATTTGCAAACACTGATCAGCTGTGAGCCTCTTCTACCGGCCCGATCCAATATGGCCGTCGTAAATGTAACGCTGTGTACGCGTGACGTAGGAAAGTTACTGATGTGAGGCAGCACACGAAGAAGAAGAGCGTGAGTCTTGTTGTTTTTGAAGATGGTCTCGCGCGGGGCACCGGCACCAGGCTAAGCCGAGCCCTCCATGCGAGTGACCAAAAGCAACCCACCAAAGTCAACAAAAACAGAGCTGCAGACCACAAGCGCCTCAACAAGGCTCTAGGAACGGCCTCACCCTTCTCCACTAACGCTTCTTCTCCAGTGCAGCTCCTAGTTCCAAAACAATCTGCAAGATCAAAGGCTCCGGTCCAGTTTCCCAGCAAGAACACCGCCGCACTGTCATTAGAGGCCGCAGAGGTAAGGAGGACTGTTCACTTATGTATATAGGGGTTCCCACAATGTGAGAAAGTTGGAAAAAACTGTTGCATGGCGGCTCACTCCTGGTATTGCGAAATCATAAATAAATAATGTTGAGGTCTCTGCCCAGATGCAAAGAAAAGTCGCCAAAATGTAAAGGTGAGTCCACACCGCAGAAGAAGACATAGGCTCCAGGAGAAATTATAAATGCAGGTTTATGGTGTAGCTCAGCAGCAGAGAACCCATCCACATCAACACCAGATGGAACTGATTTCAATACAGAAGTCTACATTCCAACATAGCAACTAATCCCACATTTCAAATCCCTTACATCATTGCCTGGATACCAATACACTCTGCATGACAAGTTAAATACAGAACACCACACTACACCCCTGTACATCTCGTTTAGTATCACAATTCTAAGGAGGGTCTTCTAATTTTAAGTGTTTTGGGAACCATTTTAGCTTAACAAATAAATACCCACTCCTAAGATTTATAACAGTTTGGGATAAGAGGGTAGCGGAGCTCAACAGTGTGACATTGCAAGGTTGTCTTAGCTTAGATAAAGCCAATGCCATTCCAAGGTTACATTACATAAAACTCAATCTAACGCCTCTCGGTCCTGAGCTCATTGTAAAATCTGATTGATGTTGTGTTGGGTTAAAAGCAATTTTCTGACACATTTACACAAACAAAGGGAAACTTATGAACTATAGAAGCTCTCAGTGCAAGATTTTGTGTTATTAAAATCAGTGCCATCTAGAGAACTTGACCTAACAAGTTACCCATGCGAACCATCGTTTTTATGGATTAGATTTAGGTTGGACTTCATTTGCTACTTGCAGTTCCTAAAGTCTGGTCTAAAGTAAAGTCATAAGGCCCTTGTTACTGTGACAGCATCTGACCACAGGACGCTATGCACTTCACTATGTTCTCTAGTCATTTTAAGTATCCATGTAAGTGATTTTAAATCCCTCTGTTAAAGAGACTAAACTACAGACTAGCCTTGATATATTTACAAATGCTTGTTGATGAATTAACTTGTTTTTATGTTGCCTGTTTTTTATGTAGCACTGTCAACCTACGTTCCATGAGGGATTTGTAAACTGATTTTTGATTTGTTGATTTTAAATAATATTGTTGAGATAAGATTGATGGTGGTTTTGTAATCTGATTTTACGACTTGTCTTTGATATATATATATATATATATATATGTGTATATATATATATTCACTGAAAAAACCATAGGTTTCAGACACGTTATAGTTAGGAATTAGCATTTAAAAAACCTTTGAAATTCACTGAAAAAACCATAGGTTTCAGGCACGTTATAGTTAGAAATTAGCATTTAAAAAACCTTAGAAATTCACTGAAAAAACCATAAGGTTTTAGGGACAGTTATAGTTAGTTGGACATTGCACTCGTACAAAACCCGTGAAATTCCCCCGTTATAGTTAGTTCAGGTAACTATAACTCGCGCCCCCGCAATGCACTGCTGATGACGTCACATATTACATCACTCATGACATGGTCAGTGACATCACTCATGACATCACTGATGACATCTCAAATGACATCACTGATGACATCATCCAGTGACTGTGTGTTTCTGTAAAGTTTAAATATTTTTAATATATATAGGGAAAGGCGTATTGAAGAATGAGTGGGTGTATAAGTGTCTGTATGGATGATTTAGTAGGTGCATGACTAACTCGATAAGTGAGTGATTAAACGTATCTTACTGAATGCATGGGTTAGTGACTAAACTGGGTGAATGTCTGTATCCGTCTGTCTGTTGCTGTGTAAGTGGTGCATGGGTTTGTGAATAGCTACATGAGTGTCTATATGAGTTATTGATTGGTTGTCTGAGTATCTGTATGGGTGCCTGAGTGTTTGTGTGGGTGTGCATAGATGTGTGAGTGGGTGATTCACTGGGTGGATGGTTTCAAGAGTGCATCTGTGATAGACTGTATGGGTGGGTAAGTGTGTGTAAGAGTGTGTTAGTGAGTGAATGTATGTCCCAGTGGTACATGTGTGAGTAACTACATATGTGAAAGGCAGTATATATGTGTGTTGGAGTATATAAATAGCTATAAGCGAGAGTGTGTGATTGTGAGAGTGACTGTATGGATGAGTGTGTGCTTGTATCAGTGATTGTATAAGAGCGTAAGAATGTGCTAGTATTTGTATGAGTAAGTGAGCTGGTGTGTGTATAACTGTATAGGTGAGTAAATGGCAGTGTGTTTAATTATTTGCATGACTGACTAGGTGTGTGAGTACCTCTATGGATGAGTGGCGGTGTTTGAGTGTCTATATAGGAGTATGAGTGCATATGATAGTCCTGTACTGAGTGACCATAAGTATGAGTGACTGTACGGGTGAGTGAGTGGATGTGTGTGTGTAGACCTAAGAATCAGTGAGTGGGTATGTAGTTATTGGTGTTGGAGTGTCTTTGGTTTTGAGAATGGCAGTCTGTAATTTAGAGTGGGTGTATCAAAGGTTATATTAGGGTGTGAGGAGGTGCATTAAATTCTCACATGGATGATGTCATCAGTGATGTCATTTGAGATGTCATCAGTGATGTCATCAGTGATGTCACTGACCATGTCATGAGTGATGTAATATGTGACGTCATCAGCAGTGCATTGTGGGGCGCGAGTTATAGTTACCTGAACTAACTATAACGGGGGAATTTCACGGGTTTTGTACGAGTGCAATGTCCAACTAACTATAACTGTCCCTAAAACCTTATGGTTTTTTCAGTGAATTTCTAAGGTTTTTTAAATGCTAATTTCTAACTATAACATGCCTGAAACCTATGGTTTTTTCAGTGAATTTCAAAGGTTTTTTAAATGCTAATTCCTAACTATAACGTGTCTGAAACCTATGGTTTTTTCAGTGAATTTCAAAGGTTTTTTAAATGCTAATTCCTAACTATAACGTGTCTGAAACCTATGGTTTTTTCAGTGAATTTCAAAGGTTTTGTAAATGACAATTTTTAAATGTATTAATTGTTATATTTATTTTTTTGATACTGATTTACAACATTTTTTTAAACTATTTATTTTTAGATATTTTATTTTTTAAATTACATTGTAATTACATAATACATTACATTACAAAATATACTTTCTCAGAATGAATTACTTTAGTTTAAATACTTTGCAAATAGGCAATAGACTTTTAAGTACAGTAGTTACAGTTGTTGCAATGGGCAACACAATTTAAAAAACAAAGCAACATTGAGCTCAATGTGAATTTCTAGTTAAATGCAATTAGTTACTTTATGGATTACTTTTCTAACCACAGGACTGGATCCTAGATTCAGTCCTGGGACATCTCCTGTAAACAGTTGAGTAAAAGCGTTTTGGTTACAGTAGTGATTTTTAAGGAATATTATTGTATTTTAAAAGTTGACACTTAGAAACTTTTTCATATAGAATCACCAATGTTATCCTATGGGAGGAAATTCACTTAGCAGGTAAGTAGTGTTATCGTTACTTTTTCTTACTCAGTGGTGGATCCTGGAACCAGCACTGGGGCATCTCCTGTAAACAGTTGAAAGAATGCGTTTAAGTCACACATGCGATTTTTAAGGAATATTTGTAGTTTGTGAAAATCGACACTTTAAAACTTTTCTGCTGAAAACCAGACAATGGATTCCTATGGAAGGAAATTCAAGTTACTGGTAAGTACGGTTAGAATTACTTTTCAGGGTCAGTGCTGGGCTAAAAGATGCAGCACTGGGTTCTCTCCTGATAACAGGTGAGTAAATCGGAATTCATAGTTCGGCTGATTTTAGAGAAATATTATAAAGTTCCAAAACTCCACACTTAGAAGAATTTCCAAGTGAAACCAGTCAATGTTAGCCTATGGAAGGAAATTCAAGTTACTGTTAAGTACGGTTAGAATTACTTTTCAGGGTCAGTGCTGGGCTAAAAGATGCAGCACTGGGTTCTCTCCTGATAACAGGTGAGTAAATCGGAATTCGTATTTCGTCTGATTTTAGAGGAATATTTGTATGTTTCAAAAATCGACACTTAGAAACTTTTTCAGCAAAAAGCAGGCAATGATATCCTATGGAAGGAAATTCAAGTTACTGGTAAGTACGGTTAAAATTACTTTTCAGGATCAGTACTGGGCTGAAAGATGCAGCACTGAGGTCTCTCCTGATAACAGGTGAGTAAATCGGAATTCGTATTTCGGCTGATTTTAGAGGAATATTATAAAGTTCCAAAACTCCACACTTAGAAGAATTTCCAAGTGAAACCAGTCAATGTTAGCCTATGGAAGGAAATTCAAGTTACTGGTAAGTACGGTTAAAATTACTTTTCAGGACCAGTACTGGGCTGAAAGATGCAGCAATGAGGTCTCTCCTGATAACAGGTGAGTAAATCGAAATTCGTATTTCGGCTGATTTTAGAGGAATATTTGTATGTTTCAAAAATCGACACTTAGAAACTTTTTCAGCAAAAAGCAGGCAATGATATCCTATGGAAGGAAATTCAAGTTACTGGTAAGTACGGTTAGAATTACTTTTCAGGATCAGTACTGGGCTCAAAGATGCAGCACTGAGGTCTCTCCTGATAACAGGTGAGTAAATCGGAATTCGTAGTTCGGCTGATTTTAGAGGAATATTTGCACAATGGTGAAGGAAGGGGGTGCGGCCTAAGGTGACATGTCTGCAAACACGCCCTGTGGCGCGTTTTAAGTTGGACAATTAAATCCTCCTCAATCCCGAGGGTCCCTAGGGGCCAACTAGCCCACCAGGTACCTCCAGTATGCGCCAGGGGGCTGCGTTGCAGAGAGGTGTTCAGAGGCCACGCCCCTTTTTACAACACTCTGCAACGCAGCTCCGTGGCACTTACTGGAGGTACCTGGTGGGCTAGTTGGCCCCTAGGGACCCTCAGGATTGAAAAGGAATTTATTCCTCATCTTAAAACGCGCCACGGGGCCTGTTTGCACACATGTCACCTGAAGCCCCGCCCCCTCCCTTCACCACTGTGCAAACGCGCCCCGTGGCGCGTTTTAAGTTGGGGGATTAAGTCCCCTTGAATCCTGAGGGTCCCTGGAGTCCAACTAGCCCACCATATACCTCCAAAAAGCGCCACAGAGCTGCGTTGCAGAGAGGTGTAAAAAGGGGCGTGGCCTCTGTACACGTCTCTGCAACGCAGCCCCCTGGTGCATACTGGAGGTTCCTGGTGGGTTAGTTGGCTCCCAGGGACCCCCAGTATTCAAGGGGAATTCGTTCCCCTCTGCAAACGCGCCAGGGGCGCGTTTGCAGAGTACTGCAGGGAGTGGGCGGGGCCTCCGGCACGATGCCGGTCGTTTTTTTTTTCTATTTTTTTTTAATGGGAGGGGGGCTGCGTGGCTTCCCTTCCCTTGGCCACTTTTGGCCCCGGGGACCCCATCCCCCGGGGCCTGAGCATTTTATTTTATTTTTTTAATTAAAAAAAAAAACGGGAAGGGGGCCGCGTGGCCCCCCTTCCCTGGGCCTGTATTGGCCCCGGGGACCCCATCCCCCAGGGCATGGCCTCGATTTTTTGATTTTTTGATTTGGAGGGGGGCTGCGTGGCCCCCCTCCTCAGGCCATTTAAGGCCCCGGGGACCCCATCCCCCGAGGCCGGCCTTGCACTTTTTTTTCATTTTTTTTCTTTTTTAAAAATTTGGGGAGCGGGGCTGCGTGGCCCCCCTCCCTGGCCACTTATGGCCCCGGGGACCCCATCCCCCGGGGCCTGGCCTCTGGTTGGGGACTGTGGGGGGGTCCCCAATCCCCCCACAGTCCCAGCCGGCTCCCCGCCTCCTGCGCGAGCCGGCATTGCTTTTCCACAGGGGGAGCAGCTAACATGCTGCTCCCCATGTGGAAAAGCAATCAGCTTTGGATATTGGAAGCGAGAGCAGGTTTCCTGCTCTCTCTTCCAATATCCAAAGCAAGTTTGCAATGACAGGACGGGAGCCGCGAGGCTCCCGTCCTGTCATTGCAAACAGCAGTGTCCCGGGGGTAGGCACCCTGGGACACTGCAGGAGCCGGCCCTGGGGGGTGGCGGTCCCCAGGGCCATCACTGGCTCCAGGAGGGGGGCCGCGCGGCCCCCCTCCCCACATTTTCAAAGCCCCGGGGAGGTGGTGGTCCCCGGGGCTTCGGGGGTCCAAAACGGACCCCATTTTTAATTTTTTAGTGCCCCGGGGAGGTGGCGGTCCCCGGGGCGTGTGGGGGGGCTGGAGCCCCCCCACACAGGTTAAAAAAAAATAAAACAGAAGCCCCGGGGAGGTGGCGGTCCCCGGGGCAGTGGGAGGGCAAAGAGCCCTCCCGCACCATTTTTGTTAAAGCCCCGGGGGTGGCGGTCCCCGGGGCTTGGGGGCCCTTAGAGGCCCCCCATACATAAATTTAACCCCCCCACCATGCCCCCGGGACTTGGCCCACCCGGGGGCAAGTTAACTATCGAAGCGCGGGAGACCGCGCTCGATTTTTTTTTTCAGCAGGATCCGCGCACCCTGAGCGCATCCTGCCGATTTAAAAAAAAAAATGCTTTTTTTGCCCAGGGGGTCCTTGTGGGACCCCTGAGCAGGCCTAGAGGGTTAGGGGTTTCTACCCTGCCCCCTTTGTGCGCTTTGCGCACTTGTTTCTGTCCCTCGGTTCTACCGAGGGACAAAATGGCTGCCAACACTTCCTGAATCGGAATGTTGACAGCCAGCTGACAGCCAATTAGCATGCAGCTCGTGATCGGGAGGGTACGCGGACCCTACTCGGCCATAGATATATATGTGACTTTACTTGTGAATTTCTCAGGAACTACTGAACGGATTTACACCATTTAAGCAAAAGGCACCAGTCTGAACCAAGGGCTACCTCTTTGCCAAATTTGGTGTAATTCCGTTCAGCAGTTCGGGCTGTAGCTGCGACTAAAGGGTCCTATGGAAAAATGAATGGGGAAAACGCGTTTTGGGACCCCCCTTTTTTCTCGGCCCCCGCTTGACGAATCAACCCGAGACTTTCAGGGTAGGAGCGGAGCAAAGCGCCCCAACAAGTTGGAAACTTTCGCGAAGATTCGTCAACCCGCGCCAACGTTATTTCAAATAGAATGTCGCGGATTTCCTATGGATAATAGGTCCTAACTATAACTATCTACTGGCGACCGCCAGTAGATAATATATATATATATATATATATACATATATATATATATATTGTTTATATATATATATATATATATATTGTGATGTTCTATTTATGGTTTTTCTTTTGTAAACTGAAATAAAGATTAGAGTGATTGATTGAATATGTACAGTATTTAAAATAAGGGCCAGACCGTCCAAAAAAGGAAAGCATGACAAATGTGGAAGCGTTCTGCTTTGGAGCACTGCATTGTGCATTTCTTAAACTATACATAGGAGCCTGCGATTCCCATACAAAAGCATGTCTCTAATTTCCTTATTATAGGCGATTTGTGACATTGCTAGTCGCCTGTAATAAAGAAATAAGGTTGCCACTTAACTGTAATAATTGATTAAAGTTGAATTCTAAGGCACAGTGCCTGCTGCCAGAGCGAGCAGCCGTGGGGAAAGGCAGGTCACAGCGCTTAATTAAAGCTGAAGTTTGAGAAAACGAAAATGAAACCTCGCTTTTCCTTCTTCTGCTCTGTTTTTCTAGATGAACAGTGATAAGCAGAAAGGAGATATTTATGGCAACATGTTTAGTTTGGATAGGTATAGAAAAGACAGAATCTCTGCATTTTTCTATGAATTCTGAGCTACGTGTTTTTTAAATCTGACTTGAGATCAACTGATTCTAATATCGTTTTGCAGCAAATATTGAACTGCCTTTTGTTGTGTTCGAAACGTCTTCACGTTTACAAACATCCTGTCTCTTTCATATGAAAGAGCACCACACCAAGGATATAAGTGGTTTGTGGGAAAGGTTAGGGTGTGACCAGATATTATAAGGAATAAAGTGCCCCCTGCTGTACATCATAAGGATTTTGCAGGTCACCTAGGAGTTACATGACCTCATAAAAGAACTCACCATTCGGTCTCATTCCTCTGTATGATGACGGAACTCCTTGGTGACTTGCAATAACCTTATAATGTATGGCAGGGGGTTCATCATCCCATATAAAATGCATGAGTCTGTTTCATTCAAATAAGCATTAAGCAAATAATGTTATATATCGGATATACTAAAGAAATGACACAACATATTGTCTGGAGCACATTAGATGCCAAATGTTTGTGGAGCTGATAGGCATTTCCCAGCATTTTATGGTAGGAAACCCAAAATCTAAATAGTTCATAGTAAAGGCTCCCATGAGTGCATTTTCTACAACTGGAGGAACCTGCGTTGAGGTCACTGAACAAAAGGATATATTGTCACTATTCCGCAGCTTTTGTGAAGGTTGTGTATCCGTGCTTCCCTGTATAATGCATTATTGTGGAGGAACAGAATCTGCCAACCTATATGTATGTCTACTGGTGCAATGAAAAATTCTTAGTCACTTGCAATGAACTCTCCTCTTGACGTTTTTCAGACAGTGAACTTTTAATATATTCTTTCCTATTCAGTAGATCAAATCTTTGGGTATCTGCAGCCAGGTGCTACTGAGCTTGTCTGTGGTACTCATGTATAGCCTAGTTCCCTGCACATCTAGGGACTGTTAATTTCACATCGTGCTCTATGAGTGTGAACTGCCACTCATTCTTCGTTTTAACGACGACTTTCAAATCTATACTGAGTTATGTACTTTCCTGTATTGTCTTTGGGTGTTGTGAGTTGTGATCGTTTTTATTTATGTTTGATGTCTTTGTGCTGACGGCTAGGTTGCTTTTCTTTTTAGTAAATAATTCTTTATTGGTATTTTTTATAACAGTATGAAGGTTAACAACAATAAATCCTGAGCAGGCCAAAACATACACAATGCATATCAGGAAATGAGTGATTGTGCCCTGAACTGCATCTCAATCTCAATTACATCAAGGCACACATAATTACACGTTTAGTGTCAGTAACTCTGACGTAGGTTCCTTTTCATTGTGTTGTGTTTTTATTTTCTGTTTATCTATTTGCCCTAACCGTTCCATTAGTAATTCAACTGTTCTGAACATGTTCTGTTAAAGTGATCTATGGTCTACACATTTAAGTTACTTATTTTACAACCTGTATCAATGTTATTATTTGTATGGTGGATTTTGCAAATAGCATCTACATGAGCTTTATCTTCATGTGTATGATGGTGCCAGTCAGTGGACGCTAACATATAATACTACATTTTGAAACGCTATGCTGTATCAATTCCTATAGTGTCATCACATTTAAAGGTATGGTTGAATGATGTTGCTTCCTGTGATGTCACTGAGGTCAAAGCTCATGTGAGGTCACTTGCTGTGATGTAATAGCTGGGCACATGACCTGTGATGTTACTTCAGCTACCCCTAGATTTTTCTAGAATCGACAATCATGGTCTCTGGTATCTCAAAGTTGGAGTAGTGAGAACAGTAGGGGGATACAAGGTGGGCCTGGACAATCTTGCAATATCAGGACAGTAGCCTATCAACTGTTTTGTTTCTCACTTCTCACTCTGGCATCTGTAGGCTGGAAAGCTGGTTAAAGTTTACGGGCCTGATTTATATAATGGCGGTAAGCCAACTCCATAGCAACAGAAACGGACTATGCTTACCGCCAATATAATGGTCCTCCTCCCCGAATTTATATGCTGGGGGACCCTAATTTGGCAATGGCAGAGACTACTCCTTCTACCCCATGGTCAAACCTCTCCAACAGCCCGATGAAGTAACGGCCGTCAGAGAATTAGCTATATATCTGCCCGTCCAACTTAGATGAGCGGGCATATAGCCATTTTTTTATTGCACATTACCGTCAGGCAAACCCTGGCATTAAGGGGCAGTATAAAAACTCCCATGGTGAGAGGGTATTGCTTTTTTTTTTATTTTCAAAAACAAAAACTCACTTTGGAGTTTTTTTTTTTTTAAATAAAAAAGTATTGAAACTATACTGTACGGCTCTGTCATGTTTAACATAGCTGTATGGCAATGTTCCAATACATTCACAAGAACTGCTTTGACAGAGGTTCCTATGAACAGTAGAAATGTCCATCAGGCTTACAGACATTTCTAAATTCATCAGGCAGTACTCTGCCAGGGCGATGGAGTAATTTACTCCAACGCTCTGATGGAATATAATCCATCCACCAAATTATAAATTAGCCAAGTAGTGTGTCAGAGCATTAGAGGATCTTGGAGGGTAAACTCCTGCATAAAATTGGCCTCACCAAGCTCAGAAGCAATGGCAAAAGATGTGCCTTCGAAAAGATTGCAGGGGTTCTTCTCATGTCACTAACTTTGATTGTTTTTAGGCTTTGTCTAGGCAGCTCTTGCGCTGTCTCTTCGAGGCATGCTGTATTCAGGTATGGACTTGAAGCTTCGTCCATTTTCAGCCCATCTTTTCAATTGGCTTCTCCTACTGCCTTTTGTAAATGGTGGCTTTTGATTCGTGAATAGGCTTAGTAATCCCTCCTTAGTACCTCGTTTTCTCCTTTTGTAACCTCTCAGGAGGACTGCCCCTGTAACATGAGTTATTACTATGTATCTTTTATTTACAGTCTGTGAGCACTATTTTCTCAAATGACTTTCTCTTATTGCACACAGGACATGATCTCCTGCAACCTGCAACTGCTTGTTTTTTTTTAGCAGCGCGGCCGCACTTGATCTAGTCTTATGTTTTTTGCTTCAACAATGGCGGCCGCACCATTAGTGCTGCTCATGCCCTAATATTTTCTTTTTTAACCACTGCGGTTTAACCGTGCTTTATGTTCTTTTTTCAACCGGCATGCCTCAGGTTCAAGAATGGCGGGCTCACATTTCTTTTGTTATGCGCGACTCACCCAAAGCAATAAACACACAGGCAAAACACACAGTCAACAATGGCGCTGGCGCGGCTCCAGCTTATTCAAACTCTCCCAGGTTGCAGCCCCTCATCCCTGTCCCTCCCCCTGGTGCAGCGCATTAGGTTTCAGCACGGCGCCCGCTATCATATTAACAACACAGACACGGGCGCCACGCTTAATATTTTTTATTAGATAACCAAAAAAGAGAGTCCCTCCCGAAGAGATAATGAAGGAGTGTAAACTCCTTTGTATGACAGGGAAAGAAAAGATTCTTTTTAAATAACCCTCACCCATTAGGGTTGCCCCATGGTGGCATGCTTCATCATAGGGTTCCTCCCTGTCTTACTAAGGACAGGGGCGTGCTACTACCAGCGGAGACGCGGGAGCACCCAATACCTCTACCCTCCCTCATTTGTTTAGCAGTATTTATTTTATTAACATGGCGCCCGCTTCATGGCCTACCATGCACATAACTTTTATATGAACGGTCGCCGCACTTTATATTTCAGCACGGCGCCCGCTTTCATATTTATAATGCCAATAGCTGTAAATATCGTAAATGCGAGACCTATTGCATTGCAAATGCTTGTTTCCAATTGTTATCTCGCTCGATTTGTGTAAATGTAGAGCACTAGGTAGTATACCCGTCTATAAATTGATGTATAAGTTCTGCTCGTGTCACCATCTGGGTGATTAATCGTAATATGATACGCAGTACTATGATGAACCTCTGGCTAGGTTTGTACTGTGTACATACCTATAACAAAAGAACAAACACAAACAATTGTCAGAAGACACTAAAGAACACTGTGAGTGAGAAGGAAACAAATCACTCTGCAGTACAACTTATAGAGATCTACACCACTCTTTCATGCAACCACCACAGTGCAAAGAGTATATAATTTGCATCCTTTGCTCTCCAACAACACACAAAACTGAAGACGGCCAAAGAGCATACAATTTGCATCCTTTGCTCTCCAACAATACACAAACTGAAGATAGCCCTCCAGCAATGCTAAGCTTCCTACAAAAAGCTGGACAATGGACTATCAATTTCAACCCTGCGATGAAACCCCAACAGACACACCCTCTGGTGCCACACAATGTTCATCAGTGCATTAATTTAGTAAAGCCTTGCAACCTCAACAGCTTTTACTCATGCAAGCTTCTCTCACGGAATAAATGTGTCATACCACAGCATACACACAACATGCACCATGCCCATATATTTGGCAAAGTGTTGCCCCTCCAACAGCACATCCATTTCACACAACTGTACCCCGACAGAATCTGCAGAAGATGCTTCCTAAAGCCCACCACACCTACAGCAAAGTTCTTTTGTTAGATTGTGGGCAAATGATCTACACCTGTAGAACTTCAGGGCAGTAATGCACAGCTGTTCAGCCTTATCCTACAAATCAAACTGCAAAGTCCCATGGCACATGCATCAAGTTCACTTAATAGTCTGATCTTCTTGTCTCCAACAAACACAAAGACTCCAGACCAACACGGTATCCGTGAATGAGAGAAACTATAATCATGATGAGTAAATGCCAAGTTTTCAAAAGTCCTCTAAGACCATAGAAATTTTAGACATGTGCTATACAAATGCTCATAATATAACATAACATAGAAAATGAAATGAGAACTGGAAATCAAGTACTCCCACTTGGAAGGCTTCTCCTTCCAGGCTGAGGGCCACAGATGCTTGGAAAACTCGTAGCTGGAGTGAAGAACAGAAAAAGGCCCCAGAACATTCCAACAGACTCCAAAAACAATCCCCTTTTAGCACCTAACTGACTAAACTGTTCCACTGCAAGTTATTTTCAAAAGGCTGCAATTCTCATTTGTTTACCATGTGTAAATGGATTTCCGCCAAATACTGTAGGATGATGTGGTTCTCTGACTCCACTTTGTGCCTCCAAATTGTAAAAAATAAACAAATAAGTAAGGTTATATTTGGCCAGCCAAACAATGAAGCATGGCTAATTAATAGATTCCCTCGGAGACCACTAGCTACTTATATGTGTATATTTTCACTTTAAGCAATCGCAGATAACCTAAAAAAAGGTGTGCTTTATCGACATCTCTCGCTTTCTTTTTCATGTTCTCATGTACAAACTGAGTTAGACTTTAGAAAATATATTTTTTTTAAACTCAAAGGTTGAAAACTCGGAAAAACATGCACATAGAAAATATGCATAGTGCATTGGATTCAGATGTCAAGTTCATTAATGATATTGTTTTCAAAGTATGTACTACCATTTCTTTTCACTTTGTGAAACATTTCGCAATTACAACATTTAAGAGGCTGGTGTGAGAGCATAAACAATAATAATATATCACGTTGCAGATGGACGGCAGAGAGGATTTTACTAGGCTGCTGTGCCCTAGCAGCAAGAGGAAGGGCGTGAACATCACACTCGGCCCAGGTGCATGCTGAGTGCACCTTACCACAGTACTGCAACTCAGATGGCTGCCCACAACACAACGCAAGGCAATCCAAGGTGCAAGGAACAGCTATGTGTGAAGAAGGATTTGATACAGAGCAGCAACAATGCAGGCAGCTTCCGTCATCAGAGATGTATGTTTCCTACATAACTGGCAGGTAACATTCTTAGCAGAATCCTTGAAGAAGGGCTAACATGGTGTGTATGTTTGCTTAGGCAAAGACTCCATAACCTTCCAGTTAAGAGGATATCACAAAGGCAGGCCTTGAAACTATCTTTCTTCTCACCTTTTTCAGTTCTGGTTTGGCCCAGATGGATCTGAGCACAGCAAAAAGTACCAACGCCCAAAAGCACAAATCCCAATACTCCCAAGGAAGAAAAACGTTGTAAGATAACATTGAGGAAAAGTGCAAACACTGGCAAGCTGCTTTCTTGTTGAATTAATGTAATTCTCCATACAGCAAACTTTGCCTTGGTCAGTACAACCATCTCCCGTCAACCCACGCCCCAGGAACAGACAAGCATTTCTGCAGTTGTACTGAGTATACATATTCTACTTTCATCTACTGATAATTCCTAAAGCTCTTGCCAATCAGGTGAAAAAAAATTGAAGCAATAGATAATGGAAGTACTTTGGTCTTTTTTGGAGCCCTTGCAAAATAATGTTATATAACTGAAACATATATATTGGCATTTAGAACCAACCGTGCATCACTATGGTGATCAATTAACCTTGTATTTTTCCTTTCACAAGCCTTTATCAATCAAACAAGTCTTGCAGTGTTTATATAGCCGAACGTCACAAAAAAAATAATCGCATTCAAATAAACCAAATTCTACTTGTATAAAACAATATATTAAAGACCTTCTGCAATCACAAGAGCTGCATCGGGGCAGGCTGGATTCCATGGGGCCTATTTACAAAAGCATTTTTGAGTAGGTAAAGTGGTACTTGTGTAGTATTCTTTTACGTACTCTAACACTCCTTTGTAAGTTGGAACATCTAATGTGGGAATAAAATGGGAATATTCACTTAATATTGATATACAATTAGTACAAATAGAAAATGATGTTCCCTCCTTGCACTTCTATTCATAGCTAATTTGACGTTTTGGGAACAACTCACAAAGGCATATTGAGTATATAAAAGAGCATTCTTGTAACTATGGACAACATATCAGGTGCTCTACCGCATTGTAAAGCAATAGTTATAAGTATTATATAACGCTACAACCACCTGTTACACCTCATGCGCTCCAGCATTCCATATACATGTGTATAACGATTCACGAAAAGCCTTTCATGCCTGTGAAATGACATAGACAATGAAGTTCACTGGTACCCTCACCATGACACAAAAACACACAGCAAGGACCATTGGGCTAGATGCTGTGCAATATACCACACTTATGCTGACAACGTTACAACACACCTCCCATATTCAGGAATCTAGAATAGCGCTCAGAGGTAATCAAATAATCTTTAAGCACATTCGCTAGTGCTCTGTCTTGTGGAGGGTTTTGGCGGTTTTTGCTGCCTATCTTGTCCCGCCATCATTCTGTGGAAAGTAATCAGACAAGAGGACACTGACAGAGCCCCCTTTAGGCTGCCATGACTCAGTTTCCGCACATCTTACACTTGGATAACGGAGCCGTCCCTCTGGGCATCCCTGAATACGAACGTGCAACGTTTAGAACTGTGGTGGACAGGACACTGAACAGCTTTCTATGGTGACCGAGGCGCGATTTTAACATAGAAACAAAACCACATTCTCACCGCAACTGGTAGATTAAACCAGCACAATTACACAGGAACCAAGCGGGCTATTGCTGTTCCTTTTGACAACATTGCATTGCGGTTGGTGCTGAAACAGCAGTCAGTCATATCGCAGGGATCCACAGGCGCTGCGGGAGGCTCTGATGGTTGCAAAGAGCTTTACAGCCCAATAGGAACAGTCAAAACCTGTCCAAATTAAGCGCCAGCCTCGTAAGGTAACGGTCTGAGCGCCGACCTAAATAGTAAATAAAATATGTCATCTCAAAAGCAGTTTGGGAAATAATATAGAACCCAAAAAAAATACTTTGATAGAATGTAGCTCCAGTCGGACTCTCAGAAACGCACAAGTTTTCTGCTCTTTGTATTTTAACAATATCCTCTGTCCAAACCGCCTTTATTATCAGTGTTCATTGCCACATAGAAGTAAAAATTGGATGTCAAAGAATAAATTACCAAGTGCTTAAAATTGAAATGTATAAGTGTAGGCACTCACTATCTCAGAGTATCTGTTTACGGACTAGAAATGCCAGAATTCCCATATTAAATGTATTGGACGTCTGATGAGAAGTGCAGGTCTCACTCGCCCTTTAAAACTGCAAGAAGTAGAACCGCGGATACGCATGATGAGCTATCAAAAAACACGTTATTTTTCAGGCATTCAAATGAGATTTTGAACAGCTCGAGCCTAATTGCTCCCTGACATTGCTTCAAGCACACGAACACTGAAAAAACGCACCTGCTGAATCAAACGTGAGAAAGTAAGAGCAACACACTTACTTCTGCCCACAAAGCCCTCTGGGCTCCCCGGCTCCACGCGCAGTGCAGCGGGCATGGTGACCGACAGACATGCGGCTCCAGTCCTGGTCCACTCGGGAGTCTGCCGAATGTTAGCAGCTCCCCGCCTCGCAGTGAGGAGTCTCTGCACGCGCAGCTCCCCGGTCTCTGCGCTCAGGAGACTGCCGCGCGCACATAGCACTCCTTTCTTCAGCCCAGGCACACATGCGTAGAAGACGAGCCCCCAAGAACTTCCCCGGCGTCTGGGGCTCTGTTTGTCTTGTCTTGTGACATCCAAGGCAGCCCCCGGATTCCCTATTCACCGGTGACTCCTTGCCCCGCCCCCACGCACTAATCAGCTCTGCTCCTCATCTGCAGACTCGACGCACCGGGTCCTGGCCTCAGTGGGAGGAAGGCTCCATCTGCTGTCAGCGAGGACCCACTGTCAGGACTACTTCTCAGCTGTTCTCTTCCCGGACAGCTGATAGACCTCGTACCGGTAGGACGCCTGGATCCGTCGCTCCTCCAATGAGAATGAGAGTCATCTGCACTTGTGTGTTTGTGAAACTCTATCTGGATCTCTTCCCTGGCGTACCTGCTTCAGCCGTGTCACGTTACGAGCCAAGCTATCAGATGGGCTCTGCCGGTCTTCCATAGTGACATCCAGTGACCGCGGGGGTCACAAATAGCTGATTGCTTCAAATGGACAGGGGCAGGGCCATTTTTTAAATCCTTTTATCCAGATAGAATGCACACATAAATCCTGCTATATTTAACCAAAAACACATTTAAAACTGGGTATTTGTGTATTGTTGTGTAACTCTTCTATCCAATGCTAAGAAACAAATGTAGTTGTTTACAATTAAACTAAACTGCGCTGAATGACATGTAGGCAGGATCAGCTATTGATGGGGCCCTCCATGATTTCAATCGTGACTTGCAGAAAATTAGCTGTAGAGCATGTGCATTCATATACTGAGCTATTTTACAGGCCTTAACGCACGTTGGCTAGAATACATAATGTACTTCTTCGAGACTGTCTCCAAAAGAAAAGAAACAAATCGTATCGGTTGAGTGAGTAAGACCGTTACAGGGGGACTTACGTGCACCCCTACCATGAGTGCCCCAGCTGCACGGATTTCTGGACCCCTGGAAATGATTTTTGGTCATAACACAGATTATGCGTGCGTGTCATAACCTAGGCCTGTCTCATAGTAATGCAGTCTTGGTAGCCTGCGGCGAGTGCACCAAGCACTACCCTTAGAGTGAGCGACCCTTGACCTTGCCAGGTAGGTCGCTCCCCCGCCACACAGCTCCGCCTGTGTTGTCCTGCCCGCTGCTGCTGCTGGTAAGCTCGCCCCTCTGCTGTTGCCTCGGTGCCCGTTTTGCCTTCTGTTTCCCCTCGTGCCCCCATTTCCTGTGTCCATTTTGCTTTCTGTTTCCCCTCGTGCCCCCATTTTTTGTGCCCAATTTTGCCTTCTGTTTCCCCTCGTTGCCCCCATTTCTTGTGCCCAATTTTGCCTTCTGTTTCCCCTCGTGCCCCCATTCTGTGTGTCCATTTTTGCCTTCTGTTTCCCCTCGTTGCCCCCATTTTTCTGTGCCCAACTTTGCATTCTGTACCCCCCGTTGCCTCTCTCCACTCCCGCCGCTGCGTCCCCTGCGGCCCCGCACCCCTGACTGCCCATTCGCTGCTCCTCCCTCCCACCTCCCCATATATGGCGGCCGCTGTGCGGCCGCGCAGCGGATGCGCGCAGCGGGCGCGCTGCCGCGCGCCTAAGGCAAGCCCTTCTGCGCCTGTCCGTGCCTCGACCGCGCCCAGTGCCAGAAACCCTGGGCCGCGCGCCCCCCGCTCCAGCCTTGAGGACCGACGCCGTTACGATGCCACCACACTCCACGCTCTCAACCCCGGACGGACACACAACTGCTTCAAGGCCGCCCCGAAACGCACTCATGGCCCCTTCACCTGCCGGAACTGCAGCTACACCAGCCTCAGAGCCACCGAAGCGCCCGCCAAGAAGGACCTCAACCACCTCCGATGCATCCTACTGAACACCCGCTCCGCACGCAAACACGCCGTCGAGCTCTGGGACCTGCTCGACACATCATCACCAGACGTCGCCTTCCTGACAGAGACCTGGATGAACGACTCCTCCGCACCCGACATCGCCACAGCCATCCCAGACGGCTATAAGATCACCCGCAGAGACTGCGTCAACGGAGTAGGAGGAGGAATCGCCATCGTCCACAAGAACTCCATCAGGGTCTCGACCAGCACCGACGACTTTCTCTGCACCGCCGAACACATGCACTTCCAGATGCACACGGACCCCAACACCACCCTTAGAGGCACCCTTGTCTACAGACCCCCTGGGCCCCGACCCCAGTTCAGCGACTCCATCGCCGACTTCATCAGCACGCACGTTCTGACCTCTACCGACTACATCCTCCTCGGAGACCTGAACTTTCACCTGGAGAACAACAACAACAGCAACTCCACCACCCTGATCGACAACCTCGCCAACCTCGGACTGAGACAGCTCGTCACAACACCGACTCATTCCGCAGGCCACACGCTCGACCCCGTCTTCTCCTCAAGCTCCCACGTCTCCTTCAGCCACACCACGGAACTCCTCTGGACCGACCACCGCTGCATCCACTTCACCTTCCAGAAACCCACCACACACCACCGCACCCAACAGATCCCACGCCGCTGCTGGAGCAAAGTCACTGAAGACCAACTACGGGCAAACCTCGCTCTCAGCCCTCCCTCCGACCCATCCAACACCGACGACGCTGCCTGCAACCTCAGACGATGGATAGACGACTGTGCCAACACCCTCGCCCCGCTGAAAAACTCACCTACAGCGACACCACCAAAAGAGCCAGCTGGTTCACCCCGGAACTCCTAGCTTCCAAGCGTACCTGCCGGAAACTAGAGAAGAAATGGCACAGTGATAAGACACCGGACAGCCACGCAGCCCACAAAGACGCCATCCGTAACCACCACCACCTCATCAGGTCCGCCAAGAGAATCTCCTTCAAAGACCGCCTTGACAACAACGCACACAACAGCAAGGAGCTCTTCAACATCGTGAAGGAACTCTCCAACCCCAGCTCCAACACGAACGACATCCCGCCGTCGCAAGCCCTGTGCAATTCCTCGCCACCTTCTTCCACCGCAAGATCGCCGACATCCACGACAGCTTCAACACCCAGACAGCCCCTACTAAGATAGATACACCAGACCCGCCGCACACCATCGACCATGACCCCCTTGCCAGCCTGGGCCAGCGTGAACATCGATGACACCATCAAGACCATGAGCACAATACACTCCGGCTCTCCGTCAGACCCTTTCCCGCACCACATCTTCAACAAAGCCAGCAGCTCCATCGCACCCCACCTGTGCAACGTTATCAATCTCTCCTTCGAGACCGCGACCTTCCCAGAGAGCTGGAAACACGCAGAGATCAACGCCCTACTCAAAAACCCAAGGCGGACCCGAGAGACCTCAAGAACTTCCGGCCCATCTCCCTGCTTCCGTTCCCAGCCAAGGTCATCAAGAAGATCGTCAACAAACAGCTAACCCGATACCTCGAAGAAAACAGCATCCTGGACCCATCCCAATCAGGGTTCCGCAGCAACCACAGCACTGAGACTGCCCTCATCGCCACCACCGACGACATCAGGACCCTGCTGGACAACGGTGAGACCGCAGCCCTCATCCTGCTGGACCTCTCCGCCGCCTTCGACACTGTCTGCCACCGCACTCTACGCGCACGCCTCCACGACGCAGGGATCCGAGACAAGGCCCTGGAATGGACCACCTCCTTCCTCGACGGCAGAACCCAGAGAGTCCGCCTCCCACCTTTCCGATCCGAAGCCTCCGAGATCATCTGCGGCGTACCCCAGGGATCTTCCCTCAGCCCAACACTGTTCAACATCTACATGGCCCCGCTCGCACGCATCGCCAGACAGCACGACCTCAACATTATCTCCTACGCCGACGACACTCAACTGATCCTCTCCCTCACCAAGGACCCCCTCGCCGCCAAATCCAATCTCCATGAAGGAATGAAGGCCGTCGCCGATTGGATGAAGATCAGCCGACTAAAGCTGAACACGGACAAGACAGAGGTCCTCATCCTCGGCTCCAACCCCTCAGCCTGGGACAACTGGTGGCCAACGACGCTGGGAGCAGCCCCGATACCCACCGACCACGCACGCAACCAGGGAGTCATCCTCGACTCAACGCTCTCCATGGCCAAGCAAGTCAACGCAGTCTCCTCCTCCTGCTTCAACACCCTCTGCATGCTTCGCTAGATCTACAGGTGGATCCCGACAGATACAAGAAGAACAGTCACCCAGGCCCTCGTCAGTAGCAGACTTGACTATGGGAACGCCCTCTACGCAGGAGCCCCGGCAAAGCTCATCAAGCGACTGCAACGCATACAAAACGCCTCCGCACGCCTGATCCTCGATGTACCACGCCACAGCCACATCACCCCCCACCTGAGGAACCTGCACTGGCTCCCCGTCGACAGGAGAATCTCCTTCATCCACGCACACAAGGCACTCCACAAGACTGGCCCAGCCTACCTCAACAGACGACTCTTCTTCTACGTCCCCAACCGCCAGCTCCGCTCCGCCGACCTCTCCCTCGCCACCGTCCCTCGCATTCGAAGAACAACCACCGGCGGCAGATCCTTCTCACACCTCGCCGCCAAGACCAGGAACACCCTTCCACTAAGCCTACGACAGACCCAAGACCTGCTGACCTTCAGGAGGCTACTCAAGACCTGGCTGTTCGACCAGTAGCAGCAACCCCCCACCTTTTTTCTCCCCAGCGCCTTGAGACCCTCGCGGGTAAGTAGTGCGCTCTACAAATTCTGTGATTGATTGATTGATTGATTGATTGATTGATTGATTGATTGAGGGCTGCCGCCCTTGCCTGGATTTAAGTGACATGAGTGTACTGAGCCACCTGGGCGCTACAACACATCCTGATGTCAGCACGTACCACCTTGGCCAGGTGCGCCGGCCGAGGTGTTAAATAAATGAGGACAGACTGCTCGTGGTCAGTCCTGAACAATACTATCAGCGTCTGCCTGACTCACTGCGCGTGCTGTGCCTACTTTGGCCTGCACTCCAGCTCAGCCTCACCAGATGTCCCCATCACCGCACTGGGACAAGGACGGAATGCTAGTTGCAAGCCGCAGCGCCTGGACACACCAGCAGGGCTGCCAAGGCACACAAACACGCTCCTCCTCCTGCAGCGGTAGCAGCCGCACCGACCCCAGTGCACAAGGCTGGGGAGCTGCCTGGAAGCCTGCTGAGCACACGGTGAGCGATCCAGGGTGCATCTACCGACTCCTACCATACCGTGTAGTGCCACCCAGAGGGGGAAGGCCCTCACCGGGCTCCTCTGCGAAGAGTCACTGACAGTGGGTAGACCCTCACCGCACCCCTTTACACAGCGCCCTCTAATGAGGGAAGACTGTCACCGTGCTCCAGCTTACAGCGCCATGTAGAGGGGGAAGACCCTCACAGTGCTTCTCCACACAGTGCCTCCTGGAAGGGGAACACCTTCTCCGAGCCCATACACCAGTGACACTGCTGTCTGCTAACACAGGAGCTCAACAGAAAGTACTGGAGCACAGGAACACATATATCCAGAGCTGCCAGGCCCTCAGCATATCTGTTTACTGCACCTGTGATAGCGGATGATGCACAGGCTGCAGAGCCCCACAGCGCTGGCCCAGGACACAATGTGGCACTTGCAGGTGCGGGCACGAGTACTCATTCAGCTGTGGGGGCTCTGGCACCATTCCGCGAACTGGCAGACCTGGATACCGCTGGCTCAGGTGGAAGATCTGGGTGGGGCGGCTTAAGAACTACTTCAAAGCTACCAGGGAACGGGATAATGCAGTAAAGAGGTCACTTCTGCTGCTTTTTGTTGGTGAGGAAATATGCAAACTGTTCCAGCACCTCCAGGATACAGGGGACATTGACCTCTATGATACCCCGATAACTGCTCTCAATGCACACTTCGGCCCCCAACTAAACCCCGATTTTGAACGATTCAAATTGGGGAAAGTCCGAGAGGGAGAGTCCATGGACAATTTTGACTCCTGCCTTGGGCTCTGGTGAGCACCTGTACAGACCACAACCAGCAAAAAGAGGTCAGGGCAAAGCTACTACAGGGGTGCAGGTAGGCTAACCTAAGAAGACATCCTCAGGCAACCTGGCATCAAACTTGCTCATACTTGCCCATACGTATGACTTATCCAGTGGCAGGGCTGAGGAAATGGAAGCGCGCTAAAGAAAGGGGAAGGACCATCCTCCAGCACCAAAATGCCAGCCATCAAAACAGAAACAGTGGACAAGATTTGCACCAAACCTCCATCTCACAAGGGGAAGCTCTGGGAAGACTCAGAAACCTTATGCACAAACTGTGGTATGAGACCACACCCCTTGGAAAAATTTCTGGTGGCAGAGCACACATATTTGGCATACAACATGCCCAACCACTTGGCAAGAGTCAACAGGAGCGGCAAACGGGGGCACCGAGCACATGGCAGTAGGCCACCGACGAAGGACATTTGCCACCTGAAAGGGAAGTTGAAGATGAGGACCCAGAAGAAGAGGAGGCATTTCCCATCTCCTAAGCAGCCCCAGGAACCCGAGGACGGAGCCCACAGCTGGTTTTCAAAGTTACAATCACCTGCACAACAATACAGGCCCTCATTGATATGGGGGCCTCCGTTAACTTGATGACCTGCCAACAATTTTAGCAACTATGTCCACAGCAGTCCCTACGACCTTCCCACGTTAAAATCTACGCCTTTGGAGGCAAAGAACCACTTTCTCTGGTGGGAGCAATGGATGCCACCATCAAACGTGGAGACAGAGAAGTAACAACCATGTTCCCTGTGACAAGGGATGGAGAAGGGACTCTGATTGGCTGTAACCCAGCCGAAGACCTAGGGTTGGTCTTCTTTGCCAGGGAAATCCATGGCCTGCAAGTGGATCACCTCCTTGACTAATTTCCCGAGCTGTTCCAAGGGCTAGGGTATCAGAAAGGGGCTACAGTCAAACTACACATTAATAAGACAATATAAGCAACTGAGCACAGACACCAAAGAATACCATTCCACCTGCGGGAACCAGGTTGTAGCGGAGCTGGACAAACTGGAATTCATGGACATCATCAAAAAGATCTCAGGGCCCACACCGTGAGTCTCACCCCTGGTCATAACCAAGAAAACCAAGCAGCCGGGGGAAATGCGTCTCTGTATAGACATGAGGCTTCCAAAAAGGGCTATCTGCCGACAGCGTCACATCACCCCAACAATGGATATCATAGCAGGTCTGAACGGGGCAAGGTGGTTTTCTAAGCTCGATTTGGATGCAGGATATCACTAACTGGTACTCCACCTGGACAGTCGTTACATTATAACATTCTCAACGCACCTCGGGCTCAGAAAATACAAGAGACTGAATTTTGGGATCGCTTCGGCCACCAAGGTGTTTCAGAATACAATCTGAGAAACACTATTGGGGCTGGAAGGAGTAATCTAAATAAGTGATGATATTCTCATCTATTCAACCACGCTACTTGAGATCTCAAAAACACCCTTCAAACGTTACAACCAGCGGGCTAACCATGCATAAGGACAAACGCTTATTTTTCAAGCCCAAGGTCGAGTACTGGCAGATAATTAGTTAATAATAATAATTATATAATAAAATGTATATAATTGTATGATTGATTTTTATTATATAAATTATGCAATATTGATATATTTTTGTTACATGATTTGCAGGCTGTTAGGTTCATAGGGGTTTAGGTTGGTAAGTTAATTAAGTTAAAAAAACTATTAATTTATTAATAATTTTCAGTTAATGATTTAATTAGTTTTTAATTACGTAAAATTTGGAATACTGATTTATTTTAATGATATTTTAGTTGTAGGCTGCTAGGTTAGGGGTTTGGGGTGGGAAGTTAATTGATAATTAATTAACAATTATTTATAAATTAATTATTAAATTGGTTTCAGATATGTAAATTATGGAATTCTTATTTTTTAAGTTATATTTCAGGTGCGGCAGCTAGGTTTGTAGGGGTATAGCGTGGGAAGTTAATTAACTAATAATTGAATAAAAATTATATATGAATTGATAATGAATTGTTTTATAGAATAGTAATTATGTAAATTGAAAAATGTTTTATTTTTTATTACATATATATATGTATGTTAATTAATAATTATTATATTAGGAGTTTATTGTTTTTTCTTCATTGATCGTGTAACTTATATATATAATGTGTTTCAAGGGAAGTACTTTCCCTACTCTTGTGTAGACTGCAGTAGTATCAGTAAAATTAACCTCTTTGCAATTCAACACTTTCCCTACTGTTGCAATGTTTCGTGTTGGAATAGTAAATCGCATTCCTCTAGTCCAACACTTTCCCTACTGTTTCACAGATTGGAGTGGAAATAGTAAATTACACCCTTCCAAAGTATAACCCTTTCCCTACTGTTGCAATGACTGGAGTGAGAATAATACCTTTTACCCCTCCAAATTCCAGAACTTTCCCTACTGATGTGGTGTCTGGAGTGGGAATAGTAAATTTTACCCCTCCAAAGTTTTCTAAAGTTCAACGCTTTCCCTACTGTTGCACTGACTGGAGTGGGAATACTAAACGTCACCTCTTTGAAATCCAACGCTTTCCCTAGTGTTGCACAGACTGCAGTGCAAATAATAAATGTTACTCCTTCGAAATCCAATGCTTTCCCTACTGTTGCCCTGTTTGGAGTGAGAATAGTAAATTTAACTCCTTTGAAGTTCAATACTTTCCCTACTGTTGTGTTGCTTGGAGTGGTAACAGTATTTACCCCTCCAAAATCCAACACTTTCCCTACCGCTGCATAAACTAGAGTGGGACTAGTATATTTAATATTTTTAGACTCCAATAGTTTTCATTATGTTGGTTAAATAGAGTTCATAGTATCAATTGTTTTATTTATATTTTACATTGTTTTTATTTTTAAATGTATCCTCGTGTTCATAGTATTTTTTGTAATTGTTTTTTATTTTAAATTTTTTATCTATTGTCTACATTAAAAAAAATCTTATTCACTTTATATATTTGTATGGTTTTATCAAAAATGTTTATATATATATATATATATATATCTCCCAAATACCTCCAATAAAGCGATCACTCGTAGGATTGTAATACCATCAGTTGGTTTATTTTTTGAGTAACGCGTTTCGCCTGACCACTCAGGCTTGCTCACACACTGAAATGCGGGACAAACTGTCATACATAGTATTCAAGGCAAAAAGCAAAAAAGGACTCATGTGTTTGTGAGTCCTTGACTTTGGCATCCGTCTTGTAATGGCAAATAATACAATACAGCATATAGTGAACATGCGCTAGTTACAGTTGTAATTCACTGATGTATGCGCTTGTTAAACCAAATTTGAATATTTCCTAAATACGAAAAACATTGTGTTCCTCACGATCTTAACATTGTTGTCAGAATATAACCCAAGGTGATCGCTACCATATTGGAATGGATAGGTCCTGCAAGTGTACTTCTACTATGTCTAGGAATGTCGTGAAACACAGTGCTTCAACCCCTTAAAACACTATATACATGGAGATAATGATATTACTCTGACGTGGTGCCTGTGGATTGCATTGGCAGCCTATTTGCGGTTACATTATAATCTGCATAGTGCTCTGGTGCCAGAAAAATGAATCAGAAAGGTATTGTGAAATTGGCATAGTGCCGTAGTTGGGGGTTACTCAGGTTATTTTGACCTGTACCTCTTTGTGTAGATGCTCATACATAGCAGTTACTATGCATATTGGGTTATATTCTAGATGCCTATGATACAGTCCCTTGCCATCAGTCAGACATTACTACACCCATCAAGACAAAAAACAAATAGTGCCTCTAAGTGAAGGTTACTCTCACAATCGCAGCGGGTGCCTCAACACGCGTGAGCGGACTCGCGTAACACATCAATTCCAAAGAAAGAGTTGGGCACTCAAAGCTGATTAATTTTGAAGTGTTTTATTTTCACAAGCAACCCATAGTGAAAAAGAAGACTGATAAATGCGTTTCGGCCTCCTGGCCTTCGTCGGTGTCCTATATATATGGTTTAACATAATTATTAAAAATATTTGATTTACATTATTTTAATTTTAATAAGCTTTTAAATGTACCAGTACAAATATATATATTTATATATATATATAGATGTATACTTGCATAATAATTAATCTAAAATATAAAAATGAATATAGTGTAAAATAAATATTGTTATTAATTATACGGACACATTGCAGTTTGAAACAGTGTACATGAAATGCCATGGCCGCCATCTCTTAGAGGTTAAAAAGTGGTTAAAAAACAGTTCTATGGTATAATGGTTATAAGTATAAGTGTAACTTGACCATTGCTATTGCTGCATGTTATCAACCATCTATAAAACCTCAGCACGTAAACCGAATGGTGTAAATAGCGCGTGCTGTCCACTGCAGGGTCAGTGGTGGGGCATGCTGGTATTTGTAGTATCTAATTGCCGTATTGGCTGTGGAGCCCTGGCTCAGGAAATTCTACGTGTTCGCAATAGCGATCAGTAGATTCCTTAGTGGTAACAAAATGCGCAATACTCTTTTTAAGATGCATGGACTAAAATAAGTGTCTGCGTATATCCACCGTGGGAGTTAAAACGCGACAATCATGCGCCTGGTGCTGAAGATGTAATACATCTAAGTAAGGTGGTGCAGCTGGAAGTGGTGTTCCCTGGTTAGTGGGGAGTGCACCTATAGCATCTAAAAAGCTCACGAGACAGAGACCTGCAGAGGATGAGCCGCAGGATGATGTCTTCGTCGTGAGCTTTCACATATGGGCTGATACCTACCTGATGGCGAGAGTCCCATGAGGGGTAACTCTGTTTGATGGATATATATATATATATATATATATATATATATATATATATATATATATATATATATATATATTTCAACACAATCCTTATGACCAGAGGGACAAACGGGTCGCACTGCCGTAGTTTTTGCAATTTTCTTTTCTTTTCTTTACATCCTCATTTGCATGGCTGTAGGCCTACAGCCATGCTAATGAGGATGTAAAGAAAGAAAAGAAAAATTGCAAAAACTACGGCAGTGCGACTGTTTGTCCCTCTGGTCAGAAGGATTGTGTTGAAGTATTAAGCAGTGTGGTTCTGCTGCAGGGTATCGCACCCAGATTGAGCGCTGCAAAATCGGCGAAAAGGAACCGGATTGGAATATATATATATATATATATATAAATATATATATATATCCAGGTATACTGCTTACAGGCAATCACCATCATCGATTCAAAAGCAGGCGCGGACCACAGTTCAGTGCTTATTTTTTGTTTATTTCATGTCGGCCATTACGCGTTTCGGTCCTCCTGGACCTTGATCACATGATATATATATATGTATATATATATATATATATATGTATATATATATATATATATATAAGTACGGACTCCTATTAACTGGTGCTTATGAATTTATTGACAATTGCTCCGCCATGACGCTTTTCGGCCTGAACAGACCTTGATCACATGACTCGGCTGCAGTAAGAGTTCCCACATTTAAAGTGACAAGTGCATACACACGTGCTTAATAGATAGCAAAAACAGACTCATATATATATAAATTATAAAATAATCCTGTTTGATCTTAAAACGAACAATCCATACCACATTAAAAATTATATTGGCAGACAATGGGTCATATTGCTGTACAAAATACACTTGATACTTAAATTATGGAAATTAATTTGATAAAATCCAATAAAATAAGTCAACATTAAATGCCTCATGCATTAGAGTTCCTAAGCGCCAATAATCATAACTGATAGTGTCACAGCAGCCTTGTATATTTCCTATTGCTATAACCGCTACCTTCACAAAACTTGGTTATAATTTGTATTACCTTAGCTTCATACTATAGCCCCTGTGGGCCTAATGCGGTACTCTAATCTCTGTTATGAGTTTCTGAAAAGTGCTATAGTGCAAAGGAGGAATCAGTGCCACCTAATTAAATCTATGGCACCTAATTAAATCAATGGTGATAAAACTAAATATTGTATTAAAATAAGGGACGCAGCTGCATGAATTTGAAAAATGTTAATGACCATTGTGTTCCCCGATCCTGATACTACCCTCTAAGTTCATATTGCAATTCAAAATTCAAAATTTAATTTATACTGGATACCTGTGACTTTAGATATCCTATACTGGTTGTTTGAGGGGGTTGTTAAAAGGGGTCTATGGCCTACTGGCCTTTTCTCTTGGCCATTATTAATACTTTTCATAGTTTCAGGTAAGCATAATTATGCTGCCAAAGTACGGATACATGGGACAATGTAATCCATGTGTTTATCTCCCAGATGTTGGCTTCATAGACAGGTATAGAGGTCCTCACTGGAATTGAGCCCCTGAGGGGTTTTAGTGTCGAGCTCAATGATATATCGAGTTTCTAGCTTTCTTAGGGCAGCCTCTCGATTACCCCTCGCCTTGGACTCAAAATTAAGTCCAATACATAATATCTTAAATGTTCTAGATTATTATTGTGTGTTTCTTTGAAGTGGCATGCAATGGGGTAGGACGGATCAGAGTTAGAGCTAGCCCTAATGTGTTGGAGTATTCGCTTATAGGCTTGCAGCTTAGAGCTCCCCACATACCGTAATCCACAGGAACACTCCAACACATATACTACAATGTCCGTCTTGCAAGTTAAACATTTTTTGATAGTGATAGGCCTGTCCTGGAAGGGTATTGAATAAGTTGTTTTATTCATACCAAACTTGCATGCTCGACACGTGGTACATTTCACAAACCCCTTTCTTTGAGTTAGCCAATTAGCCGTTGTATTGGTTTCTGGACTGCTGTTAACTAGAGCATCACTCATGGAAGTGGCTTTTCTGAAAGTAATAGCAGGACTTTTGGGTAGTGAAGACCCAATGACGGGGTCATTCAATACAAGGGGCCAGTTCTTTTTGATTATATTGCGTAGTCTGCCTTGTTGTTTGTTGTACGTGAGAATTAGCCTAGTTTCTTGTTCTTTTTGTGGCTTTTGGCTTACTGCTGTAGTACTCTCCCTAATTTCTATGATTCCAAACAGCAAATCTGATCTGCATAAGGTTTGTGTTTTTTGATTGCTGTGTCTATTATGCATTCAGAGTATCCTCTTGCCAAGAACCTTCTTTTGCTATCCCTTTGGGCTACCCTTAGATCTTTGTCATTACTACATATTTTCTTGATTTTGGGCATTTCTCCATAGGGGATACTGTGTATAAGATGTTTTGGTTGGAAACTGGTAGAGCGTAGTACAGTGTTCCCTGCTGTCTGCTTACGATGTAACCTAGTTCCAATTTTTCTGTTGGCAATAAACACCTGTACCTCAAGAAAATAGACTGATTCTGCACTCAATGATGCAGTGAATTGCAAAATCAATGTCATTGGCATTGATTTCGGACACAAAATTAAGTGCAATTTCTTTGGTCACTCGCCATACTACAAACAAATCATCGATGTATCTCAACCATACAATAACATGCCTATCCAGTGTTTACTTAAAATTTGCCCTGAGGACCAGTTTCTCCCACCATCCCATGTGTAGACATGCATAGCTTTTAAATGTACTAGTAAAAAAAAAATATATATATATATATATATATATAAATATATATTTATATATTTATATATATAGATGTATACTTGCATAATAATTCATGTAAAATACAAAAATTAATATAGTGTAAAAAATATTGTTATTAATTATATATATATATTTCATAGTAACATATTTGAAATATTAAAAATAATACAAGGTGAAATTATAATTATTTATTGATTATGTTACAATATATATATATATATATATAGTATATATATATATGTGTGTGTACAGATATAAATATAAACCCATGTGTTTTGAGTGTTTATATAAGTATATATTTATATATAATATTAAATATTATTTGAATATATTTAATTTACATTATATTCAAATTATATATTACAATATTTAACATTTACCACTTTAAACTCATTATTAAAAAGAAGAAGATATTTTTGTCTATTTTTTGGACACAATTAGTGTCAGCAATAGTTTTTTTCTGATATTTTTACTTACCATAAGTATAGGATCACAATATTGTGGTAAACGATATTTTTGACACAATATTTTTGTCAACGATGTTGTTTACTATGATAATGTGTCAGTGATCTGGAAACAAGCCACCATCCTACCACTACTGAAGAAACCTAAAGCAGACTTGTCTTCATCAGACTAACTAGAGATCATTCTCTCTGCTACCCTACTTAGAGAAAGTCTTGTTGAAACTCATCAACAAGAGTCTAGCACACCAGCTGAATGACAACCACATCCTGGACCCTTCCCACTCAGGCTTCAGACCGCACCCCAGCACCAAAACTCCATCGTCGTCGCCACCGACAACATTAAGACCATCATGGACCTAGGTAACAACGCCACCTTCGTTCTCCCCGACCTCTCTGTGGCTTTCAATACTGTCCTCCATCTGATCCTCATCCAACACCTGCACAAGTCAGGAATTCAAGCAACAGCTCTTCAATGGATCAGTTCCTTCCTCACAGGATGCACGCAGAAAGTCACCCTAGACCCACACGCCTCTGAACCCACCAAGCTAATCTCTGGAGTCTCCCAGGGATCATCGCTGGGCCCTAAGCTCTTTAATATCTACATGGCCCCACTTGCCAACATTGTGCAAACTTATGAAAACAATACCATTTCCTACGCTGACAACACACAACTCATCCTCTCCCTCTCAAAGAACACCGCCAGCACCCAAGCAAAGTTCACGGAGTGCATGTCAGAAGTCACCCTCTAGATGAAATCCAACTGCATAAACTTAACTCGTGTAAGATGGAGGTAGTACTCTTAGGGAAGAACTTATCACTCTGGTCCTCGGCCTGGTGGCCATTTGAACTCGAGCCTGCACCCACCCCGTCGAGCTTCAGCCAAGCCAGGAACCTGGAAATCATGGTCGACAATAAACCATTGATGCCAGCCTAATCAACTTGATTACAACTTCCTGCTTCCACACCCTCAAGAAACTCAGGAAAATCTTCAGGTGGCTTCCTCTCAATACACGGCCAACAATTACTGGCACAATCACTGGCAAGCTAGACTATGGAAACCTACTCTATGTCGGAATCTCCACTTAACTCACCAAGCGGCTCCAATCATTCAGAATGCAGCAGCTAAACTCACACTAAACCTCCCTCCATTCACCTATACCTCACCTCAGAGATGTCCACTGGCTCCCCATACACAAGCATGCACTGTTCAAATTACCCACACACACATACAAAGCACTGCACAACAAGGTTTCACTTACTTGAACAGCTGCATTAGCTTCCACACCCCCACCAGACACCTCTGCTCAGCCAGTCTCCAGATCACTACTGTCCCCCGCTAGTCCACTAGTATATTCAAGTGTTATTCACATTTGTCTTTCACCCACTCCTGCATGCATAATGGGGCAATGGTCAACCCCCCTCAAGCAGTGGCAGGCTTCGCTGTGACTTACGGCATGGTGTCCTTTCATAAGGAGCATATCAAAACAAAAAGGAATTACTTTCGGTGTGCTTTTAGCAGAGCAAAATGTAATTTTGCTGTTAGCCAATATTTTTTAAGATTTATGAGGACCCTGCAACTTCCCCAGCACTAACATTTTGCAAACAACGTGACATAACAAAACAGGAATTACCAAAGCCAAAAAGCTGGCGATCAGCACAAAACTTAATAGGTTTGCCATGCTATTCTTTTTGAGTTAAATCTACATCAAACTAGCCAAGTTATGTACTTTGCTTATTTTCCCATACACAATGCTGTCCGCATCCGGTTCGCTTGTGTCTCTTGTTCCATATTCAACAGTGCGCCACAAGAAGCAAATATATTTTGGCAACTGCCATAATTTTCCAGAAGCAATTTATACAACATAGAATTCTGATTTAAAAAGTCATTTTTATTACTTACATTTATTGCTGTAAACAGTGTACAATTAACCTGAAGAGATAGAAATTCTGGGAGTATTGCCGCGGGCAGGTGATCTCTGCACTTAAAAGATAGGAGAGGTCGAGACCTCCGCACGTAGGTTAGTTAGTAGCATTTTGTAGTACGTGGATAGTGCAAAAAGTACTACTTAACACACTACAAAATGCAGTTCATAAATAGGCCGTGAGATGTTGTCTTCTTGTGAAAAATATCATTTCATCAATTCAAACAGCAATTTGCATTGTTTGAGAAAACACACTGATCTGTTATGTAAGAATGTTTCCAAGGCATTGATTCCCATTTTATGTTCTAGGTAATATAGAGAATATTCACATACATCCATACTGGCAAGATATATATTTCCTTCCCATTGAATGGCATGCAAAAGTTTTTTAAGTTTGAGTAGATCATTGGTATTTATTAAATAAAACAAAAAGGTGGAAACAAGTGGTGATAAATGGATATCATTATATTCGGATACTATGTCTGGACTTGACTCTATGCCTGGAAGGAGGAAAGTGACCTCCTTTGTGAGTCTTTGGGAGAAAATAAATAATAAGGTTGCTCTGAAGTTGTGAATCTAACTACCTGCATTCATCCAGGATATCCAGATGCAACCATTTCACAACTAGTTCTTTCAGTTACATATACACACACACTGAACAAAACTTCTCTCAACTTTCTCAAGTTTAAGGTGTTGTGATTCACAATTATTTTAAAGATCCATTATTGCTTTCAATTCTTTATTGTTTAAGTTGTTGTTAGTTTAATCAAACAGAGTGTGTCAGAATACATGGAGACCAATTCATAAAGCGCATCAGTATTGTCCGATCCGTTACCTGTATTACCCCTACCCTGGCCTGAAAAGTTTTTTTTAGATATTTAGGGATGCAGATATTTCATGAAGACGAAGACACAATAGAAGTCAACCTAGGGAAAATCTTAAGACATGCCAATGCAGCAAAATAATTTTGGAACAAAATAACCTTATCCTCAATGGGTAAAGTGGCACTTTCAAACATTATTACTCTGCCTCCACTCCTATATTTCTTTGCAAACGTGCCAACAATAATACCCAAACATATATTCAAAACACTGAACTCATTACCACTAGAAATAAAATAGCAATTCGGAAACTACAACTGCCCATAAGCATGAGTGATCTAATGTCCCAGATTTTGAGAGTTATTATATCACCTCACATCTTTAGTGGGAGGTCCCATGGCATAATAACCCTAAAGCAGAAGAACCTACATTTATAGGTGACAATGATCAGAGTGGGTATCCTGTAACTTTAGTATTGAACAGTTGCACAGCAGAGCAAACCCAATCTAAACTTTAAGCAGTTGCAAACTGTTAAGAAGGCACGAAAAGTTGGATAGTAGTAATAAGTAGCTTTAATCCAAGTAGATAAGGCACCACCTGTTCATGCCTGCTCACATCAGTAGCATCCCTTCACGGCACGGACTTGACCACTCTAGAACAGAATGAGCAATCCATTCCGGGGCAGAGAATACATACACTTACACAACACATCTTCCCCGTTTAATAAAAAAGAAAGAAAAAAATATGTATATATATAATTAACAGAACGTAAAAGACAACAAATTAGATATACAACGTATTTCTAATGCGAACAACAAAGTCTGACAACCACCCTGGTCTCTGGGGGTGGCGGAGCTTGCCGCGAGACAAGATGGCCGCAGCTTGAGAATGCTCCGTGAGCCGCCTGCAATCAACTACAGGAATCTGCGCAATCCTGAAACATTCTTGTCTGGTTCTGGGTGGAGGTGGCCCGCTATACCAGACTACCAACGGGGGAGTCGCTGGCGTGACCACGAATCCTTCGCGACAACCCACAGCACAAGCCATGCTGTGCGGCCTAGCGGGGTGAAGCGACCGGAGAAGTGGTGCGGTGACATCGGAGGCACCCGAGGCCTAATTGTGTGCGCCCTGGCTCTCGGGTCTGCGGTTGCCCTCCGGGACTCTTCCGGGACCTGGGCGGTGGTGCTGCCGCCGTGTGAGTTGGGGTCGCGCCCCTGAACATAAACTGACCGGCCCGCAGGTGTGGCGCTTCTGCGGCCCAGGACGGGGCCTTGCGGTGGGTCGCGCCCGGCAAAGCACCGCGGAGACGATCGAGGACATCCGGGGCTGTCCAGTGCGCTTCCTGGCTCGCAGGGCTGCAATCGTTCCCCGAGGCTCTTCCGCGACACGACGGTGGCGCTCCCGCCGCGGGGGCGTGAGCCGCACACATTACTAACAGCCTGCTGCGCTCTGGGAGAGGCGCATACATGTCCTGAACAGGGCTCGGGAAGGGCCCTGCGACATCCCGAATCTGGCTCTGGAGGCCAGGAGACACGGTACGTGTGCTGCGGGGGGCGGGCCTTCCCGAGGGAGCATATTGTTTGAAGTATAAGGAGTGCAGTAAGATAGGCGCACTCCCAGAGGACTCCCCGTGGGATCGCTTGGGACCCCTCTCCCCCATCTCCCCATCAGTCCATCGGTAGCAGCACGTGTCCTTCTGGGCCAACATGGGGACCCTGCACAGTGTATCCACAGCACAGCACCAACAGCCAGAGTTGATTGAGGGCCGATCCAGCTTAAGATACCTGCTGGGGCGTGGTGTGTGAGACCCTCGCATAGCTAGTCTACTCTATTGCATGGTGTTCATCCCCAGTGGCATTACTCCCCTCCTAGGTGATAGGGAACAGTCCAAGACATGGGGAAAACCGACAAGGCGCAAACTAAGATAACTTTCAAACAACGCAAGACTACTGGAGCAAGCGAGGAAGAAATGGCATCCTCTCCTCCTGAACAAGCGGACAACACTGCAGACACCGGGGAGGACATTCGCCACATTTTAGCGGCCATGCAACAAAGCTTGTCCTCTATAGACAGCAAAATTGACTTGTTAGCATTCAGAATGGACCAAATGTCCGAACGCGTCGATAAACACGCTGAAAGACTGGACATGGCAGAGCGCCATATCTCTGAGGCAGAGGATGCACAAACCGAGATGGGGTCAGCACAGAAACAAGTAAAAATAAAACCCTGGTGGCTCTACGGGATAAGACCGAAGATTTAGAGGTGCGCTCCCGGCGCAATAACGTGCATATACTGGGCCTGCCCGAGTCCACGGCGACGGGAAACATGGAGTCATTTACAGAGCAACTCTTGGTGTATTTATTGGGCCGCGAAACATTCTCTTCCGCTTTCATAGTGGAGCGCGAGCATTGGTCGCTAGCCCCTAGGCCTCCTCCGGGGGCCCCCCAGGCCCATAGTGGCAAGATTACTGAACTATAGAGATAGGGATGGAGCGCTCCGTCGCGCCAGGGAGTTGCGAGTGCTACTATATGAAGGTTCTGAGCTGGCTCTCTATCCGGATTTCACGTCGCAGGTGCAAGAGGCACGTAGACAATTTGCACCTGTGAAAAGGAAACTCAGAGAAGTACAACTCGACTTTGCCATGCTATATCCGGCCAGATTAAGGGTGACCTTCAATGGCAAAAACAAGTTCTACACCGACCCGCAAGCACTGCAACAAGAACTCAAGAAACTTAACAAAGAGTGCAAGAGTAATCTGTTGCAGAAGTCCACTGGAGGGGAAGATGACGCTCAAAGAGTCTCAGACTAACCTATTGCCTGTAAAATAACTCCTCCAGACTTTCTATGTGAATTGCTACAACATACACGGTGATATAACTCTAGATAAACAAATGCTTTACTTAAATCAGGAAGATAGGTGGTATATCGAAGATAGGGGGGGACAACAAGCAGTTATAATTATAAAGATTATATTGTTAGCAAGCTGTAACATGTGATAGCATCTATAGAAGTCAGTAGAAACAGCGATCTGGATTGTATAGTAAACTCATGGCGGACAGAGGCCATCTTTGGGCACAGGTAGTCGGGCAACTGCCGTCCCTAAAGTGTTACACACTCAGGAGAGTAATGTTTTTTGTTGTTGGGCAGGGTGGGATGCAAGAAGTTAAGCCTAGCCATGTTTAAAAAAATAGGCTGCGGTGTGGGTGGGGTGGAGGGGGTACGACAGTTAGTTTGTCAGCTAGCAAAACAAGGTTAAATGCGTTCGAAAAATACTGTTCGTAAGCTAGCAAAACAAGGTTAAATGCGTTCGAAAAGTACTGTTCGTAGAGCTCTGCTGCGTGATTATTCTGAATATCCTTAGAAGCAAATACAACGTATGCAGAACGCAACACCAAAGATAAGATCCAATTAAAATTCTTGTCAGGAACGTGAGGGGCCTAAACAATCATAGAAAAATACTCAAAGTGGTAGCCTATTTACAACGACACCAGGTAGATGTGTCCATATTGCAGGCGACACACCTCCCCCCGGGCACAGGGCTACTGTCAGCGAATAGATGGCGAGGCACTTGTATAGCTGCGGGGTTTACTTCACATGCCAGAGGGGTGCTGATCTGGATGCGCAGAAATGCCGGATTGCATATACATGAGTTAGAAGTCGACACCCAGGGCAGATATGTCATAGCTAAATGTCGAAAAGATAACCTACATAAATTATTAGTTGGTATTTACTGGGCTAACAATGATGACCCCTAATTCTATCATACTTTAGACAATAAAGTTACACAACATGCACATATAATAATAGTCATATCAACCCACTTGATGCTTCAATACAAAACATCATTTGCTATCTATTACATCTACAGCGTAGCAATTTAGCGTATACATCCATACGCTTACATCTCGCTGCAATAGCTACCAGACTACTCTTGCATATCAAACTGCGAGACCACATCTCACCTGCCTTGAAAGCCCTTCATTGGTTACCGGTTGCCAGAAGATCCACGTTCAAGCTGCTTTGTATCACCCACAAAGCAATACATGGGATGGGACCGCTCTTCATCAGGAATAAAATCACCAAACACATTCAACAAAGGAACCTCCACTCTAAAATGGCACCTCGCCTCAAAATCCCAAGATACAAGAAAAAACCACGGGTGGCACATCCTTCTCTGTTCAAGCAGCCAAACTATGGAACTCTTTACCCCCCCAACATAAGATCCACCGACAACCACCTTACCTTCAGAAAACTACTCAAGAATTGGCTCTTCCCCACATAAGCACCATACGCAAACAGAAATTTACAGCATATCCCTCTGTATATAAGCATTTGTTTTCACTATAGACATGTACCTATCTTTGTGTATTGCTTTGTATAAACATGTAGAATAATTATGTTGTTGAGAGGAAAATAAATAAATAAATACAAAAAAATAATAATAAATAAATAAATAAAAATCATCTTTGGTCTACATGTACTTACTTCTATTGTGCATCTATGTACCTTCCATGTACTTGGATCTGTGTCTCTGTTACTTTTCTCCTGAAAAAGCATATCCAATGCACTACCCTAGTACTCATCCTGTGCCTCTATCAATATCTTTAATCTACATATAATTACCTCCTTTATGTATCTATATACTTTCAATGTACTTATGGATCTATATATTTATCACGTTCTTCTAATTTAGCATTTCCAAGGCACTACCCTATTTCTCAGCCCATATTTCTCTCAATATATCTTCAAGCCCAACCTTCTGACTCATCTCAAACTTCTCTCTACTACTCTTTCCAATGCACTACCCTATCTCTCATCCTATACATTTATCAATATATCCTCTACATTCCCACTCTCATTTATCCCAAACCCCATACCACTACTATGATCCCCAAAATAACCCTTTCTAGACTCTCTCCTACTCTACCCCTCCTTGCATCATCTGACACCTCTTTACTATACAGATCCCCTAAAACAAACCTTTCTAAACTCTTCCCTCTGACTCCTCCCCTCAAACGCCCTTTTACTCATCCAAAAGCCTCCTCCTACTGCTAAGACCTAAAAAAAAAATCATTCACTCTTTTATCCCTCCACTATCCTTTTCAATCAAAATTAACAGACTAACATGTTCAATTCTCAAATTCCATATTCAACTATACTAATTCACCACTAATCCTTTATGGGTTCCAGAGTAGCGTGCTACTCGCCAATAAAGCGTCTCAACACCCCATCAGGGTTACAAGCGCTATATAAATGCAAACCTTTTCCCTTTTCTACCCTCCCCAACCCTTCTCAATCCAAATAACTGACTAACATATCCACCACTAAAATTACTTTCATGTTTCACCATACTAATTCAACACTAATACTTATGGGTTCCAGAGTAGTGTGCTACTTGCGCTTCCAAACCCCATCAGGGGTAGCAAGCGCTATATAAATACAAACCTCTTTCCCTCTTCTATCCCGCCACCTACCCTTCTCTACCCAAATAACTGAATAACATATCCACTACTCAAATTACTTCATATTTTACTATACTAATTTTCAACACTAATCCTTAATGGGTTCCGGAGTGGCGTGCTACTCGCCAAAAAAGCGCTTCAATACCCATCAGGGGTAACAAGTGCTATATGAATGCAAACCTTTCTTCCCTTTTTATCCCTCTGCTATCCTTCTCACTCCAAATAACTGACTAATATCCACCACTGAAATTACTTTCATATTTCACCATATTAATTCACCACTAATCCTTTATGGGCTTCCGGAGTAGCGTGCTTCAACACCCCATCAGGGGTAACAAGCGCTATATAAATACAAACCTTTTTTCCTCCTCTATCCTTCTGCTATCATTCCAAATCCAAATACCTGACTAACCTATCCACCACTTAAAATGTACTTGCATGTTTCACTATACTAATTCAACACTAATCCTCTATGGGTCCCGGAGTAGCGTGCTACTCGCCGAAAAAGCGCTTCGACGCCTCGTCAGGGGTAGTAAGCGCTATATAAATGCAATTACAATACAATACAATACAATATGCCACAACTTTGGGGGGGAGATTTTAACTGTATACAGAACCCGGACCTGGACAGGTCGAAGGGCCCTCAAAGGCGCCCATGCAGGGCTGCCAGAGCAATTGCGGACATTGTGGCAGCGGAAGGGCTGGTGGATATCTGGCGCAGCCGCTCGCCAGCAGGCAGAGAATACACACATTACCCCTCCCTACATGATATCCACTCCAGGATAGATTGGTACGCTGCGAGTTAGTTTTTACCTCAAATAGAGGACTGCGCGCATTTGGCACGCACACTCTCTGACCACTCTCCTGTAGTGCTGACGTTGTCGGTCAGTAACATGCATCGCAGAGTGTCTGATTGGCGATTCCCGCAATATTCACTATTGGACCCTGTATTCCATGACGAGTTAGGCGTAGCAATTGACGAGTTTTTCACTACTAATATAGGCAGCGTCCCCAAAATGAGTACCATATGGGAAACATTTAAGGTCTACATTAGAGGAATGGCCATCGCAAAACACGCGGCAACGCAACTGAAAAAGACGGAAACCAATCTAAAAACCCTCGAAAGGCAATTTCAGGAAACTAGCGACACAAAATTATTATCATAAATTAGGTCGCAAGTGGGCGAATTTAATGACGAGGATGAGGTCAAACATTTGCGGAAATACGCCACAGCAAGGGTCTATGCCGAAGGAGACAGACCGAGTTCAGTTTTGGCCAAATTAGCATGTCCCCCTAGAAGCGAGAACGATATAGCACAAGTTTGCAAAGACAATGGCGACTTAGTTAGCAATGCACCCGAAATAGTGGAGGCCTTTAAAGACTATTACAAAAAGTTATACACTACACGTGAACCTAACGCCGCGGAAACAGATGAGGAATATTTCACTCATTTTGCTGTGAAGTGGCTTGACAACACGTATAGAGAGAGATTGTTGGCCCCTCTCCACCCCATAGAGATAGTGGCATCCCTTAAGAGTATGCCTAATGACAAGGCCCCGGGGTCGGATGGCCTGACTGTGGCCTTTTATAAAGCGTATCAATATCGATTAATACCCTATCTTATAACTCTATTCGAGGAAATGGCAAAGGATGGCCTTATGCCCCCTTCCATGCGGGAGGCCACTCTTATTACTCTACTCAAACCAGGGAAGCAGCTGGAGCATTGCTCCTCCTACAGGCCTCTGTCACTACTTAACACTGATGCAAAACTATATGCCAAAATTTTATCAAACAGACTGGTGCCCTTGCTGCCTAAACTGATTGGGCAAGAGCAGACCGGATTTGTGCTGGGTCGCCCGCTCGCTTGCAATCTGAGAACCCTATTTGGCACTACTGCACGTATTTACTCACAGATCTGAGCCGCAGCACTCTTTATTGATATAGAAAAGGGCTTCGACTCTGTTGAGTGGCGGTTTCTGTATGCTGTTCTCCAAAAAGTGGGGGTTGGGGAAGTCTTCTTGCAGCTAGTCCACGTATTGTACAAGGATCCCACTGCATGTGTTAGAGTTAATGGGCAAATCTCAACACCAATATCAATAACACAAGGCACTAGACAGGGGTGCCCACTCTCCCCTCTATTGTATGCCCTCGTGGTGGAGCCACTAGCCTGCACCATTCGTGAGTATCACGCACATAGGGGCATCCGGTCCCCACAACATAACCTGGTCATAGCGGCGTATGCTGATGACACTTTGTTCTACATTCGTAACCCTGAACAAAATCTAAACCCCATGCTCCAAGAAGTCACAATGTTTGGCCAGCACTCTGGGCTGAAAATCAATTGGCACAAGTCTCTGATGTTTCTACTAACCAACGCTACTACCCCCACGCAGTCAGACCACCCCATAGAATGGACAACAGAACTAGTACGATATCTGGGGATCCAAGTGCACACTGACCATTAAGTTATTATACGCAAAAACTACGGGCGCGCAATACAAAATCTGAAAGAGTCAATGGACAAATGGATCAGACTGCCACTGTCTCTTACTGGCCGTGTAGGCTTAACACCTTCGCCGCGATCGGAATTCCGCTAAGGTGCTGGACATTCCGATCGCGGCCGTGGTCGTGACGAGCTCAGCTCGTCATGCGCACACGCCCACCGCGCAGCATGACGAGCTGAGCTCGTCATGAGCATCGAAGGGGTTAATGAAAATGATAGTGCTTTCCAGCTTTCTATATTTATTCAAGAATATCCCAATCACATTGCCCAGAACACTCTTTCAGACCCTTCGCACAATAATGATATGCCTTGCATGTGCCAGGAAACAGCCCCGGATTAAATGAGAGACATTAACAAAACCCTACTCAGAGGGTGGTCTAAATGCCCCAGATTTTGAAGGGTACTACAGGGCGCCGCAGGTATTACACTCATACTATTGGATCCATGGTCCTAGTGACCTACCACAGCTATACATTGAAAGGAACTCGGTCAGTCCATATCCGCTACCGAGAGTGCTGATTGGTGGAATGCGTGGGACCGCCGACGTTATATATTTGACTTGATGCACGAGAACACAAATGAAAAAATTGCACTTTCCCAGCACCTTACACCTATGTACTCACCAATGTGGCCCATAGAATGGTGTGACTGGTTTCCCATGTGCGATGACAAGGCGGGACTGAAATCCCTACACAAGCTAAAGATTGAGCGTATGGGAGATCTCTTTCATGGCAGGGCGGTGAATACGTGGGAACAGATCCTATCTCAGACACCGCACACAATCATACTGGACGCTTATCACTTCCACAGGGCTCGGCACGCGCTTCACACTATACTGGGGGACGACATGGCAGAACCGTTAGAGATAAAAGCATTAATATATTTGACGACGGCTAACTCCCCAAAGAGAGGTATTACAATGTTATACACACTTAGCAGGGCCGGTGCCACCCCTACTCTGCACAAATCACAGACGGAATGGCAGGAAGAACTAGGTATAGAGATCACTGAGGTACAGTGGGCAATTTGTTTTGCGAACACCAAGTCCTTACCACAAAATGGGCGCCACAGGCTGATACATTATAAATATCTTCACAGAGTATACCACACTCCTCTCTCAACTACATAAATATGGATTGATAGATGACGACAAATGCCCGAGATGCAGGTCCTGGGGCGCGGGTTTTGTACACCTGTCCTGAGAGTGCCCTGGAATACGTGAGTTCTGGAAGGAGGTATTCTTAGCCCTAATGCAGATGTTGGAGCTCCCGATTCCTGAAACCCCCCTGGTCGCACTCTTGGGCTACGATATGGACAGCCAGAAGTCAGGATGTAAACTGGCGGCTATAGGGCTCTTACTAGCGAAACGTAGAATAGCTATGCGCTGGATGCGTGGCCCACTTCCAAAGTTATCTGAATAGTACACAGATCTGGCCTTTTGCTCCACACAATCTGATAATTACAATGCCCTAATCCCAATGCGGTGTAGACCTAAAGACATATGGGGCCCGTATCGGTCTTACATGGCACAAAATAGTGACGTAGCAGTAGAACTGGAGGGTCAAGACAGAACCGGGGTGCGCTTAAGGTATCTAGGTGGAAAAAGGAATTGCCACGGACTACATTAGATTGCACATGAAGCTAGGCTCCTCACAGTATTGGGAATGTACAGAATATTAATGTACCCAGGTAGAAACATGGAAAGTTGGCGTTGTACTGAAAGCAATATCCTGTAAAATGGTACCTGTGTTCGAAACGATATTGTCATTTAATTACTCTGTAATGCTTGTCTGACTGCATGCAAAAGAAAATCCAATATATAAAGCTTTAAAAAAAAAACACCCTGGTCTCATGCGAGTGCGCTTGTTTTCTAAAACACTGGGCATAACTTTGTCGCAAGGCTTGTGAACACTTTGTTCTTCTCCAACACGCGGAACAGTGTTTTCCGCCCCGCTTTCAGAACTGTGAACAACTTGTTCTTCGCCACAACATGGTGCAGTGTCTTCCACACTACTTCCAGATACTGGTGTCATGCCATTTCCGGTTTGTCCCAATATCATCATATCATCTGAAACACACCCTTCTGCATCAATATCATGACTAAGTTTAGTGCCTTCTTTCTTATATAATTGTTCTTCTCCCTTAAGAACAGAAATTCTGCTTAGATTACACAATTTGCCATTCGAAAGTCTCACCGGATTTTTTAAGACGTCCTTCACCACAAAAGGTCCCATGTACTGACTGTCCCCCTTGCTTACCCTCCAAATGTTTTTTTACTTTTACTAGCATACCACTTTGAACTATGGGATCTTTCTTTGATCCTTTTTTCTGGTTAAATCTACACATGTTGATAATATGAGTTCTTTTGATTCTCTCTTTTATCTCCTCCATATTTACAGACTTTTCTATGGACTCTACAAACCAAAAGGGATTGCTTTTAGTCCTAGGTAATCTGTCTCTCATAATCTCGAAAGGAGAACAATCTGTCATGTCATTTGTAGTCATCCTATTCTTCCACACAGTCTTCAACACTTGTATTTCCCACTTGTCACTATCCACACCTGCAATTTGTATTGCGCCTTTGAGCTATCTGTTAAACCTTTCAATAATACCATTTCCACTGGGATTATACAAGGAAGTTGTGCAGTGTGCAATCCCTACTCTCTGGAAATAATCCTTTGCCTTATTTGACAAAAACTGCACCCCATTATCAGTGATAATGCGTATAGGCAACCCCTCTTCAGTAAAAACTTCATCCAGAAAAGATAACACAGTATCCAAGTCTACTCTCTCCACAACTTTTATGACCGGCCATTTGGAAAATACATCACAAGCTGCCATGATATATTTGCATTTGGGACCAACAGGCCCCATAATATCCATAGCAATAGTTTCACACGGACCGTTAGGAATGGTATGCTCTCCCATATTGGGCCTCAATGTTTTCAAAGACTTGTCTGCATTGGCACAACTAACACAACTTCTAACCATATGTTCCACAAAAATGTCTAATCCTGTCCCCCAAAAACCTTTCTTCACCGACTGTTTAGTTTTGACAATTCCACTGTGTCCCTCATGACCATACATCACTATGGTACGTCTCAACCTGTCAAGGGCCTTGAATCCTCAGGACCGTGCATTGCTATCTATGGTCCACCTCCTGATAGCCCCAAGGTCTGATGAATTATACAGATTTGATGGAGTGATCAAGCGGGGGAAGGAAAGGATGGGAACAGCGGGGAAGGAGACCTGCAACAAATAAACATATCGTTGAGAAAACAGTTTCCCTTATAATTTCTATAATCACTCCCTCATATACTTTTGTACCAGTCTACCTGTAAAGAAAAGTAAGGCTTGTTCCTGAACAGGAACCCGAGAAGTAGAATCCACTGGTGATCTACAGAATGGAATACAAGGTTCAATATATCATCATCCCAGTACCACCAACATCCTACTCATGTATGCTTAGTATCTGAAAACACATACCGGAGATATTACAACAGTGGATGATAACAGGGGTGGAGAGCTCGCCTTCCATGTACGCTCGATCAACCACTGCTGTATAAAGATATAAACATAAAACCCAGTCAACTCTCTCGTTGTCAACAAATGTGGGGGGGTAATGATACCGAGGATTTGTTCATAACTATGGACATAGAAGCGCTCTATACGAGCATTCCTCAAAGACGCACTTTGGAAGTGGTGGAACAAATTCTTCTAAACCAAGAGTGGATCTACATGACGCCAAGACACTTCATAATGGAATGCGCAGAGATGGCTCTCACCGAGAATTATTTCGAGTTTTAGGATGTCCTATACCACCAGATCAAGGGCACGTCCATGGGCAGCACCTTTGCGCCGAGCAAGGCGTGCCTTTACGTCCATCAATTTGAGGAAGACCATATCTTTAACCCCAGCAACCCCTTCGCCCATCAGATGAAAACATGGAAGCGATACATAGATGACATCTTCATCGTATGGCATGGAACACCGGAGGAAGCCACAGCTTTTGTTGAGTGGGTCAACAGCAAGGATATACACCTTAACTTTACCCACACCATTGAAAAAGACCATGCTACATTCCTTGATCTGGACATCACCCTGACTACCGAGGGTATTTCGACAAAAGAACACATCAAACCCACGGATAGGAATAGCTTACTATTATATGAAAGCTACCACCCTAAAGCCCTTCGCCAAAATCTGCCTGTGGGATAATTCCTCAGAATCCGGAGAAACTGCTCAGAACTGGAAACATTTAAAGAACATGCAGAACATCTGGAGACCAAACTCCTGGCTAGACACTACCCTAAAAAAATGATCAAAAAAGCCAAGAAGAGGGCCAGGAACAATAACCGGGATGCACTGCTGGACACCATACAAAAAGAGAAATCAGAACGCATGGTGTGCGTAACTACCTACACACCGGTGTCGAATAAAATCCAAAACATAATTAAGAAGAAATGGCCAATCTTGAACAGTGGACAACGGCATTGGGATCCCCCCTGTTTGCTTTCAAAAGGAGCCGGAATCTTAGGTATGATCTGGTACACTCCAAAACCAAGCACGACGAAACGGAGTGCCTAAACACCCACTGGAGCCAGCCGAGACCTACAGGCCACTACCCATGTGGCAACTGCGTGTGCTGCCCTTTGACCTCGGCCACAAAAGAAGTAGACATTGGCACCAACAACCCATGGAGATTAAAAGAATTCAGTAACTGCAATACTGAGAATGTGGTCTACCTCCTTAAATGTCCATGCCATTTAATGTACGTAGGAATGACCACAAGGAAAGTCAAGACATGGATTAGTGAACACCGCAGCACCATTCGGTGCAAAAAGTCAAACACTAAACTGACAAAACACTTCCAAGATCTGAACCACAATGAATCGGACTTAAAGTGGGTAGTATTGGAAGTCATGAAGAAACAGAAAACAGACATTAGCAGAATGCTGCACGTGAGGGAACAACGTTGGGTGTACCGCTTGCGGTCATGGGACACAGGCTTAAACGATGAAATACTATGGCTACAGATGGCACAATAGACTTCCGTTGATAACAAGGAACAAATCATTTTTCCTTTTAGAAACAATCAGTGTATATCATGCATACCGTAACACCACAATCCCAGTTATACGCACACCCTTATAGCCTCACGCAAGCGCATAACATTATCAGAGAGCATGCCTAGTTTCAGGCTTTTCTCCCTCTACTTTTTAAATTCTGGAAACACCATCATGAGGCGATAACAGGCTAACCACGGATTTATGATCCAACTCTGCGCTCGCTTCTTAATATATTTTTAATATATCTAGACCTTCACAACCAACAACGGAGCAGGGAACCCTCCCGCGTTTTGACCGATAGTCATTGAGCATACGCTAGGGATTCCCTAGGGGAGACAGATATGCATGCGATGAATTGGTTATGATGCTACGCGCATCGGTAGGTGTAAACAATGCATATATTTGCAAGGACAGAATTAGGCAATCACAGCGCATGCGCTAGGCCGGAGATGAGGTAGAGATAGACACTCGTTCCTCTACTCACGGTGAGCATATAAGCATTACCATATAGCCGCAGCAATCTTGACGCCTACAATGATAGAATTAAGACAGCCCTCATCATAGGCACGTGGGTCACGCCCCTTTCCAGGAAACCAGGCACCGAGTACGGAGACACCGGAAGCCTTTCAGGTGCTCGCAACGCGCTCATGATTGATACCAATTATCCCAGTTAGGAGCACTATTTAAGACCGCTCCCTCAACCTACCATTCACCAGCGGGGAGGCGAAGCGGACGGTTGTAGGAAACACGGCGGAAAGCGCACTACGATACAGTAAGAGCATGAAAGATGTATGCATGGATGTGAGTGCGGGTTTTAATCGCGCAAATACAGGTATTTGAATTCAATGCATTCTCTTAAAATGCTGTTTTCCAGTCAGTGCCATGGCTCTACAAATAACTCTAACAGTCCTCATTGTTATTACAGTATTTTTTTTAAAAAACCTTCTTTTCCAGAAAGGCTTGGTTTTTTATGTTATAACCGATATCATGGACCTGATGCACCATTAACAGGTTCTAAGAACACTTTTCTTTCCCGTTTTTTCCGTTTGTTTACAGGATTGCCAAAGTAGGGCTTTCCCCACTCGTCCTCCCATGGAGCAAGTAGGGTAGTCGCCCAGGGTAAGTGTAGAGGGAAATTTTCTCTCTTCGTCATGAAATGCCAAAACACATATGAGTGACACGTGTTTCTGCACTTAGTGAACAACACACGCGCTGATATTGTGTGGTGATGAACGCTACTATGCAATATAACAAACAGATATTCGCAACCTTGTTGGTGTTTATATTTTTCTACAGGATCCCAAACAGATGCATGATCTCCAACGGGGATAGTGACTCCGCACACACCCCCCATAGTGGTTGGTCTTTATTTCCAATATTTACATAAAGACGGAGCCCTTTAGTTTTATGGTCCTGAAGAATGCTATGTACCCTCCGGGGACCGCAAGCAGAAACATGTTGACCACACTCCTTACGGTGAAGGGATGATTAGTTCCCGCATCACCGGTCACTTTAATTTTAATACTATACAGTTGCCTAACTAAATAAAAGCCTGCCTTTGAGGCAACTGTAATGGTTTTTAGATCACCTTCACTAGTCACGGGCCCCCACTTAGTTTAGAAGTGCATCCCTGTCTCCAGGTGTATGCCCGCCCTCTATCAAACCAAGTTTTTAGAGGGCGAGGACAGCCGATGATGAAGCATGACACCTGGTGGTGTGTGAGGCCAGTCCTTCACTTTTTGTGAGATGCCCCCAATGTAGATGCATCTCTATAAACCTGTAGAAATCCTAACTAGGGGCAGCCTCATTTTGTGTTTACATTATCGGGTGGAGGCTGGCTAGCCCCTAGGCCCTGTGCCTCTGATTCCCCTCCCTGGCTAATCACTAGGGCTAGTGTGTTTGAGTTTATGTACAGCAGTCTGCGGTGGGAACAATTGTAAGGGCGTATCTGTGTCATATATGACAAAGGGACCGGTTAATCTAACACTGGCCTTATATAAAAAAGAGTTACATGAGTGTTACAACTGGTCACATTCACGACGCAATACCCTAGGGCTAAAAATGGAGACCGAACTGGCATTCGATGAAAATACATACGCGGAAATTTTAAGAACTCCGTCACTCTTAGCAGAAACTGTGGTGGCACAAACTGTAAAGAACTCTGATGACTGGGAAGCACTTTCAGCAAAGAAAAAGGAACAGATCCGGATGGCCCTACATGGGGCCTTTATGACAGAATATTTGAGGAAAAACACTGCCCCACGAGGTCTCGTAGTTACCAACGAACCAAGACTTTTCCTAAATAACAAGGAGTTTAGGATTAATGGGTCCAGTATCACCTGGAAATGTACCAAAGACTGGTTGGTGTTAATCATCAACACGGCTAGACAATTAGCGGACGCCCTGTTGGTTGAGATACAACAAAGCGAGAGCAAATTGAAGACTACAGTTCAAATAACTGTCTTCAAAAAGAAGTTGGAGGAAATCAACACCGACCACGCGGCATACAGAGAATATCTAACCCAATCAAAAATCACTAAATTACAGAAAGATGTCCAGAAATTTAGTCGAGAAACAGTATATCCCTACACCACTGATGAATACTATGAGAAACCCCCCCATCAACAAGCCGCCAGACGCCAACCACGCTTCAAACCAACACCGCAGAACTGGACCTTCAGCTCGGGTGATGAGAGAAGCGACAGCAGTGGTGATGAGAACACTGGAGGTCAATACACCAGGAAATACACGAACCCTCAGCAACAAATGTTTGCCCCACCTATGCCCCCCTTTGGATTCTGGCCACAACAATACTATCCACCAGGCTTCAATTTCCAACAAGGCCCACAGCCTTTTTTATCCAGGGGCGGAGGAAGGGGAAGAGGCAGACAAAAATCACGAAGAACCCCCAGGGTACAATGGGAGTATGAACCCACAACCAATGGGCGAGCGGTCACACGGAGCATGGGGAGAGGCAGCAGCCCATCGACGAGCAAGGACTGACAAACATAGTGAACCTTAGAGATCACATAATCAACAAAGATGAAGAGGCTATACTTTCTAAAGGACTCGGCTTTGTTCCCACCCCGAACAATGACCCATTTTCACTCCACACGGAACTGGCCCAGTTCTTCAGGAAAATCAAGCTGAGGGACTACTTTGGAGATTCACAAAAAGAGGATGATGGAAGCTCAAACACAGGCTTATGAAAGAAGTCGACTTTCTCGCCGCCTACCCAGAACATCTCATGCAATGTGCTGGCCTCCGAACAAGCGGTCCTCAGAGAGGTCGAAGAAATAGACTTCAACAACAGCAAGGGGTTCCAGAACCTATCAAGGGGAGAAAGAACAGCACTACTACAACTCCAAAACAACCATGAGTTGGTGATAAAACCGGCAGATAAGGGTGGGGCGATTGTCCTAATGAATTTCTCTATGTACAGAGACAAGTGCCTACGCCTGCTGTCAGACACCACCAGCTATGAGACATATCAAAGCGACCCAGCAAAACGAATCGTGAATAAAATTGGATCCCTTGTGAATGAAGCCATGAGCAACGACTGGATTACTAAACATGAGGCAGAGTTCCTTGTGAACACCGAACCGAGAACACCGAGATTCTATACCCTTCCAAAAATCCACAAAAACAGGGTGCCCCCCCCAGGAAGGCCCATAGTGTCGGGCATTGGCTCAGCGCTAGAACCTCTGTCGCAATTCTGCGACTGGTTTTTAAGGCCTATTGTACAGAAGTCCCCTTCATATCTCAAAGACACGAAGGACGTCTTATGCCGGATACGGGTCCTGGAGGTCAACATCAACGAGGATTTGTTCATAACTATGGACATAGAAGCGCTCTATACGAGCATTCCTCAAAGACGCACTTTGGAAGTGGTGGAACAAATTCTTCTAAACCAAGAGTGGATCTACATGACGCCAAGACACTTCATAATGGAATGCGCAGAGATGGCCCTCACCGAGAATTATTTAGAGTTTGAGGATGTCCTATACCACCAGATCAAGGGCACGTCCATGGGCAGCACCTTTGCGCCGAGCATGGCGTGCCTTTACGTCCATCAATTTGAGGAAGACCATATCTTTAACCCCAGCAACCCTTTCGCCCATCAGATGAAAACATGGAAGCGATACATAGATGACATCTTCATCATATGGCATGGAACACCGGAGGAAGCCACAGCTTTTGTTGAGTGGGTCAACAGCAAGGATATACACCTTAACTTTACCCACACCATTGAAAAAGACCATGCTATATTCCTTGATCTGGACATCACCCTGACTACCGAGGGTATTTCGACAAAAGTACACATCAAACCCACGGATAGGAATAGCTTACTATTATATGAAAGCTACCACCCTAAAGCCCTTCGCCAAAATCTGCCTGTGGGACAATTCCTCAGAATCCGGAGAAACTGCTCAGAACTGGTAACATTTAAAGAACAGGCAGAACATCTGGAGACCAAACTCCTGGCTAGACACTACCCTAAAAAAAATTATCAAAAGAGGGCGTGTCCAAGATGGCGGATGAGTAGGTCGCATACACTCGCCGCTCCCGCCCGTGACCCGCGCCTAGCCAACACAGCGCCTTATAGCAAGATCCTACCGGCAGTTTTGGACCCGGACAGCGTCAGAATCCTCTACACGCACCTTAGTTCCGCTTTGGTGAAGGGAGAGTGCCGGATTCCAGCCCCGATCCTGGCGGAGTGAGAGACCGGGCGACCGCGCACGCCCAGAGCCTGAACGGAGACGGCGGCGAAGAGCTGTGGCAGTGGTGTTGGTCGCCGTGGCCTGTAAACGCCTTTGAGAGCCCAGTGGAGGTGGGGGGCGCCCGCACGGTGCCGGAGCGGCAACACCGGGAGATCTGTGGCCGTGAAGAGCGCCGTCCAACCACACCAAGATGGCGGCGCTGGCCTGAATTTACGGGCTGCGCCGCGGCCCCCTTGCTGAACTGTGCGCCTACACGAGTGATCCTGCACCCGGGCGGGCCTGGAGGACCGGGCCCGTCTCTCTCTACACACCGCGCTCTTCCGGATGCGCCAACATTGTGACCCGCGGCTCCGCGGCGGGGGCCGCGTTGAGTTAAAAGGCGCGGGGCGCCATCGACTGCCTGGAGCTGGTGTCTACTACCCCGCCGAATCCTCAGCGGTGGAGCGGGGAGGGGGCTGGAACGCCGCCCCATCGCAGAAGGTGAGCAGCGACTTATCACGCCAGCACTGAAACGCCGGCCCCCACACGCACCTGCACCGGGGCCCCCCCTCCTCAGCACTTGCCGCGTACCGGGGGTTGTTCAGCGATCAGCGTTGGGCCCCCTGCGGCGGTGGCCCGGAAGGTGAGGACATCTCGGTGGGGGTGTCTTGGCGCTGCTTGGCCTACCCTTTTTGCATTTCTGGGACCACGCTAGGGTGCAACTGAACCGGGAGGGGCACTAGCTGCTGGCCGGCAGCCGCCGCTGAGCGCCCTGGTATGCGCATGGGAGCCTCGAGAGTCGGAGTACGGAACAACGTGGCGGCTTGGTCAAGTGCACCTGATGGGACTCAAATTAGACAACCTAAGCACCCTTTCCTCTGCTGCCAGTGTCTCGGTGCCCGCCCGGTAGAGAGTAGATTGCTGCCACGTGATTGTGCTGGGTGAAGACCCCCCCGGGAACTTATCATCGCCTGGAGTCTCTCCCCATCAACTAGGGACGGCAACCAGGGAGAATATAGCGGTTCTTCAGAAGGTACTGCCAGCTGCGGAGCTTGCCTACGGAGGGACCTAGTTGAGGCCTGTATTGCGTTGTGTTGAGCGCCAGGTGCTGCCGCTGCCTGCATCTTCTACGCCGAGTTTGCCCTTCCTCAATGGCAACCTCCAGAGGCCGCAAGGACAGGTCAGTCAAAGATCTACTACTCAAAGCAGGGGCTAGTGGAACAGCAGCAATGTCGCAATCGGGTGGGGCCGCTGACCGGTGGGACTTGGCAGACCCTGACGGCCCTGTCACCCGTAGTGTCCTGGAATCGCTATTTGCGGATCTTACTAGGGAGTTCCATAACATGAGGAAGGACCTAACGGCCGAGATACGGGATCTGTGCAAGGACTTTGACTCAGTAGGGGAGAGAGTGGACGAACTAGAGAATCAGACAGTAGTCAGAGACGAGGAGGTGTCCCAACTCCAGCAAGAGGTGATCCGATTGCGTGAACAGCAGCTAGACCTTCAGTCCCATACGGAGGACTTGGAGAATCATTCCCGTCGGAACAACATCCGGATCTGGGCGGTCCCTCAGGGAGCGGAGGCACAGGACATTGAAACTTTTGTCGCGGATTTATTCCGCCACATATTGGGAGAGCCCCCGGACCGGGAGATCCGGCTTGACCGCACACATCGAGTGGGACTCAGGAGGTCGCCGACGGCTCCCCCGCCCGATATTCTGACATGCGTACACGACTTCAAGCTTAAGGAGCGCATCTTGCGCGAGGCACGATCCAAGCACCCTCTCGAATTTCGATCCTGTAAACCTCTCCTATTCCAGGACTTAGCTGCCTCCACCCTTCAGAAACGGCGTGATTTCCGACCAGTCACTGCATTCCTCCGCTCAAAAGACGTTGCATACTCTTGGGGGCATCTATTCCGACTCATTTTTAAATGGGAGGGCAGGCTTCGCCAAATATGTTCTTTAGAAGAGGCGTCTTCTCTCTTGCATCTCCCGGGGGCGGACCACGAGGACACGGTGAAACAGGCCAGCCCGTACCGGAGGGAAGATGCAGGCCGCTGGCAGAGAGTGAGGGGCTCGTCATCGACCTCTCGCCCAAACCTGGAGGTTATCGCCAAGGAACGCTCGGAAGTCCTTCGGACCCTCTCGGAGGATTCCGCTTCTGCAGATTGACCTGGCTCCCTATTGAAGTGTTATTCATCTTCGATGCTTCTCCACCTGCCGGTGGAACTGATCCGACTGTGGTGGCTGGGGCTGGGGCGGGGGGGAGCGGCGGGAGCTCCTGCTAACCATCCCACGCCTCACCACAGGCTGATTGCCTGGGACATTTGTGAACTTTATTAATGATTATTCTTCTTGTTTTGTTCGTTAGGGGGGTTCCTTCTCTATTTTTTCCTCTTTTTCATTGGGTTGTCTCCTCCTCCTTCGTTCTCATGGCAGGCTCTTCTTGCAAGCCCCTGCATGCCCACAAACTCGCTGGCCAGCTGCTGTTAGCTATAGTGCACTTGGTCTCCCACCATTATGGTCCCTGACATTTTTGTCGTTTCCTTAAATGTGAAGGGCCTCAACAGTCCCACTAAACGGCGAGCTCTTCTCTCGTACCTGGAGCGGTCAGATGCTCATATCTGCCTACTTCAAGAGACGCACCTTCTCGCAGCCGACACTCATCGTTTACGCTCAAAGGCATTCCCCTTACAGATGTTTTCGTCAGCCACGTCCAAGACTGCGGGGGTTGCCATTTTGGTATCTTCTCGGTTTCCGGGGCATGTTGGGAACAAACAGGCAGAAATCAAGGAGAGATTGTTGGCCCATTCCTTTACCTTAGACACACACACGTTTGTACTAGCCTCGGTATACGTCCCCAAAAATGGGCAAGAGGGGTTTATAAAAACGGCCATTCAAGAGGTCACAGGTTTGCCAGAGCGGACAGTCCTGCTAGGTGGGGACTTCAATATGGTTTTAGATGGTGACATGGATCGTTCTGGACAACGATGGGGCCAGACGGGGACTTTGTCCAAGGCGGGGAGGCGGTTGCTGACCGAAGCCGGGCTCACTGATATATGGAGACTTCAGCACCCTAACACTAAGGCCTACACGTTCTACTCACACCCTCATAAAACTTACAATCGGATTGATTACATCTTCACCTCAGACTTCTTAACACAGCATACCCGCACAGTGGAGATTCTCCCTTGCCCTCTTTCTGACCACTCTACGCTGCGGCTCTCCCTGACTTTCCCTCTGCGGCGCCCTTCTCGTCGCTTCTGGCGCCTGCGGGAAACCATGCTCCAGCGTCCCTCAGTAGTGCAGCAGGTTGAGGGAAGCATAGCTGATTACTTAGCTTTAAATGACACTCCAGACATATCCACGACGACCCTCTGGGAGGCAATGAAGGCAGTTATTCGAGGGGTGTTCATCAGTATTGCGTCGGCTGATAATAGAGATAGGAGGGAGAAGCGTGAGCATTTGATGGGCGATATCACTGAGTTGGAGCGTATCCATCAGCGTACTGGAGCACCGAGGGTCTGGAGACAGTTGAAGACAGCACGGGCACAGCTTGCAGGGTTAGATCTCGACCGAGCAGAGTATGCAGCCCTCCGCCTCAAACATGCCTTCTATATAGGAGGTGACCGATGCGGGCGCCTCCTTGCAAACCTCCTTCGAGCACAATGCCAAGCACATAAGGTAACGGTGATACAGGACCCTGGAGAGGGGGGAGGAAGGTACAGCAACGACAATACGATCGCAGAGGCATTTAGGCGATTCTATGAAACACTGTACTCGGCCCAAGCTGAGCCTACTCGATACCTGCAGGGGGTGGGCACCTCCAAATTGTTGCCGTCTCAAGCCGCGGACCTCGAAGCTCCCATTCAGCTGGAGGAGGTTATCTCGGCGATAGCACGACTCAAACACAACAAATCACCTGGCCCTGACGGATATACCTCTGGTTTTTAGAAGAAATTCTGTGGTGTGCTGGCCCCGCTTTTAACACGTGTTTTCAACGCCGCTGGGTCGACAACAGCTTCTTCCTTCCCCTCCTCTATGCTAGAGGCTTTACTCACTGTGATCCCCAAACCAGGGAAGGACCCTAGCTTTTGTGGCTCCTACCGCCCAATATCCCTGCTTAATGTAGACCTAAAGATCTTTACGGGCATCCTAGCAGCCCGACTCTCTAGACACCTACCCGGGCTTATAGACCCGGATCAATCGGGCTTTGTCTCGGGGCGCCAATGCTCCGACAATACCAAGCGGCTTTTTTATCTGATGGACCGCTCTGAGCGCTTCCCGGCGGAACGCATGATCCTCTCGGTCGATGCTGAGAAGGCATTCGACAGGGTCCACTGGCCGTATCTCCGGGCGACGTTGAATCATTTTGGCCTACCTGAGCGCTTCATTGAGTGGATTTTTTTGAGCTATGCGAACCCTACTGCCACGGTGCGGGTGAATGGTGCGACGTCAGTGGCCTTTTCAATACGTAGAGGGACCAGAAAGGGTTGCCCGCTGTCGCCGCTTCTTTTTGCCCTCTACATGGAGCCACTGGCTCAGAGGATCCGGGATGACCCATCTATCCGAGGGATATTTTTCGGAGGGTCAGAGCACAAACTCTGCCTTTATGCCGATGACGTGGTGGCGACCCTGGAACATCCTCGGGATTCTTTACCGGCATTTCTGGACGAATTAGCGCGATTCGCCCTAGCTTCGGGCTTTCAGATAAATGTGCACAAGTCACAAGCCCTCAATCTGTCCCTAGAGCCAAAGACGTTGGAACTCCTTCAGCGAGATTTCCAGATCCACTGGGTCTCGGACGCTATCACCTACCTGGGCCTCCGGGTGGCCCCCAATATCTCTCTTACCAGACAGTTGAATTACTCTAGGCTTGTAAAACTAGTGTGGGACTCTCTTCGCAGATGGAGGCCTCACTGCCTTTCGTGGCTGGGACGAATAGCAGCGGTGAAGATGGTGTTACTACCTCAACTTCTCTATACCTTCCATACCCTCCCGATGGTGCCTCCGACCGGGGCCATCCGGACCATGCAGAGAGACATTGAGCGCTTTATCTGGCGTGATCAAAGAGCTCGGATGCGCCGTGACCTTGCATACAGGGACCCGGCGGAGGGGGGACTGGGGGTCCCAGACCTACTGGCGTACTGGCGGGCGGCTCAGCTGAGGGCCCTCGTAGAGTGGTCTCGCCCTGAATCAGAGAAACACTGGCTGTTCATGGACAGGGCTCTTGCAGGACGATCGTTATGGGAAGTCCCCTTTCTCCCTCGCCAGGGGCGACACCGCAGTTTATACTTATCAGAGGTGACCCGGCCCATTATGGCAGCTTGGGACAGAACGGCGACCGCTGGAGGACTCACGACCTTCCCATCCCCCATCACGCCTATCGTGAAAAACCCGGATTTCACGCCCGGCCTTGACTATGGGGCATTCCGCCATTGGACGACAGACTCTACTCGTTCTATTGGTCATCTCTTTGATCTCTCAGGCCTACGGCCGTTTGTCGAGTTCCGTACGGAGCTCGGGCTCCCTGAGGCAGAGAGATACCGATATCTCCAGATACGGCACTGGGTGTTGCGGGAGGGGGTGCGGGAGGGTGCAGAGAGATTGCTTACACCATTCGAGAAGTGGTTAATCACGAGATATAGCGACGCACGCTTAACGTCCGATTTATATAAATTCTTACGGACCCCTACGGACGCGGAGAAATCCCCTGGGCAACTGCGTTGGGAGGGAGAACTGGGAAGGGAACTCTCACTGAAAGAATGGAGGGACATCTACCATCGAGCCCGTCGCATGGCCCGTAACGTATCCTCCATCGAAACGGCTACTAAATTGGCCACCTATTGGTACTTAACTACAGTGCGGCTTCATAGAGGCAATCCTTCGCGTAGCCCGTTGTGTTGGAGGGGTTGCGGCATGTCGGGCACTCTTACCCACCTGCTTTGGGAATGCCCGTCTTTGGGGACATATTGGACACAAATACTAGATGAGATTGACTCACACTTTGCCACACAGATTCCGAGATTTCCGGCATATATCCTCCTAGGCCTTCCCAATGCCATCACCTTCCCACTTCATTCTAGGAGAGGCAAACAAATGGCCCTGACCCTGGGGGCGGCAGTTCAGAACGTTCTCACACACCGGGGCGCTACGACAGTACCCACCCGGTTGGGCTGGTTACACAAGCTGTGGTCCATTCTTGGGATGGAAAAGATCTCTCTCTCTTTGACCAACCCAGGGGCCTCCTTCCATGAACTCTGGGCCCCTCTCTTATCGCTTTTAACATCGGAATTCACAGAACTCACCTGTCCCAAATACCTTAGATTATTACGACTAACAGACCCTCCACCGGCGACCAAGCCTGCTGCACCTGCCACTTAGTTCCTTTAGAGATTCACCTATTGGGCCACAACAATTTCTCGGTTAAATACTTATTTTATACAACGGAGGAGGAGGGGGGTGGGGGGAGGGGGGTTTTGTATTTTTGTTTGTTGTTGTTCTTGCCTGAGATATATGACTATGACAGCGAAGTGCCGGGTTGCAACCCGATGATTGTAGAGCACGTTGGCTCATTGATTTCCTTTTCGGACAAAAACAATAAAAGAAACTTAAACCTAAAAAATTATCAAAAAAGCCAAGAAGAGGGCCAGTAACAATAACCGGGATGAACTGCTGGACACCATACAAAAAGAGAAATCTGAACGCATGGTGTGCGTAACTACATACACACCGGTGTCGAATAAAATCCAAAACATAATTAAGAAGAAATGGCCAATCTTGAACAGAGGACAACGGCATTGGGATCCCCCCCTGTTTGCTTTCAAAAGGAGCCGGAATCTTAGGGATGATCTGGTACACTCCAAAACCAAGCACGACGAAACAGAGTGCCTAAACACCCTCTAGAGCCAGCCGAGACCTACAGGCCACTACCCATGTGGCAACTGCGTGTGCTGCCCTTTGACCTCGGCCACAAAAGAAGTAGACATTGGCACCAACAACCCATGGAGATTAAAAGAATTCAGTAACTGCAATACTGAGAATGTGGTCTACCTCCTTAAATGTCCATGCCATTTAATGTACGTAGGAATGACCACAAGGAAAGTCAAGACACGGATTAGTGAACACCGCAGCACCATTCGGTGCAAAAAGTCAAACACTAAACTGACAAAACACTTCCAAGATCTGAACCACAATGAATCGGACTTAAAGTGGGTAGTATTGGAAGTCATGAAGAAACAGAAAACAGACATTAGCAGAATGCTGCATGTGAGGGAACAACGGTGGGTGTACCGCTTGCGGTCATGGGACACAGGCTTAAACGATGAAATACCATGGCTACAGATGGCACAATAGACTTCCGTTGATAACAAGGAACAAATCATTTTTCCTTTTAGAAACAATCAGTGTATATCATGCATAACGTAACACCACGATCCCAGTTATACGCACACCCTTATAGCCTCACGCAAGCGCATAACATTATCAGAGAGCATGCCTAGTTTCAGGCTTTTCTCCCTCTACTTTTTAAATTCTGGAAACACTATCATGAGGCGATAACAGGCTAACCACGGATTTATGATCTAACTCTGCGCTCGCTTCTTAATATATTTTTAATATATCTAGACCTTCACAACCAACAACGGAGCAGGGAACCCTCCCGCGTTTTGACCGATAGTCATTGAGCATACGCTAGGGATTCCCTAGGGGAGACAGACATGCATGCGATGAATTGGTTATGATGCTACGCGCATCGGTAGGCATAAACAATGCATATATTTGCAAGCACAGAATTAGGCAATCACAGCGCATGCGCTAGGCCGGAGATGAGGTAGAGATAGACACTCGTTCCTCTACTCACGGTGAGCATATAAGCATTACCATATAGCTGCAGCAATCTTGACGCCTACAATGATAGAATTAAGGCAGCCCTCATCATAGGCACGTGGGTCACGCCCCTTTCCAGGCAACCAGGCACCGAGTACGGAGGCACGGGAAGCCTTCCAGGTGCTCGCAACGCGCTCATGATTGATACCAATTATCCCAGTTAGGAGCACTATTTAAGACCGCTCCCTCAACCTACCATTCACCAGCGGGGAGGCGAAGCGGACGGTTGTAGGAAACACGGCGGAAAGCGCAATACGATACAGTAAGAGTATGAAAGATGTATGCATGGATGTGAGTGCGGGTTTTAATCGCGCAAATACAGGTATTTGAATTCAATGCATTCTCTTAAAATGCTGTTTTCCAGTCAGTGCCATGGCTCTACAAATAACTCTAACAGTCCTCATTGTTATTACAGTATTTTTTTAAAAAAACCTTCTTTTCCAGAAAGGCTTGGTTTTTTATGTTATAACCGATATCATGGACCTGATGCACCATTAACAGGTTCTAAGAACACTTTTCTTTCCCGTTTTTTCAGTTTGTTTACAGGATTGCCAAAGTAGGGCTTTCCCCACTCGTCCTCCCATGGAGCAAGTAGGGTAGTCGCCCAGGGTAAGTGTAGAGGGAAATTTTCTCTCTTCGTCATGAAATGCCAAAACACATATGAGTGACACGTGTTTCTGCACTTAGTGAACAACACACGCGCTGATATTGTGTGGTGATGAACGCTACTATGCAATATAACAAACAGATATTCGCAACCTTGTTTGTGTTTATATTTTTCTACAGGAACCCAAACAGATGCATGATCTCCAACGGGGATAGTGACTCCGCACACACCCCCCATAGTGGTTGGTCTTTATTTCCAATATTTACATAAAGACGGAGCCCTTTAGTTTTATGGTCCTGAAGAATGCTATGTACCCTCCGGGGACCGCAAGCAGAAACATGTTGACCACACTCCTTTCGGTGAAGGGATGATTAGTTCCCGCATCACTTTAATTTTAATACTATACAGTTGCCTAACTAAATAAAAGCCTGCCTTTGAGGCAACTGTAATGGTTTTTAGATCACCTTCACTAGTCACGGGCCCCCACTTAGTTTAGAAGTGCATCCCTGTCTCCAGGTGTATGCCCGCCCTCTATCAAACCAAGTTTTTAGAGGGCGAGGACAGCCGATGATGAAGCATGACACCTGGTGGTGTGTGAGGCCAGTCCTTCACTTTTTGTGAGATGCACCCAATGTAGATGCATCTCTATAAACCTGTAGAAATCCTAACTAGGGGCAGCCTCATTTTGTGTTTAAATTATCGGGTGGAGGCTGGCTAGCCCCTAGGCCCTGTGCCTCTGATTCCCCTCCCTGGCTAATCACAAGGGCTAGTGTGTTTGAGTTTATGTACAGCAGTCTGCTGTGGGAACAATTGTAAGGGCGTAGCTGTGTCATATATGACAAAGGGACCGGTTAATCTAACACTGGCCTTATATAAAAAAGAGTTACATGAGTGTTACAACTGGTCACATTCACGACGCAATACCCTAGGGCTAAAAATGGAGACCGAACTGGCATTCGATGAAAATACATACGCAGAAATTTTAAGAACTCCGTCACTCTTAGCAGAAACTGTGGTGGCACAAACTGTAAAGAACTCTGATGACTGGGAAGCACTTTCAGCAAAGAAAAAGGAACAGATCCGGACAGCCCTACATGGGGCCTTTATGACAGAATATTTGAGGAAAAACACTGCCCCACGAGGTCTCGTAGTTACCAACGAACCAAGACTTTTCCTAAATAACAAGGAGTTTAGGATTAATGGGTCCAGTATCGCCTGGAAATGTACCAAAGACTGGTTGGTGTTAATCATCAACACGGCTAGACAATTAGCGGACGCCCTGTTGGTTGACATACAACAAAGCGAGAGCAAATTGAAGACTACAGTTCAAATAACTGTCTTCAAAAAGAAGTTGGAGGAAATCAACACCAACCACGCGGCATACAGAGAATATCTAACCCAATCAAAAATCACTAAATTACAGAAAGATGTCCAGAAATTTAGTCGAGAAACAGTATATCCCTACACCACTGATGAATACTATGAGAAACCCCCCCATCAACAAGCCGCCAGACGCCAACCACGCTTCAGACCAACACCGCAGAACTGGACCTTCAGCTCGGGTGATGAGAGAAGCGACAGCAGTGGTGATGAGAACACTGGAGGTCAATACACCAGGAAATACACGAACCCTCAGCAACAAATGTTTGCCCCACCTATGCCCCCCTTTGGATTCTGGCCACAACAATACTATCCACCTGGCTTCAATTTCCAACAAGGCCCACAGCCTTTTTTATCCAGGGGCGGAGGAAGGGGAAGGGCAGACAAAAATCACGAAGAACCCCCAGGGTACAATGGGAGTACGAACCCACAACCAATGGGCGAGCGGTCACACGGAGCATGGGGAGAGGCAGCAGCCCATCGACGAGCAAGAACTGACAAACATAGTGAACCTTAGCGATCACATAATCAACAAAGATGAAGAGGCTATACTTTCTAAAGGACTCGGCTTTGTTCCCACCCCGAACAATGACCCATTTTCACTCCACACGGAACTGGCCCAGTTCTTCAGGAAAATCAAGCTGAGGGACTACTTTGGAGATTCACAAAAAGAGTATGATGGAAGCTCTAACACAGGCTTATGAAAGAAGTCGACTTTCTCGCCGCCTACCCAGAACATCTCATGCAATGTGCTGGCCTTCGAACAAGCGGTCCTCAGAGAGGTCGAAGAAATAGACTTCAACAACAGCAAGGGGTTCCAGAACCTATCAAGGGGAGAAAGAACAACACTACTACAACTCAAAAACAGCCATGAGTTGGTGATAAAACCGGCAGATAAGGGTGGGGCGATTGTCCTAATGAATTTCTCTATGTACAGAGACGAGTGCCTACGCCTGCTGTCAGACACCACCAGCTATGAGACATATCAAAGCGACCCAACAAAACGAATCATGAATAAAATTGGATCTCTTGTGAATGAAGTCATGAGCAACGACTGGATTACTAAACATGAGGCAGAGTTCCTTGTGAACACCGAACCGAGAACACCGAGATTCTATACCCTTCCAAAAATCCACAAAAACAGGGTGCCCCCCCCAGGAAGGCCCATAGTGTCGGGCATTGGCTCAGCGCTAGAACCTCTGTCGCAATTCTGCGACTGGTTTTTAAGGCCTATTGTACAGAAGTCCTCTTCATATCTCAAAGACACGAAGGACGTCTTATGCCGGATACGGGACCTGGAGGTCAACATCAACGAGGATTTGTTCATAACTATGGACATAGAAGCGCTCTATACGAGCATTCCTCAAAGACGCACTTTGGAAGTGGTGGAACAAATTCTTCTAAACCAAGAGTGGATCTACATGACGCCAAGACACTTCATAATGGAATGCGCAGAGATGGCCCTCACCGAGAATTATTTCAAGTTTGAGGATGTCCTATACCACCAGATCAAGGGCATGTCCATGGGCAGCACCTTTGCGCCGAGCATGGCGTGCCTTTATGTCCATCAATTTGAGGAAGACCATATCTTTAACCCCAGCAACCCCTTCGCCCATCAGATGAAAACATGAAAGCGATACATAGATGACATCTTCATCGTATGGCATGGAACACCGGAGGAAGCCACAGCTTTTGTTGAGTGGGTCAACAGCAAGGATATACACCTTAACTTTACCCACACCATTGAAAAAGACCATACTATATTCCTTGATCTGGACATCACCCTGACTACCGAGGGTATTTCGACAAAAGTACACATCAAACCCACGGATAGGAATAGCTTACTATTATATGAAAGCTACCACCCTAAAGCCCTTCGCCAAATTCTGCCTGTGGGACAATTCCTCAGAATCCGGAGAAACTGCTCAGAACTGGAAACATTTAAAGAACAGGCAGAGCATCTGGAGACCAAACTCCTGGCTAGACACTACCCTAAAAAAATGATCAAAAAAGCCAAGAAGAGGGCCAGGAACAATAACCGGGATGCACTGCTGGACACCATACAAAAAGAGAAATCAGAATGCATGGTGTGCGTAACTACATACACACCGGTGTCGAATAAAATCCAAAACATAATTAAGAAGAAATGGCCAATCTTGAACAGCGGACAACGGCATTGGGATCCCCCCCTGTTTGCTTTCAAAAGGAGCCGGAATCTTAGGGATGATCTGGTACACTCCAAAACCAAGCACGACGAAACGGAGTGCCTAAACACCCTCTGGAGCCAGCCGAGACCTACAGGCCACTACCCATGTGGCAACTGCGTGTGCTGCCCTTTGACCTCGGCCACAAAAGAAGTAGACATTGGCACCAACAACCCATGGAGATTAAAAGAATTCAGTAACTGCAATACTGAGAATGTGGTCTACCTCCTTAAATGTCCATGCCATTTAATGTACGTAGGAATGACCACAAGGAAAGTCAAGACACGGATTAGTGAACACCGCAGCACCATTCGGTGCAAAAAGTCAAACACTAAACTGACAAAACACTTCCAAGATCTGAACCACAATGAATCGGACTTAAAATGGCTAGTATTGGAAGTCATGAAGAAATAGAAAACAGACATTAGCAGAATGCTGCATGTGAGGGAACAACAGTGGGTGTATCGCTTGCGGTCATGGGACACAGGCTTAAACGATGAAATACCATGGCTACAGATGGCACAATAGACTTCCGTTGATAACAAGGAACAAATCATTTTTCCTTTTAGAAACAATCAGTGTATATCATGCATACTGTAACACCACGATCCCAGTTAAACGCACACCCTTATAGCCTCACGCAAGCGCATAACATTATCAGAGAGCATGCCTAGTTTCGGGCTTTTCTCCCTCTACTTTTTAAATTCTGGAAACACCGTCATGAGGCGATAACAGGCTAACCACAGATTTATGATCCAACTCTGCGCTCGCTTCTTAATATATTTTTAATATATCTAGACCTTCACAACCAACAACGGAGCAGGGAACCCTCCCGCATTTTGACCGATAGTCATTGAGCATACGCTAGGGATTCCCTAGGGGAGACAGACATGCATGCGATGAATTGGTTATGATGTTACGCGCATCGGTAGGCGTAAACAATGCATATATTTGCAAGGACAGAATTAGGCAATCACAGCGCATGCGCTAGGCCGGAGATGAGGTAGAGATAGACACTCGTTCCTCTACTCACGGTGAGCATATAAGCATTACCATATAGCCGCAGCAATATTGACGCCTACAATGATAGAATTAAGGCAGCCCTCATCATAGGCACGTGGGTCACGTCCCTTTCCAGGCAACCAGGCACCGAGTACGGAGACACCGGAAGCCTTCCAGGTGCTCGCAACGCGCTCATGATTGATACCAATTATCCCAGTTAGGTGCACTATTTAAGACCGCTCCCTCAACCTACCATTCACCAGCGGGGAGGCGAAGCGGACGGTTGTAGGAAACACGGCGGAAAGCGCACTACGATACAGTAAGAGTATGAAAGATGTATGCATGGATGTGAGTGCGGGTTTTAATCGCGCAAATACAGGTATTTGAATTCAATGCATTCTCTTAAAATGCTGTTTTCCAGTCAGTGCCATGGCTCTACAAATAACTCTAACAGTCCTCATTGTTATTACAGTATTTTTTTTTTTTTTAAAACCTTCTTTTCCAGAAAGGCTTGGTTTTTTATGTTATAACCGATATCATGGACCTGATGCACCATTAACAGGTTCTAAGAACACTTTTCTTTCCCGTTTTTTCCGTTTGTTTACAGGATTGCCAAAGTAGGGCTTTCCCCACTCGTCCTCCCATGGAGCAAGTAGGGTAGTCGCCCAGGGTAAGTGTAGAGGGAAATTTTCTCTCTTCGTCATGAAATGCCAAAACACATATGAGTGACACGTGTTTCTGCACTTAGTGAACAACACACGCGCTGATATTGTGTGGTGATGAACGCTACTATGCAATATAACAAACAGATATTCGCAACCTTGTTTGTCTTTATATTTTTCTACAGGAACCCAAACAGATGCATGATCTCCAACGGGGATAGTGACTCCGCACACACCCCCCATAGTGGTTGGTCTTTATTTCCAATATTTACATAAAGACGGAGCCCTTTAGTTTTATGGTCCTGAAGAATGCTATGTACCCCCCGGGGACCGCAAGCAGAAACATGTTGACCACACTCCTTACGGTGAAGGGATGATTAGTTCCCGCATCACCGGTCACTTTAATTTTAATACTATACAGTTGCCTAACTAAATAAAAGCCTGCCTTTGAGGCAACTGTAATGGTTTTTAGATCACCTTCTCTAGTCACGGGCCCCCACTTAGTTTAGAAGTGCATGCCTATCTCCAGGTGTATGCCCGCCCTCTATCAAACCAAGTTTTTAGAGGGCGAGGACAGCCGATGATGAAGCATGACACCTGGTGGTGTGTGAGGCCAGTCCTTCACTTTTTGTGAGATGCCCCCAATGTAGTTGCATCTCTATAAACCTGTAGAAATCCTAACTAGGGGCAGCCTCATTTTGTGTTTACATTATTGGGTGGAGGCTGGCTAGCCCCTAGGCCCTGTGCCTCTGGTTCCCCTCCCTGGCTAATCACTAGGGCCAGTGTGTTTGAGTGGGGTAATGATACCCCAATATAATTACTGGTACAGTGCCACTGCGACAAGGAATTAATACTCTTGCTTCATTCCAAGTACACTACTCCACAGATACAGTTTCCAAGTAATCCCCTTAGTGGACATAGTAATACCACTTAAGGAAGTCAGTGGGATCACAACCAAAGGAGAACAAAAAGTACGAGTGTCAAATAAAGAAAGCTGGCGTTTTCCCAATACTCCTTGGGGAACAGACAAGTGCAATGTCTCGCTAGAAATCAAGAATATTAGCATGAGCTTTTATCCGCTCGATCTCCCTGCATGAGTTGGGAAGGCAACTCGCCAACACGGGAGACGGCGGAAACGCTGGATAATCAGATCAGGAAGCAGTTGAGCAACCCGCACGGACTGCCAAGGAAACACAACGCCTGCTATAACAAAGAGGTGACCCGCAAAGCAGTTGTTCATTAACCAAGGGGCTAATGAAAAGTCACTACCAGGGGACCGCTGAGGACAGCGCATTACCGCTTGTTTCTCCCTGTGTGATTCGGAGCCCCGACTCAGCCAACAGGGGAAACATAGACGAGTCACTGAACGCTGCGCAGGCTGACCACAACGTACACGGATTCAAAATCTAGGCAAGGGCAACAAAAAAAAACAGTGGTGCACGAAGCACCCTTACCGGACCACCCTTCATCCTACATAGGATGGTTTAAGTAACGAGACATGAAATGCAGAGTGTATTCTTAGGTTAGAGGGCAAAGCCAGTTTCACCACCACAGGGTTGATAAGTTTGATCACCCTGTAGGGTCCGATGTATTTGGGATTGAAGACGCTATACCTCTTGAATCTGATGTTCTTTGTGGATAACCATAGTCGCCTTCTTTGTACACTGGCCCTGAACGCCGGTGTTTGTCAGCGTATGTTTTATATTGATTCTTAGCGTCTCTCAAGCTTTTCTGTACTCCCCTCAAGGTGTCCTGGATGTGTGTGATTCTATCCTGTATCTGCGGGATCTGTGCGGAGCGTAAAGGGTTTTGAAAGGGAATGAATCTAGGATGAAACCCATATGTGCAGTAGAAGGGAGTGTGTTTAATGGAACTATGAGTAGCGCTGTTATATGCAATCTCTGCCAACCATAAGCTGTCTACCCAATCCTCTTCCTCTTTAGCCACACCTTCCACTGTTCGGACGAGATGTTGTTTGCCACACTTCTAAGAAAGGTGTCGGTATATGTTGCACATACCACGTTCTGTGGATTGACTATGGTTTGTACAGGACCTTCTTCGGGTGATACGGGAGTAGCTTGGCTTGTTAAGGCGTCCGCCTTTTTATTCTCGCTTCCTGGTCGATAGGTCACTAAAAAATTGAATTCCGCAAAGAACAGCATCCACCGCAGTTGACGAGGTGTGAGATGCCTAGCAGCCGTCATGAATTGAAGATTACGATGGTCCGTGAAGACAGTGACGATGTGCTTGGCCCCCATCAGGAAATGTCTCCAATCCAAGAAGGCGTCTTTAATAGCCAGCAGTTCTTTCTCTGCAATTGTGTAGTTGCGTTCGGCTGAATTGAGCGTACGTGACATGTAAGCCACCGGGTGTAATTGGCCTGTCTTTAAATGACGCTGGGACAGTACCGCTCCCACTGCAGCATCAGAAGCGTCTGCTTCGACTATGTAAGGGCGATCAGGGTCTGCATGCATCAACACCGGAGCGGACACAAAAGCAAGCTTTAAGGCATTGAAACCTCTCTGAGCCTCTTCAGACCATTGGAATATGGTCTTTTTCCATAACAAACGTGTGAGAGGGGCTGCCAGGTTCGAGAAGTGGTCAATAAAACGGCGGTAGAAACTAGCGAACCCTAAAAAACACTGAATGTCTCTGATATTCTGTGGAATGGGCCACTCCCTAACTGCAGCTATCTTACGTTCTGACATTTCTTGTCCCCATGGGGTCAGCATCACTCCAAGGAATTCGACCGTGGTCACCCCAAACTCACACTTACTGATCTTACAGTACAGACGGTGTTTTGGTAGGGTTTGCAATATGGTACGCACATGTTGTTTATGTATCCGTACATCAGGTGAATAGGTCAGGATGTCATCTATATACACCACTACAAAATGGTCCAGGTACTCCCGCAAGACGTCATTGAGGAAAAACTGAAACGCTGCGGGAGCGTTACATAAGCCGAACGGCATCACCATGTACTCATAAAGACCATAACGGGACTTGAAAGCCGTCTTCCACTCGTCCCCATCACGCATGCGAACCAAGTGGTATGCACCTTTCAGATCCAAACGAGTGTAAATCAGGGCCTTCATTACCTGCTCCAACAGGACGTTGATCAGAGGCAGTGGATACCGGTTCTTAATCGTGACCGCGTTCAACGAGCGATAGTCGATGCAGACCCGCAACTCCCCGTTTGCCTGAGGTATAAAAAACAAAGGGGAAGCTGCGGGAGACTTAGAGTTACGAATGAATCCCAACGCCAAATATTTGTCTAGGTACGCTCGGAGATGGGTGTTTTCAGGTTCGGTTAATGCATATACTCTCCCACAAGGTATGATAGCACCAGGCACCAGATCTATCTGGCAATCATATTGCCTATGTGGCGGGAGGACTTCGGCCTTTATTTTGTTGAACACGTCAGCGTAATCCTTATAGTCTTCCGGTAATGTTACCAAGTGTTCGGTGGCGATATGGTGACAAAGTGCCAGGGCAGTCGCCGGGCAGGTACGAGGTTGAGTGCAATGCTTCAGGCAATACTCGGAGGTAAACAGTAGGGTCTTCTCTACCCAATCCACCAAAGGGTTGTGCAGCCTCAGTCACGGTAAACCCAGGATTACCCCGTATTGCGGAGCTTGGATGAAATTAAAAACCAAGCTTTCCACATGATCCACTCCATGAGAGACGTCCAAAGCACTAGTGTGAAAGCGAATGGGCCCTGAGTCTAGGCGTCTTCAGTCCACTGCATACACGGCCTCTGGGTTTCTTTTTCCTGTAATGCGATTCCCATGACTTGCGCTTGTTGTTGATCCATGAAGCATCCTGTTGCTCCGGAATCCAACATAGCTTGAACTTTACACCATTCATCTCGAATCAACAGGCGAATTTCCAGGCAAAAGTGTTCCTTGCTATTATCTGCGTCGCCTTCCAGCGAAGGGATGTAACTCCGGCTTGAAGTGGTCCCTTCCTCCTTCTCCAAGCTTATTCGTTTCCCGTCTGTGGTCCCGAAGTGACGGTAGAAACCTTTTCATACTCTGTCCGAGGATACTTCGGTCTTAAAGCACATTCCTTAATAAAGTGCCCCTTTTTTCCGCAGTATATGCACAGCCCTTTCTTCCTTCGGTAGTCTTTTTCTTCGGCCGTGAGAGAGGAACGTACAGTTACAATTTCCATAGGTTCAGGCTTGGTTGCGTGACTGTTGTCAGAGGATCGAGGGTGATCAAATCGGGCATAGAACCTGTCCTTCCTTTTATGTTCGCCTTTTCTTTCGCTGATGCGATGATCCAATCTTAAGACCAGGCTTATTAAGTCCTCACAAGAAGTGGGTTGAGGATCGATCTGGGCCAACACGTCCTTCATCTCCTCCTTTAACCCTTGATGAAAAATAGCCACCTGTTTGGCCTCTGGCCATTCTGCTTCTGTAACCAGTCTATGAAAATCATTCAAGTAGGTTATCAATTCTCTGTTTCCTTGCCTCAATTCCAAGAGGTCTCGATCCGCTGAAAGTGTGGCTGATCTACGATTAAAGGTCTTCTCGAATTCCCGAATAAATGAATCCCAATCGTATAACAAAGGATCATCCCTCTTTACTAGAGGTACCGCCCATTGGGCTGCATCCCCTGCCAAGTATGAAATTAAAAAAGCCACTCGGGAATGATTGGTGTTGAATGCCTTGACCTTACATGAAAAATGCAGCATCACTTGTGTAAGAAAGACCTGTACCTTACTACTCTCCCCATCCAACCTTTCGGGTGTGGGTAAAGGAATAGGAGTAGGGATTTCCACAACCACAGGTGCGGCCTGGTGTGCTTGTCCTAACCCTGCATCAAATGGGTTTCTCTGTAGCCTCTCCACTTTGGCCTGTAGTGCCGCTGTTTCTGCCCTGGAGGCGGTCAGTTCTGTTTGTACCACTACTAAAGCGGCCATAACATCCTCTAAGGTAGCCATACTCAATGCACAACCGGGAGGAAAGTAATCCTTGGGCCGTTTAATCTGTCAAGGGCCTTGAATCCTCAGGATCGTGCGTTGCTATGTATGGTCCACCTCCTGATAGCCCCAAGGTCTGATGAATTATACAGACTTGATGGAGTGATCAAGTGGGGGAAGGAAAGGATGGGAACAGCGGGGAAGGAGACCTGCAACAAATAAACATATCGTTGAGAAAACAGTTTCCCTTATAATTTCTTTAATCACTCCCTCATATACTTTTGTACCATTAGTCTACCTGTAAAGAAATGTAAGGCTTGTTCCTGAACAGGAACCCGAGAAGTAGAATCCACTGGTGATCTACAGAATGGAATACAAGGTTCAATATATCATCATCCCAGTACCACCAACATCCTACTCATGTATGCTTAGTATCTGAAAACACATACCGGAGATATTACTACAGTGGATGATAACAGGGGTGGAGAGCTCGCCTTCCATGTACGCTTGATCAACCCCTGCTGTATAAAGATATAAACATAAAACCCAGTCAACTCTCTCGTTGTCAACAGATGTGGGGGAGGGGATATGATACCCCAATATAATTACTGGTACAGTGCCACTGCGACAAGGAATTAATACTCTTGCTTCATTCCAAGTACACTACTCCACAGATACAGTTTTCAAGTAATCCCCTTAGTGGACATAGTAATACAACTTAAGGAAGTCAGTGGGATCACAACCAAAGGAGAACAAAAAGTACGAGTGTCAAATAAAGAAAGCTGGCGTTTTCTTAATACTCCTTGGGGAACAGACAAGCGCAATGTCTCGCTAGAAATCAAGAATATTAGCATGAGCTTTTATCCGCTCGATCTCCCTGCATGAGTTGGAAAGGCAACACGGGAGACGGCGGAAACGCTGGATAATTAGATCAGGAAGCATGGTTAGCCTGTTATCGCCTCATGATGGTGTTTCCAGAATTTAAAAAGTAGAGGGAGAAAAGCCTGAAACTAGGCATGCTCTCTGATAATGTTATGCGCTTGCGTGAGGCTATAAGGGTGTGCGTATAAGTGGGATCGTGGTGTTACGGTATGCATGATATACACTGATTGTTTCTAAAAGAAAAAATGATTTGTTCCTTGTTATCAACGGAAGTCTATTGTGCCATCTGTAGCCATGGTATTTCATCATTTAAGCCTGTGTCCCATGACCGCAAGCGGTACACCCACCGTTGTTCCCTCACATGCAGCATTCTGCTAATGTCTGTTTTCTGTTTCTTCATGACTTCCAATACTACCCACTTTAAGTCCGATTCATTGTGGTTCAGATCTTGGAAGTGTTTTGTCAGTTTAGTGTTTGACTTTTTGCACCGAATGGTGCTGCGGTGTTCACTAATCCGTGTCTTGACTTTCCTTGTGGTCATTCCTACGTACATTAAATGGCATGGACATTTAAGGAGGTAGACCACATTCTCAGTATTGCAGTTACTGAATTCTTTTAATCTCCATGGGTTGTTGGTGCCAATGTCTACTTCTTTTGTGGCCGAGGTCAAAGGGCAGCACACGCAGTTGCCACATGGGTAGTGGCCTGTAGGTCTCGGCTGGCTCCAGAGGGTGTTTAGGCACTCTGTTTCGTCGTGCTTGGTTTTGGAGTGTATACCTCACTTGTGTGGGTGGGGCAAGGGCCTGTGACTGGGAAGGGCCAAAAACATAGGGTTTAAGGGTAGAGCACAGCAAATTCTAAGCGCTACATTTAAAAAAAAAATATGTTTTTTGCCAATTCTGCATTAGACACTGTTGGAAATGGGGGTCTCCAGTTGGCAGAGGTAGGTACCTTTGTCCAAATAGGGACCCTTGCTCCTAGTCAGGGTAAGGGGGATACACTTCTAAAATAACTCCTGCTCACCCCCTTGGTAGCTTGGCATGAGCAGACAGGCTTATCTCAGAGGCAGTGTGTAAAGCATTTGTGAACACATATAGTAATACAGTGAAAACACTTCAAATGGACACCACACCAGTTTAGAAAAATAAGTAATCTTTATCTAAACCAAAACAAGACCAAACAACAAAAATCCACAATACAGTTATCAAGATATCCCCAAAAATAGGTTATCCACTCAATTAAAGTTTGTAGCAACAAATAACTCCACCTGGAGTTATTACAATGTCGTGACAGATAAAAATCCCAAAGTACGGCGCCGACCGAGAGGTGCGCGGCGTCGGGTGCAGAGTCAAGCAGACCCACAAAGATCAGTACCTTGGAAACGATGAAAGCAAAGGCGGTGCACAGCGTCGGGGAGGTGATGCCTCGTTGGCGCCAGGCGGCGTCGGTTCCTTACGACCCCAGGGGAGGTGAAGCCTCGGTTCCTTACTGCGGTGCAGGGGAGGTGAGATGTCGGTTCCTTACTGTGTCGGGGAGGTGATGTCACGGTGGCGGCGAGGCGTCGGTTCCTTACGACGGTGGGGTGTCGATGGATTCGGGAGTAACCCACGTCGAGTATCGGCTCCGCGTTGATGAAGCATCGGCATCGGTGAAGTCGGGGCTGTGGTGTGAGTCGGGACGGTGCGTCGTGGACATCACGAGTGGTGTCCTCGGCTCCAGTGCAGGTAGCGGCCTCGGTGACGGCTTCGGAGTCAATGCGGCACGGCATCAGCAGGCGTCGGGCCTACGGTGCAAGTCGGGGCGGTGCGTCGTGCTCTTCACGAGCAGTGCCCACGGCTTCGGTGCAGCTTACGGCGTCGCTTGCCGGCGTCAGTGTTGCAATTTCCTTCTGTGGCAGCTGAAACAGCAGTTCCAGATGCAGAGAAACAGAAGAAATGAAGTCTTTGTGTCCCTGAGACTTCAGAACATGAGGCAAGCTCAATTTCAAGCCCTTGGAGATCTTTTCCTCAAGCAGGTGACAAAGCAAACAGCAAAGTCCTTTTCTCCTTTCCTTGGCAGCAAGTAGCCACTGCAGGCCATTCCCCAGACAGCAAACAGCACAGGGGCAGTATTCCTTCTCAGCTTCTCCGGCTCTTCTCCTTGGAAAAGGCTCCTCTTGATTCCCAGAAGTGATCTAAAAGTCTGGGGTCTGGGCCCCTCTTTTTAAACACAAAAATCCTTTGTTCTCTGAGGGCAGAGAGTGTCTGTACCCAGCTAAAACCAGTTCTGTCCTCACTGGTGCAGCTTCCTGGCAGGAGGTGGAGACAGCTTTGTTGAAGGCAGACCAGGCCCATTCAGGTGAAAGGAAATCTCCTCCCCCTACTCTAAATGCAGCCCAGGTCTATTCAGCCCAGCCCTGACTCATCAGGCTCTCTGGAGCCACTGCCCCTCTCCAGTCCCTGTCATCCAAAAGCCAGACATGCAATACACAAACCTAGCAGAGGCACACTGGATGCCTAAACAAGAAAATACCTACTTTCTAAAAGTGGTATTTTGAAACACAGAATGTAAAAATCACCCTCACTAAAAGATGCATTTTAACATTCTGAGTTCAGGCATGCTAAACTTTATTTTCCTACCTTGTTCCCAGGCGTAGTTATGTTTATAAGATGTTATAAGCAAACTCCCCATTCTGTCCTATGGTAGCAGGTAGCCTTGCAATAGTGAAAAACAAAATTGGCAGTAATTCACTATCAGGACATGCCACACACATCAGGGCATGTCCAACCTCCCACATACACTACACCCTGCCCACAGGGGTACCTTGGGCCTACCTTAGGGGTGACTGACATGTAAGAAAAGGGAAGGTTAGGGCCTGGCAAGTGGGTGCACTTGCCAGGTCAACATGGCAGTACCAGACTGCACACAGGCTCTGCAATGGCAGGCCAGAGTTACATTTACAGGCTGCTTATGTGGGTGGCACAATCAATGCTCTAAGTCCACTTACAGAATTTGATTTACAGGCCCTGGGCACAAACGGCGCACTGTACTAGGGACTGACTAGAAAATCAAATAGCCAATCATGGAAACACCAATCCATAACAGTAATTTACAGGGAGAGCATATGCACTTTAGCACTGATCAGCAGTGGTAAAGTGCCCAGAGTCATAAAACCAACAAAAACAGGTCAGAAACAGGAGGCCAAAAAGCAAAAAGTCTGGGGATAAACCCGCTGAAAAAGCCAGGTCTAACAGACACCCACACAAGTGAGGTATCATTTTACTCGGGAGACTGAGGGGAACGCTGTGTGGTAGAACATTTGTGCCGGCACGGTGATCCCACGCAGGAATATGTGGAAAATTTGATTTTTTTCAGCTAAATTTGAGGTTTGCAGGGGATTATGGGTAGCAATACCTCCCTGGATTCCCCCGGGTGTCTAGTTTTCAGAAATGTGTGGGTTTGGTAGGTTTCCCTAGATGGCCACCGAGTGCAAGGCCAAAAACCCAGGTACCCCCCCCCTTGCAAAGCCTGGTCATTTTGTGATAGGTAATTTTGATGTCTCCACAATACGTTTTGGGCCCTTGCCTGTCGCGGTACTTGGCCCATCCACAGGTGTGAGGTACCAATTTTATTGGGAGACCTGTCGGAACACTGGATGGTGGGAAATTTGTGTCAGCCTGGGGATCCCACACCTTTCCCACACAGAAATTTGAGAAAAATTAGATTTTTTTCACTAAATTTGAGGTTTGCAGCAGATTCTGAATAGGAAAATGTTAGGGGGTCCACGCAAACCATACTTCCCTGGACTCTCCCGGGTGTCTAGTTTTTCAGAAATGTGTGGGTTTGGTAGGTTTCCCTAGATGGCCGCCGGGGCCAAAAAGTCAGGTGCCCCCCTTTGCAAAACCAGGTAGTTTTGTGATAGGTAGTTTTGATGTCTCCACAATAAGTGCCTGTCGCGGGTACTTGGCTACCCACATTAGTGAGGTACCATTTTTATCAGGAGACCTGGGGGAACGCTGGGTGGTAGGAAATGTGTTCAAGAATTACAAAACACCGAAATCTCGGTTATGGAAACCTAGCCAGTTTTTTCAGAAAATTAAATTTACTAATATAAGATTAAAAAAAAAAAAATAGTTAGTAAAGGAAAAATGTCCTTTCTTGAGTCCCCTCACTCACCATGGTTTCCCATGGTGACATGCTTCATCATAGGGGCCATCCCAACCCGCTACGGGCTGAGGCGTGCTACGACTTGCAACACTACGTAGGAGCACTACTTGTGAGTGACTATGTGTGGTGCAGTGATGGGGGTGGAGTGGGTGAGACTAAAAATATCTAGCTAGTGGGCAAAAAGAATTTATTCAGGCTCCTAGCCGATATATTAAAAACGGGGTTGGTCGCTAGGGTGTCTGTTTTTAATTAGTCAGGGGTCCCTAGTGAACGTCAACTAGTTTCGAGCTACCCCAGTGCTCTTCTTCAGGACAAACAGGGTCCAGCCCTGTTTAGTACCACTCCAAAGTGACCTAAGGATAGGAAAAAATGCTGCAAAATACTAGCAGGCAAGAGTTAATACATACAGTACTTTGATCACGTAGTATTAATTATGGAGCAACAATGTGCTTCATGGTCTGAGAGGGGCTGGAGAGATCATCGCCATTGAGAATGAAAACTGCTCCGGCTGTTGCCTGCTTCCCATCCCGACCAAGCGCCAGCCCACGCACACTGCCAGCCAAGCACCAGTCCATGCACACCACCATCTAAGCGCCAGTCCATGCACACCACCAGCCAAGCGCCAGTCCACGCACACTGTCATCAAATTTGTTTTAGCAAGAAAGAAAACACAAACTAATTGGAACTAGATACAAAACTATAACTACAAACACAAGAGTGGTAACTAAAGACATCACTCTAATGCCAACCGTGAAACTGAACAACAAATATAAAATGATACAGACCAGGCAGTACACTATTAGACTCACGGTTGCTCCCAAAAACTCTTTTGAGTGTGATACAATCTGAAACATGTGGGCACACACAGCCCAGGATTAGAAGGACAATCAGCACAGTGCATACGACTCTCCTTCCGCATACCTCTTCGCAAACAGACTCTACATCTCTTACAGGGATTGTTTCTTTGGGGCGTGGGAGGAATTATATCGGGAAAGTGGCGATCTTTCAATCTATCCACATCCTCCACCACTCCAACTCTAGGAACACTTGCCTGTTCCACTACAACAAGGCTGCCTATCACAGACTCTTGAAACTGAACAAAAGTTATCTTTTACGCTGGAGAACACTCCTTAAACACAACAAAAGCATGAAAAGTTGCTAAATTGAAAAGATGGATGGCCAACTTCTTATACCAAATGTAAGCCTTACGGACAGCAGTGTAAGGTTCTAACCTCTGATCTACTCTATCAACACCACCCATGTGCTTATTGTAGTCTACAATGCACACAGATTGGCGCACTTCAGAAACCTGACCCCAAACAATCACAGGTGAAGTACTGTCATCATGGATGGTAGTCAGCATGTACACATCCCTCCTGTCCACAAAGTTCACAGCTAGCAGTTCATCACTACACAAAGCACTGCCCCCTCTGAAGCTTTTTGCAAACAAGCTCTTTTGGGTAACCTTTACGGTTAGAGCGGATTGTGCCACAAGGAAGAGTGTCCACTTTGAACAACTCCTTAAACAATTGAACAGCAGTGTAGAAGTTATCTAGGTACAAATTGTGACCTTTATTAAAAACTCCTCTAGCAATTTCCCACACAATTTTCTCTGAAACTCCTAAAGTGGACGGACAACAAGAGGGGTGGATTCGCTACTAGTGTACACCCGGAAATTATAGACATATCCTGTCCTACTCTCAGACAACATATACATCTTAATTCCATAACGTGCCCTCTTGCTAGGAATGTACTGCCTAAAAACCAAATGGCCCTTGAACAGGACCAAAGACTCATCAACAGCTATTTCTTTCCCTGGAGTATAGAGCTCTGAAGATCGATCTACAAAGTGATCAAGAACATGCCGAATCTTAAAAAGACGGTCACAGTCAGGGTGATCTCGTAGCAAAAGTAAATACCGATCAGGACTCATAATTGCAGGAAATATGGCAGTTGCCATCAATGGACTGGTAGACCAATATGAAGCCAGGGACGGCTTACTTATCAAGCCCATCAAAAAAGTAAAACCCCAAAACTTCTTCATCTCATCCAGATTTGTGGGAGTCCACGGGTAGCTATAGAGCAGGGCCTAAGTCTGGCACTGTTGTCACTCAAATACTGTTCAGCATACAAATTAGTCTGCTCTACAATCTCAGCCAAAAATAAATCATCCATAGACAACTGGAAAAAACTGTATAGGAAAAAAAAATCACAATTCACTCTACACCCTGCATCACCAATAAAGGCAGGCAACACCGGCTGCACCATGTCTGGATCAACCCAGAGTCCAGCACTTCCAATGGGAAGCCTTGCAGCCCCAGGCTGCAATCCAGATGCCTGTTGCTGCACCATCGACACACCAGTGTCCTCCTCTAAAACAGGCACTTGATCCGCACTGAGAGTAGCTTCATCCGCACTGAGAGTAGCTTCATCATCAGATGATTACTCGTGGACAGAAAAATCACTGCCAGAATCTTGCACTTCCTCCTTCTCCCTCTCAGACGCACTGTCAGTCTCATAATCATGGTCAGAGGAAGATTCAAAAAGCATACCAACCACCTGCTGAGCAGTAATTCTGCGGCTAGCCATATTCCTTACTAATAAAGGTAACTCGCAAACAAGTCAACAACAACAAACACTTGGTAAAATAAGTGATAAACAAAATGTGGCTTTATCACAAACACCTATATACTCCAAAACTATACCACTCACTTGCCAGAAGCAGCTAGACTCATCACCACCTACTCTGCACAGACACTGCAAGAACCAACAATATCCCACTAAAAAAGAAAAAGAAAATGACACATAAAACAACGCAAAACACATCGCAAATAATGTCATGCTCAAAACACAAACTAAATATGCTGCTATTATGACATCACTTACAAAAAATTCATTCCTGCATGACAATAATACTCATTTGGAGTAAACACAACAAAAATGTTTTTCTTACCAAATAAATGCAACTAAGCAAAACTGAAGATCAACCACTGCCGAAACCGCAAACAAGAATCAAAAGCTTTGCACTAGAACAAAAAGGAAAAATAAAACATTACAATCACATGTGCAAAATATGCACCAGTCCACACACAATCCACGAGCCAAGCTGGGGGGCAGGTGGGCCTAAAAGCATAAGGCCGATCTGCCCCAAAATATTCACCCCCCGTAAAAGGGGAGCGACCCTTGCCCAAGAGGCCACTCCCCAACACCACCTTTTCAAAAACCCTGTTGTCTAGTGGCTTCTGCCCCCCTTGAGGACAGATGGGCCTAAAACATATGGCTGATCTGCCCCCAAAGAGGGCAGAAACAGCCACAATAATCACCCCATAAAGGGGAGCGACCCTTGCCCAAGGGGGCACTCCCCAACAACATTTTAAAAAACCCTGGTGTCTAGTGGCTTCTGCCCCCCTTGAGGACAGATGGGCTGAAAACATATCGCTGATCTGCCCCCAAAGAGGGCAGAAAAGGCCACAATAATCACCCCATAATGGGGAGCGACCCTTGCCCAAGGGGGCCACTCCCCAACAACACAAAAATAATCCCTGGTGTCTAATGCCTTCTGCCCCCCTTGGGGCAGATGGGGGGAGCAACCATTGCCTAAGGGGCCGCTCCCCACAAACATATTTTAAAAAAATAAGTCCCTGGAGGGCTAGTGGGAAAACAATAAAAATATTACATTATTTGGGCCGATCTGCCCCCTCAGGGGGGCAGAAACGGCCAAAATAAATGCTCCCCAAAGGGGAGTGACCCTTGCCTAAGGGGCCACTCCCCACAAACATATTTCAAAAAAATCCCTGGTGGCCTAGTGGGCACAAAATAAAATTAATAATTTTTTTGGGGCCGATCTGCCCCCCAACGGCCAAACAAATTGCTCCCGAAAGGGAAGTGACCTTGCCCAACGGGCCACTCCCCGAAACACAATCCATTTAAAAATTAAAAATTAAATTTCTGGGGTCTAGTGGGCATTTCAGCTGCACGATCGCGCCCCATGCGCAATCGTGCAGCAGGAATGCTGAAAAGAGACATCGGAGGAAAGGAAAACCCTATCCTTTCCTCCGATGCCTCTTTTTAAATCCCCCCACCCTCCCCGATGAGAAACTCACCTCTCCTCCTTGGACGCGCTGGAAGCAAATGGCTGCACACCGATGACGTGGAGGGGAGTGGGGGGGGCAGCATGAATAACTGCCCACGGGGAGAGCTAGTGCTTCCCCCGTTGGTGGGTGCTAGGATGGCAGGGAGCCGTCCAACGCACACGCCCACGGTGACGTCGGACGGCTCCCGGTTGTCTGATGCATGGAAAGGGTTAAACTGCAATGTTACGCTTCTTGTGTCAAACAAAATTATGTAGCAGAAATGGACAAGGGAATTGTTTGCTAAAATGAATAATCAGCATCCAAACTTCCCCATTGTGCAGTCAATAGTAGCTCCTAACAGGTAGAAAATATACTGGCAATGGTCCAAAACTCCTGAAGTGTCCAAATAATTTCAAATATTCTCAAAATTGGTACGATAGAGAAAATGATAATCTCACCATGAGATTCCGGTTTGGATAAGAAATCCTTTGCGACACGTTCGTAAATGAAATTGCCATCCCACTGAGTTAGGTAAGCATGGGAAACACTAAACCCAGTGACACTTAATGCCGGATAAGCCGTTGAAGTGTACCAAAATGGCCGCACGTAACTCACGCGAAGACGGGACAAGCTTACGTTGCTGTGCCGACGACACACGCTGAGGCTTGGAATGTGCGTTGCCACTTCACTGTGTTCCAGACCACTGAGTTCTGAGGAATCCAAAGCAGGAATTCAGCAGATGGATGGTTCCAAGACAGTCCAGTACGATTTTCAAAAGATGACAGGAGGCGCTAACTAAAATTAACGCATTAAAAACATGTAGAATTTCCAACAGTAGGGTACACCAGGAGTGCTGATCACAGGTGCAGACCAAACTAGGCTGGCAGGTACTCACGAAGGAAGTTCAATGAGCCAAGTCCATGAAAGAGGGAAAGAAAGAAAAATAATCCAGCCCCACACACATGAAGATCCAAACGGTGGTGCCAATCCCGTAATCGTCGTCAAGTTGTTAAGAAGACACGAAACGTTGTATAGTAGTAATAAGTAGCTTTAATCAAAGTAGATAAGGCACCACCGGTTACATGCCTGCTCACACCAGTAGCCTCCCGTCAACTACCCTTACGCCGTCACGCCACGGACTTGACCACTCTAGAACAGAATGAGCAGTCCGTGTCGAGACAGAGAATACATAAACTTACACAACACAAACACAAACAAATAGCTATCCTGCACAAACACAACAGTGGTGTGGGCCTCTGAAATTCTGGTGTGGTTGTTAGCTGAATTTAGCAGGAATAAAACAGAAACAATACAGCAATCTAGCACAGAGCTGGAATATCTAACCTCAGATACCTGTTTGCAGACCAAAAGCTCCGATCGTTTGATGAAATACAGCAAGATGGTACACTCCATATAGGGAGCCACCTTCCAACAATAAAAAAACAACTGGAAATGCTGCAGTATAGAGCTGTTAACACACAAAATATTGCAATTAGTGCTGACACGTGAATATCTTAAAGGCCATAAATATGACATACGGCACCATCAATGAATAAATTAAAAATCAGCTTTAACCCCTTCGTTGCTAGGCCTTTTCCCCCCCTGTGCTAAGCCTATTTTTGGCTATTTAGGGTAGTTCGCGCTTAGGCCCCTGTAACTTTTTGACCACATAAGGTATCCACGCCAAATTTGCGTCCTTTTCTTCCAACATCATGGGGATTTTAGAGGTACCCAGGGTTTGTTGATTCCCCTGGACGGGACCCAGAAATTATCCAAAATACAGCAATTTATTTTTTTTAATGGGAAAAAAGTGCTGCAGATGAAAGTGTCTAGTTTTTTCCCTGCAAATGGTATCAACAAAGGGTTTGTGGTGCTGAAATCACCATCTTCCCAGATTTCAGGGACTGACAGACTTTTTTCAGAACAACAAAACGTTTTATATAGTTTTGGCATTTTATTGGGACATAGCCTATTTTTGCTATTTTGTGTGCTTTCAACCTCCTTCCAGTTAATGGTAAAAATGGGTATGAAAGCAATAATGGATCCTGGAAAGCTATACATTTCTGAAACGTAGACAAAATTCTGAATTCAGCAAGGGGTCATTTGTGTAGATCCTTCAAAGTTTTCTTATAGAAACTAACAGTTGAAAATAGAATACACTGAAAATGAGTTGAAAAAAACAGCCATTTGTGCCAACGTTTTCACCTGTAACTTCTTCTAAGTATGACAGATGTTTGAAAGCAATATACTGTTACATCTGCGGGACCCTTCTGGTTGTGGGGATATATAGGACTTGTAGGTTCACCAAGAACCCGAGGCACCCAGAGCCAATAAGTGAGCAGCATCTTGCAATGTTTTTTTTTATTGTGTACAGGGGATATAGCAATTCATTTGGGAAAACATTAATAGTGAAAAATCGGTATGAAAGACACTTATGTATTTCTGAAATGGGAACAAAATATAGAGTTTAGAAACAGTAGGTATTTGCACGTCTCCGAAATTGTGAGTACCCATACTAGCATGTGAATTATAGGACATTTTTCAA